>CM019066.1:334429567-335029567 GCA_009667805.1 Leptobrachium leishanense
TTTCTTTATTTTCTTTTCAAACTTTACTCAAAGGATTTCGTCTTTCTGTATAATCCATAGATGCTACAGTTACTCTTGTTGGATTTCTCTTAATTATTTTTTAAGGCACCTTCATTCAGTTTGTTATTTCCACGTGATGTGTTACAATACTCTTATTTTATTGACTTAATTAATTGTAGAATGTGAAGAGCTTTAAGATTTTGAATGTAATATAATGCTCAGGACTTGTACGATTATTTTTAATTGATCTTCACTGACAAAACAAAAGCTATGTTTGACGTTCCTGACTTTGTTGCCTAGTCTTAAATCAGGACTACTAATCGTACCTCCTGCTATTTTGCTATGCGTCAACATAGGAAAAAATTCCCACTATCCCAATCAAACTCAATTAAACATTACAAAGGATAGATAATTAGCTAAAACAGAATTTACAGTAACACTGAGAACTGACAGGAGCTCAGACTTTGTTGATGTGGTCTTTTTGATGTAGAGTTTTTAAAAAGTTTTGTTCCGGGGGCGTGGTTTGGCGCCGAACTGAGCGGACGTGCCCGGGAAGAGCTCCCACAAAGCTTCTTCTAAAAGCGGACTTTTATAGAACTTTCCCTACACCGACGGAGACGCCAGTCTACACCTACCAGCCAGGAACGCAGGAGAGTTACTGCGGATGGATTGAGACCCTCGGCTGCTGTGGAGGTACCGCTGCAGGTTCGTGGGCCTACGGCGTGAGGGGAGCCTGGGCCGGATAGTGCCGCAGCCGACGCCACTCGACACTTCCGGGGATAAGATAGCGGGGTAAGACCCGGAGCAACGGACTTTCGCTTGTCCCTCCGTTCCGCACGGCGCTCTCCCCCTGACGCCCAGGCATACGGAGGCCTTGTGAGGCGGTCCCCGGCTGCAGCGCCCTATTGGGTCCTTTGTGGAGTGGAAAGGGGACGGGCCCTCGTGCACGGCGGACGCCCCTGGAGGACTCGAGTGACGGGGAAGCCCGGTGCCGCGGAGATCCGTCCGAACCCTCGGGTGCGGAGGGGGAGCCGCCGGAGTCTTGTGGGCCCACTGCACGAGTGGATCCTGGGCCGGGAGTTACCGCCATCTTGCTGATCACAGCTTCCGGGGACACGGCAGCAGACCCACCCGAACAGCACCGCATAACCTCGGGGCAAGTCTCGGAACGGTGAACTGACATTTACCCCCCTGCTCCGCACAGTAATCTTCCCCTGTCACCTGGACATAAGATCATTCCGGGTAGCGGCCTATAACGGCGACACCCGTCAGGACACTCTGCCGGAAATCACGAAGGGGGGAAAAGAAAGGAAAAGAGAAGGAGAGGGGGAAGGAGGGGAAAGAGGACGACAAGAGACAAA
Source organism: Leptobrachium leishanense (assembly GCA_009667805.1). NCBI lineage: Eukaryota > Metazoa > Chordata > Amphibia > Anura > Megophryidae > Leptobrachium > Leptobrachium leishanense. The sequence continues at coordinate 334,430,929 of CM019066.1, forward strand.
ACAAACACGAAAGTGGGCAAAGGATTTAAAATAGACAAACACTACTATCTTTAACGAAGGGTCTCTGGCGCTAGCTGACTCAGTCTTTAATCTGATCCCGGACATAACTGCAGACTTATCTGACTACCCTCTGCAACATAAACAGCATAATATTCAACATAAAAATCATGAAAATATAAGAGGTGGAGGGGGGAGATGGACGGCGGCCACCTTGAAAAGAGACATGTAGCCTGAGCTCCGCTTCTCCGGACTGATTTCCCGCTCCAGCGGCTCACAACGGCGGAGGTGTAAACTGTAAACTGCAAAGAACCCCTACTGGCTTCGGAACCCCTTACTGTCACGGAATGGCACCCAGCAAGACCCCAAAGGCGGCCGAACTATCGCGCACTGGGAAGGCCCGTGAGAGGACCCATGATGGCGCTCAAGCTACCCGTGCGTCTGGATCCCCGAAATCGACGCAATCAGAGGAGGAGGAATTTCAAGTCCAGACCCTTTCTGCATCAGCTCCTGCTTCGGGCCTTCAACTTCAGACCATGCTGCAAGATCTCAGGACCATCCTACAAGAAGATTTTAGATCCATCACTGCAACTCTTCACCAAGAAGTTCGAGAACTGGGTGAGCGCACTGACGCCCTGGAGTCTAAATCTGATGAATTGTGCCTGGCCCACAATGAATTGGTTGACGCATATAAAGAATTAAAATCGGTGAATGAGACCCTTCTTCTCAAAGTGACGGATCTGGAGGATCGATCCCGCAGGAACAATATCAGAGTGCGTGGCATCCCTGAAACGGTTAAACCAGCGGAGTTAAACGTATACCTCCACAACCTGTTTCGCGTTTTGTTACCAGAAGCCTCAGAGATGGATTTACAACTGGATAGAGCACATCGTATCCCGAAACCGAGACATTTGGAGCAAGCATTATCAAGAGATGTCTTAATGAGAGTTCACTTTTTTCGGATTAAAGAAGCCCTTCTGTCCGCTATGCGAAATTCAGCTGGATTGCCTGCACCATATGCTGACCTCTTATTCTTTCCTGATCTATCTGCCGCCACCATGGCCAACCGTAGGGAGTTCCTGCCAGTGACTAAGATTCTACGTAATCACCAAATCCAATATCGCTGGGGGTTCCCCGTGAAACTGCTGGTAACTCATAATGGAGTGGTGACCACGCTGCGTGATGTCCAGGAAGGTCTTGCTACCCTGAAGTCGTGGAACCTGATAGGGGAATATACGCCACCGCATCAGACCCCGCCATCTCCGCAGAAAGTGTCGCCGGAATGGCATCGTGTAAACACCGCAAAATGAGTCTTGTCACACTGCTCTGACTCTGCTGGACTTTATCGTCCTTATTCGTTTTCTGGAGTTCTTACCGGAGGGATTTTCTGATGCCGACCTTGATTGTTGCACCTCTCTTTTAGGAGTATGTGAGCGGGGGGTCTGCCTGGAGGAGGCTCGTTGTCTGTTTCTCTCCCCTCGATGTTTGGGAACTCCGCCGATTGAGCTTCGCCCCCGTTTCTCCCCCTGGTACTCCCAGGGTTGGCCCACTCATAGTGTGGCCTGGGAGTTTCGATGTGCATAATTTTTGGTGCCGTTTGCACTGATCCCCGTCCTTCTAGACAGGGTTTTTTTTCACTGTTTTTTTTTTTTTTTCTTTTTGTTTCTGTTTGCACCATATTACTATGTACACTTCATTCCTGTTGCCAGACACACCGTAAACTAGTGACTTATTGCCAGACAAAGGAATCTCTGACTGTAATCGTATGGCTCCTGTCTGATTTGATACCTGGGGTTGGGGTGACCTCATGCCTCAGTTTATGGCTTTCTCTGCTCTGTGTATAGTTGATATGAGTAATGTACAATGACTGTTAAAATTGTTTCGTTGAATGTAAAAGGGTTGAACATTCCGCATAAGAGACACTCCTTATATGCAGATTTACGTCATCAGCCTCCAGATGTAGTGTGTCTCCAGGAGACACACTTCAAAACGGCTGCCCACCCTAAATTGTACCTACCAAGCTATCCCCATCACTTCCACGCTACAGCCGCAGTCAAGGCGCGAGGGGTGTCCATTCTGATTCATCAGAATGTGAGCTTCAAACTTCATAGAGTGATCACTGACCTCAACGGACGCTATCTTTTTCTTTTATGTGATATCAATCAAACAAAATACACTATAGCTAATTTTTATTGTCCCAATGAAGGACAACTTTCGTTCCTCCGCAAAGCCATGGTTAAATTACTTGAGATCTCAATGGGGAGACTTATAGTCTGTGAGGACTTTAACCAATCTCTTGACCTGCCCAGCCGGCCTACTAAGTCTCAGCGCTCCTCAGTGCGTAATTTTGCTGCACTGCTAGCGGAGTTTCACTTGTTTGACATATGGCGTATTCTCCACCCTAGTGATAGTGATTACTCATTTTACTCTGGAGAGCACAAAACGTACTCTAGGATAGATTTCTTTTTTGTTACTGCTGACTTACTGACCCTGATATCTGACACCACAATTGGATCTATGTCCTGGTCTGATCATGCCCCCATTACCCTAATACTCCCTGATTCGCGACCACCGTTGGGACACTCACCGTGGCGTTTAAATGAGTCCCTTCTATCCAGACCAGAGGTAGCGGAAGACGTTAAAGCGGCCTTAGAAAATTATTTTAAAGAGAATTTGACCCCAGATGTTAGTCCTCTGACTGTATGGCGAGCTCATAAAGCGGTGGTGAGAGGAGTCTTAATTAAATGGGGCTCTCATTTTAAGAAACTAAATGCAGCACACAGATTGACCCTGTTACGTCAAATTCATCACGTCACTACCTTACATAAGAAACAGCTTAATCCCGCAGACAGGTCTACTCTAGTTGGACTCCAAATGCAGTTAACAGAGATGGATAAAAGAGATTATGTATGGGCAGCACGTAGGCTTCGTACTAAAATGTATTTATATAATAATAAATCGAGTAAAATGATGGCCAATAGATTGCGCAAGAAAGTGGCAAAGGCTAGGATTGAGCGTCTGGTAGCGGCGGATGGGACAATTTGTCAGCATCCCCAACAAATAGCAGAAGGTTTTGCTCAATATTACAGAGAACTATATAATTTAAGTCAAGATACGAATTTGCCTCAACCCACTATCCAGGAGATTTTTCCTTTTTTACGGAGACTTAATCTCCCGACTTTAACAGAAGACATTTCTCATCGACTGACGTTCACCCCGACCCTAGGAGAACTCCAAGCAGCCCTTTCCTCCCTTAAGGCCAATAAGGCACCTGGTCCAGATGGATATACAGATTTATATTACAAAACCTTTTTCCCCCAATTAAATACACATCTTCTTTCTACATTGAGTCACATATTCCTTTCAGGGGGTGCTTCCAGCGACTGGCTATCCGCGACCATAGTTACAATTCCCAAAACGATACCACCTGGGGATAATTGTTCTAAATATAGGCCCATCTCCCTTCTAAATGTCGATGCCAAGCTATACGCTAAAATTTTGGCTAAAAGATTGGCGGATATTATGCCCTTATTGATTGCTGACGACCAGGTAGGGTTTATCAAATCCAGACAAGGCTCGGATAATACCATCAAGGCCATGGCCTTGATGGACCATGCTATCGACTCAGCCACGCCATCATTGATTCTATCTCTAGATGCCGAGAAGGCGTTTGATCGCCTACACTGGGTATTTTTAGAACACACTCTCTTAAAATTTAACTTCCCCAGAGAATTTATTAAAGCCATTATGGCGCTTTACTCATGCCCCAATGCAAGGGTATTAAATGCAGGTTTCCAATCTACAGTGATCCCCATAACAAACGGCACGCGACAAGGATGTCCTCTCTCCCCATTGTTATATGCGTTAGCGCTGGAACCATTGGCCCAAGCTATTAGACAATCTGACGGGATAGAAGGACTAATGGTAGGACCTACTGTGTGTAAATTGAGCCTATTTGCCGACGATATTTTACTGACTCTGACTAATCCTCTCATCTCTTTGCCGGCCCTTCATTCAATACTGACGGAATATGGGAACTTGTCGTACCACAAAATTAATGTACACAAAACCCAGGCTTTGACTTATGGTATCCCTGACGCTGAACTATCTACTCTTAAGTCCCAATATCCTTATGAATGGCGAAATAGATCATTGACGTATTTAGGTGGTAAAATGTCTTTTAACAAAACCCAAATGTATAAGCTTAACTATGCACCACTAATTCATATGGTCTCGACTCTTTGCCAACAATGGTCAAAAGTGGAAGTGTCTTGGGCGGGTAGGATTAATGCAATTAAGATGATGCTTTTACCTAAAATACTGTATGTTTTTAGAGCTCTACCGTTACCAGCTCCTATGTCGTTCTTTAAAACGATCCTCTCACACCTTTCCAACTTCATATGGCGAGGTAAACGACCACGAATTAAAATTGCGATCTTGCACCAGCCTGTGGATAGGGGAGGCTTAGGCTTACCCAATATATTACTATATTATAGAGCAGCCCTGATGTCAAATTTGGGCCGCATATTTGCGGGGATCAACCTCCCACAATGGACCTCATTGATCCTGCCCTGCTCGCTGCCACATGATTTTGGGGGTTGTTATGGACACCTAGGTCATGTAGATTGTTGAGGGACGACCTCCCGGCCTTGCCCGCGTTACTCATGCGGGTTTGGGACGTGACTCGCTCTCTCTTGACTGCGGTCCACCCCCTGTCTCTGGCCTCCCCCATCTCGATGTTCACTCATTTAATCCCAGATTTTGATCCTCGCCCATGGTGTCGTAACTCACTCAACAACTTATCGTCCTTTTATGCATCCCATGATATCCTGCCCTTTCTCCAGCTACAGGAGAGACACTCTCTTCATCGTAATCTAGGATTTCACTTTATGAGGCTGAGGTCCTGTTTGGCGCAATATGGTTTGTTACATCTTCCTCCTCACGCGGACATACTAACTCGGTTTGAGCAGTACTGCTTAACTCCATCTCCTGACTCCCGACTCCTGTCTTTGACATATCAGACATTATTAACTAGGGCTCCTATCTCAGCATGGAGATTCCAATTGAATTGGGAAAGAGACCTGCAACATACACTCTCAGCAGACCAATGGAGGGACTGTTTTCTCTTGGACTGTAAGAAATTCCGTTGCATTTCATTAGTGGAGGCTAGGAAAAAGATTTTATATCGCTGGTATATCACACCGGACAGGGAACATCATTATAATTCACAGGTTCCTAGAACCTGCTGGAGATGTGAGGAGGAGGAGGGCACCTTTTTTCATACATGGTGGACTTGCCCCAGGCTTACTCCACTATGGGATCAAGTTGCCGCCCTGAGCTCGGAGATTTTAGACGCTGAGCTTGTCCCAACACCGGAGGTGTTCCTCCTGCAAATGTTCCCTGACTCTCTTACTAAATTTCAAAAGCAATTATTGGCTCATATTTTGTCAGTCACTACTACTCTCATTGCTGCTAAATGGAAATCGAATACCATTCCCGCAGTGGGTGCTATTAAAACCAGACTGGGAGAGTTGAGATCCTTGGATGCGATGGCTAGAGCATTGATGGGACTGACTGGGGTGGGAAAGGACCACTGGTCGATCTGGGATACGTATACGGTGAAAATTTAATATGTCTATATAGAGTAATATATATACACCTGACAATAGTCTGGCGATATAGAGATAAGATTTACGGGTATTTGATGTGTAGTATGGTGCTGTTTTAAGTTCTAAGTCTTTTATAAGTTATGTAGTTTCTTTGTTTTTTTTTTTTTTTTTTTTTTTTTTTTTTTATGTTTTAGAATTTTGATTTTAGGTTGTTGTATTTTTGAGTGTCTGTGATTTGGTCTTTTTTCTATGCCTGCTATTTCGGCACTACCAGTAAGATACAATGTACATGTATACTTTTTGTTTGAAGAAATATAATAAAAAACTTTATTTAAAAAAAAAAAAAAAGTTTTGTTCCATTAGGACAAAAGACATATATCATGTGTGTATACATATTAGTCCACCCATAAAGGCTGGCCATGCTCATTTGAGCGCTGACTGTTCAGATCCACTCCCTTTTTACCAGCTGTCTGTTCTGGGTTCCACTTCTCATCTTTGCTTCCCAAACATCTTGTTTCTGATTTGATATTCCAGTTTTGATGCTTTTTGCATGAGAACCTGCAGTATATAAGCTTCTGAATCAATCTGCTTCTCTACTGACCCAGCTTTGTTAAATAATCAAGAATTATCTTTGACCCAAGTCGCTATTACTTCGCTAGTAGTCTCTTTTTGTCCTTAATTTGGGATAGATGTGGTCTTTAACCTCAACCTTACTGGTCGTGCATTTCACACTGTCTGTAGGTATTTTCTTCCCACACCTATGTCCAGCATTAAATTTTCTAAGCACCACTGATGCCTAATGTCTTTAAGTCCAAAGCTGACGACTCTCAGTATGTGCCTTACTAGAGGCTTCCATGAACTATGTATCAATTTTGCCACGATGGAAGTTGCCACCAGAGTGAGGAGAAAGTCAAAAGTCACAATACATTTTATGCACATTAGAGGTTTGCTTCTATGTTACTATCTGCAAGGCATGAAGTCGACCATATTGGCCATGATAAACATTATAGCCCGGCAATGGTCATGAGAGTTGGGATGACTATGTACACATCTCACAGCTGGGAAACCTTTATTACTTATCTTAGACTTTATGTTAAATGTGCTTGTATTGTTTGACAGACATTGAAAATTTGTGGCCTGCATGTTAAAACGTGACACGTGCAGCATATATAGCTGGATTGGGTAGTGTGTCAGTTTGGTTCACATCATTAATATTATTATTATTATCATCATCATTATTTAGATAGCGCCAGCAGTTTCCGCAGTGCTGTACAATAATCTGAGGGATCAAGACACAAATTAACAAACATACAGTCATGTCCAAAATTGTTGGCACCCCAGACATTTTTCCAGAAAATCAAGTATTTCTCACAGAAAAGTATTGCAGTAACACATGTTTTGCTATACACATGTTTATTCCCTTTGTGTGTATTGGAACAAAACAAAAAAGGGAGGAAAAAAAGCAAATAGGACATAATGTCACACAAAACTCCAAAAATGGGCTGGACAAAATTATTGGCACCCTTAACTTAATATTTGGTTGCACACCCTTTGGAAAAAATAACTGAAATCGGTCGCTTCCTTTAACCATCAATAAGCTTCTTACACCTCTCACCTGGAATTTTGGACCACTCTTCCTTTGCAAACTGCTCCAGGTCTCTCTTATTGGAACGGCGCCTTTTCCCAACAGCAATTTTAAGATCTCTCCACAGGTGTTCAATGGGATTTAGATCTGGACTCATTGCTGGCCACTTCAGAACTCTCCAGCACTTTGTTGCCATCCACTTCTGGGTGCTTTTTGACGTCTATTTGTGGTCATTGTCCTGCTGGAAGAACCAAGATCTCGGACACAAACCCAGCTTTCTGACACTGGGCTCTACAGTGCGACCCAAAATCCTTTGGTAATCCTCAGATTTCATGATGCCTTGCACACATTCAAGGCATCCAGTGCCAGAGGCAGCAAAACAACCCCAAAACATCATTGAACCTCCACTATATTTCACTGTAGGTACTATGTGTTTTTTTCTTTGTAGGCCTCATTCCATTTTCGGTAAACAGTAGAATGATGTGCTTTACCAAAAAGCTCTATCTTGGTCTCATCTGTCCACAAGACGTTTTCCCAGAAGGATTTTGGCTTACTCAAGTACATTTTGGCAAACTGTAGTCTTGCTTTTTTATGTCTCTGTGTCAGCAGTGGGGTCCTCCTGGGTCTCCTGCCACAGCGTTTCATTTCTTTTAAATGTCGACGGATAGTTTGCACTGACACTGATGCTCCCTGAGCCTGCAGGACAGCTTGAATTTCTTTGGAACTTGTTTGGGGCTGCTTATCCACCATCCGGACTATCCTGCGTTGCAACCTTTCAGAAGTTTTTCTCTTCCGTCCACGCCCAGAGAGATTAGCTACAGTGCCATGGGTTGCAAACTTCTTGATAATGTTGCACACTGTGGACAAAGGCAAATCTAGATCTCTGGAGATGGACTTGTAACCTTGAGATTGTTGATATTTTTCCACAATTTTGGTTCTCAAGTCCTCAGACAGTTCTCTTCTCCTCTTTCTGTTGTCCATGCTTAGTGAGGCACACACAGACACACAATGAAAAGACTAAGTGAACTTCTCTCCTTTTTATCTGCTTTCAGGTGTGATTTTTATATTGCCCACACCTGTTACTTGCCCCAGGTAAGTTTACAGGAGCATCACATGCTTGAAACAATCTTATTTATCCACAATTTTGAAAGGGTGCCAATAATTTTGACCACTCCATATTTGGAGTTTTGTGTGACATTATGTCCAATTTGCTTATTTTCCTCCCTTTTTTTGTTTTGTTCCAATACACACAAAGGGAATAAACATGTGTATAGCAAAACATGTGTTACTGCAATACTTTTCTGTGAGAAATACTTGATTTTCTGGAAAAATGTCTGGGGTGCCAACAATTTTGGACATGACTGTAGGAACCGAAGCAAGAGGTGTAGAGGGCTCTCCTCATAGGAGCTTTAAATCTAGAGGGAGTGGGGTGAAGGAAGACAAGACTAGTGCCAGTAGTTCAAGAATGGTGGGGGCTATGTAAGTGGCATCTATCACGATGTGTGAGGTAGGTGAGGAAAGGGATAGGTTGTCATCAGTAATGTGGTATGCTAATCTGCATTTTTATTGCTCTGAGTGTCTCGTTCTTGATTGCGGATGTGGGATCGCTGTTCATATTGGTGAATTCATGGGCAAAATTTGGGCTTTCCATGAGCGTTCTGTTGTTTTTGCAAAGTATTAGTCGGACCAGTGAAAATATTCACTAAAATGTGTCTTTACTTAGCAATGGCACCAGCCACGTGGTCAATGTTTGGCATTTTGGAGTTGATGATGTTGGATGTTTGTTTGTGGACTTGCATGTTTATCTGCATTTTTTGTAATTTTCCTATACGTTTGCAAACATGTTGAAGATCATTTTTTGGTGGGGGATGTGGGTTGTGCCTTACTTACCCTGGTTTCGGCCACACTTGGCCAATGCAATATCCTTAGCTTGAGGAGATGTTTATTAAAAGTGAACCTGTCAATTACAAGTTCACTATAATATAGTGGAAAGTCGACAAACTAATGTAATACACGTTTACAATTTCTTTGTTAAAAATGGTATAAAATGAAGTGCAACATCTAAATGTTACTTTTTTTATTCCACATACTGAGAAATACAAGCAAAAGCAGAACTGAGCTACAGTGCCTCTTCCGTGCATTCCTCATCCTTAGTCACATAATGATGAAGCCAAAATAACTATACATAGAAACCTTCTGAGAAAAGTATGTCCTGTAACAATATCTAGCTGGAACTCTGAATTATTTGTCGGCACAACTCAATTTCAACACTGATTCCTATATTAAACTTTCAAAGAAGAGATATCACAATGGCCTAGTTTATCATGAGCACAACATCCTCATCTCATTTATTGAATGTGTATTCATAGACTTCCTGGTATCTGCATCTTTCAAGAGCACTTGTGATGGCTACTCTGCGTTGTCTTTCATTGCTCTTCAATGTTTTCATTCTACATTGATAGAGCTGGATTTTGTAGGTATCCACTCTGCTAGATGCAAAAAATGACTCAACTGTTACTCAAAGGAATTGTATGTGGATAATATTTCATGTGCACCAGAGATACAAAATAAATAACCTGGAATGCATAGAGTTCAAACACAGTCTATGCCAGAAGCTCATTTTTTTCCCTTTCTCTAGGGAGACCACATTGAGTCGTCTTCACAAAGTAAACATTGTCCGGGAAGTATAATTAAAATAAGAATGAGTTTTCCAGCAAGAAAGTTATAAGATAAAAATACATAGATAATATTTAAATGTTGTACTTTTTAGGGAAAAAATGTAATACAGGGCCTGTTTTTTTATTTTTATAGGGATAATACAGTCATCAATTATTCAAATTTTATATTAGAATTGAATAGGATTATTCGTGATCAGTGTGACTAGAGGTGGCATCAAACTGCAAAAAATAGACATAATGTAAAAAATAATAATCAGTTATTGACTCTGGGTGGAATACAGATTTTCGGATTCATTTTACAGTGGCCTGACAAGAAGAGGCATTTGCTTTCTAAAAAAAAAAGAAGTTTTTTCCAAAAAATAAATCACTATATTCTCAGATTTATTAATTATCACATATCATTTATGCTATCATAACATTTATTAAATGTATTTATGTTATAACATTTATTTAATGTTGCCTATATTATTTTTAAAAGGTTTCAGAAATGCAATGCGATACCCTTGGAATTCGATTAGTAGGATAAAGCAATATTGTCACAGGGGCACCCGGCGTGAGCCAAGGTGGGCCCTCTCTATGGAATGTTCACCCTTGGGCAGGTTTGCTGCTGGCTACATAGACACAGACCACAGCACGGATACTAGACAAGAGAACAAGGAGAAAACAGACAACTAAAGGGAACCCTAACACTGGATACAGTCCTTTGGGATGGTCGTCTAACTAGGGAAGGGAACTTCACGAAAATACACAGGATAAGGTCCTTTTTTATGGTCTTCTATACAAAAGAATATAATGCTGCTGGGTGATACACAGAATAGGATACAGGACACAAGGAATAAATAACACAGAATACAAAAAGGGATACCAATAGAGTAGTCAGAATACAAAGCCAAGATCATACACCGGAGCAGGAAGTCATCCTAGCCAGCAATCAGGAACCAAAGAGGGAAGTCATACAAGCAGAGTTCGGTATACAGAATAGCAATGAATAGCATACAGGGATACACAGAAGAATCTTCAGAACCAGGCCAAGATCATACACAGGATTACCAGGGCATAGATATCAATAGCAGGAAATATAGGAAGCAATGACCCTCAAAAACAAAGACTGATGCAAGACCCATGAGCCAATGCAGGGCTTGCATATTTATAGAGGACATGACTGACCAAGTGACCTCAGGCCAGACCAGCTACAATGAAATCCAGGGCCGGAGAGGAAGAAATGGATTAGCTCAGATGCGTAAGAGCTGGCCTGGATCGCTCTCACCACCAGGGGGCAGGGCTGGAACCAGTGGAAATGGGACAAATATAACGCACTAACGGCAAGGTTTAATTCTATTGGCTAAAAAAACCCAGCTGAATTTCAACCAATATTTTTTCAAAAAAATATCATCTGATTCATTTTAAAAAATTCAGTCATAGCCAAAAACTAAAATCTAATTCTGTTCTAAAAAAGAGTGGGCTGGTAAAATGCCAGAAAAACAAATTTTCTGCCAGCATCATATTGATTTTCACTACTAAGCATGTCTATTTGAAAATCCTGGGCCCTATTCCCATGTTATCAGTAAGCACAGCGCTCAAACCGTACAGGAGAATGGCTCGAGCGCTATGATGATTATTTTAATGGCCTATTACATCCGAGATGCAAGCTGAGTTTGTGTCTTGGATGCTGCCCTTTGTTACTGTACATTAGCATCTCCTATACCTTGTATGGAAGATGCTAATGTGGCCCCAGAGGATGGAAAACGTGCTATTCCAACGAGCCCATTCACCACCTGCAAACAAGCAATATAGAAAATAGGGATGTGCGTTTCGGGTTTCGGAATTTCGGAATTTTTCACGAAATTTCCCGATTCGGGTCTTTCGATTCGATCGAAATTCCGAAAATATTTAGACCCGAAAACGGCCGAATCGAAAAGGTTTCCGAGCCGAAACGAAATTTTTTCGGAATTTTCGAATGAACTTGAAATGTGTCATCGAAATCTATTGCTTTGAAACGAGAACAGACTTTTCCGAAAAACGAAAAGTTCCGAAATCCGAAAAGTTTTCCGAGCCAAATCGAAAAATTTTCGGAATTTTCAAATGGACTTGAAATGTGTCAAATCGAAATTTATTTTCCCTCTATAGTCTATTCATGATTTCAGTTCCATTCGGGATTTCGGTTCCATTTCGGTAAGTCTGGACATCGTATTATTTAACTATTATATCTGTTATATCGCTGATTCTGTAAAGTTTGTATGTGTAAAATGTAAATGCGTTTATTTTTTCACTGATCCGATACGAATTGTCGTATTTGGGTCAGATCCGATTCGACCGCGGGTCGCGCATGCGCGCGCACGCACGCGGAGATCGTAACTTTATTGAGCAAACTTTTATTGACAACTTTTTGAACAAAATATTGTTGTTATTATTATTCATCAAAATGGCCGCTGCAAGCAGTAGCACCTCATCGGCAGATTCGTCACCAGCAGCACCCAGGAAGAAACGAGCCACAAATATGGCATTTGAGGAGATGTTGGAGCTTGTGCGCATCTTCGATAGCAAGGATTATGATTGCAGTAAGGGCCCTTACCGCAGGAAGTGTAACGCGAGGAAGGATCGAATCCTACAGAAGCTACGCACCACCATTTTGGAAGATGTTCGGGAAGGAACGCACGAAGGACCAGCTGAGGAAACGCTGGTCGGATTTGAAGGTTCGAGAGCAGAAGCAGCTGAGGCGCATCCGTCGCGTCATAGCGAAACGTAAGTGTCATGTTATATTGTAAAGCGCTGCGCAAACTGTTGGCGCTATATAAATCCTGTATAATAATAATAATGTGCGCATGTGCTAATGTGCACAGAAATACGTTGATTTATCTAGTCCTTTTTTCATGCAATGTGATTGTGTATAGCTTTGCGTTACGACTCGTACAAGCATTTTTGCCATAGCTCTTCCTTTTTGTGATTTTACGTATTCGTGAAAATTGTGACATTTGATGTATGTAGGTGAAGTTACAATGCTGGATTTCTTTTGGCACTGTGTGTAGAGTGTGCTGGGGGGGGGTTGTTGTGATTGAGCGAAGCATACGAGATGTCCCGCAGCTTGCCCAATATTGGCTCCCATCTGCGCATCAATAAAAATCTCTGCGTCTCTGCTAAGTGATAGGATGGGACATGTAGTTCTTCTGAAAGTGCATCCAACAGAGCTGCGTTCAATACAGCCTCAGCAGCTGCTGCAGCAGTGTCACTGAATGCTTTAGATGCAAATTTCAAAACAAAAATGGTGGATTTCTGTTGTTTCTGCAATATCCAGTTTTATTCGCAGAAACTGAAAGTGAAACTGAGGCTGAGGCCTTCTATAAAATAACTAAAAGCAGTCGCACAATGCGCTTTGTACGCACACAACACAAATAATAGTTTTTATTGAATAAACGTAATGTTTACTTCTGAAAAAAATATATAAATGAACGGTAATATATGTCTGTGTGCAATATATGTATGAGATGGGAGTAGTGGGGGGGGGTCAAGCTGAGGCCTGTTCAATACCTCAGCCGCTGCAAGTGCTAAGTTAGCAACTTGCCATTGAACGCCGTTCAATCGCTCAGCATGCTAACCTAGCACTTGCAGCGACCCGAGGAGATGCTGAGTGTGACGTTTTAAAGATGGCCGCCGCCATGAAGCAGTAACAATGCCGTACAGCAAGATGGCCGCCGCCTCCAAGCATGTAATAATTCCATACAGCAATGTTAATTTTGCGGTTTCTGTAACCAAAGCACAAAATATTTATTTATTATTTCCCCCGGCACATAGACATATATTACAGTTCAAATTATATATTGTTTCAGAAGTAAACATAACGTTTATTCATTAAAAACGATCATTTGTGGTGTGTGCGTACAAAACGGAATTGTGCTGACTGCTTCTCTTTATTATATTTTGTCCGAGTGATCCGAAAAACAATCTGAATTTTTCATTAAGAAATCATCGGCCATTTTGGATTCAAAATTCGCATCCAAAGGGTTCAACGACACTGCTGCAGCAATTCAGCAGCTGCTGAGGTACTGAACAGGCCTCTGGTAGTGGGGTAGTGGAGGGGGTGTCGCAATACTTTCGGCAATATAGTGTATAGATATACCATTTTTTCCAGTCTGCATTATTTACGTGTTATTTTTTGAATCTGGCAGAAGACAGGAAGAAGGCCGCCGAATCTGCCCCGGCGGGCACCAGTGCCCCGGAGGAGGAGGAGGAGGAGCCACGGGCATCCACCAGCGCTGGTATATACTGTTTTATTTTGCAACGACTTTTGGTCAAAAACAGAAACATTTTTTTGTTTACTGTATTTTAATTAAATTTTTTTATGTATAGCACAAGAGGAGCAGGAGGAGGAAGAGGAGGAGGAAGAGGAAGAGGAGCAGGAGGAGGAAGAGAGGGAGCCGGAGGCCGCCAGTCCAGGTTTTTTTTTTTTTACTGTTGTATTTTGCATCGACTTTTGTTCAAAAATAAATCAGTTTTGTTGTTAACTGTATTTTTTATTTCTTTAATTTCTTACATATAGCACTGGATATGCAGACGGTGGTGGTGGGGGGAGGAGAATCGGAGGAGTCAGAGCCTCAGGAAGCTGCCAGCACTGGTATATACTACTGTTATATTTTTTCAAGACTTTCAGTCAAAAATAGAAACCTGCTTTACTTACTGTATTTTCCTTCTTTCATTTATTGGATATATAGAAGGAGAAGCCAGACGCCGACGGGAGGCGATCGGCGAGCTTCGCCTGGCAGTCAGGACACTTGACAACGTCCAGGAACTGCTGCAGGTAGTCCGGGAGCACCTAGTGACCACCGCGGACATCCTTGAGCGGCAGTAAGAAGAGCGACAAGTGCCTCAGCTGCTCCTGCTCGCCTGCTTTGAGTCGGACCAGCGTTTTCTGATCTGGTCCTTCATCCGTCTTTCCCAAACACCTTTAGGATGGTGGTGCGCGTAACTTCTCAATGTTACGATCCTTCCTCAAATTATTCTTCCTGCGTAAGGGCCCTTACTGCAGTCATATTCCTTGTAATCGAAGATGCGGACCAGCTCCAACATCTCCTCAAATGCCAGTAAATATCGCCTGGCTTAGACTGGAAGATGGACGCCATTGTATGTTTGTTTGTGTTGTTTGTGCCTGTTGGGCAGTTTGCCATCCTTGGCATGTTCCCTTCCCTTCCCCATGTTGTATTTGTAAATAAATTTTCTATTTTTTATATATTTTCCTGTTTGTGTGCGTTGCTTTACGTTAATAAGTTAATTATGTATTGCTTGGTTTCCAGTCCACACTGTTAAAATTATATGTACATAAATTTATTGACATTTCTATGGACCCTTTGTCATAAATTTGTCAACATATTTGTGGCCATGAATGTGACTGTGTAATTTTCACCCAAAAAAATAAACAAGTCCCCTTTTCAATTTTTTTTTAACAAACGCAACTCATAAAATATAACCGCAAACACTCGCATGATAAAATGTGAAAAAAACACTTTACACCTTGTAAAACAAACATTGAAAATTCAAATTTTATTGCATTTTTTTTTATAATATACAGACAGGACATGACGCATACATATGATAATGATATATTATGAATCATCTGCCGAGTCTGCCGGAAAGAACGATATATAACATGTCTGGGTCATATTATAAAAGAAGGCTTCAAAACGCGTTTAAACAAGAGGAGCGAAACTGTTAAAAATTAGCTCAGCAGCAGACCGCAGTGCCGCACACAGGCGTGAAGGGAAGCCGTGAAATGCCTCAGCAGCGAAAGGGTTAATTTTTTTTTTGTCTGAAACCTTTAAATCATTTTATTTTTTTTTTTAATTTCAGATCATTTTGATCAACTACTTTTTCCGTTTTAAAAACTTTTTGTTCTGGTTTTTATCTTTAAAGTCAGACCATTCGGGTCAGTTTAGCGTTTTTTAAATAGTTTTGTTCTTTTTTTTTTTGTTCCTTGGCTTTCATACCATTTTTTTAATGTGATTAAATAAATAAAGTTGTGAAATGTATATTCATAAGAAAAAAAGGATCTTTATTTAATAAAAAAAAAACACGATAGAATCGCCAGAATTATCGTATCGACAGAATGAATTATCGGATCCGAAAAACAAACCAAAAATTTATTATAAAAAATATAAAGTATAAAAAAGTAAACCATAGTAGTTTACGCGTCAAAACGAATAGAGTTAGACAGCTTTGAAACGAGGAGAACAGACGTTCCGAAAAAAATGAAAAATTCCGAAATCACGAAAAGTTGATACAAAAAACCAGCAAACTGACCCGAAAATACGAAAAATGGTCGATATTCAAAAAAAAAATTTACACGATAAACGAGCCAAACCAAACCGAATCGAAACAGAAATCGGTTGAAACGAGCCGAATCAAAAATTTTAAACATCAGAACAAATCTAATCGAACCGAAAAAAAATCAGTGCACAAGCCTATTAATATCTGACATCCCGATGTGAAACATCGGGACTTTTGCATTAGATTTCGACCTTTTTTATTTTTTTAACTTCTGGATAGTCGAAAATCGAAATCTATCCAAAAAGTCCCAATGTTTCACATCATTCTGAACTTTGTTTGGATAGAGTAAGTCCGTGGGCGTGCGGCCGTTAAATGTATATACCAGTGGCGTCGTAACATGGGGGCGGGGGTGCGGCCCGCACCAGGTGACACCCGCCTTTAGGGTGACACCGTCACCCTAAGGGCGGGTGTCTCACCCTCCGCCGCGTTTTTCACTCCCTGCGAGCGTCCGAAGCATGCAGCTTCGACGCTCGCCTGGAGGAAACACGTCACCAGCCAATCGCAGCTGGTCACGTGTGGCGAGCGCGCTCTGCGCCGCCGGACGCTCTGAGGGAGCGAAAAAGGCAGCGGAGGTGAGCTGGGGCCATTTTCATGAGGTGCTGGGGCATTCCATGTGCTGGGAAATCCATGAGGAGCTGGGGCATATCCATGAGGAGCTGGGGCATTCCATGTGCTGGGGCATATCCACGAGGAGCTGGGGCATATCCACGAGGCTGGGGCAAATCCATGTGTGAGCTGGGGCATATCCACGAGGAGCTGGGGCAAATCCATGTGTGAGCTGGGGCATATCCACGAGGAGCTGGGGCAAATCCATGTGTGAGCTGGGGCATATCCACGAGGAGCTGGGGCATGTCCACGAGGAGCTGGGGCATGTCCACGAGGAGCTGGGGCATGTCCACGAGGAGCTGGGGCATGTCCACGAGGAGCTGGGGCAATATCCATGAGGAGCTGGGGCATGTCCACGAGGAGCTGGGGCAATATCCATGAGGAGCTGGGGCATATCCATGAGGATGTCGGATGTCGGCCAAGCTTCCGGTAACTCCCCCTGAGGACTGGCGTCATCGTGCATAGCACGATGACGCCAGTCCTGGAGTTAACCCAAGCTGCCACCAATGGTGGAGATAGGGGGTTCCAAAATGAACCCCCTATCTCCCGATCCATGGCAGCTAGGGGTTAAAGTTTGGTATTGTTGGATCAGCCAGAGCATGGC
This sequence comes from Leptobrachium leishanense, assembly GCA_009667805.1. Taxonomy (NCBI): domain Eukaryota; kingdom Metazoa; phylum Chordata; class Amphibia; order Anura; family Megophryidae; genus Leptobrachium; species Leptobrachium leishanense. The sequence goes on from CM019066.1 coordinate 334,448,323, forward strand.
TGTTCCAACGATACCAAACACGAATGTGAAAAACGTTTGTAAAAAAATTAAAAAATATTTAAAAACATTTATAAAAAAATAATAAACAATTTTTTTTTTTTTTTGGTTTGTTAATGCAGCAATATTGTTCCCATTTCAATTATAATGTGAACAATGATGCTGCACTAACGATTTTTGAATGCGGTGCGTTTGTTAAAAATCGTGTAATTTTCCCCAAAAAAAAATGTAACGAGACCCCATCTCTAATTTTTTTAACAAGCGCACCCCATACAAAATATAACCGCAATTGCTCGCATGTTAAAATGTGAAAAAAAAAACACTTTACACATTGTAAATTATTGAAAATTCATATTTTATTGCATTTTTTGTTATAATATACAGACAGGACATGACGTATACATATAATAATGACATATTATGAATCTGCTGAGTCTGCCGGAAAGAACGATATATAATATGTCTGGGTCATATATTAAAATAAGGCTTCAAAACACGTTTAAACATGATGAGCAAAACCGCTAAAAATGACCTCAGCACAGAGGCGGGAAAAGCCTCAGCAGCGAAAGGGTTAATTAAAAAAACACGATAGAATCGCCAGAATTATCGTATCGACATAATGAATTATTGGATCCGAAAAACAAACCAAAAATGTATTATAAAAAATATATAAAGTAGTATTAAAAAAGTAAACCATAGTAGTTTTCATCAAAACGAATAGAGTTAGACAGCTTTGAAACGAGAACAGACGTTGCGAAAAACGAAAAATTGGCGATATGCCGAAACATGTACAATTCCGAAAAACGAAAAGTTCCGAAATACGAAAAGTTCCGAAAAACGAAAAATTGGCGATATGCCGAAAGCCATGTACAATTCCGAAACACGAAAATTTTCCGAAATAACGAAAAGTCGATACAGAAACCTAGTGAAGTTACCCGAAAATACGAAAAATGGTCGATATTCCGAAAAATAAATGTACCCGAAAACCGAATCGAACCGAACCGAATCGAAACAGAAAGCAGTCGAAACGAGCCGAATCGAAAAGTTTGAAAAATCGAAAAATCGAATCGAATCGAATCGAAAAAAAAATCGGTGCACATCCCTAATAGAAAACAGCAGTTATTGCTATATTGTTTGTTTCATTCTCCATCTGTGTCTGACGTTATTCTTAAAAGAATAACATCTTTCAGACCCTGGTGTTAGGTGTTTGTGCTGAATCGCAAATCACTTAACACAATGGACTTACCCCACCTAAAAATCCCATACACACCTTAGACCATTCCAGTAAATTATTGTGATTATTGTTCCTTATTCTCCCTTTATTTCTTGTCAATATCGTGAGGTATTGACATCTTGTTGCCTTTAAGGAACAGACGGTCCTGTCCATAGGATAAATGTCCTGCAAATGCAGCACTTTATACAAGTACTCATCCAGACATCCCGTGAGTTTAAAATCTAAGGGACTAAGGCAAGAGAAACAAAAGGGTGGGCGTGTCCAGATGCCGAAGCGAGCGGACATGTGGTAGAGAGGCTCCTGAGTGTGCCGGTGGCATTGCGACTTTTATTGACCTATCCCTCTCTGTTTTTTGCTTTGCTCGGTGCTGGAAACGTTTGAGGACATTCTTTGGTGGCTAGAAGGCACCTCTGATCCCCCCCAGGAGGTGTCCCATAAGTTTGTTTGGACTCTTCACCCTAACGGTGGTGGTCATTTTGATTGCAGCCTAACGCGCGTTCGATACTGAAGGCCCTAATGGGAAAGAAGGGCAAGAAGATGGAACCACTGGATGATGCAGGGCAGCCGGATATTAGGAGCTCCTTAAGGCTGGGGTCAGACCAGCGCACTTTTAACGTGCGTTCTGGTGCACTTAATTACAGCCGCACTAGCAGCAAATGACGGCCAATATACGAAGTACGGCCGCACAAAAGTCCGGCCGTGCAACGCAAGTGGAATTTGAATGCATTTTTTCGAATACGCAGAACCGCCTAGTACTGACGTACAGAGTGCGCTGCGGCGGCATAGCGGCATGTGTGCGTGATGAGGAGATGTCAGACACTGCTTATGTCCAGCCTACATAACTCCAGATGCAAAAAAGTGTTTTATTGACGATCCGTAAAAAATCACGCACGAAAATGCGCGTCGTCTGACCGTTTTTGCGCATTCCGTGAAAAAATACGTCAATGCGTTCGGACGCAATTTTTGACGTTCGCGGGGAAAAATGCTTTCGTTTGACGCTAGCCTTAGGAGCGTTGATTAGCAGGCCCCTTTTGCGTAGAGCAGAGACCCAGGAGCCAGCGGTGAGTACGGAAGCTCCGACATCTCCGGCAACTGAGGAATCTCGGACCCTCTTATCCCAGCCCTCCACTGAAGAAGACATCCGCCAGCTTTATGAAGACCTTAAAACCTTATGGCACAGGGATCTGGCCAAGGTTCAGGCTGAAGTTACCGCTGTAGCGGCGGATGCTTCAACTATGGGTGCCCGCCTGGATTTGCTAGAGGAGGAGAGGCTGGGATCCGCGGCACAGTTGGAGGACCTACAGAAGCAGATGAGGTGTCTCACGGCGGCAGTTGTGTACCTGAAGACCAGGCATCGGCGGCGCAACCTCCGCCTCTGGGGGATCCCAGAAACGGTGGGCACTGAGGCCTTGATGAGCTATGCCACCAACTTCCTTCACGGGTTGATGAAACTGCCCCCAGGTTCCCCGGCTGTTTTGATCTCCGCTATCCGAATCCAAAAGGCAGCTACTGCACCTGCTGAGGCCCATCAGGACGTCATAGTTGTTACCAAGACTCTCCCCGTTCAGATGCAGATTCTAAGGGAAGCTGTGAACGTACCTGCAGTGCCGTATGGAGATGCACGAATTTCGGTCTACAGGGACTTACCATTCGTTGCGCTGATTGCACAACAACGCTTCCGAGACGTAACGAGCCTCCTGAGGGAACGTGGGGTCCGGTACCGATGGGGACCTGCGGGATCTCTAGTGGTATCCCACGATGGACGGACATACTCCGCGACTACCCCTCTGGAGGCCCGGACCTTTGTGGACTCTCACCTACCCCATTTGCTGGCTCCGTCGCTGCCTGGTCCGTCTGTAAATGTCGCTTCTATTGACCCGGGTTGAGGACGTTGAAGTCTGCAGAAGCCAGTTGTTGACTCGTCCGTTTATGCGTGTTCATACCCCTTTTCACTTCCTTCCCCCCCTACCCTTCCCTACCCCTCACCGCCTAGGTAATCAGAACCATTTTTGATAAATGACGGGCTGTAGGACTTGACCAATCGCTATACTAAGTGAGCTCTGGGAAAAGTGTGTATATATATATATATATATATTTTTTTTATTTTTATTTTTTTTAAGCGGGAAAATGGGGTGGGCTCAGGGTGAGCCATCTGGGGCGGCCACTGCGGCTCTGCCTGTCCCTCCTGGCCCCGGTCCCCTCCGGCCTTGTGTCCCCTGGCCCGGCCCTCGTCTGTCTTTGGATCGTCGAGGCGAGTCGGCTATGCCACGTTCCTCATGGCAGTTCCTCTAGACTCCCACCACCCTTTAATATTTTAATTTTTTTTTTTTTTTTTTTTTTACATTTCCATTGGTTATGCTCACTACCTAGATACTTGAGACTCTGGATGTTACCGCAGCTTATGTACTTTATCTGGGACTTTTCTCCCCCCATCCTTTTTATGTTTCCTTTACTTTTCAGAAGTGCTCATTCTAGTTTAGCTCTGTTATCTGCTGGCGCTTGGTTGCGCATGCTGAATATGGTCCTGCATGGCCTTCATTTTTATTTTTACTTTTTTACCTATGTCATGCGGATAATGCTTTCACAATAAAACTTTAAATTCAAAAAAAAAAAAAGAGAAACAAAAGGGAGCAGAGGGAGTGTGGCGATAATTACCATAGAGAATATAGCAGACACTGCATAATGATAGATCAAGAGCTTGAGCATGATGAGTTTAAACAGAGCGAGGATTGAAGCAGCTGAACCAAGGAGGCTATATAATTAGGATAGGGGCTGGGTGGGAGGGTGGATGGGAAGGCACATGTTGGGAATTTCCCCCTCTTTATTCAGTATCAGGATGGGGTTGGGGGTCAGGTTACACAGGGCTAGTATGTGAGAGATAGCAAGAGAGAACAAGCAGAGGCTGCAGGGTATACAATCAAAAAGTAGAAAAATGGCATTATTTGGCAAGCTTTTTCAAAGTTTTTAAGAGAATCATGCTGCACTTGATAGTAGATAATTTATTTATACAATATAATTAAAACTAGCAGAAAATAACATTATGTGCTAAAGCACCAGATTACGTCAATACCCTGCTCTCCACCCCCATATGTACATTTGGGTCACACATCCCCAGGCCCTATGATTCACTTATAGTTTCCCTCTTTCCTTGATAACTGTCACTCCATATACCTTCAAAAGCTGTATTGTGGTGCCAGGCAATAGCTAATATGGAAGAAAAGCAGATAAAGGCTTCATCCTCTGCTAGCAAGATGATCTACTTTAAATGTAAAATTATTCAGAACAAGTTGTATATTTGAATATGATTACACTATTTTTCTTCCCGTGCTTCAATAATTGTATTTTTTATATTCTCCATTGAACGTGATATCAGTTTATTTAAAAGATCCCCAGATGTTATATGCCACTAATTTTACATCTTACAAACATTTTATCTATTGAAACCCGAAATAAAGAAAATGAAACAGGTTTTCCAAAGCAACACAAACATACAACATATTTAGTTGTTGGTTTTTTCGGGGGATTTTTTGCATTAAAATACCGCATTTAAATGTAATGTAGCAGAAAAGTACAGTTTATGTGCGTGGCAAAATAAAAATCATGGCTATAGGTAGGCATACATTTTAATGTTATTTTAACCCTGTTAGCAACGTGTTAATGTTCATATAAGATTCAGTAGAAAGTAGTTCAGCAGTGATATAACATTAAATTAAATGGTCCATATTAACATTGCTGTTGATCCCGAGGAGAAGTTTTTCCAGCATATGGAGCATTTCAATTTTATCCGGCATATGTTCCTCACTGTTTTCTCTGCTCTAATTCATCCATGTTTTTTTTTTTTGTTGTTTTTTTCTCTCTTTTTTCCTCCCGACAGCTCCAGATGGTATACTGCCTCCCAGGCTTTCATCTGCCACTCCGACCAGTCTTCAGGTTGTCTGGTCTACACCAGTCCGCAATAATGCCCCTGGCTTCCCCAAATTTCGACTCCAGATGAGGTCCACCAATAAAATTACAGAGTAAGCAGAAATATAGCCTAACAGTCTGGTTGTTGCTTTTTTTTTTTTTTCTTGACGGTGTCAAAGTACATGAAGTGTACTGACATTAAAATATGCAGCTTTAACGTTTTGTGCGTCCCTCTCTGTAGCTTATATTTTGGCAGCATGGCCTCCTTAACATACACAGTGAGAAATCTCCAGCCATTCACAGCTTATGAGTTAAGGATTGTCACGTTCAATAATTATGGAGAAACTAACAGCAATTGGATTACTATGTCTACTGAAGAGGACAGTGAGTACAAGACTTTTGTTGTTTATTACAGGTTGTATTTGAGTTTTTATTTACAAATTTCATTTTGTCATTATACCTGGTGACCCAACACACGGACCCAAGCGTAACAGAGCAAGGGAATGCTGCCTAAGCTACAGGTCCTTAAATGGCTGGGCTAGATAGAAAGATAGACAGAAGAAATGAGTCAAGGTCAAGTTCAGTAGAGAGACAGAACCACCATAAGTATGCCAAGGTCAGTATCCAGAAAATCAGAGAAACAGTATTATACACTGCACAGAGAAACTGTTATGTCCCAAGGGTGTGGGCATACAGTTAGATGACGGATGTATTTTTGTGAGTATTGTCCAGTAATTTACACACAGACCTGACATCACGATTAACCAGGAAAGGTTTATTACTCACTCAGATAAGACATTTCTCAGTAGGGTTCTGTTCAGTATCAGATTATTGTCTGTGCTATAATAACAGGACAGGTTCCAGCATATACTCTGTGCCTAAACGCTTCCCAGCATGGCTGCTCTCTGCTACAGATCAGAAGGCTGTGTTCTTCCTGGTGACTGGTACAGCTTCCTCCTCCAGCATGCACTGCAGCAGGAAAGAGGGGAGAGGCATAAAAAAACACTCCCAACCTGGAAACCTCTGAGACAGACAATATGTCTGTCTAAGGCTAGGGTCAGACTGAGGCAGTGCGAACGCGCGTTCTGGCGCACATAATCACGGCCGCACTAGCAGCAGATGACGGGCAATGACAGCCAATATACGAAGTACGGTCGCACAAAAGTCCGGCCGCGCAACGCAAGTGGAAAATGAACGCATTTTTTCGAGAACGTTAAACCGCTGGTACTGACGTACAGAGTGCGCTGCGGCCGCATAGCAGCGTGTGTGCGTGATTAGGAGATGTCAGACGCTGCTAATGTCCAGCCAACATAACGTTCAAACAGCCGGATTTCCCTAGACTTCTTTTCACCCCATCGTCATGAAATACGTCCAGAATTGCGCATCGTCTGACCACTTAAGCGTATTCCGTGAAAAAATGCGTGCGCACGCATCGACGTACATTTTGACGGTGGCCGCAGAAAATGCGCTCATCTGTCCCTAGCCTAAACATCACAGAAACCACAACAAGGCAATGGCCAAGGGTGGGGCACGTTCTTATAAAGGAGATGAGAGGTCAGAGCCTCTTGGTCCTGTCCTTAGCAGAAAACATAGAAAGGAAACCTATATTATAGTTTGAGTGGTGCACCTACATAGATGCTGTAACGGGAACACACCAGATTCTGTGCAAAGTCCAGAACCAGACTGTTTTTTGTCCGTTTCTTCTCTGTACCAGAACCACACCAGGAGACCCACAGTCACCTTTCAGACTACCCGACTGGTAGCCCAGACATTGCAGAGAGATTCCAGGGTGCTGCTCCACCCTGAAAGCCTGACAGCACCTTTCATGACCTGCCCTACTTAGCTCCTAGCCTCTTCTCCCAGCACTGCAGTTTCAACAGGTGCTTGCAAATCACCAGGCCATGTTCCACTACTTAGGCTGGCGGCACATGAGTGCAGTTAGAGCTTTCGTTTGCCCGCACTTCCCTGCGTCTGTGCCGTTTTGACAGGGAGGGCCAACCACCGGAGCCCTCCCCGTCAAAAAGCTAGACAGACACTGACAGGGATGCAAAGTGCGATCCTCCATAGGAGGATCACGCTTTGTACCCTGAGTGCATAGAGTGGAAGGAACGCCCACTCTCACGGACGTTCCTTCCTCTCTCTGTTAACGCTCGTGTGCCTCTACCCTTAAAGTGACATTAAAGCCTCAGCTTTTTTAACATAAAACAGTACTATAATGTAAGCCTTACTGTAATCCAGTGTAGTTTTGTTCTCTTTGCTGTGGTTCCATTTAAATCTTTATATTTTGTCATGCTGGGGACAACTTCCTGTTTTTAAGAATGCCTGTTCTCTGAAAGTACTATGGAGTCACCATGCACGTGCTCGTGCACGTGCACAGCTCAGTGAGAACTACAGGATGAGTCATCCAGACATGTGATTGGGAAGAGCTGCAGTGGTTTTTTTTCTCTTCTGCCTTGTCATTCTCCTAATCAGAGTAGGTTTTTTTTCTGGGTTTTTTAAACAAACTTTATTGGTTATGTTTTTTCATATAGGGGACTACAAATCCCAGCAATACATTATACAGCACAATGCAGAATAACACCGGCTATCGAGGAGCACAACAAATCCCAGCAATACAATATACATACAGTGTATAATGCATTGCTGGGATTTGTAGTCCTCTATAGCTGATGGTACATATACAGCACAATACACCATCAGCTATAGAGGAATACAACCAATCACTATCTCAGCAATACATTTATATAGCATGTGTGGGGGGGGTTATTGTCGGCAGTCTTACCTGCACACTCTTCAAGCAACTTTACTTTCTTCACCACCGAGATCATGGGACTGTCAGCAGCTACCATTCCTTGTTTTTAAAATTCCAGCAATATAAATATTACATAGATTATCTAAATATATAACACAAAGGAAATAATTGTTTTAAAAAAAAACATCACACAGTTCACAATGCAATGAATAGGTTGTTTATGAAAAAACATAACCAATAAAGTTTGTTTAAAAAAAAACAAAAAAAACCTACTCTGATTAGGAGAATGACAAGACAGAAGAGAAAAATAAACTCTGCAGCTCTTCCCAATCACAAGTGGGCGGGGATGTCTGGATGACTCATCATGTAGTTCTCACGGAGCTGTGCACGTGCACGGTGACTCCATAGTACTTTCAGAGAACAGGCATTCTTTAAAACCGGAAGATGTCCCCAGCATGACAAAATATAAAGATTTAAATGTAACTGCAGCAAAGAGAACAAAACTACACTGGATTACAGTAAGGCTTACATTATAGTACTGTTTTATGTTAAAAAAGCTGAGGCTTTAATGTCACTTTAAGGGTAGTGGAAGCAGGGTAGTGGTAGCATTTTTCAGCAAAACATTTTTTCCGTTTTTTTTAAAGCGTTTTTTATTTGTTCTGTAACAGACCTTTTTTATTATCATTCATAGGATCTTATATGTAAATTCCAGGCATTTTCATTCAGTAGTTTTTTTGCAAACAGCGTTTCAATTTTGACACTGTCAATTATATTGTTTTTTTTTTCTTAATTTATACCATTCGTCAGCTTGTTGGCTTTTTCCAGCAGCTGGTCTGCGCTGCGATCGGCGGCTCATTGGCTTTTTCCAACGTGTTCGCCGTGTTTTTTGCGGCGGTTCCGGTGGCTTTTTAGTGGGTGTGCGGCAGGGTTGCGGCAGGGTTTGTAGTGGGTTTTCCCTGCACTACAGGGCAGTGACGTGTGGTGAGGTCAGTGGCTGGTATGGCACTGGCTGCTAGTATCAGAGCCAGATATACACAGGGTTACGCAGTCGCAATTTACGCATTTGATTATCATTATATAGGAGAATAGAGTTTCACTATTTATAAAGTAAAGTTCGCATTTTTTTATACAGTTCTAAGAGAATGCACTTACAATACTGACTAATAGAGGGCGCTATTACAACTCTTTAAAATAAAGTTTGCATATAGGTTTTTACTTCTAAGAGCATGCACTTACAATACTGACTAATAGAGGGCGCTATTACACAAATGCTGACTGCTGAGCTCTGCCTGCCCCCCCCACGACTGACGAGGACAGTCACATGACTGTCCTGCGTCAATCAATCCATGGGGAGCTCTGTCTCCCATGGGGGGGCGTTTTTTTAAAAAAAAGAATTGCTTGAGACCAATGAAACTTTCCCATTGGCTCAAGCTTTCAATTGCTCTCAGTGCTTACGGAGGCACAATACAGCGTAGAACCAGGAAGCAAAGCCAGCTTGAGCTACGCAATTAGTGTAGCATTCAGCTGCGCAAATTGCATAGCCTAGGCTGGCTCAGTGCTACCCCTGCTGACTGTGTAGTAAAACACACACACACACACACACACACAGCAGCCGGCAAGCTGAAAGTGCAGGGGAAAAAAAGCAGAGGACAGAGAAGCAGCGAGGGAGTGTGGAGAGTTGAGTATGAGAACTTTTTTCAATAAATAACATTTTATTTACAGTTTAAGTATACACACAATACATGTCATTACAGCACAATGAGCACATTAATTTACTGGAATGGCTCTGCCTCCCCTGCCACCCCTGACTGCACGTCCCTGCTACAGGGACCCTGCGGTGAACGTAGAATTCACCGCAGGGTGGGGATTAGGGATGAGCCGAACACTCCCCGAGTTCGGTTCAGAGCTGAACCCGAACTTTCCAAGTGTTCGGATCCGAACCCGAACCCGAACTCGGACTCAATGGGGCTGAAAATTCGGTTTTTAGAGTGACCTCCAAGAGGGCATATATGCTAGTTATTTGCCATAAAAGGTGTATGGGGGTCCGGGTAGTGCCCTGGGGGACAGGAAACAAGGACAAAAAGTAAAAAAAAAAAAAGTTTTTAAAGTTTTCCATGAAATAAGGGTTAAAAATAAAAATGAAAAATTCCTTCAAATATCGTGCCTAGGAGGTCCCCATAACCTGACCGTTTAGTGGCGGATTTCTAGGACGTATAAAAACCAAAAAATGACATTTCAAATGACGGTAAATGCTTTTCCTTTAATCTATCCATAAACAACTGCTTTGGGCGGCAGTCTGTATGAAAAGAGGAGACATTTTCGGACACGCAGAAAAAGTTTACTGATTTTTTGGCGGTGAAAAGCAGGAGAATGACTGGAGAATGGAAAATTCTAGACCAAATAGCCGATTTGGAAAGCGAGATAAATGGGAGAATTTTTCTGGTTTGGCTATTTTGACCTAGAATTTTCCATTCTCCAGTCATTCTCCTGAGTTTCACCTTTCTCTGAATAACCCTGTCAGGTTTGATAATCCATATGTAAATGTCAGCTTGGCTTCTATGCAGATTCATTGCTGGTGGCTTTAGGATCTGAAATGAGCATTTTGCACTGAATTCACAATTCAAAAAAATGCTTCCCTCCCATCATCCAGGATACCAAAGGGATTTTGCTGAAACTAGGGTATACACCAATCCTGCCAAGGTCACTAGAAGTTGGTCGTACATTTCAGTCATTTCATTTATACACTTTTGTAGTGCAGTTGTTGCCGCAAAATGTCTTATCGGTTCTATATTATGTCCTTAAGTGCACACATATCAGTTTTATTTATTTTTTTAGAAGATGGCTATTAAGCAATGTTCAACCAACAAATGTCAAATCCATCTTGTTTTGGAACTTTTACACTATTTTATTACAAATAAAGTTTAACTTCCAAGCTATCGTTCAGAAGATTTTTATAGGCAATTTCTATGTGCTCTAGGGAAAACAGGGAGTTGACGATTAGATATGGACTGTAAAACAAGTTTATACAACAAGGACACACAAAAAAGGGATATTATGTCTCAAAATGGCATTACATCTGTGAATGGATATTTTTAAACATGGGTTACAACGTAAACATGTGAAAGTGCTCATTCGGCTACATCATATTATCTTTATTTTCCCTTTCTGTAATGTATAATTATTATTATTATAAAGGAGTGAAATAAGCGGTTTATGTAAGCGAGTGCTCAGAAGTAGCTGGGCCTGATTTCGGCTGAACTAGTAACATGAAGAGGTAAATGCAGCATGAGCAGTTAACCCTTACAGATTCCCTATTACCGGCTATTAACAGCGAGCTGCTATATTAGTGACTCAACTCCTAATATTAGGGAGCTGCTAATAGATAAAGGCAGTGGTGCTGTGCACTGTTGTTGGTACCATCTTCTAAAGTCCAAGGGACTTGTGGGAGCATTGTGCAAACTCGCATAATCAGGGTTATACAGAGTCAGCAGGACAATGGGAACTATTTGTTTTGAGAGACAATATATATATTTTTTTTTAATCTATTAACTCTTTCGCTGCTGAGCCTTTTCCCACCTCTGTGCTGAGCTAATTTTTACCGGTTTCGCTCATCATGTTTAACCGCGTTTTGAAGCCTTATTTTAATATATGACCCAGACATATTATATATCGTTCTTTCCGGCAGACTGTGCAGATTCATAATATGTCATTATTATATGTATACGTTATGTCATATCTGTATATTATAACAAAATATGCAATAAAATTTGAATTTTCAATAATTTACAATGTGTAAAGTGTTTTTTTTCACATTTTAAAATGCGATCGTTTGCGGTTATATTTTCTATGGGGTGCACTTGTTAAAAAAATTAGAAATGAGGAATCGTTACTTTTTTTGGGGGAAATTATGTGTTTTTTTAGCAAACGCCCCCCATAGAAAAAATCGTTAGTGCAGCATCATTGTTCACATTATAATTGAAATGGGAACAATATTGGTGCACTAATAAATCTAAAAAAAAAAAAAACTTTTTTTTTTTTTTTAATTTTTTAATTTTTAATTTTTAATTTTTTTAATTTTATTTTTTTTAAAATTTTTTTTTTACTTTTTAGATGGTCATGTTTGGTATCATTGGAACGGCCACGCTCTGGCCGTTCCAATGATAGTAAACATTAACCCCTAGCTGTCACGGATCGGGAGATAGGGGGTTCAATGAACCCCCTATCTCCACTATAGGTGGCAGCAAGGGGTTAATTTGAAAACTGGCGCCATCGCGCTCTGCGCGATGATGCCAGTCATTAGGGGGATATCCCGTAAGCTTGGCCGACATCCAAGATGTCGGCCAGCTCCGGGAGGGGACCGCGATACTGCGCATGTTGGCGCCATATCGCGATCCAGCCCCCTAGGGGTTAAAGACAGCCGCCGCTTGGAAGGGCAGGCTGTGCCCTTCCAGGCGGTGCCTGCCTTTAACCGCTGGCATGCACGGATGGGAAGGGGGAGAGGTCCGAAGGACCTCCCCCCCTCCCATTCAGGCACCTTCCCTGCAATGGCGGGGGGGTGCCTGAAATAGACGTCATCGCGCATGCGCGATGACGCCTATCGTGCCCGCCGGGATCCCGGAGGTTAGGCTGACATCGATGATGTCAGCCCACACCGGGGGGCCGAGCGATCAGCCGGAATACCGGCTGATCGCGGGCTGCGAAGGGAGGGCACGCTCAGCGCGTCCTCCGCAGCCAAGTAGCAATGCGGTTGGACGCGCTGAGCGCGTCCACCGCATTGAAGTGGTTAAATACTAACCAGTAATGAAAATAATGAACGTCCTTGGAATTGTTTGTTATTCTCCAGCTGCCTGCTTATTATAGAAAGCACAGTAAGTATTTACAGTAACCTGCCACAAAATCTGAGCTGCAAGTGAATTTGCAGCTTGGCTAGAATGACAGGGGAGACATTATAATTTATTAATAAATTATATTTAATGGCTCTCTCATTAACCATAATGGTATGATTTATTTATTTATTTATAAAGGATTTTACCAGGAAGGATACGGGTGCGTCTGGATTCCAGCGATGGCCAGTTTAGTTCTTTTACAATGTCACAATGGTGGGTAATTGTAGCGCAAAGCGGCAGAATGAGTTATACAATGTAGTAAGTTTATGAAGGTGTGTTTGCGGGGCAGCTGCATACACTACATCTCCGTATTCAATAGCTGGCATGAGCATTTGTTGTACAATCTGCTTTCTTACCGCGGGGCTCAGGCAGGATTTGTTTCTGTACAGGGCACCTAGTTTGGGGTAAAGTTTAGATGACAGTTTTTCGATGTGGGGGCCAAAGGAAAGATTTGGAATGATGATGATTGAAGCAGGACCTGCTATAAGGAAAGTGTTTAACTAGCTCATGCCTCACACACTGGTACTACATGTAATCTCAAGGAACACTATTCATCCTGACCACTTGTTTCAGTATCGTACATCCCACGGCGGTAATCAGTTAAGATGTGCACAAGCAAGAATAATGATCCACTAAATACCAGCCATAGAGGGTTATTCAAAGAGAGCTGATCTGGTCCCGAAATTGCACCGAATAATGAATTTTCCTGTACGGTGCAGTTTTGGGGCCATTCAGCTATTCAGAAAGCATGTAGTTTGCCAAATTGTGGCGAATTGCCAGCAAATACGGAGCCTGTTCGACGCAAGTGAAATCCCCATAGAGAAGTAATGGTTATTCTATTCAGAGAACACCGAACAGCAGTGAAATGTCAGTGAAATGCCCTGATGTTCGGTGGTTTCATTCGGCAGGTTTAATCAGGCGAATCCCAGTTTCAATGATAAAAATATTTATTTTTTTATACAATATCTAATAAACCGTTTATTCTTTTAATGTGCAGCAAAAAGTCTCTTTATTTATTTTTTTAGGACTTTTTATTGATTAATTAATTAAGTGATTAATTAGGTGATTTTTCTGATCCATTTGGTGGCTTTTCTTTGCACTTCGGGGCACCATGCGGCGAATGCTGAATTCACCGCAGAGTTGGGGAATTTGATTCCCCGAAATGCGATGAACGAGAGAGCACTGAAATGTCGGTGACATTTTGGTGCTCTCTGAATAACCCGTATAGTCTATGTTATGCTTTTTACACAGACCTGTTCTATTTCATGGACAATCAGGTTGTCAAGGTAGCACTCACTTCTTGGTCAAGGGGAGAAGTGGTTCTACAGGGAGGAAGTAAATAAGAGCCTATAGCTGCAGACACATATCCAGAACATATTTATGACTTATTTCCCCTTCGTTTCAAGTACAGACTCCTAAAGTAGTTGAACAAAATAGCTTGCCATAAAAGATAATTTAATTTGCAGAAATGAAGCAATCTTCTTTTATTAATGATGGGATGCATCAGTCTTGGAATACGAATCAAATATCTTTTTCGGGAAAGGAAAAAAAAAAAGAAAAGCAGCCGTTCCCTTATCAAAAATTACTTTTACAAACAATTACTTATTAATCATGGGAACCGTGTTATTCTTTCTATCAGATGTGCCCTATGCCATGTAGCTGTCATACCGTGCCGTCTTCCCTCCAGTGACAAACCCATCGACAACATGTTATATTCCACATTGATTTTACAGTTAAAGACCTGATTGTGATATATTGGGATTTTAAGAATTCAGCTGAGAGGCTGACTTTTGCCTTTTATCATTCCATTAAAATTTTATAACCATCTTTTTCATGTCATTTCATCCATGAATTCTTACTTTGGAAAGTGATTGCTACAGCTGTGAACATAACTTTTCTTTTGTTCCGAGCTTTTCATTGTGTAAGCCAACTAGCCCAATTATACTTATTGCTCATGTTTTACATAATTGTGGTGACCCTTTCAGACACAGAGTGCCATGCAGCGGGGGGGGGGGGTTAGGTGAAATTAGATGACTTCACTTGTCAATTTAAAATGAACTAAATTGAAAAAGTATAAATCGTGCTGTTAGAAAGCATAGCTCATGTAACTTTGCGCTTAGTAATACTGTGGATGCATATCAGAAATGAGGTATATCTATTATAGCGTCTCCCTCCTAAAGGAGCCCATAATACTGTCACAGTTACAAGTGTTTATAAAGTGCCAACAAGTTCTGTAGCACTGTACAATGGGTGAGACATAACAACATATATACATACAAGTTAAACACACAGAACAATAGGAGAGAGGACCCTGTTCGAGAGCGTACAGTCTAAGAGGAGAGGGGTGACACACTAAGGCCGGGCTCAGACGAGCGTTTTGAAGAGCAGAAGGAACGTCCGTGAGAGTGGACACTCCTTCTACTCTGACGCCCGTCTGGCCACCTCGCTGAGCGCAGTTAGTGCGCTCAGCACTGCAAGGTTCGATCCTCCTATGGAGGATCGGGCTTTCCAGCCCCATCCAACGCGCTTCTTCTAGCTAATCGACGGGGAGACTTTCGGCATGTCCACTTGCAGCGCGTGCAATTCGTGCACACACTACAGCGTGTGACCGGCCCCGTTGAAACGTCACAACACTGCAACGAATGTCGGTAGGCACGTCAGTACCAGCGCACCTAGTGCGCTTGTCTGACACCAGCCTAAGGTGACGGTAAATAGCTGAGTGAGAGATAGTGGGGTGCAACATGGGGTCTGCGCAGGAAGATGGAGCTAGAAGGTAACAAGGGGAACTATGAGGGAGAGAGCCAGTAGGCTTCTCTAAAGTAATTTGTTTTCAGAGACCTCTTGAAGGACTGGAGAGATGAGAGTCTGATGTTGCGGCGGAGGGAGTTCCATAAAAAGGGGGCAGCTCGGGAGAAGTCCTGAAGGCAAGAGTTGGGGGTGCAGGTACAAGGAGATGATAGCATCAGATCACTGGCAGAGCGAAGTGGTCGGGATGGGATATTCCTGTTAATAAGGGAGGAGATGTAGACAGGTGCTCGGTTATGAAGAGCTTTGTATGTGAGCACCAATATTTTGAATTGGATTTTAAAAGAAACAGGGAGCCAGTGTAGGGATTGACAAAGGGGCGAGGTGTGAGAGGTGCGTGACGTAAGATGGATGAGCTTGGCAGAGGCATTCATTGCAGATTGCAGAGGAAGCTGCTAAGGGTGACTGGCACGCTGCATTTTCCCATTGGTGTCCCCCTATTACCAGCTCAATCAGAATAAGGTTACCACTAGTTTATTTCATTCCCTTTCATTTTCAGTAGGACTGCGAATGTTTATTTGTGAGTTCAATTAAGGTCTATTCAAAAGATTCCTTGTGAAACTATATTGGCAGCATTTCTTATCAGCCCCACGCAGATTTTTTTTCCCCGCTCATTGGCGCCTATTACATTCTTTGCGGAATTTTTGTTCGCGCAGTGAAAAATTTGCACGCATCGCCCAGTGTTATCGCGCAAAAATTAACGAAGTATTCCGATCCCAAAGCATTTTCTCATCCGTCAAAAAATAATGTTCGTAAAAACGACGCGCAAAACGAAGTGTAATACGCGCGCAGTAACGTTGCGTAAGTAAATCAGTGTGCGGACTCTTTTTTTTGCGGGATTCAGCCAATCAGAATTAGGAACCTTAATTGACATCAATTTACCTTAATTGACTCACTTAAGTTTTTGTGCCTGTCAAAGTAAATCTGAGTATATATGCTGCATCAATAAAAAAAATAAGCACGAATTCACAATTTTATTGTTTGGGTATGTGTAGAATGTGTAACTATACTGTGCTGTATTTTTTTTTCATGCTGGTGTTTTTCGTTTTGGCCAAAACATTCCGATTTGCAGTTACCACCAGCTTTTCAAAGACGTTAAAATAATGCGCGCAAATGTCGTTCAGAAAAAGTTGCGCGAAGATTGTAATACCATCCGCATACCAGCGCACGAACGAATTTGCGCTGACAATGTTAAGTATAGGACGCGAACGTTGTAATACGACGTTCAGCGCAAAGGGTTTTGCCCCTCGCGCATTTGCGCACGCAAAACACACTGCGCGAAGAATGTAATAGGGGCCATTGAATTTAGTTAAAAGGAGCCCTTAACCCTTTCACTACCAAGTTGTTTTCTGTAAAATCACTGCCAGGTCCCAGTGAATTTAAGGAAAAGAAATACGCAGTATCCATAAACGTGCCTAAAAATTATAAAAGCACATTTTCAAAATGAATGTATTATTTGTTTGGCAGACGTTGCCATCTGCTGGCCAAAACGTGATACTCCAGCTCTGTGGTACAGCTTGGGAACCGTTTTTTCTTTAAAGAAAAAAAAAAGCAGAACTGTTTAGCATGTCGGCTGTCATTCCCGAGTTGTTAAAACTTTGGAGCAGATTCTAGAGGTAAACTGATAAATAATTTTGCTTGTAATAAATGAAATTTCATTGCATTGCTCCAGAATTAGCCCACATATACTCGATACTTGGTCACCTACAGCCCCTTGAAATGATAGAGTATACTCAATCTTGGTAGTGAAGTGGTTAATGTTAGGTTTGTTTAAATAGCTTGTCTCAGGTAAAGTTTTAAAAGCATGCCTGTCACAAAGGCTATCAGGGTTATTCAGAGAAAGGCGAAACTCTGGAGAACTTTTGGAGAAGTGAAAATTTTAGGTTAAAATAGCCAAACCAGAAAAATTCTCCCATTTATCTCACGTTCCAAATCAGCTATTTTGACCTAGAATTTTCGCTTCTTCAGTCATTCTCCTGGTTTTCACCTCTCTGTGAATAATCCTGTATGTTTTTGCTTTCTATGTTGAATGGTTGTGAATTTTGACTCTTAATTGTTCTTACTATGTCAACCTATGTGATTCTGGGTTTCATAAACACAATATTATATATAGGAAAATGCGAAAGGACTTTGGTTAAAAATGAGTTTTGTATGGTTTATATAGGATTTTTTAAATGAGAAAAGGTAGATTCTAGAAAACAGAGTCACTTAACCCTTACACTACCAAGATCTATATTTGATCCACAAGGCTTCTTCTTCAAGAAAAAAGTCTAATCCCAAACTGTATTATATAGATGTAGTAGTGGCTTTTGGCCTGCTGGTAGTGTCCTCTGTCTGTCAAATGGTACATATATATGAAAATGTGCTTTTGACATTGTCAAGCATATTTTCAATACATGTATTATGCAATTTATTTCCATAAAACCACTGGGTTCTAGCAGTGGTTTTCTGGAAGACAACTTGGTAGGGTAGAGGTGAAACATACGCATGCGCTTCCATTGCAAGTGGATATGTGAATGGTGTTAATGTTCCACCTCCCAATGCAGACACTGTGTAACTATTACTGAAAAGGAGAAATTACTGCTCCTTACAATAGGCATGTACTAACAAGACCACCAAAAGATAAACCAAAAACTAGT
The DNA here is from genome assembly GCA_009667805.1 of Leptobrachium leishanense. NCBI lineage: Eukaryota > Metazoa > Chordata > Amphibia > Anura > Megophryidae > Leptobrachium > Leptobrachium leishanense. The sequence continues at coordinate 334,466,539 of CM019066.1, forward strand.
AGCGGTCTACTTGTCATATTGCAGAATTATTGTCCAAATCCATGGATCCCAACCCTGGTCCTCAGGTACCACTAACAAGCCAGGTTTGAAGGATATGTGAAGCACAGCACAGGTGATATGATTTGCTGCTCAGTGATTGCAGGATTCAGTCTGCATTTCCCCAAGGTGATCTGTAAAATCTGGCCAGTTAGGGGGATTTGAGGATAGGGCTGAGAAACACTGGACTAGAGGACCAGGGTTGGGAATGGCTGGTCTAAATGCAGGCTAAACCTCTGGGTATTACAGAAATAGAATGAACCTGTTATAGGTACAGTCAGGTCCAGAAATATTGGGACATCGACACAATTCTAACATCTTTGGCTCTATACACCACCACAATGGAGTTGGAATGAAACAAACACAATGTGCTTTAACTGCAGACTGTCAGCTTTAATTTGAGGGTATGTACATCCAACTCAGGTGAACAGTGTAGGACTTACAGCAGTTTGCAGATGTGCCTCCCACTTGTAAAGGGACCAAAGGTAATTGGACAATTGGCTTCTCAGCTGTTCCATGGCCAGGTGTGTGATATTCCCTCATTACCCCAATTACAATGTGCAGATTAAAGGCCCAGAGTTCATTTCAAGTGTGCTATTTGCATTTGGAATCTGTTGCTGTCAACTGTCAAGAGATCCAAAGAGCTGTCACTATCAGTGAAGCAAGCCATCATTAGGCTGAAGAAACAAAACAAACCCATCAGAGAGATAGCAAGAACATTAGGCGTGGCCAAAACAACTGTTTGGAACATTCTCAAAAAAAAGGAACGCACAGGTGAGTTCAGCAACACCAAAAGACCTGGGAGACTACGGAAAACAACTGTGGTGGATGACCGAAGAATTCTTTCCCTGGTAAAGAAAACACCCTTCACAACAGTTGGCCAGATCAAGAACACTCTCCAGGAGGTAGGTGTATTAGTGTCAAAGTCAACAATCAAGAGAAGACTTCACCAGAGTGAATACAGAGGGTTCACCATAAGATGTAAACAATTGGTGAGCCTCAAAACCAGGAAGGCCAGATTAGAGATTGCCAAACAACACCTAACAAAGTTCACAGTTCTGGAACAAGATCCTATCGACAGATGAGACCAAGATCAACTTGTACCAGAGTGATGGGAAGAGAAGAGTATGGAGAAGGAAAGGAACTGCTCATGATCCTAAGCATACCACCTCATCAGTGAAGCATGGTGGTGGTAGGGTCATGGCGTGGGCATGTATGGCTGCCAATGGAACTGGTTCTCTTGTATTTATTGATGATGTGACTGCTGAAAAAAGCAGCAGGATGAATTCTGAAGTGTTTCGGGCAATATTATCTGCTCACATTCAGCCAATTGCTGCAGAACTCATTGGACGGCGCTACACAGTGCAGATGGACAATGACCCAAAGCATACTGCAAAAGCAACCAAAGAGTTTTTGAAGGGACAGAAGTGGAATGTTATGCAATGGCCAAGTCAATCACCTGACCTCAATCCCATTGAGCATGCATTTCACTTGCTGAAGACAAAACTGAAGGGAAAATGCCCCAAGAACAAGCAGGAACTGAAGACAGTTGCAGTAGAGGCCTGGCAGAGCATCACCAGGAATGAAACCCAGCGTCTGGTGATGTCTATGCGTTCCAGACTTCAGGCTGTGATTGACTGCAAAGGATTTGCAACCAAGTATTAGGAAGGGAAAGTTTGATTTATGATTATTATTCTGTCCCATTACTTTTGGTCCCTTAACAAGTAGGAGGCACATCTGCAAACTGCTGTAAGTCCTACACCGTTCACCTGAGTTGGATGTACATACCCTCAAATTAAAGCTGACAGTCTGCAGTTAAAGCACATTGTGTTTGTTTCATTCCAACTCCATTGTGGTGGTGTATAGAGCCAAAGATGTTAGAATTGTGTCGATGTCCCAATATTTCTGGACCTGACTGTATACAATAATATATGTTTTTCCAGCCCTACCCCAGACATGTAGAGAACTGCTAAGATTAAAAAATATGTTGAACCATGTTAACAAAACGAAGATAATTATTTAAAAATTAATTTGACTGTCAAAGTATTTGAGATATTGTATTTTCTAATATAATCGCTCATCACACTGAATAAGCACGATAGATAGATCTGTATCCTACATTACTTCAAAGCCCATGGCATTCGACACATAAAAAAGCTAAAGCTATTTTAAACAATTACTAAATACAAGTACATATATATATATATTTTTAAAGATATACAATAAAACGTAATGTTTGTACGCACAAAAAAAAATCTCGTAAATGTCAAAAATCGCTCTGGGCAAAATGAAGGCTATAGTATTTTCTCGATCTGCCGTAGCGGTTTCTAGTTATCGGGATGCGGTTTATACGAATGCTAAATGTTCTGGAATTACAGCTGCTACACTGATCAGTGATTGAGCCAGACTTGTGTTATTGCTCCATGTTCTTGCTTGTACCTAGAGAGCAGTAAAGCCTCAATATAATAAAAGGCACCTGCATTTTAAATGAAATTTCAATTGAAAAACTTAACAGCCCTTCAAATTGCAGAATTTAACGCAGCCCAGTAAAGCTTAAATAACATTTTACCTCCACAGACTGAGGGTTCTGCATTCAAGGTGACTTGATGGTGTCGCGTGGTAAAATTATTTACAATTAAGGAATTCCTCTGGAGGTCTACAGAATAGTTACTGTTCCACAAGACCTATGCAGGCATATGGTGACTTGTTTCAGTATTCATAGAAGCTCTTGAACCTTTATGGTAATTGAATCTGTTAGACTGCTGAGTGGAGCCAGCTTAAAACCTGTTAACCCAAAGGTCAGATCTGTGCCTTGTTTATTTATCAGTGGGTGAAAGAGCTAAATCGGCAGCTTCTGTCACAGCCACAATAAAAAATCACCTACAATATTAACAGGGAGTAGATAAATTGCAAAACATGGACGAGAATTGCAAATAGAAACAAGCAGGAATATAATGGATGATACACTGTATAATGAGAATTCCCGAAGCCTTGACTGAAATGTATATTGAGGGTTGATATTTAGGAAAATCTAAACATAGTTCTAAGGTGTTTAAGTTTTTTTTATTATACAGAAAGACTATACAGTATATAAATATATTCCACACAGTGAATTGTTTATATAAGGGTAAACTGAAAAATTTAGTAGCCCCTGAATTGAACCGAATCGTTGCTCTTGTTAACCCTAATACAACTGGCTGCCAACAGTATTTTAAAAGGCACTAACCTCAGCTTATTAGAGTGGTCTCAGGCAAGGACCCTTAGTCGACAAGCAAAGAAGGTACAGACAGTCTGTCTTCTAATTCCAACCTTGGCAGATCTATTGGAAATATCGACAATGTTTTGGCCCTATATGGGCCTTTCATAAGCCCTGAGAAAAGGGCATTTAGGGCCGAAACGTTGCCAGCTTTTCTGATAAATCTGCTAATGTTGGAAGACTGAGTGCCCATTCCATCTTTGCTTGTGGGTTATGTGTTGGGAATTGGGCCCACCTTGAATTGGTGAACCTGGTTTCTGTGTCTCACAGGTGGTGTGCCAGTCCTGCTTTGTGTATGTGCGAGGACCCTGTTCCTCTAATGTAGTGTTTCCCAAACCTGTCCTCAGGACCCTCTAAGGCCGGTGTCACACGAGCGCACTTGAGCGGAAGGAACATCCGTGAGAGTGGACGTTCCTTACACTCTGACACCCGAATGGCCACCTCGCTGAGCCCAGTTAGTGGGCTCAGCACTACAAAGCTCGATTCTCCTATGGATGAGCACACTTTGTAGCCCCGTCCTACGTCCGTCATAGCTTTTGATGGGGAGGTTTTCGGCACGTGCAGTGTAGCGCACGCAACTAGTGCGCAATGCTACACTGTGTGGCCCTCCTAGTCGAGCCGTTAGCAAGCTGCGATAGATGCAGGGAGAAGGAGTCACACGGACGCAGTCACTGCACTCGTGTGACCGCAGCCTAAGCTAACAGGCCATTTTAAGGATCACCTTTGGAAAATGCAGACTGAATCCTGCAATCACTGAGCAGCAAAATGTATCACCTGTGCTGCGCTTCCAATATCTGACAAACCTGACCTGTCAGCGGGTCCTGAGGACAGATTTGGGAAACACTGCACAAATGCATTCACTGTTTTTAAAAGGAATACTCTATCTCCTGTGTGCTGACTTTTAACTTCCCGCTGGCACCCTGACCCTGCATCTGCCTGATCCATTACTGGGCATGAAGGAGGTGCAGGGAGTCGAGGGTGGAGTAGGCAACGGAGGAGCAGCTTCACATCTACTCCACAGCAAAAGACTATTGTGAAGGAAAATGGTTAGCAATGTATACCCTTTATAACAGTTTATATAAAACCTATATATGATCTTCTATATTAATTTAAAATTATAAACATATTGGGCTATATTACAAAGTCGGTGCTAACTTAACCAGAGCTGTTGTAAACTTACCAGAGCCATTATAGCCTATGGAGCTGTTAAGTTAATAACAGCCCTGGTTAAGTTAGCACCAACTTTGTAATACGGCCCATTATGTTTTATTACATGAAATCAGCATCTTTTTATATTCAAATGAATAACGTTAACTTGTTAAAATGAGCTTTCATTGGATTGTGAATTTGTAAACAATTTCTACTGCTGCTGCTACTACTACTACAACTAATATATGTGTATTTTAACAGAACCAGGAATAATAGAACCACCTATGTTTTCAAATGTGAAATCAACGTCACTAACCCTTACCTGGAAACATCCCTCCCAGCCTAATGGCTTAATTACTCACTATACTATATATCAAAATGGAAGCGTTCTGGTAGGTGTTCCAGGAAACAGTTCAAGCTTCACCGTGGCACATTTAACCCCGTATACAAACTACCAATATCAGCTTGAAGGATGTACTTTGAGAGGATGTTCAAGGAGTCAGGAGTCACCATTAGTAAGAACTCATCCAGATGCTCCAAGTAATATTCCACCACCTGACCTCTATTCGGATACCCCTACGTCGGTGGTTATAAGATGGAAAGCTCCGCTTCAAACCAATGGTTTAATTGAAAACTATGAAATTGAGAAACGAATAAAGGGAAAAGACAAAGTGCATAAATTACTAGCGTTACCTGCCAGTCATCCAATGCAGTATATGGATCGATCAGTTGATATACGACCATGGGAAACCTATGAGTATAGGATCATAGCATCTACTATAGATGGTGGAAGTAATGGCAGTGCTTGGTCAGAAGTGAGAACCAGACCATCACGACCTGCAGGTGTCCAGCCTCCGGAAGTCAACGTTTTAGGTCCATTTACAGCAAAGGTAAGAAACTCATTTATGTAATTACAGATTATAACTAAAAAAAACTTAACAGCAGAAATTAGTGACATGAAGGATTCATTTAGACTGCGGGACTGACAGAAATCCAAATTATTTTGTTTTAATATTCAATTTAATAACTGGGAAAGGCTTTTTCTGACTGTTACCGCGTGATTCTTTGCCCTCAACTAAAACCCATTGTTCCTTCTCTGCTTAGACGCTCTATTTCTGGTTCGCCTTCTTGATTTAACATCTTCATTAACCCCGATGTGTGAAAAAAGAGATGCCCACCACCACATCTAACCAGCCATGTTTTACTTCATTATATTCCAAGTATCTGACCAGTATACCCACCTGTCTAGATTCCATGTGATTATTATTATTGCCATCATTTATATTGCGCCAAAAGTTTCTGCAGCGCTTTACAATAACCAGTAGGAAAGAGACAATCTTAAGTCAAACACAGAAACAGAAACAATCGTTATAAAGAGCCCTGCTCGGTAGAGCTTGCAATCTAGAGGAGTTAGGGTAGAGGAAGACAAGAGGAGTGTTTTTGGTCATTAGGATCATTAGCACTACAGAAATGGTGGGGACAAGGAAGGGGCCTCTATCATGATGTGCGGGTAGTAGAAGAATATGTAATATTTTTAGCTAAATTCTGGCTTTGCATAAACACTAATGTAATTATTTTCTCTTTTGTTCGTGGCTTTAATCATATATGGGGGATAGAAGTGGAGTGAACACACCAACAATAACCTTCTAGTAACCCACACTAATGCCGCTCCCCACTACCTGTCCTCACTAATCACCAAATACAATCCAGCACGCTCCCTAAGATCCAACACTGACTTGCTCCTAGCATCTTCCATCATCTTCTCTTCACATACCAGTTTGTAGGACATTTCTCGTGCGGTGCCGACCCTAAGAAACACACTTCCTCACCCTATCAGACTGTTCCCCAATTGGGCTTCTTTTATACTCTCCCTAAAGACATTTCTCTTTAGGGAAACCTACCACCTACCCCTTTAACAAAACATCTGACTGACCCAATAACCGTCCTCATCTGTCTGTGCATTAATATCATCCTTGTCATCCTTGCAGCCCTCCCCTACTGTTTCTCACCCCTTCACCCATCTAGATTGTAATATCCCACAGGAATAAGGCCCCCAATTCCTCCTGTATCTGTTGGTGAATGACTGACTTGCCTTCTTGGTGTATTGTAGAATTGTTTTGTCTTTACCCATTGTAACTGTAACGATTGGCACCCGCTTGGGCCATCGTGGTGGCTTGGAACAAGGAGTGTAGCCCTTTAGGTAGGTGAGCTGCTGACTAGATACAGTACAGGTTAATAAACAGATTCCAGGGCTAAGCAGAAACCAGACTGAGACACAAGGGACAGGAGGACCGGGGAGAAAACTAAAGGGATCCCTATGCTGGAAATGATTACTGTCTAAGAAACCCTCAAAAGATTTACAGAGCCAGAGGAACAAGAAAAGCAAGGGTTAACCAGAAATACAGAAAGACTACACTAAAGAGGTCCTTGTATGTGGCCTCTGAGTATATACTAAACTAAGACAAATAAGGTACATGAAACATATAAGAATGGTCATACAGGCAAAAGTTTGGCAACAGATCAGCACACAGAAAAACCAGGAGTAGGCAGAAAAGGATCGTCAGGAAACACAGCCGAGGCCAAAACCAGAAGAAACTTGGACAGGAATACTTTGCAGCAACGCTGGAAACATGAACTGGACACAACCACCATAAAACTCCACAAATCATCCATGAGGCTCTGTGCTGCTGGGATATATATAGGGAGTGGGTCTTTGTGATTGGACCATGTGACCCCAGACCAGGAGATCACAACAGAACCCCAGATCAGCCCCAGACAGCACAGTCAAACCCACCACAGGGGAAAACAGACATGGAAGCCCTTCACCACAAGGGGGCACTGTCAAAACAAGAGAAAATGTGACAGTAACTTTGTACAACACTGCGGAATGTGTTGGCACTTAATAAATAATAATAACCTGTCACGTTTCCACCAGTTCTAGCCATGCCCCCTGGTGGTGAGAGCGATCCTGGCAAGCTCTTCCTTAAGTCAAGCCAGTCCACCCTGTGCTACTTCTGGATTTCCCTGCTGCTGTTCTGGCTTGGGGTCACATGGTCCGCCCTGTCCTTATAAATATGCAAGCAGCAAAGAGGCTCCTTGCTCTTGCATGGGTTCCTGTTCCTGGAGAGTTTCTGTTCCTGAGAGTCTCTTGTTCCTGAGAGTCAGTGCTTCCTGGTACTATATCTTGTCTTGATAATCCTTTGTATGATCTTGGTCTGGTTCTGACGTTCCTTCTGTGTAATCACTGTACTGATTTTCTGTGTACCGATTGCTGGCGGTTCTGATTTCCCTCTCTGGTATCTGATCTTGGCTTGTCTGACATACTCACCTGGCTCTTGATACTTTGGCTCTGGTTCTGACATTTCTTTATATGTTCCTTGTGTACTGTATTCCTGTTCAGTGTATTACCCAGCAGCATTATATCCAGTTACTATTAGAGGCCATTGCAAGGATCTCATACCAGTTCAGGGTTCCCTGTGTGCTGTATCATTTTTAACCCTTGCCCTTCCTGTTCTCTTGTTTCTGTGTTATTTCTTGTGAGGTTCCCTTATTCTAGAGTTAGGGATCTCTTTAGTGTTCTGTTGTTTTCTCCTTGTTTCTCTTGCCATTCCTGGTACATTTGTTCTGATATATCTTCTCTAGTATCTGTGTGCTGTGGTCTGTGTCCATGCTGCCAGAAGCTAACCTGCCTCAAGGGCTGAATATCCAGTACAAAGGGCCTACCTTGGCTCAAGCCAGATGCCCCTGTGACATAACCATTTCTCAAAGAAGTTATTCACTAAATTAACAAATACTGTAGAGTAAGGGTGTGAAATTCCAGCCCCCCCCCCCGATGCCTATGACCTGCAATTCGCAAAAATCTTTGAAATGTAATAGACGGCAAAAGCATCATGGGAGTTGTAGTTCTGGAACATCTGGGGGATGAAATAAGACAGTTTCTTGTAGAGGGATGGGAAGCTCAAATTTTAAGTTACAATTGCAATGAAAATGATTTTCCTTCAACTAGCTATTTTATACAATTTGCCATTCAATTGTCAACCACCTACAGTCTAGGAATACACTCTGATTGGGTTTACTATAACGCTAGTGCAACTACAAAACATAAGCATACATAAACATACACATACTAAAACACATCCTGGATTTTGTTTTCTTGATTGACTTTTAAGAAGTAGTTGTAAGGAAATGTAGTGAAATCATTAAAGGTTAGAGTAGACCATATGTTTTATGTTCATTATTTGTAAACACATTTTATTTCTGTATAAGATCTAAAAAATTGTTAAATAACTGTAATATAAGTTAACAAATATTGTAAATAAATGTGTAAAAGAACAAAAAAAAACAAAAATAGGTTAGCTTACAGGACTTCCTGAGAAGTTTTCAATTATTCTGACAATTCAGGTGGGAATGCGCTCTGGAGGGCAGGGTAACTAGCATTGTTTTGGCTTGCATACAGACTTCATTCAAGGGAAATTAGTGTAACCAAACAAGAGGGATTTTGTAGCTTTGAAGCCTCTTTTGTGTAAATACACGCATGCTTCCATGAATATCGTCTTGTACATATGCCAAAAGTATTGGTACACTGGTTTGATCATCAGAGCACAAAAGCAGGCAACATTTGTGATAGAAACAGAGGATCTTTGCATGAAGTATAATTTACAACAATGATTCGTGAAACGATGAGGGATGTTTCAAAAATTTGATTTAAAAACGTTGGTAATAATAATAGTTATCTTAGGATAATTTTCTTTAAAGAAAAGATTTTTTTAAATAAGCTTTTTTGCGTATAAATAAAATTATCAAATGCAAACTAATAACTGGAAATTGTTGTTTTTTTTTTTTTTCAGGGAATCATAATTATTAAATTCTAATTATTATTATTATTATTTATTTTGGAAAACTAACAAGATTAGAAAAGCTAATGTACACTTCATAAAATTATAGTTCAGAATGAAAAATTGTAATGCAAGAAAGAACGCATTGCCGTCGAAAAAAATTAAGATATTTTATAAACTTCTTGTTAATGTGTTGATATGACACAATATTTATTAATTTAATGAGTATTTATAGAGGAAATTAAAATAATTTTCTTAAATATATATTAAAAAAACATATATTAATATTGTGACATGGTAAGAACAAACTTGCTGAATCATGTAAAATTCTGTTGTATTTTATGCACATTATACCCTCTATCTGTAAGCTACATAATCTATATGGAAATTAAATAATTTTAAGCACTAATTGTCTTAAAATGGCATATTTGGTGTCATCTTAAAAACTGCTTAAATCCTCAGGAATCTGTGAATTAAAATGTCATAACCACTTTCAATTATTAATGGCCTTTTCAGTGTAATATTTAACAATAACTATCAAACTACAGGAGTGTTTCCTGTAGAGGTCAACCTTATGATTAATGGTAGTCTTTGGAATAGCAGTATTAGACCATCTCATGTCAAATTTGATGAAAGCCAAAGTTTATACATAATGAATAAAAGTTTGCATTGTTTTGTAGAAAATGAATCGACTAGCAGTTTCCTGATGTTTCAGTTGTTCAAAAAGAGGTTTTAATAATATTTAAGTCGATTTAAGGTGACACGACAGCCTATACACTATCATATACCCCATATGACTTTAATCTCTCCAATAGCTCTTTGAGTAAAAATAAATCTTGTCCATGAGCATACTGTATAGTATCCTGGAACACATTTAATGTTTTAAAGTGGCCTAGATGTGAGGATTGCCCCTCTTCTCCCCTCACCTCCCTACTGTCTCGTTCTGGTGTTATCACTGGGTGAAGGGAAGGGGTTTCCTTCACTCCATCCAGTGTCACCAGAAGCCCGAATTTTTGATTTTCCCGGCTACCATCACCGGATCAGTCACTAGTGAAGACAGCACGCACAGAGCGCGACAACATCAACCTCCCTGTGACCACTCCCCATAGCGAGAGGTCTCAGAGAGGCAGCGATGGATCGGATTTGCACATGTGCGTAGCTCCAATCCTTTTCTGTTTGAAAGCGTTACAGAACTTGCAGACATAAACTTGAGGACAAACAAACACGTTAGTGCATCGGAGATTGCACTCGTCTGCGCAAGCTTACTGTACTTTGGCTACATATGCTTAACATGAACGTAAAGAGTAAGCAAGGAGTAATTAGCGTTAGGATTGCAAATCCCCCCAAAAATCAGATACTCACCTCTCATACTGCGGCAACAACGGTGGCTCTTTTGGCTGCCGGGAGCAGAGTGAGACTGGGGGAAAAAAGTCCTCCATCCGTGATCACTCAGTGGACCTGCAGGATCTCGTGAGAGGCGAGAGGAGAGATCCTGCAGGTCACATGGCAGTCAAAGCCTCAATGGAGTCCTATAGACTCCAGGAGGAAATGCTTGGGGTGGCGCGTTAGCACTGCATTACAGGGCAGGCTGCTGAATTAGCGCCTGCCCTGTAATATGAAACTAAAACGAGGACGCTAAAGAAAAACCTGGAGGCGTGGGTTTTCTCCCTTAGTGTCCCCGTTTTAGCGGGTAGTATATATATATATAGTATATATGTACCTGCCCTCTGCTTTGTTGTTTGACCTCTGCTCCTTGCTGCCTGCCCTGACCTGTACACCCTAATCCTGAAGTTTTGGATCATACCTTGACGCCAACTCCAGAACCACCTCTGTGTCAGTATACTTTGGTTCCTATCTGTACCTGCAGGACAGATAATTTCTGATTAGGGTTTGATAGCTATGTAGCAATGATACAAAGACTGCTACTCCTTCACCATCTAAACATCTGTGTATCTAACTGTAGCTTAGTTAGGAAAAAAAATGTGTTCAATCTTATTAAAGTTTAGTTATAAAGAAGTAGCTCAAACTATTTATAATACTGATTTAAATGATCTATGAAAAATTTCAGATGCAGGTTAATTTTTTTTAAACTGATGGCACAGTCCAACACAAAATTAGACTTTTTTTAGGGACCCACTTAAGGCAGGAGCCTTTGTCACCATAGTCCTGTTACTTTTAAGGATAATTGTTACTTTTAAAGTTAGAATTAGTGTTAACCCTAATGCCATACATTAAGCTCCAGTTTTGCTTCCTTTGTAAGCAAAAAGTAACCCTAACCTTAAACCAAGCACAAATAGTAAACTAATCCTAATTACTAAACCTAACCCTAAAACTAATCCTAAACCTAAAGCACAAATAGTAACCTAACCCTAATTACAAAAATAACCTTAATACTAACCCTTCTAATCCTAACCCTAAAACAAGCACAAATAGTAACCTAAACCTAATTACAAACCTAACCCTAACTCTAAAGCTAATCCTAACCCTAAAACAAGCACGAATAGTAACCTAACCCGAATTACAAACCTAAACCTACCTCTAAAATTAATCTTAACCCTAAAATAAGCACAAATATTTACCTAAACCTAATTACAAAAATAACCCTAATACTAACCTTTCTAATCCTAACGCTAAAACAAGCACAAATAGTAACCTAGCCCTAATTACAAACCTAACCCTATCTCTAAAGCTAATCCTAACCCTAAAACAAGCACGAATAGTAACCTAACCCTAATTACAAACCTAACCCTAACTCTAAAGCTAATCCTAAAACAAGCACAAATAGTAACCTAACCCTAATTACAAACATAATCTTTATACTAACCCTAACCCTAAAATTCAATAGCTTCTGAAAATGCTCCAAATCGAGTGCTACCAGAAATTTTCAACTAGTCACAAAAATGTTCAATTACATTGAATTTGAATGCTTCAGAAGTTGAAAAAACCCTTTTTAGAATGAGAGTTAAATTTAGGAAATTTGAATGCAAAGCAAGCCGGTCTATACAATTTTAATTCTGTTTCTTTATCTTCTCAGAATATTTTATGTTTGGAAAAAAACGTATTAGTTTTATAGTACTACCATATTTACGAAACGTACCTTGAAGAAATGGGAGTGAAATAGTTAATTCTTCATTCTTGCTATATGTTAGTCCTCTCTTCATGGCACTGATACACCGTATCGTGTAACACACAGCCGTGGGTTTAACAGTTCAGACAGATTACAGCCTGAATCACCACAGTGCGATGTGTCTCAGTTAACATCTTAATCATTTACTGCAATGCTTCCCAAGGTTACCATACAATGACTCCTTTATAATAGCTAATGACGCCTCATAAGTATCTTTGCATGTTTTTGTCAAGAAAATAAGACAAAATGATTGCATCCTCTTCGCTCTACAATAGCTGCCTCTCGAGCATTCTTTCCCGGCATAAATACTGATCTCTAAATCAATGAGCAAACTGCTTATGCTATCCTGAATACCCTGTCTTATGAGCTCTATTGCTTTCACGCTTTGCACTGCCAAGCCAGAGACTAAAAGCCCACGAGCCTTAGGAAAACTAGAAAGCGGAACAATGTGTATTTTACCAATTCACTGTGTGCCATTTTTTAGCATCGTCCTTGAGACGAGAGACGCGCAAAAGAGTGTTTCAGTGCGAAGGCTTAGCTTTGCTGCTGTTCTCTTTCTCCCTAGATTTTCATCTCTTCGAACGCACAAGTCCAAAATATCCCCATGTAGTATATACTAATATCATTATAACAGATATACCTCAGTTATTAACAATTAATTTTCACTCCAACACGTATAGCTAACTGCTGTACGTTCCTATACACAAAAAAGTAATTTTTTTATCCAAATGGAGATATTTGGACATAAAAGAGATCATATATAATATAATATTAAATACTAATATTATAATAATCCTAATATTAACATATTAAGTGCTCTATTTCATCCTAATGCCCAATTTTTCAGCAAAAATATTGGCTTCTTGCAGATGGCAATTTTTTTAAATATCGGCTGATTCAATTGAAAAATGTGGCCAGAGCCGATTTGAAAAATGCAGATGGTCCGAAAAGAAGTTGCCCCATTAAAACAGCATAAAAAGTTTATTTTCACCCAGCATCATAAATATTTGTGCCTTTAAACATGTCTATTAGAAAAATCTGATGCTTTAAAAATTATTTTAGTTTTATTCCCTCTATTTACCTGCCTTAAAATTCATTTATAAACACCTTCTAGCACTTAATATTTCTTCAGAAATTGGAATGTTGACAAATTTGAATTGAATCGATATATCCAATATTTCCATAAAAAAAGTATAGCCGCAAGAGCCGATATGTCATCCGAATTTTTATCGGGAATCGAAGTTCCAGTAAATTCAAATTTAAATCTCCGAACTGAAATGTGGCCGAAAAAGGTGATGATTTCAGTTGCATGTCCGAATTAAATAGAGGCTTAGGTACTGTCAGGATCCGTGCCTTCATATGGTCAAATACCTGTAAATGCTGCCTTCATTCCTAACCAGCACTGAATCAGTTAACAGTCAAGCACCAAACACACACCACACCCTCCAGTTTGGAAATAAAGATTCACTCCACCCTATGCAACCTGACTTTGCATTGAGAGTCAAACCCTGATACCGGGCAGACCTGTCCTATGCTTCCTATGGTATACCATGTACCAGACCCCCTGTTTGCTCACCGACCATCGTACTCTGTCAGCCCTTTGACCACGGATCGCCCCTTCACCATCCACTGGAATATCCCTCTTGTACCTACACCTTGGATCTCCCACTACCCAAAGGTACCATCTGTGTATCCCCGCATACTGGGCTCAGACCCCCTGTACTTGGGTCCCACCATGGTATATGCCAGGTGTCACCCTGACAGGTACTGTACATTCTACGTATAGTAAACCACGTGAGCATCAACTCCAACCATCTGATTCTAAGTCTTTTCTTAGTGAAGTGATAGCATCCAATTAATTAAATTTCTGTTTTATACACAGCAGGACTACACTGAGACTGAGGAACATTGTTGGTAGAGCAATTACCCGATGCCCACAGTCTACTATGCAAGGGTTTACTAAATGCAACTGGTTCTGAAAATATCTCGGCAGCAATGCAACAATATAAGCTTCGGATAGTCCTTGTCCTCACCTACACTTCCCACACCATTAAAAGTCTCATACCTTGCTTTACTACAATGCCTGTTACCATCTCTGATACAAATTCTAGTACTAGTTATCTTGACCATAATTAAGATGGTAACTCCTCTTTCCCTCCTGCACCCCAACTCCCCTAGATTGTAAACTCATCTGAGAAGCTTTATTAAATTCCCCATTTGTTACTGTAAAGCACTGCATAAACTGTTAATGCTACATAAATGATTATGCCACCAATAATAACCAGAGCCGAGGAGGCAGGGGTGGAGCGCGAGGTATTTGGTACGGATTGGAATGGGGACAGTATGATCAGGAGAAAGCCAATGAATTGCAGTAGTCCAATGGGGCATACGTAGAGAATTGACTAGGAACATTTGTAGGGCTACATTACAATCTATGTGCTAACGTTAACATCACCTGCGTGAGCATTAACGTTAGCCGCAGTGTCTACCGCATATTACAATCCAAACGTGAACGGGTTAAGTAACCTTTTTGCATTTGGTATCTTGCGCTTTTCAGAGCGAGGTTACTGTACTTTGCGCTCACTATACTTAACATGTGGAGCGCAAAGTGTTAATCAGCATTAGGATTACAAAGTCCTAACGCTGATTAACGTCCGGCTCTGGTTAGCAGAAAGTTAACCAGTGCCAGGACTTGGTGTTAACGGATTCCGCTTCTGCAGAATCCGTTAACACCGGCCAAATTTTTTTTAAAAAGATTTGTATACTCACCTCCTGTCCCGCGACGAGGACCGCGGCTCCAACCACCTCTTCCAGCTGGGGGGAGCAGGGAGAGACTGGGGGAAAAAGTTCCTCAGTCTCCCCCTGCGTATCACTACGCCGACCTGCCGGATCTCGCGAGGCAAGATCCGGCAGGTCATGTGACCGCCGGCGTCTGGCTCAATGGAGTCCTATGGACTCCATTGAGTGGATGCTCGCGGCTACGCTCAGCGATGCCGCAAGCATCCCGGGGAATAGCGCCCACTACAAATGCAGGCAGCATTTTTTGCACCTGCCTTGCAATCCCCCATTAAAACGGGGGCGGTAGGGCGAAAACTGCGGGCACAATCTTTTCCCCCTACCACCCGCGTTTTAACACAGGGATTGTAATGTAGCCCGTATTGTTTTATGACAGAAGGTCAAAGTTTCGATGTGTTGCATAGGTCAATTACCACTCCAAGATAGCCGACATGAAAGGCAGATAGGATGGTGCAACTGTCAACAAGAAAAGTCTATCAGAGGTGTGTGTTTGATGGGGCATCAACAGACGTTCAGTCTTTGACATGTTAAAGGGACACTACACTTAAAATGTATCCCTTACCCCTTTTTTCCCTTTAACTAATTGTGCAAATGCAATTGACAGCATCTGCCCAATTTTGTTTTTAATCTGTGAGTTATTAAATGTGAAATACTCCCCGTTTGTTCAGCAGCGCTGGTGGTGTCCTCCTCTACTGCTCAGGGCTTCCAAAAGGCAGAAGACCCTATAGCTTCTTGCGCAAATTGCGGAGGCTACATAACATTCATACGTAGGCTACATAAGTTGCATAATGTATCTTGCGTAACACGCGTATATTTCAAACGCAAGATACTTGAGATAAATGCAGTACAATCGATTGGTGCTTTGAACGTTTGGGAGATAGGATGATGTCAGCACACAGAGCATGTGGTTGGAGGACGTCATCTGCTTCACACAGCTGTACTAACCAAATGGGGCTGGAGGGAAAGGTGGGGACACTCCTACCAACCAGGCCACTTAGACAAGTTAAGTGGTCAGGGTGCTTAGCATGCCCCTTTAAGTTTGAGGTGATGTAAAGGCATATACCTTCAACTGCGATAGAAGATAATACAAACTATTTTTTTTCAATCAAATCACTGTATCTTGAAACGGAATTTGAGCACATGGACTTTTTTGAATTGGCCACTTTGATTTACTGCATTTTTTAGTTCATGGATCAAGACATATTATTCTCTTTAATTCCATTCCACGTAGTGTTTTTTTTTCCAGTGAAATGGGTCCGTGTTTCTCCATAAAGGATTACATGTTATCGTTGTTATTATTTGTTTTATTTTAGAATTACTTCTAAGGGACCCATCCTCTTCTTTTTTAATAAACTTATATCTGTTTCATTAGATATGATGCTACTTTATGCTATATTAATTTTTTAGGTCACATGGAAAAAGCCTCTTCTACCAAATGGAAACATACTAAGCTATGAGATCCGCATGCCGGAGCCTAAAATTACTATCACTAACACTACATTGTTCAGCTATACAGTGACAAACCTAATCCCATACACTAACTATTCTGTGACCATCGTGGCTTGTTCTGGAGGTGATGTCTTTGTCGGAGGCTGTACTGAAAGCTTGCATAGGAACATGACCACTCATCCGGCGCTGCCTGAGGATTTAGGTCCTTTGTCATTGACGCCAATCAGCGAGACATGTATCGTTATTTCCTGGCAAGCTCCTCCAAGGCCGAACGGACCCCAACTGAGGTAACATTTTCAGACAGTTTTACCAGTAATTAAATAATAATTGAAAAGTTTAACATCAGCCAACAAATGCAGAACAAATATTTTTGGTGTGGAAAATGAAAAACGTTGTCTTTACATAGCTTTGTTTCTGATATGTACGTCTTTAACATGCAGTACATTTGTTTTTGATTTTTATATTTTGAGTTTTGTGAAAAGGCAATGCAATTAAGGCATCATTTTTAATGTTCACCGTTCCTCAAAATGTGCCATTTTAACACGATAGCATCATTTGTAATGTGGCAACTTGGTGTAAGCGTCATTTTTAGAACCATGTTTTTTTAAGTCCCCGTTGGACAACAGCGTCTTTTAAGCCAGGGTCATTCATATAGAATACCTCATGGCTCCTGTCAGTATGGAAAGAGACTGGGCTCTATTACATTCTTCGCATAAACGTTAACGCGTGCGGAAAAAAGCATTAACGCGAGGGGCAAAACCCTTTGCGTATAGTCGTATTACAATGTCTGCGCAAAAAATGCACGTTAACCTCTACCGCGGGTGAACCTGCGCGAACGTAATGTACTGCGCGCGTCCTATACTTAATATTGTGAGCACAGATGTGTTTGTGCGCTGGTACGTGGATGGTATTACAATCTATGCGCAAAATTTAACGGACAACGTTTGCGCATAAATTTAACGTCTTTGAAAAGCTGGTGTTAACGGCAAATCTGAACGTTCTGGCCGAAACCAAATACACCAGCCCCAAAAATAAAAATATAGCAACGTATAATTACACATTCTACACATAACCAAACAATAAAATGGAGAAGTTGTGCGTGTTTTTATTATTGCTGCAGCGTATATACTCAGATTTTGGCAGGCGCAAAAACTTAACGGGAGACAATTGTGGTTCTTAATTCTGATTGGCTGAATCGCGTGAAAAACCAGTCCGATTTCTGCGCTCAACGTTAATACGCGTCTTTTTTACACACGTTATTTTTTGATGGAGGAAAAAATGCATGCGGATTGTAATACCAGCGTTAATTTACGCGCTTTAACGTTTAACGCATCGCACACAAATTAAGGCGCCACGCAAGCTTTTTTGCGCAAGGAATGTAATAGAGCCCACTGAATTTACAATTATTTATCAGAGGAATTTGATCACTGGACCAGGTTCCTGAGCAGCAGCACCTGTCCAGATCACCCTAATCCGGAATTACTAAAATCCGGAAGCTTCCAAAAATTCTGGTTTTCGGAGGGTTCAGATTTCAGAATTCCGGATGATGGATGACCACCTGTATATTTAAGGAGGTATTTTTGATAATCCATTATTGATATGGACTCCTTTCTGTCTGACATGCCTTGTTAAATAAATCTAAGGTGCAGATTTTTTTGTCTGTTCTTTTCCTACATTTAAATAGTGTAATGAATTTAGTTCATATGATAATTTGTATTGTTGTAGTCTTGACTGTAGTCTGATTTCTCTTATCAACACATCCATTAAATGAGAATAGCAAAATATAACATACATTAACGCTAATTAAACACTTTACAGAGCCCAAAACAGACAAATCTGGAGCATTTTCCTTTTATACATAGATAGCAGTCTCATTCTTTGTTTCCTACCTGGACAATAACATTAACCACCCACTTTGGGCACTATTCTTTAGTTGGCGCTAATGTAGCATTTCGATATGTAATCCTTAGCACTAGGAAAAGTGTAACGTGTGGCATTAATATTCCAATCCTGAAGCTACGCTGGTGAGAAATTAGTTAGCGCGTCGCAGCTTGCATGAGATTACTGTACTTTGTGTCTCCTATACATAACATAGAGAGCGCAATCAAATATTAGCGACTCGACAAGTGGGTATTACAAAGTGCTGGCACAAGTTACCGTCAGGATGAGAAATTAAATTTTTTTATCAATTCCTAAAAGCTGGTGCTAATTCCAAACTTGGATAACCTGGCCAAGCGCAAGATCGCAAACCTTTAAAAAGGAATGTAGTACAGCCCATGTCCTGAGGGCCCTATTCCATAGTTGATCCCACAATGTATATAGCCAGGCATGTCAGAATCATTGCAGCTGCCTACCTGCTTGCAGGTCATCATATTCAACAAAACCGTGTCCGACGTCAGCAGGAGGTAGAAAGGGCACAGGGAACCCCCACAAGCACCTCTTGTCCAAAGGACACTGCTCACTTTAGCTCTGCCAAGAGCTACAGAACCATCAGGATCCCCATTCTGGCTCAAACATAACTGTGCCAGGGATGATAAAGTTGCTCTGCTGTCTCAGGTCCCTGGCCACTATGACATTTCAGCATCCCCTGTCTGAGCCAGCCGGTGCCAGCCACAGTGCCTTTTCCAAGATGCTCCCCCACTTCCTCATAGCTATGCGGGGCAAGGGCCACCTACACATTGGGTACCATACCACCCCTGAGGGATGGTGCACAGTGAAACAGGGATTTCTTGAGAATGGATGGTTTCTTAAAGTTCTGGTGTCAGGATCCAGGTTCCGGGGCAGCAGAGGTCAAGCCAATATGCAATGAATGGGATCTTACAAGGCAGTTTGTTTATATAAACAGATTTATTGAACAGGGGGAAATATATATATGATATATGCAGATTGCAGGTATAGGCAGAGAGTCCTGGGAAATGCAGAGGGTTCTGTATCGGTAGAACAGCGGGTTGAGGATTCTGTAGGATAGCGGGTTGAGGATTCTGTAGGATAGCGGGTTGAGGATTCTGTAGGATAGCGGGTTAGGGATTCTGCAGGATGGCGGGTTAGGGATTCTGCAGGATGCAGGGCAGCGGGTTAGGGATTCTGCAGGATGCAGGGCAGCGGGTTAGTGATTCTGCAGGATGCAGGGCAGCGGGTTAGTGATTCTGCAGGATGCAGGGCAGCGGGTTGATGATTCTGCAGGATGCAGGGCAGCGGGTTGATGATTCTGCAGGATGCAGGGCAGCGGGTTGATGATTCTGCAGGATGCAGGGCAGCGGGTTGATGATTCTGCAGGATGCAGGGCAGCGGGTTGATGATTCTGCAGGATGCAGGGCAGCGGGTTGATGATTCTGCAGGATGCAGGGCAGCGGGTTGATGATTCTGCAGGATGCAGGGCAGCGGGTTGATGATTCTGCAGGATGCAGGGCAGCGGGTTGAGGATTCTGCAGGATGCAGGGCAGCGGGTTGAGGATTCTGCAGGATGCAGGGCAGCGGGTTGAGGATTCTGCAGGATGCAGGGCAGCGGGTTGAGGATTCAGGAACTGTGATAGAAGGTCTATAGCAGGAACTGTGGCAAAAAGGTCTATACCAGGAACTGTGGTAAAAGGTCTTTAAACAGGGCTGCAGTAGAAGGTCTTTAACCAGGGTTGCAGCAGAAGGTCTTTAAATAGATCTGCAGTAGAAGGTCTTTAAACAGGTCTGCAGTAGAAGGTCTTTAAACAGGGTTGCAGGAGAAGGTCTTTAGACAGGTCTGCAGTAGAAGGTCTTTAGACAGGTCTGCAGCAGAAGGTCTTTAACCAGGGTTGCAGCAGAAGGTCTTTAAATAGATCTGCAGTAGAAGGTCTTTAAACAGGAACTGTGGTATAAGGTCCTTACCGGGAACTGTGGTATAAGGTCTTCTTTAGGAGACAAGGTCCAATGGTAAAGAAACCGGTATTCGGGTGGTCTGGACAATACAGGTTTGCTCCTTCCAGCTTGGAGATTCCAAGGTAATGAAAAAGCATTGAGCTTCAGGTGTGGCTGGGTTTTAAGCATGGAGCATTAAAGGTGATTAAAGCAACACCTGAGCACTGCACAGGCAGAGGGGAGTATTGCGAATACTAGTGAAATGTCCCATCACTACGAGCCGGCGCTGGATATAGACTTTTTATTACGCCGGCGGCGACGCTCCTTACATATGCCCCTCCGCAAGGGCACACTCAGGGTGCCCACAATGTCCTCAGGTATCTCTGAATTGGTATCGGCAGAAATAGACTCAGGGAGATCTTCTGATTCTGAAGAAATGCAAGACGTTATAACAGTGTCCAATAGAGGGGGTTTCTTTGGCTTAAGGTTCTTCGTACTGAGGATAGGATCGTTGACTTTGATTATTCCAGGCCCCGGTTTAGGACAAACTATTCCGTATGACTGAATAGCCGGGAAGTCGGTTGGTGAAGGTTCAGTATTCTTGATAGGATCAAATAAGGGAGGTAATACATGGTTCGTGATATACTGTGGTCGATTCTGCAAGGACATGAGAAACTCCTGTTGCTTGTTCACAGCTTGAACAATATTATTGACTTGGTCAGCGAGTGTTTTTATGGCAGATACAATAACAGGTATTGTGTTAGGCTCATTGGATTCTTTTGCAAGTTTTGTTTCAACAACAACAGTCATCCCAGGTAAGTATTGGGTGGCAGAAGGCTCATCGTGAACTGTAGGCTCACCAGGCGATTCGATCCCAGAAGACGTCGTCTCAATAGACTGGGTTTCAGTGACAGGTAGATCTTTGGTACCATGGAGGAATATTGCGACAGCAGGTACAACAACTGGTGACTCGGCAACAGCAGGCACTTTGGCAATGGGTGATGGTACCTCAGTAACTGGAACTTTGGCAGCAGGCACTTTGGCATGAACTGAAGCCTCATCTCTTGATAACGTGGTAGCGAGCACCTCAGTGTGAGCCAAGGTGCTGGCGACAGACGGTTGGTTACATGGTGAAGCTTCAGCAGCGGGCACTGCGGCTTGTGTTGAGATTTCCAGACACGATTCTGTTTGCACAATAAAGGCCTTGGTATTTTTTGGCTCAACCTCCGGGGTTTTCTCGGAGGGAACCAGGTGACAGGTACCAGAATCTGTAGCTTGAGGACCTTGAGAAGGTTGGGTGGCCATAGACACTGGTGCTGTACCGTAGATAGACGAGGGGGGTGTACCTTCTATGTCTAGGCATCCTTCAGACGAGGAACAGTCACAAGGTAAACAGTCTCGTGGAGCTCCGTGAGGGGCGACTGTGGCGGACCCAATGAATTCAGGATACCGCCCAGGACCACCACTGGGATGCCGTGCTGTTTGTATAGGTATCTCAATTGAATCATCGCTATCCAAACCTTCAGAACTGTAGCTAAACATGGGGAACTGTGATAGACATTGGTCTGTACTATGATGGCTGGGAGTGATTGGAACAGCAGTTGTAGTGGCATTCACGCTTTCAGACCGGTACACACCTTTCAAGGCTGATTCAAATATATTCAAGTCCTTTTTGCGAACTACTGTCCCATTGGAGGCAGTGGTACAGTCAATAGGTATGGGTTTTGTAGCGATACTGATTTGTGTAGGGGACTCTTTTGTAATCAGAGGTCGCTGTCTGAGGTGAATGGGGACAAAAGTGCTGGCAGTAAATACAGGTGAAGTATCCATAGGAACATCATATGAGCTGGGTACCGATGGTTCATAATCCATGTTTTCATATTCCATAGATGTGGGTGGAGGAGTCAGCGGTCTGGTGGGCCTTGGTGGGGATTCAGGTGGAATTACAGGATGCGGAGTTGTAGTAACAGGTTCTCTGTAATACGGATTAGGCACAGGTTTAGGCAATGGGGTGGATGTCCTGGTAATTGATTTGGTCATAGGATTCTTTGGTGCAGGTACGAAGGTCTTGGATTTTGGGGTCTGCTTTGGGGGTCTTATTGGGCAAAGCGGTATCCAGTGCCCCTAGAACCACAGTAGATACAGACCCCCGCCGCTTGCCTCCTGGCACGCTCTGCCGGGGTTAGAGGACCACGATGTATTTTGGTAATGTTTTCTTTTGTAGTAGGGTCATATAATCCCTGGAGCTGCATTTGTAGGAATCCAATCAGTTGGTTGAGGAATTCATGGAGGGCCTTTTGGATTAACCCCGTGAGAGTTTCATTCATTGCTGGCTCGTTTGTATTTGGCTTTTTCATTCTGTCAGGATCCAGGTTCCGGGGCAGCAAAGGTCAAGCCAATATGCAATGAATGGGATCTTACAAAGCAGTTTGTTTATATAAACAGATTTATTGAACAGGGGGAAATATATATATGATATAAGCAGATTGCAGGTATAGGCAGAGAGTCCTGGGAAATGCAGAGGGTTCTGTATCGGTAGAACAGCGGGTTGAGGATTCTGTAGGATAGCGGGTTGAGGATTCTGTAGGATAGCGGGTTAGGGATTCTGCAGGATAGCGGGTTAGGGATTCTGCAGGATGCAGGATAGCGGGTTAGGGATTCTGCAGGATGCAGGGCAGCGGGTTGATGATTCTGCAGGATGCAGGGCAGCGGGTTGATGATTCTGCAGGATGCAGGGCAGCGGGTTGATGATTCTGCAGGATGCAGGGCAGCGGGTTGATGATTCTGCAGGATGCAGGGCAGCGGGTTGATGATTCTGCAGGATGCAGGGCAGCGGGTTGATGATTCTGCAGGATGCAGGGCAGCGGGTTAGTGATTCTGCAGGATGCAGGGCAGCGGGTTGATGATTCTGCAGGATGCAGGGCAGCGGGTTGATGATTCTGCAGGATGCAGGGCAGCGGTTGATGATTCTGCAGGATGCAGGGCAGCGGGTTGATGATTCTGCAGGATGCAGGGCAGCGGGTTGATGATTCTGCAGGATGCAGGGCAGCGGGTTGATGATTCTGCAGGATGCAGGGCAGCGGGTTGATGATTCTGCAGGATGCAGGGCAGCGGGTTGATGATTCTGCAGGATGCAGGGCAGCGGGTTGATGATTCTGCAGGATGCAGGGCAGCGGGTTGATGATTCTGCAGGATGCAGGGCAGCGGTTGATGATTCTGCAGGATGCAGGGCAGCGGGTTGATGATTCTGCAGGATGCAGGGCAGCGGGTTGATGATTCTGCAGGATGCAGGGCAGCGGGTTGATGATTCTGCAGGATGCAGGGCAGCGGGTTGATGATTCTGCAGGATGCAGGGCAGCGGGTTGATGATTCTGCAGGATGCAGGGCAGCGGGTTGATGATTCTGCAGGATGCAGGGCAGCGGGTTGATGATTCTGCAGGATGCAGGGCAGCGGGTTGATGATTCTGCAGGATGCAGGGCAGCGGGTTGATGATTCTGCAGGATGCAGGGCAGCGGGTTGATGATTCTGCAGGATGCAGGGCAGCGGGTTGATGATTCTGCAGGATGCAGGGCAGCGGGTTGATGATTCAGGAACTGTGATAGAAGGTCTATAGCAGGAACTGTGGCAAAAAGGTCTTTAAACAGGGCTGCAGTAGAAGGTCTTTAACCAGGGTTGCAGCAGAAGGTCTTTAAATAGATCTGCAGTAGAAGGTCTTTAAACAGGTCTGCAGTAGAAGGTCTTTAAACAGGGTTGCAGTAGAAGGTCTTTAAACAGGTCTGCAGTAGAAGGTCTTTAAACAGGTCTGCAGTAGAAGGTCTTTAAACAGGTCTGCAGTAGAAGGTCTTTAAACAGGGTTGCAGGAGAAGGTCTTTAAACAGGTCTGCAGTAGAAGGTCTTTAACCAGGGTTGCAGCAGAAGGTCTTTAAATAGATCTGCAGTAGAAGGTCTTTAAACAGGTCTGCAGTAGAAGGTCTTTAACCAGGGTTGCAGCAGAAGGTCTTTAAATAGATCTGCAGTAGAAGGTCTTTAAACAGGTCTGCAGTAGAAGGTCTTTAAACAGGTCTGCAGTAGAAGGTCTTTAAACAGGTCTGCAGTAGAAGGTCTTTAAACAGGGTTGCAGGAGAAGGTCTTTAGACAGGTCTGCAGTAGAAGGTCTTTAACCAGGGTTGCAGGAGAAGGTCTTTAGACAGGTCTGCAGTAGAAGGTCTTTAACCAGGGTTGCAGCAGAAGGTCTTTAAATAGATCTGCAGTAGAAGGTCTTTAAACAGGAACTGTGGTATAAGGTCCTTACCGGGAACTGTGGTATAAGGTCTTCTTTAGGAGACAAGGTCCAATGGTAAAGAAACCGGTATTCGGGTGGTCTGGACAATACAGGTTTGCTCCTTCCAGCTTGGAGATTCCAAGGTAATGAAAAAGCATTGAGCTTCAGGTGTGGCTGGGTTTTAAGCATGGAGCATTAAAGGTGATTAAAGCAACACCTGAGCACTGCACAGGCAGAGGGGAGTATTGCGAATACTAGTGAAATGTCCCATCACTACGAGCCGGCGCTGGATATAGACTTTTTATTACGCCGGCGGCGACGCTCCTTACATCTGGGGACAATCGATTGCACCTACATATAGATCCGTGCACCCTGGAAGGATGCTGTGGTTTATATCAATTGCAATCACTTCCATTCCATAAATGTGCAAATGTTTTTTTAATCCAATATGCGCACCCTGAATCTGTTTGTAGCATTTCCTGGGTGTGCCTATGATTCATATATCCTGGCTAATTTCTCAGTGATGCGTGATTTCCAGGACAGGAGATTCCCCGATGGATGGCTACTAGGTGGGTATACCCTTTCTTTACAAATGATATCGTAACTGCAAAGTATTGGGGAATTTTAAAAATATTAACGTTTGTAATGTACCATGTATTAGGAGATTCAGGATACTCACTGAGGTCATGGCTAATGACCTTTCAGGTAGATTGAGGGGCCTGCGTAGGAGGCCTACAATAATGCCCAGCAAAAAGCACGGAGTGTCATTGAGAGGACCTTTGGCCTGCCCAAGATGCAGTTCAGGAGGCTTGACAGGTCCGGCAGAGCACTGAAGTATCAGCCAGATGAAGTGGTCCTCATCGTACTGGCATGTGCTATGCAGCATAATCTGGCACTAACTGAAGGGACTTTGGGAGAGGGGGAAGAGGATGCTGCTGTGGCCAGTGACGGGTGCCAGACAAACAGTGACGATGTCCCAATATTCCACCCCGATGAATCAGATGACATTGGCACAGAGACAGGATCGTGGAGCAGTATTTTGCAGGTAAGATGCATATGCATGTATCTCCCTTGCTATTGTGTGTTTATCTTCATACTACATATTGGGGTGCCAGATACATCATGCTTTCCTGGACACCTATACTTCATTCATGCTGATGGGGAGTTGCATGAATAATGTCAGCCTGCAGCATGTACAATCCATATGCTGCAGCACAGATATCACAAAGGAATCACAGGTAGCATGCCTCGATTGCCTTATTGCAGCACTTGGATTATAAAGGGTGCATGGGAACAATTTTACTTGTGCTCCACTATGTGAAATAAATATATGTGTCCAGGGCAACATTGCCTATTCGGCACACATAACCACATGAAGAAAGGTTGATTACAACCACAAGGGAAAACTGCAGTGCTTGGCCACATTTCCATACTTTGGAGTATGTTGAAATGCAGGAGATCACAACACGATCAAGCTGGCACTGCATTTATTAATTAAATGGGTGTTTCAGATGTATGAGGAGTATCCCCCAATGAGATATTTATATGTATGACATAGAGCCAATAATGCTTTCAATGTTTCCTCGCATACCTCCCCACTCTGCCTGTCCCTCCATTGGCTTCCTGTATGTTCCAGGATACAGTTTAAAATACTGATGCTCACATTCAAATTGCTCAATAACTCAACTTCTCCCTACATGTCTTTGTTACTCCGAAAGCACATCCCATCTAGACAACTCCGGTCAGCAGGCGATCTCCACCTGTCATCTGTCTACATCCACAAGGCCAACTGTCGCCTCCAAGACTTCAAGGGTAGCACCGGTCCTGTGGAATGACTTGCCTCGCCCTATCAAACTCTCCTCTGATCTTCAGGCCTTCAAGAAATCCCTCAAAACCCATCTCTTCAGATTAGTGTACCACATCACTGATGCAACTCCTCCCTCTGCTCACCTACTCACACATGATTGAAGCTGCTTCTATGGCCCCACCATTCCTGAACCACTGTCACCAATGATCCTGCCGTCCAGTAAAATACCTCTTGTCTTCCTCAACCCCAATCCCTCTAGACTGTAAACTCCTATGAGCAGGGCCCTCTACACCTCTTGTTTCCACCAAATGTCTGTTTATCTGTATCTTGTTCCCTTTGTTTATTGTAAAAAGCTGTGGAAACTGTTGGCGCTATATAAATGATAACAATAATAATAATAATAATAACATACACTATGTTGCCAAAAGTATTCGCTCACCCATCCAAATAATCAGAATCAGGTGTTCCAATCACTTCCATGGCCACAGGTGTATAAAAGCAAACACCTAGGCATGCAGACTGTTTTTGCAAACATTTGTGAAAGAATGGGTCGCTCTCAGGAGCTCAGTGAATTCCAGCGTGGAGTTGTGATAGGATGCCACCTGTGCAACAAATCCAGTCGTGAAATTTCCTCGCTCCTAAATATTCCACAGTCAACTGTCAGCTGTATTATAAGAACGTGGAAGTGTTTGGGAATGACAGCAACTCAGCCACGAAGTGGTAGGCCACGTAAACTGACTGAGCGGGGTTAGCGGATGCTGAGGCGCATAGTGCGAAGAGTTCACCAACTTTCTGCAGAGTCAATCGCTACAGATCTCCAAACTTCATGTTGCCTTTAGATTAGCTCGAGAACAGTGCACAGAGAGCTTCATGGAATGGGTTTCCATGGCCGAGCAGCTGCATCCAAGCCATACATCACCAAGTGCAATGTAAAGCGTCAGATGCAGTGGTGTAAAGCACGCCGCCACTGGACTCTAGAGCATTGGAGACGCATTCTCTGGAGTGACGAATCGCACTTCTCCATCTGGCAATCTGATGGATGAGTCTGGGTTTGGCAGTTACAAAGGAGAATGGTACTTGTCTGACTGCATTGTGCCAAGTGTAAAGTTTGATGGAGGGGGGATTATGGTGTGGGGTTGTTTTTCAGGAGCTGGGATTGGCCCCTTAGTTCCAGTGAAAAAAACTCTGAATGCTTCAGCATACCAAGACAATTTGGACAATTCAGTGCTCCCAACGTCATAGGAACAGTTTGGAGCTGGCCCCTTCCTCTTCCAACATGACTGTGCACCAGTGCACAAAGCAAGGTCCATAAAGACATGTATGACAGAGTCTGGTGTGGATGAACTTGACTGGCCTGCACCGAGTCCTGACCTCAACCCGATAGAACACCTTTGGGATGAATTAGAGTGGAGATTGAGAGCCAGGCCTTCTCGCCCAACATCAGTGTGTGGCCTCACAAATGCGCTTCTGGAAGAATGGTAAAAAATTGCCATAAACACACTCCTAAACCTTGTGGACAGCCTTCCCAGAAGAGTTGAAGCTGTTATAGCTGCAAAGGGTGGACCAATGTCATATTGAACCCTATGGATTAGGAATGGGATGTCACTTAAATTCATATGCGAGTCAAGGCAGGTGAGCAAATACTTTTGGCAATATAGTGTATGTCACATATATCTGCCATTAGACACCTGCAGAACAGTCATTAATGAGAAAAGTACCAGAACATGTCAATTTCAAGAGATCATTCAGCTATACATGATGACATGTGTTATCCCATCATTACCTTGAAATAGTTCAATAATTTATTGTGATTGATTAGAAAATGCTGCCATGGATATGTTCATAATGTGTGTCTTTCCCCCTGTAGATCTTTACCCACCTTAAAGGGACATTACACCACATTTACCCAAACCTCTAAGTAAAAGTTGGCAACATTTTAGCTCTAAATGCTGCACAAATTATTGCAATTATGATATCTTGCAATGGCAAAGTGTACCTATAATGTGACAAGGTCACAATAAAAAGACATGTTATTCATACAACACAAATGTATTCATGAGGTAGATCAATCTTTTATTACTTCAATTATTTCAACATATTAGGTACTAAAAGACATATGTTCAACATGTCAATGTGACATAAGATATTTACATGCAGGTAGGTATGATGGCAAGAATTACAAAGACATAGCAGATGCACAGAACTGAGAAATGTGGCCACATGAGACTTGTGCCAGTATGTATGGATAATAGTCAAAACATCCATATCACTGAATGCACTTTTATTTTGCAGACGGGAACACAGAATAGGATCTCTCGCTCACTTGAAGGACTGCTGGCACATGTACATGTGAAGCAAGCACCATGACATTTCTGAAGAGTAAAACATTTTTTTTTAGAAATTAAAAAACATTTTCACACACACCTGTGTTTGTAATTTATGGAATACAGTCATGCATAATAATATGCACCTCAATTAGTGGACACACAAGAGATCTGTTTTAGTACTTATTGAAGGGGTAACCATAGACACATATTTCAGGTATGATGTGCATGTTAGTTAAATTAATCCAATAGTCAGACCGTTATGTAGGTATGAAGTTGGAATGCACAGGGATGTATAATGCATTACCATATTCAAGTATTGGGTCCTGTCATGCAGATGACCCCTTATCTTAATTGTACCACAACATACAGCAGACACGTGATGTAAGATACACACGCACCAGATAATGTGTATGTTTCAGTGATAATGTCATAATAGGATATATTGTATATATGATTTGAAATTTAAATCCAGTAGTATTGGATATGTAACGATAATATAATCCAATTGTCTCATTGGTTTCAGAACATGTTGAATAGTTGTCTGACATAATTATTAGCAATGATGAATAGGGACACAGTTCGTTGTATATGTGAAAAAATGGTTAAGGCAAACCTGAATAGGACTATCCCAGAAATGGGATAAGGTAAAAAATAAGAGGCATTGGAACAGGTGAAAAAATCTATTCTACATAGATATGTGTAGTCAGAAACACATTGAATGAATAGAACGTTATGAACCAGAACTAATTGGATGTGGATAAGACAGAAGGGATAACACAGAATGTGGATAAGACAGTCCGCTAGAACAGCCTTAGTCTTTTGATGGATTCCACCTTCGGATTAGGGCATCACCGGACCAGCAGCTCATGTGGACAGACCAACTCCCAGCGAGAATGAGACGGAACACTAGCTCGACGCGTTTCGTACCTTGACTTTTTCAAGAGCTTGCGTCGAGCTGGTGTTCCGTCTCATTCTCGTTGGGAATTGGTAATACGTTCGGTAATCGGAAAGCGCTAATAGCTAACACCTCATGCTAATTTTTAGCTGTAGAGTCTGCCTTTTAGCGTCTACTATGGAGTATAGCTCTTCATGTATAAAGCATGCAAAAAAAAAATCCACACAGCTATAACTCCCATATAGCCATGTTAACAAAACAAAGGTTTTTATTAATGACCATTCACATGGACTAAAAACCTGGCTTTTGTTTTAACATGGATAGGTAGAAGTAATTTACCTTTTTAAGCTTACAGATCAACAGTTACCATTATTAAATATTAGAGTTTGTAAATATTTTTATCTCTCTCTCTATATTGCTTATCTATACTGTATATTTAGAAATAGTCTCTCTCTCTTTCTCTCTATCTCTCTATATTGTTTATCTATACTGTATATTTAGAAATAGTCTCTCTTTCT
Source organism: Leptobrachium leishanense (assembly GCA_009667805.1). Taxonomy (NCBI): domain Eukaryota; kingdom Metazoa; phylum Chordata; class Amphibia; order Anura; family Megophryidae; genus Leptobrachium; species Leptobrachium leishanense. The sequence continues at coordinate 334,496,824 of CM019066.1, forward strand.
CTCTCTCTATATTGTTTATCTATACTGTATATTTAGAAATAGTCTCTCTTTCTCTCTCTCTTTATATTGTTTATCTATACTGTATATTTAGAAATAGTCTCTCTTTCTCTCTCTCTCTCTCTATATTGTTTATCTATACTGTATATTTAGAAATAGTCTCTGTTTCTCTCTCTCTCTCTATATTGTTTATCTATACTGTATATTTAGAAATAGTCTCTCTTTCTCTCTCTCTCTCTCTCTATATTGTTTATTTATACTGTATATTTAGAAATAGTCTCTCTCTCTCTCTCTCTATATTGTTTATCTATACTGTATATTTAGAAATAGTCTCTCTTTCTCTCTCTCTCTCTATATTGTTTATTTATACTGTATATTTAGAAATAGTCTCTCTCTCTCTATATTGTTTATCTATACTGTATATTTAGAAATAGTCTCTCTCTCTCGCTAATATATACACACAGCAGTGTTGGGATGTTTATACATGTTGCATAAAAATGACATTTTCAGTTACAAATTAATTTTTAACCTAACTATGTTTATCTTTGCAATTTTACAGCTGTAAAAACAAAATAATATTTGAAACCGCCTGTTTTTGTTTAATAATATTAGTTGAGATAATCCAAACGCTCTGCTTTTGTGTTAGATATGAACTCCTGAGACGTAAAATCCTGCAACCACTTGCATCAAATCCCCCTGAAGATTTAAATCTGTGGCAGAATATTTACTCAGGAACTCAATGGTTTTATGAAGATAAGGGTCTTAGCAGGTAAGATTACAAAACAGTGAGAAAAAAAAACAAATGCTGGCATTTTCAGTAATACATGTTCTATGGTCAGGGCAGTTTAGCAGAGCTTGCTCTACAATATTCAGTGAAACAAACTGCGGCGTGAAGGGAAAGCACAAATTCATCACTTTGCAAAAGCAGATGTATCAAGCTGCTGCAAAATATAATTATATATAAAAAGTATAATCTCTATCACAGTTGAAACAATGATACAAAGAAATCTGGGTACTGCTTTTTAAAGTCATTTTTAATTAAAAATATGATTGCTTCTCTGTTGCTCCACATAATGTCAATTTCAGCAGCTTTTCAACAGAGAGACTAGAAACTAGAAATCAAACTCAGTTTTTGATGTAGGAGAGATACTTCTTTAAAGAGAAAAAAATAGACAACAAAATTTATTTTTTTAATTATAGAATGGAGAGGTCTAAGCCAGGGCTCAGAATTTCAAGTCCCAAGCTACTAGCCAGGCCTTAAGAGTTACTCACCTCTAGTTGCCCCACCTAACCCCTATCCTGCCCTGCCTGCGTCTGCATTCTCACTCGCCCTCATGTAATTTCCACTCGCCAAATGCGAGCAGGCGAGTGGAAATTTTGAGGCCTGGTCTAAGCTACAAGTAGCTCGTGCATTGCTTGATTTACTACTTAACCCCTTCACTACAAAGATTGAGTATAGTATATGTTCACATGTGCTTCCTACCAAGTATACTCGATTTGGTCCAATTCTGCAGCAATGCTAAGGAATTTAATTTATTGCAAACTGAATTCCTTTCCAAATTTGCTCCAGAATCTGCACCAAAAGTTTCAGCAACTCTGGCATGACAGCTGAGGTGCTAAAACAGTTTGAGGAGCTGGGATTCTGTTTCTAAAACACAGATCCCCAGCTAATTCAGTGCAGGGCAATAGTTGCAGTGGCTCTTTTTGGCCAGCAGATTATTGTTTTTAACATTTTTTTTTTGGCATTGTTTCCATGGACGGTCTTTAGTGATTGCCACAAAAAAAAACAATGAACAATATACATACACCGGTATTGCAAACACTAGCGAAACAACTGTAATTGAAGAATAGCTGCATTTACGCTTTTTACACAAGAATAGTGGTTGTACCATTGTTGAGAGTTGTTCATTGTTACTTGCAGCATCTCCTGTCATTGTTAGCATTTCCTTCCCAGGATAACGATGTAGTGATTTTTTGCCAATATTTTCATAAAAGATTAACACCAGTGCTTTGCGAATTACCTCTGTTGTCTTTAAAAAGGACATACTTGAGCCCTTTTCTCAGCTGTCACAACTAACGAACCGTTAGGCCCCGTTCACACTGTGCGATTTGAAAATCGCACGTTTTTCCGTGCGATTTTCATTATCGCGACATTGCGCGATAATGTTGCGCGATAATGTCACGCGATGTTGTGGTTTTGCGCGATTTTGCAAAACACCACCAATGCAAATCTCAAAATTGCAAAACGCAAATCACAAAAAAAGGGTCTTGTACCAGCGACATGCTACTGCGACGCGCGACAAGATGTGAACAGCTCTATTGAAATGCATTGGAGATGCAACATAGCGCGACATCGCGCTGATTTTGCTGCGATTTCGCGGCAAAATCTGCGCTATAAGTCACACAGTGTGAACGGGGCCTTAATGATAGCGCTTCTACTCATTAAGTAATATAGGAGCTGCCCTGTTATTCCAGCTGAGATGCAAACTGTACTTGGAGCGCGACTTTTAAAGCTCCTTACTAGGAATGTGCAATTTGTTTCGTACCAAATCGATTTTCGGACGAAATTTACCATTTTCATGCTTCCAAGGGCATCCCGAATCCGAAATGTTGACCACATGAAATTTCGGATTGATTCGAAATTCCGAGTCATTAGATTTGATAATTCAGATGATTCAAAATATCGGGTCGATTCGATAAATCGGTCGATTTGGAGATTCGGGTCATTTCAGCGTTTGGATCATTTTGGTGATTCGGATCATTTCGGGTCATTCGGTTCAATTGGTTTTTCATTTTATGCTACATTAATTATACTGTAGAGGTGCTGCCCGGCACTGTGTGGATTCATATGCTGCATTATTATACTGTAGAGGTGCTGCCCGGCAGTGTGCGGAATCATATGCTGCATTATTATACTGTAGAGGTGCTGCCCGGCACTGTGCGGAATCATATGCTGTATTAATTATACTGTAGAGGTGCTGCACGGCAGTGTGCGGATTCATATGCTGTACTAATTATACTGTAGAGGTGCTGCCCGGCAGTGTGCTGATTCATATGTGGCATTATTATACTGTAGAGGTGCTGCCCGGCAGTGTGCTGATTCATATGCTGCATTATTATTCTGTAGAGGTGCTGCCCGGCAGTGTGCGGATTCATATGCTGCATTACTATTCTGTAGAGGTGCTGCCCGGCACTGTGTGGATTCATATGCTGCATTACTATTCTGTAGAGGTGCTGCCCGGCAGTGTGCGGAATCATATGCTGCATTATTATACTGTAGAGGTGCTGCCCAGCAGTGTGCGGATTCATATGCTGCATTAATTATACTGTAGAGGTGCTGCCCGGCAGCGTGCGGAATCATATGCTGCATTGAAACCTATGGGTTAAAAAGCCTTGTTTCTTTAAAAAAAAAAGGTAAACCTAAAATTTCACCAAAATAATGCTTAAAAAATCATAGAATAACTAAGTGAAGGAACTTTCATTCTATTGGTAGTAATCTACTTCCCATTCTTAAATAAGCAATAAAAAAACAAATAACTCATTAAAAAACGAAAAACCAAACTGAACCGAATCACCCAAATGATCGGAATCACAGAATCGCCAAAATGATCCAAACACCGAAATGACCCGAATCACCGAATCGATCAGAAATTTTGAATCGATCCGAATTTTCGAATCTATATCAAATCACAGAATCGAAACAAAAACGGTCCGAAATGACATGAAACGAAAAAAAAACACCTGGAGAAAAAAACAAAACAAAATTTTCAGTGGTGCACAAAACTGCACATCTCTACTCCTTACTGTAAATGAATGCTTTCTATGGTTTGTATAATAAGCATTAATTTGCCAGAAGCTGAAATGTAACCCTTTTTGCTGCTGAGCCAATTCACCTCTGTGTGCTGAGCTAATTTTTATGGTTTTTGCTCATCATTTTTAAACATGATTTGAAGCCATGTTTTATTATACGACCCAGACAAATTACAGATCATTTTTTAAGGCAGACTCGACAGATTCATAATATATCATTATTATATGTATATGTCATGCCCTGCCAGAATGCTATAACACAAAATGTAAAAAAATGTGAATTTCCAATAATCTACAGCATGTAAAAAATTTTTTTTTCACATTTTATCATCCAAGTCTTTGCTGTTATTTATTCTATGGGGTGTGCTTGTTAAAAAAATTAGAACTGGGAACCCGTTACTTTTATTTTTCTGAGAAATTACGTGATTTTAGCTAAAATCCCCCCAATAGAAAAAATCGTTAGTGTAGCATCATTGTTCACATTGTTCATTATAATTGAAATGTGAACAATAATGCTGCATTAATAAAGTAAATAAAAAAAACTTTTTAATTTTTTTTATTTTTTACAATTATTTATTTTTAGGGTCTGACTTCAGCGCCTTGCTTTCCTTTCTCCTTACTGCGTACCTGACCCTTGGCTCCTACCTCTTTGACCTCGCGTTTTGCTTAGCCATTATTGTACTGCACCTTGACCTTGCTGAGTGATCACCTGGTTACCTACCCTTGACTTCTACTTCGATTATGAACATACTCCACCTGCCCTGTCCAATCACTTGCCTCTGACCATGTCTTCTTCTTAGCCCTTACATGTAGTGTTCCTCAATTCCCCGCGTAGCTTATGCATACTGTGCTCCTCATATACCAGGACATGCCATACACGGTGATTCCTGCAAAAGCATGCAGGATGGTTGGGTGGGGAGAAGTGTTGGCATTCCACACAGCCTGGTCACTTTAAAAAAATAAATTGGTTCAGCTGGGTGGAGTAGAGGTAACATCACTGCTCTGCGTGGAGAGAGCCTGTGGAGACATGGGTTCGATCCCGGCAAGAGCACCTCTACAGTAAGTGTCCTTGGGCAAGACTCCTAACGGTACATACTCGCCACCCAGGACATACTTGAAAACAAGAGAAATCTCAATGTATCCATCCTGGTAAAATCCTTTCTCCAAAAAAAAAAGATGTATTCTGAAAAAAATTCTAAAGAATCCCCTTACTTCTGTTACTCCCATAGTAAAGAGGGCAGCATGATCTGCTGCCTCCTCCAACCACATGTGAAAGAAAACTGGCAACATAAAGGGCCCTATTACAATCTTTGCGCAAAAACGCTCGCGCAGTGCGTTAATTTGTGCGCGAAGCGTTAAACGTTAACGCGCGTAAATTAACGCTGGTATTACAATCAGCACTCATTTTTTCATCTGTTGAAAAATAGCGCGCATAAAATGGATGCGCAAAATGTGCGCGCATTAACGTTGTGCGCAGAAATCGGTGTGCGGACTGTTTTTTCACAAGATTCAGCCGATCAGAATTAAGAACCACAATTGTCTCCCATTAAGTTTTTGCGCCTGCCCAAATCAATCTGAGTATATATGCTGCAGCAATAATAAAAACACGCACAACCTCTCCATTTTATTGTTTGGGTATGTGTAGAATGCGTAACTATACATTGCTGTATTTTTATTTTTGGGCTGGTGTATTTGGTTTCGGTCAGGACGTTCAGATTTGCCGTTAACACCAGCTTTTAGGAGTCATTAAAATGATCCGTGCAAATGCAGCGCGTTAAAAACTGCGCATAGATTGTAATACCATTTGCGTACCAGCGCACAAACGCATTCGCGCTCACAATGTTAAGTATAGGATGCGCGACGTACAGTAAGCTCGCGCAGCATTCGCACAGGTTCACTAGGCGAATGCGCGCGTTTGTTGCGCTGACTTTGTAATACGACGTTCAGCGCAAAGGGTTTTGCCCCTCGCGTTAATGCGTTTTTGCGCACTCGTTAACGTTTGCGCGAAGAATGTAATAGAGCCCAAAGTTTTTCGTTTCTGATGAGCATATCTGACCCCACTTGCGCAAGCTCTCACAGGGCACCATAAGTGTCCATGGAGTTCTTTGGACTCCAAGAGATTAAGTTGCACCACTGCTGGTTTAGTTAGTGGCTCCCTTTTATTATGAGTCCAGAAGGTAATATAAGAGCATGCTGCTGATAGAGGCAGCAATAAGGAGTACCTAAAATATAACGGTTTGCCTCTCTGTTTCCCTTTAGCGGCTTGCCGAGCCAGAAGAGCATCCATAGTCTGTTACAATAATGGAAACAGACAAAAATCTGTTCTATGCGACAAACTAGTCGGTGATATCTATAATAGATACATTGAATATTTTCTATTTTCCTCCTCATAATTGAATGGATAAGGCATATTACAGCATTGTCTAAATTACACTCGCATGGTGAGATACTCAGCATATTTTGAAGATAAACTACCAGGTACACTATATGTAAAACACGCTCAAAGCTGTTTATCAACGTGTATTCCAACACTGACCCTGTCTTTCTCTTTTTTACTAGATTATGCCTCAGTGTTCTCATGACAATTGGTTTTAATTTTAAATGACACGTTGATGCAGTAGCAGGTGTCTGGTTTATAGTTGTTATCGTGAGACATTACATGGACAAGATATTGCGCTGGAGATGCAAAAAACATGCTTTTGTTCACAATGTGTCTCAAAGTAATTGATGTTCTGTTTCAAAATCACCCGACATCAAATAAATAGGATATGAAAGAATGCAGAAGGCAGGAGAGATAAAGCGAATTCACAGATTGTGCCGTAATTAGATTTGAGAAACAACATTATAACAAGTGGAGCAAACATGTAAAGTAAGTTATAATTCCCATGATTGGCACTAGCCTAAAGGCCTGCGTCATGAAAAAGCATGCACATCTAAACCAGTGTATATAGGAACAAGACAGGAGCACTGGCGTGCGCAGCCTATTACATTAGGGTGTGCACCCATAGAACATTTATTAACTGAAAATTTAGGTTTAGAAGATTTTGTGCAAAATGCACATTTTTCATTGGAAATAACCAGCCTGTGAGTGTGACCAGAGATACAGTCAGGTTTAATGTTATTTAGCATAAACCAGATAAGGGACATCTAAAATATCAACGTAGGAGGTGAAAAAAGACCTCTTCATCATCTTCTTGGCACACCAGGTGCACACCTATGGGCATAACCAATGTTTAGGCTGAGATAGAGTCACTATCAATGTAATTTATCATGAAACAGATAAGGAACATCCAAAATATCTATGTAGGGGGTTAAACGTCTCCAATAAGTGTCCTTGGGCAAGACACCTAACGGTACATACTCGCCACCCAGGACATACTTGAAAATGAGAGAAATCTCAATGTATCCTTCCTGGTAAAATCCTTTCTTGAGAAAAAAAAAAGATGAACCCTTCACCCAACATTAGGGTGTGCCTGGGCACACCAGGCACACCCTGTGCGCACGCCTATGGACAGGAGATAAACAAATGTTGAATTGATGGGTTGGTTCTTCTTCCATATTAATGAAGTGGGCTACTTCTAGTCTGACCAGAGAAAAGTCATTGATCCAACCCATCATGTGATCTTATTCCTTCCAAGTCAAATGATTACAACATAGCTAACGGTCAGTCTATTCAGCACTCTTTTTACCGCAGGCATGGACTAAAGTGCTGTTATTTGCTTAAACTAGGATTTAATAACAAAAGCAGTGACTTTATGAAATATATATATATAAACGCGAAAGTCCTGACTGACTGACTGACTGATTGACTGACTGACTCATCAATGCCCAGCTCAAACCATTTAACCTAGGAACGTGAAATTTTGAAGGTGCACTGTTTTTATGATGTAGGCACCCACTAAGGAAGGATTTTTGGAAACTCCGCCCCTAAGGGGGTGAAAAAGGGGGTTGAATATTTTAAAAAGGATACCTATAGCTCAAAAACAGAAGATGTTACAGATGTGAAAATCGGTATTTAGATTCTTCTTGAAAAATAAAAAACACATAATTTACCGTTTTTCAAAAATTCAACTGGGAGGGCGAAAAAAGGGGGTTGAATATTTTAAATATTTTAAACAGGATACCTATATCTTAAAAACAGACGATGTTACAGACGTGAAAATCGGTATTTAGATTCTTCTTGAAAAATAAAAAAACACGTATTTTACCATTTTTCAAAAATTCAACTGGGGGGGCAAAAAAAGGGGGTTGAATATTTTAAATATTTTAAACAGGATACCTATATCTTAAAAACAGAAGATGGTACAGACGTGAAAATTGGTATTTAGATTCATCGTGCCAAATAAAAAAACACGTATTTTAACATTTTCTGAAAATTCCTTGGGGGGACAAAAAGGGGGGTTGAGTACTTTTATCTTAAACGCGAAAGTCCTGACTGATTGACTCATCAACACCCAGCTGAAACCATTTAACCAAGGAATGTGAAATTTTGAAGGTGCACTGTTTATATGATGTGGGCACCCACTAAGGAAGGATTTTTGGAAACTCCGCCCCTAAGGGGGTGAAAAAGGTGGTTGAATATTGTAAACAGGATACCTATAGCTCAAAAACAGAAGATGTTACAAATGTGAAAATCGGTATTTAGATTCTTCTTGAAAAAAAACCCCACATAATTTACCGTTTTTCAAAAATTCAACTGGGAGGGCGAAAAAAGGGGGTTGAATATTTTAAATATTTTAAACAGGATACCTATATCTCCAAAACAGACGATGTTACAGACGTGACAACCGGTATTTAGATTCTTCTAAAAAAATAACAAAAAACACGTATTTTACATTTTTTCAAAAATTCAACTGGGGGGAAGGGGGTTGAATATTTAAAATATTTTAAACAGGATACCTATATCTTAAAAACAGAAGATGGTACAGACGTGAAAATCGGTATTTAGATTCATCTTGACAAATAAAAAAACACATATTTTACTATTTTCTGAAAATTCCTTGGGGGGGCAAAAAGGAGGGTTGAATACTTTTTTCATAAACGTGAAAGTTCTGACTGATCAATGCTCAGCTGAAACCGTTTAACCTAGGAACGTGAAATTTTGAAGGTGCACTGTTTTTATGATGTGGGCACACACTAAGGAAGGATTTTTGGAAACTCCGCCCCTAGGGGGTGAAAAGAGGGGTTGAATATTTTAAACAGGATACCTATAGCTCAAAATCAGAAGACGGATACCTACGTAAACACATATTTTTTGAGCTATAGGTATCCAGACGTGAAAATCTGTATTTAGATTCGTCTTGAAAAATAAAAAAACACGTATTTTACCATTTTCTGAAAATTCCATGGGGGGGCCAAAATGGGGGGGTTAAATACATCTATATATATAAACGCGAAAGTCCTGACTGACTGACTCATCAACGCCCAGCTGAAACCGTTTAACCTAGGAATGTGAAATTTTGAAGGTGCACTGTTTTTATGATGTAGGTGCCCACTAAGGAAGGATTTTTGGAAAATCCACCCATAAGGGGGTGAAAAAGGGGGTTGAATATTTTAAACAGGATACCTATAGCTCAAAAACAGAAGATGCTACAGATGTGAAAATCGGTATTTAGATTCGTCTTGAAAAATAAAAAAACACATATTTTACCATTTTTCAAAAATCCAAGTGGGGGCGAAAAAAGGGGGTTGAATATTTTAAATATTTTAAACAGGATACCTGTATCTCCAAAACAGACGATGTTACAATCCAGAAAATTGGTATTTAGATTCGTCTTGAAAAATAAAACAACACTTATTTTACCATGTTCTGAAAATTCCCTGGGGGGGGGAAACGGGGGTTGAATACCTTTATCAGTATACCTATATTTCAAAAACCGAAGATGTTACGGGTGTGAAATTTGGTATTTACAATCTTTGTGAAAAAAACCAAACATGTTTTTTGCCATTTTCCACAAATCCAATTGGGGGGTCGGGGGAAAGGGGTCTGATTACTTTTATCATTATACCTATATTTCAAAAACCAAAGATGTTACAGACGTGAAATTTGGTATTTACAATCTTCTTGAAAAATAAAAACAGATGTTTTACCATTTTCCAAAAATCCCAAGGGGGGATGAAAAAAAGGGGGGCTGAATACTTTTAAACAGGATACCTATATCTCAAAAACAGAAGATGTTACATGCGTGAAAACTGGTATTTAGATTCGTCTTGAGAAACAAAAAAACACCTATTTTACCATTTTCCAAAAATTCTGTGGGAGGGGCAAAAAGGGGGGTTGAATACTTTTATCAGTATACCTATATTTAAAAAACAATTTTAACAAATCCTAAAATCCATGCGAGCGAAGCCGCGGGCAAAAGCTAGTATATTTATAAAACATAAATATATATTGTGATATAGCCACTGGAAACACAGATCAGTGCTTCTGGCTTTTCCTTATTGGGCAGCATGGTACATGCAGAGTACTCCATAAACAAGAAAATAAAACAAATATAAATAAAAAGACTACTCCTTATGCGGAGCCTAACTAAACATTTGACTCCCCTCACTACAACATTGGGTAGCTAAGCCGCTTACCAATAAGCAAAACAAAATAAAATGTACTTACCTTTAGTAGCTTCAGGGTTTTGTTTCTTTCTCTGCCCAGCACAAAGAATGCCCTGTCAGAGGGAACCACCATACCTATAAAGGCAGGGCAGTCTTAATCAAGCATCAGCTGATAATTAACCCTATAGGGGGAAAAGGTCTTTCTCCATCCGTCTGCTAATAAAACTGTGGTCTATTACCCTGTCCCTAATCACACTGTCACAATATTTATATCACAAATTCACGCCACTCCAACCAAACTTCTGTTCAAAGATTTAAAAACACATGACTTTCACAATTTGAAGATCACCTAAGAGCTGCCGGTGTTCTGCCCATCGAGCGAACTTGCCATAATGGCGAACCCGCGTCACTACCGATGCACCTACGTCACCAAAACTGAGGCAGATCAGCTGGATACAGCATCCGGAATGGCAGTGAAACCTCTGATCAGCTGCAGACTGAAAGGAATTACTTTGTCATACACCAACCATGGCCCGCCCACTGCAGTCACGTCATCCAACCCTGCTGTGTAACTTACGAACATGCAACCCTGCACTCTGTATAACACACAACCCCCCTCCCTCGGCTCTGTATAGTGCACAAGCCTACTGACTGTGAGCCGCACACCCTGAATATATAGAGGAATCTATAAATACACATTGTCTATTTCAAGATTCCTCTAGCCGAGCCGTGGAGGGGGGTTGTGTGTTATACAGAGTGCAGGGTTGCATGTTTGTCAGTTACACAGCAGGGTTGGAAGATGTGACTGCAGTGGGCGGGCCCTGGGTTGGTGTATGAGGAAGTAATTCTTTCCTATCTGCAGCTGATCAGAGGTTTCGCTGCCATTCTGGATGCTGTATCCAGCTGATCCGCCTCACTTTTGGTGACGTAGGTGCAACGGAAGTGATGCGGTTCGCCATTATGGCAAGGTCGCTCGATGGGCAGAACACCGGCATCATTCCATGTTGACACTGTACCGATCGAGGCTCCTCCTGTTCGCCCTGACATCGTTACTGATGCTCCTCATGCATTTCGCTCTTTATTCTTCCTGTTGAGTCATCCTAGGCAGGCCTGGACTGGGACAATAAATAGGCCCGGGCATTTTAGACTGAGCAACCCACCGCTGATTATCCTCCGACCACTGCGCAACACCAACTAAAGCCAATCAGCTGCCGAATGGGGGTAAAGAAAACTAAATAAAAAACTGCTATTCTTTAAAAGGCTTTTAAAACAATAAAAATGCATGAAAATAATAAAAGATCCTATTAAAAAAATATAACATGGTCTGTTAGAGAATAAAAAAAGCCATAAAAAAATAGAAGGGAATCAAAACTTTTGCCTAAAGAAATCCAGAAAAATACCTAAAAAATTAAAAAAGCCTTTTTGCTAGAACTGAAAAGAATAAACGGTTGAATAAAAAATAATAGAAACTATAATATTTATAATATTTTTTACATTGAATCCTATGGGATTCACCTGTTTATACCTGTCAAACTGAATCACAGAAAATTCGGTGGGGGAAAAAATGGGAATTTCGCAAACATTTCAGTGCAGTTCAGGGTCTCTGAATAGATTAACCATTACTATGGGACAATTACCCTGCCACCAAAGGATGCCGAATTGCGGCAATCTGAGACAAACGCCCTGTAAGCCCGATGGCCAGTCCGGGCCTGATCCTAGGGCATCTACATCACAGACATTGTTGCATTGGAACCAGTCTAGAAAGTTTTGGCGCAAGACTACTGACGCTACCCAATCAAAGCGCAGAAACCATGTTTTCTCCACATTTGGTGTGATGTCCTGTCGTGGTCTATTACCCAACAGAACGTCATTTATATTTCCTGTTGGCTTTCCTGTGTACCGATCCAAAGAGTTTCTAATTTAATGAGTTCCACTGTTCTGACCCTTGGCTTGCTATAGTCGATTTTGCTGTCTTCTATATCACAGACCCAGAAATGCAACTATTGCACTATCTATTATCCTTTCCCTTTCTGGGTTTCAGCCTGGCCATTCTAAGGACAGGTATGGCGATTCATTTTACTGTTAGCTTACCTCTGTGACCTGGGTCTTTAGAGAACAGGAGAGTGGCTTAGAGAAAATGATGAGGCTTTAGTTACAAAATAAGATCATAAATAGTTTGAGCCTGTCACAATGTCAAAGTACATCAGTGGCAATTCCTACTTATGCCAACCTAATGACTGTTCTAGTGGGATTAACTCACTTACCTATGGCACGCATATAGCTTATACTATGTATGACCATGTTTTGCAACTTATTTACTTTTATGTTTGCGTCAGCAATTGTTTTTAACTTTGCAGTGGGCTTTGATATATTTTAATTGTTTCATATTTCCATTAGCAGCTGGTATCTTTTCAGGTAAAGGTATCAAGAGCGAGATATCTCGGGCTTCAAAGGCTCCATCCGGTGCCCCGATATCGAGATATCTCAATCTGTAGCCCAAAAGCAAATTAAATTTCTTTTGCTACAAATGAATTTAATTTGCTTTTGAGCTGCAGAAAGTGCTCCCAAAGGTTTAGTCCTGTAGGCATAATGCGCAAAGAGCTAAAACTGTAAAATCGGCTGAATGCTCTGAAATCATGCTTTCAGCAGCCGAGGCAGGGAGAAAAAAAAAATCGAGCTGTAGCTGTAACGGCTGTAACTCCATTTGGCAGTAGATGCAGTAAGAAATATAATAGGAATATGCCCAAATATGTCTTACTGTATTATTAATTAAATAAAAATAATTTTACAAAATAACCAATGGTTCTGACTTGGTTTTTTGGAAAATTACTTGGTGGTGCAGGGATTAATACAAGTAAATGGCCTTTGTCCACCTGTAGTTGGAGTAATACAGGGTGTTCATAAAGTCTCTTTACAATTTCAAAAATGTATTACAAATGCAAATGAAAAGACCGATAAGTGAAAATTATTACAAAATGAGACGTATATATTTATTTTTTTGCCTCATTTAATACACCATTAATACACCATTAATGGGCACCATTAGTTGCACGAAGCACATCAAGACAGTACTCTATCCATGACTATTGTCATGACTGGTGAACATATTCGGCCAGATAGCCAGGTCAAAACGTAATCTAATAAAGCTTGAATATCACATATTTAAGTGTATATATATATATATATATATATATAACATAGAAAAGGATCCAGACTTTGAAGGACTGGAGCTGATTTTCCTCCAGTGCAGGAGCTGGTGTCATGGGTGGACTAAATTTTAAAGCTTTGGCCTTGTGCATTCCGATGGCTATGGGTTGTGTATTGGTTTTACCATTCCATGTACAACCCATGCATATTGAATACATGGACAAAAAGGCATGATTTGGGTCTCCATGTTCTACATCAGGGTGGTGATATTACTAGGCTTGTGCACCGATTTTTTTTTCGGTTCGATTCGGTTCGATTTTTCGGATTTTTAAACTTTTCGATTCGGCTCGTTTCGACCGATTTCGGTTTCGATTCGATTCGGTTCGACCTGTTTTTCTGGTACATTTTTTTTCGGAATTTCGACCATTTTTCGTATTTTCGTGTCACTATGCTCGGTTTTTGTATCGACTTTTGGTTTTTTCGAAAAATTTTCGTTTTTCAGGAAATTTTCGTTTTTACAAAATTTTCGTTTTTACAAAATTTTTGTTTTTCGGAAAATTTTCTTTTTTCGGAATTGCACATTTTTCGGCATATCGACCTTTTTTCGTATTTTTCGTGTCATTTTGCCCGTTTTTTGTATCGATTTTTCGTTTTTTCGAAAAAATTTCGTTTTTCAGAAAATGTTCGTTTTTACAAAATTTTCATTTTTCGGAAAATTTTCGTTTTTCGGAAAATTTTCGTTTTTCGGAAAATCTGTTTCTCCTCGTTTGCCACATTTCAAGCCCATTCGAAAAATCCGAAAATATTTCGTTTCGGCTCGGAAAACATTTCGGATCTGAACTTTTCGGATCTAAAATTTTTCGGAAATTCGGCCGCATCTGAAAACACGAATTGGGAAATTTCGTGAAAATTCCGAAATTCCCAAACCCGAAACGCACATCCCTAGATATTACAACTACAGTCATTTTCTTTTGCAGATCTGGTTGGGGAGTACTTCTAAGCTTCCCACATGCTGAGTGTATCACTGCCGATACAGGGCCCAACTCGGAGATCTCCGATCTTTCTCCAGTCCCAAGGTCATTGTGCCGCTAAGACCATGACAATTTTCATACCCAAGATTCCAATATCATTGTAAGGAATGACTGGGCTTTATGGAACCTAAACTAAAAGAATACAAGGACTTTTATCAAAGGCAATCAAGAGATTGTACATCACTCCCGCTAATTAACACTGTTCATGTGCTGATTTGGTGTTCTTTATACGGGTCTATTCACTAAACAGACTTTTACATTTTAAACCGACAAACAATTTGAAATTAAAAAAGATAAAGCTCAGCTGAAGCAGAGATTGCCTTCTATGCTAATTAATGATAATGAAGTACAAAAAGAAAAATCAGTCCATGTGATTAAATCGCAAGGCTTTTGCTATAAAATCAGTGTAAAGCAAATTAAACATAACCCACCCACAAAAAAATATTTCTATAGAGCAGTGGTTCCCAACTGTGGTTCTTAGCTTCCCCTAACAGGTCAGGTTTTCAGATATCTGATGCACAGCACAGGTGATCTGATTTGCTGCTCAGTGATTGCAGGATTCAGTCTACATTTAATCAAGGAGATCTTTAAAACCTGGCCTGTTAGTGCTCCCTGAGGACAGAATTGGGAAGCACTGCTATAGAGTATTCAGACATATTAAATCAAACTAACAATTATATTAATACTAAAAATAGTTACTATAATAATAAAACAATGATAAAATATACAGGTACACCGAAATGACTGCAAAATTCAGATACACTAGTTAATTCTGTAGGTTGCATTGTATCAATGAGCCTTAAAAAATATTAATAAAATTATTACATATATGCATGTGCTCATAATCAAATGTAGGATCTATGGGATTTCTAGGATACCAAAATCACCTGTAAAGAGGCGTGAGAAGCTTTGTTATATCCTTCTCGTTCTGTTTCTGTTGCCCTTTACAGGACTTTGGAATTAACATTTGTTACCTAAACGTGCTGTGATGCAATCCCTGCCAGTAATCTTTTATGTCAATGTTTCAATTTTAACTTCATGTTTTCTTACCATAGAGAAGCTTTAGGTCTGCTTCAGTAGACACAAAGCAAGATAGACTATTACGTACATACATAGTTACGTAGGCTGAAAAAAAGACATGCGTCCATCGAGTTAAGACTTTCGCACACCACATAGTGCTGTTGATCCAAAAGAAGGTAAAAACCCAGCCTGAAGTGGCCGCCAAGTGGCCGTTGGTATGCAACGAACTGGGGAAAAACTCCTTCTTGACCCAGAATGGCAGTCAAATTTCTTCTTGGATCAAGAAGCCATTATCACACATTAACACTTATAACCCTTAATATTATGTTTTTGCAGGAGGTCATCCAGTCATTGTTTAAAAGTCTGTACAGACTCTGACCCAACCACCTGAACAGGCAGAGAATTCCACAGCTTTATTGTTAACACCGTAAAATAACTCTTCCTTTGCTTTAGGCTGAATTTTCTTTCGTCCAGTCTAAATGGGTGACCTTGTGTCCTGTGTATAGTCCTATTAATGAACAGGTTTCCAGACAATGGTTTATAATGGCCCCGTATATATTTATATAAAGTTATCAGATCCCTTCTAAGGCGCCGTTTCTCTAAACTAAACAGGTTTAAGCTTGTTAGCCTTTCCTCATAACTTAAATCTTCCATTCCCCTTATTAATTTAGTCGCCCGTCTCTGCACATTTTCTAGCACTATAATATCCTTTCTTAAGACAGGTGCCCAAAATTGCACGGCATATTCAAGGTGTGGTCTTACCATTGATTTATAAAGCGTCATAATTATGTTTTCACCCGAGAGTGAATTCCCCTTTTAATGCATACCAATGCGTTGCTGTATTTCCCTAACTCAGTAGGGTATAAGTTGCTTATGTGTTCTTCACTCCAAAGTGCATAACTTTGCATTTGTCTACATTAAATTTCATCTATCTAAATACCTCTGCAGCAAAGTAACATCCTGCTCCCATTGTATTACTCTTCCTAATTTTGTGTCATCTGCAAGCACTGATACATGGCTTTCAATGCCTATTTCATGGTCATTTATAAATGAATTGAATAGAAGTGGTCCTATAACAGACCCCTGAGGGTCACCACTTACCACTGGTGTTCATCTTGAAAATTTACGATTTATGACCCTCTCGCTACTCTATCTTTTAGCCAGTGTTTCATCCAAAAACAAGAATTTTCATCTAGTTCATTTTTTCTTAATTTAAATAGTAACCTGTGGAACTGTGTCAAAAGCTTTGGCAAAATCCAGGTAAACCACATCCACTGCGACCCCCTGATGTATAACTCTACTTACTTCTTCATAGAATGCAATTCGGTTAGTCTGACATGATCTGTGTCTCATAAAACCATGCTGATTTCTGCTAATTAGATTATACCTACCAATGAATTCCTGAATATTATCTCTTAATAACACCTCAAATACTTTCCCAGCCACAGATGTTAAGTTCTCAGGTCTTTAATTCCCAGTCAGACATTTTGAACCTTTTTTTGAATATAAGGACCACATCAGCGTTTCTCCAATCCTCTGGTACCATTCATGAAAGAAAAGAATCTTGAAAGATTAAAAACAGAGGTTTGCTTATTTCAACACATAGCTCCCTCAGTACTTGCGGGTGGATGCCATCCGGCCCTGGGGCTTTGTTCACATTCACTTTGTTTAGTTGCTGCAACACCTTTTCTTGAGTCAACCAATCACATATTATTTGTAAGTTTTTGTCATTGATTTGCATGTCTCTTGTTATAGGTTCCTCTTTCATAAAAGAAGAATCATGATTCAAATGTCTGCCTTATCTCGATTTTCAGTTAATAACACCCCTAACTCTGAATTGAGTGAACCTACACTTTCACTCTTGGGTCTTTTAGAATGTTTTTAGAATGTATGTACTTAAAGAATTGTTTGTGGTTGATCTTGCTCTCTTTGTCTATCTCTTTTTCATTTTCTAGTTACTGTTATTGCCCTTTATTAACCTGTCCAGAGAGCTTACCTTCACCTGCATCATTAAATGGACAAATGGGCTGAAGTTGCCATTGAAAAACCACATGTTATAAAGAATGGCTCTTCTATAGTTTTACAAAAACACATGTCAAGGCTGCGTCCATCTTTTCATACTGCTATTGAAAGGATTTTGCTTTCACAGTGTATACTTTCTGTATTTTTGATTTGTTAAAGCCACACAGCCTCATGTTATCAGATAAAAGGATTAACTGTTCCCTCATCATGCAAAAACAGCCTGTAGCTAACATCTGTTTATTCCTATAGGTATACAACATATGAATACAGACTGATTGTTCATAATGTGGTGGGATACACAGCTGGAACCGATGTTACAATTACAACCATGGCTGGACCACCCATTAGGGGATGCAATGTGACAGCTTTGGCAGTTAACCACACTGCAATATTTGTACAATGGACCAAACCCAGTAAGTAGCCAACCTCTGCTATTGGTTTAAATTCATAAAACAGATATATATATATATATATGTTCAGGAATGGACAGAGATGTCAATCATTTACTAAATAAAGAAAACATTTCAATTAAGGCTATCCTAAACAAAAGATAAATCCAGGTAAAGTATCCATGTAATTGGGCAGACTAGATGGGCCGAAAGGTTCTTATCTGCCGACATTTTTCTATTTTTCTATGTTTCTAAGTTTGAAAGTTTCCAGAGTGTGTTTCCTCTTGTAAATTGTGTACGTTTGGCTGGTCGTTGTTTGCTTTTTTTCATATACACATCCATATGCTTGGCACTCACCACCATGTATATAGTGTTTTGTCTCATTGTTCTACTGTTCTGATATTCTGCTAAATGCTAGATTGTACCCTTACGTTTTTCTACAGGAAATGACTATCATGTAAAATAACATGTATAAAGGGAAAAGATGGTCCTCCCGTGAAATTTATAACAAGGATATATTAGGGTAGAACTCGGTCTCCTACCCTTCATAATACTAGAAGTACAAATAAAAATAAATAATTGTAGAAGCTCTGCAAAAATGCAGTATCTTCCTACTCATTAGATTATACATTCGACTTTTCCTTATAATTTCATTATATCTTTTATAAAATACTGACAAGAATTTTCACAGTTTTACTTTTCTTCTCCCCTCTCCTCAAGCTGTACATGATTTACAGGGGAGCATTGAGCTGTATACTCTGTTCTTGAACTCCTCCAAGTCATCCAAAACACTGTCGTTTCCAGAAAATGTGAACTCTGCCACTATAGGGGATTTATACCCAAACACAAAATATCAGATGAGTCTTCAGGTCTTCAATGGAGCTCATAGAATACACAGTGACTTAGCCCACGTGATGACAATGGATGGAGGTGAGACACGAGAACCGAAGCACGGAATAATTTCGCAAGGTTGACATCAAGTCAGCCTTTTATTTTAAAATGTAATTTTATTAAACCAATGGGATGAAAAGGTCTAAAATGGTCTGAAATGTTGCAATGCTTAAGTGCTCATTGACTTTGAATGGTAGATCAATAAGTGACCCACCGAGAAAAAGAGCATAAAAATCTAATCGTGGATATTAGCCCTGTCTGAACTTACACGCCGGTGTAGAAGGCTGCTCAGTACAGATGTGCGCTAGACCAAACTTGGCTGTCAATATATAGTTAAATTCTGACACAGTTAGCATTTTCCGTAAAGATTTGTTATTTGAAGCAGTATTATAACAAACAGGTGCATTGAGGGTGAATTTAGACATTCGAAATTCCGATGCAAGCTCAACCACTGGGAAAAAGAGACTTAAAACTGTAAGGGCTCTATTACATTTCTTGCACAAACGTTAACGCGTGCGCAAAAACGCATTAACACAAAGGGCAAAACCCTTTGCGCAGAACGTCGTATTAAAATGTCGGCGCAAAAAATGCGCGTTAAGGTCTACTGCGGGTGAACCTGCGCAAACCCTGCACCAGCGTAATGTACTTTGTGTGTCCTATACTTAACATTGTGAACGCAAATGCGTTTGTGCGCTGGTACGCGGATGGTAATGCGCAAAATTTAACGCACAACGTTTGCGCACATAATTTTAACTTCTTTGAAAAGCTGGTGTTAATGGCAAATCTGAACGTCCTGGCCGAACCAAATACACCCGCCCGAAAAAAAAAATACAGCAAAGTATAGTTACACATTCTACACATACCCAAACAATAAAATGGAGAAGTTGTGCGTGTTTTTATTATTGCTGCAGCATATATATACTCAGATTGCTTTTGACGAGAGCAAAAACTTAACGGGAGACAATTGCGGTTCTTAATTCTGATAGGCTGAATCGCGTGAAAAAACAGTCCACCCACCGATTTCTGCGCGCAGCGTTAATGCGCGAGTTTTTGCGTGTCTTTTTTACGCGCGTTATTTTTTGACGGATGAAAAAATACGCTCAGATTTTAATACCAGCGTTAATCTACGCGCATTAACGTTTAGCGCTGCGCGCAAAAAAGATTGTGCTGCGCGTGCTCTTTTGCGTGCAGAATGTGATAGAGCCCTAAGAGTTTGGGATACAAAAGAAAAAGCCTTGAGCCTGAATGTATGTCGAATGTTCTATCTAATCTTCCGACTTTATAAAAACTCATAATAAACATTATATTATCATTACCTTCTAACCAAGTCTTCCAGGTCATAAAATGCACTTTAAGTAAGGCTTTAATTTTCTCCCCGATGCCAAAGGTTAGAACCTTTTTTTGTTTATTAGGAAGAATAAATAATATATTACTGGAGCATATAGTTAGGAAATTCTTCTGTATCATTTACCAGTAAGATTTGTATGTACATATGTATGTAGCAAATTGCGTTATTATCTAACATAATCAACATTCAGGATCATTTACCTAATGATAATACCGCTCTATTACTTGATGCAATTTAGAGGAGGAAATTTAAGCGTTCTTTAGGTCAAACACAATTCAGGAGGGACTTAAAAATCGAATTTCCAATTTCCATCCATATCACAGTGCAATAATATCAGTGGTAGATGTAACGGTTAATCTTCTACTAATACAGCAGGGCAGATAATTCATAAAATATCCCACTGGTCGCATATTATGAGAGATTAACACCATGTTGGCAGTATAATCCATTCCACCAGTAACTCTTTATGCTTCCTTACTGAGAAAATAATATTAAACCAATTTAGTGAGGACACCAGGCTGTGATAGCGTCATCAGAGACAACTGATAAATAGCAAAAACTTTAGCTTAACTTAAATACTAATCTGCATCTAGTGAAATAAGGTCTTTAGCCGAGGCAGCTGGAGTTTATTCATTGTCTTTTATTATTTCAAGAGCCTGAGGGCATGTTCCCTCCAGAGGTTGCAGTCATCAACCATACAGCTGTACGTGTCATCTGGACATCGCCTTCAAACCCAAATGGTGCTGTCACTGAATATTCTATTTATGTAAATAATAAGGTCTACAGGACAGGAATGAATTCACCAAGTGCCTTTACTGTGGGAAACCTCCTACCATATACAGTATACAACATTCAGGTCAGTTCCATGTGTTTTCCTTGTTCTTCAACAATCGTTAATCTGCATGGACACATTATCCTAAATCAAGGAGGTACATTTCTAACTATGCTGTGTGACTGGAGAAAGAAATATTATTCATGTCCACTTTTGTGTCTTCTTTAAGATAGATGATTATAAGGTATCCACAACATTTAACCCATTCTCTATTCAAAGTAACGTGCTTGCGATTTATCCCATATTTTCAGACTCATTTCTTCCATGATCTTATCCATAACTTAAATTGCTAACCTCTATTCCAGCCAGATCCTAACCTTCATTGTATCATCACTGCCAATCCCTTCCACCAAGTTCATTGTTTTGATACCATTAATGTTCTTAGGGCCACATTACAATCTTAACACTAACATTAACGCTCACCTGCGAGAGCATTAACATTAGCTGCGGTGGCTACCGCATATTACAATCCAAACGCAAACGGGTTAAGTAACCCGTTTGCGTTTGGTATCTTGCGCTTCTCAGCGCGAGGTTACTGTACTTTGCGCTCCCTATACTTAACATGGGGAGCACAAAGTGTTAATCAGCGTTAGTATTGCAAAGTCCTAACACTGATTAACGTCCGGCGCTGGTTAGCGGAACGTTAACCAGAGCCAGGACTTGGTGTTATCAGATTTTGCTTCTGCAGAATCCATTAACACCAGCCAAAAAATAAAAAAAAGAATCATATACTCACATCCTGTCCCGTGGCTCGGACCGTGGCTCCGACTGCCTCCTCCGTCTGGCGCGAGAAGGGAAAGACTGGGGAAAAAGTCCTCCAGTCTCTCCCTGCGTATCTCTACGCTGACCGGACGGATCTCGCGAGGCAAGATCCGGCAGGTCATGTGACCGCTGGCACCTGGCTCAATGGAGTCCTATGGACTCCATCGAGTGGATGCTCACAGCTGCGCTCAGCATTGCCGTGAGCATCGCGGGGGCGTAGCGCGCATTGTAATTCCATGCTAAAATGGGGGCGGTAAGGGGAAAACTGTGGGCGCAGTTTTTTCTTCCTACGGCCCCCATTTTAGGGTGGAGATTGTAATTTAGCCCATTGGCTTTAATAGTCTCCTTTCAGTCATACTAATACACTTAACGACATGCTATAGGATTAAACAGCAGAGGTTAGGAAATAGAGAAGACAACCTTTAACCTCTCCTGACCTCTTCCACTCTCCCCCTCCATTTTTAGTGATTTAGTTTCCTTTAAATAAAAACTCACTTAAATCCAGTGTTGGTCTCCCTCTGATCTATGCATGACATGACCTGCTTACAGCTCAAAATGTCATGTGATTGCATGATTGCAGGGCACTACAGTCAACCCAATGGGTCTCAATGTAGGAAGGCTTTATTGATATCATTGGATCAGACTGGTTCCTAACGGTCTACAAGCTCTGAAACCTGAGGTTCTGGCCAGGACTAAAGCCCTGCACCTGGATGGCTGAATTAGTCTTCAGAGCCCCCTCCTCATAGAAGGGAGAGGAAGCAGGATGTCACAGAAGTGTGACCAGTCAGATAAGATTGAGTGCTCACACAGTGCAAAGTGCCTCTTTAACCCTTTGCCGAGGGGGTGGGTTGTGCACGGTGGGAGGGAGTAAACACCGGTGGAGCATACTAGTACATCCTTGCCAGCTGCTTTGGTGGGCTCCTCCTCCGGCCCGCCTAGCAACTGATGCGCGTCATTGGCTGCAGGGGGATGGCCTGAGTTAAGGCCATCCCGCAGCAGCCAATGGAATGCAGTGTTCACCGACTGCTAGGCGGGGTGAAGGATGAACATTGAAGTCAACAAGGCGTACTAGTACATCCTGTGGCTTCAAGGCCCACCCCCTGCAGGGATGGCATAGCAGTATGCCATGCGGCGGTAAAGGGTCAATATTGCCCTAGATATATATCCTCATCCAATACTCTAGGATAATTAACACCATCTTTATTGTACTAACAGGGGGTCCTATCTTGGCATTAATACCTAATTTTTGTCAAACTATAAGTGTATCAATCATGCACATCACTATGTGCAATTATTTGTGATTGATGTAATTGAAAGAAATGGGGGTATATACTGACATTAATATTTATAATTGTCTTTCTAATGCATTTATATGTGAAACGTGTATGATGTTATATTTCTTTAAGGTTGAGGTTTGCACAGTTTACGCCTGCACAAAAAGCATCAGTACCCGTATTGCAACTGCAGAAGCCAAGCCAGGTAAAATACTACCTCCAAGAATCAATAATGTTGCCTCAAGGTAAGTTGTCCATACAGCTGTACGGATTTTAGCTTTACAATTTGTATGTGGTCAATGGGACTTTGTGGTATGTTTACAGAAAAGATTTGTTTCTACAGATAATCCTGTAAAATAGAGGGCAGCCCATTCATTTAGTTTTCTTCAAACTTCAGTTTGTCACGGAAAAAGATATCTACCTATGCAACATAATCTCTGGTGCCGTGGACTTGCTCAGAAATAATAGTTAATGAAAATAATTAGGGTATATGACACATCACGTGCATTTTCACAGATGATACCATTCCACAAAAAACAATTGATGACCTGTCAATCTCCGGTCTGATACTCTTTAATTAGAATGTACAAACTGTGAAAACACATAAGGGGTTATTCAGAGAGCACAGAATTGGCCACCGAATCGCACCAAACAGTGAATTTTCCCGTTCGGTGTGATTTCGAGACCATTTAGCTATTCAAAAAGCTAGCGATTTGCCATAAATTAGCGAATTGCCAGCGAAAAATACGGTGACCTTCAGCGGCAGTGAAATTCCCCAGAAAGAAGTAACAGGTAATCTATTCAGAGAAGGCGAACAGCTGTGAAAAGTTGTCAAAATGCCCTGATTTTTGATGGTTTCATTCGACAGGTTTAAACAGGTGAATCCCATAGGTTTTAATGTGTAAAAAAAAAAAAACCCCATTCTTCTTAAATATTTATTCAACCGTTTATTATTTTCATTTGCAGCAAAAAGTCTTTTTTATTTATATATTTTTAACCAAAAATTAGGCATTTCTCTTTTTTTTAGGCAAAATTTTTGATTTCCATTTTTTTTAAATGCCTTTTTTTTTCATTTTGTAACCCACCTTTTTATTATTTTTATAGGACCATATTTATTATTTCCATGCATTTTCTAGCATTTTTATTGTTTTAAACGCCTTTTTAAAAATTGCAGTTTTGTTTTTGATTTTTTTTACCCTCAGTTCGGTGGTATTCGGCGGCTGATAGACTTTTCTCGGCGGATCGTCGGCTGCTTTCAGCGGGCTGTTCGGCTGTCAGCGGCTGTGTTCGGGGGTCTATTAAGCAGCGTTCAGCAAATCCCGTTCGGTGCACTTCGGAGACCCTGCAGTGAATGCTGAATGCAAAATTTCGGTGCTCTCTGAATAGCCCCTTTAGAGTTTTGCAAGATTGGCCAAGAAATTGCATCTCTTTGGACCCAAATTGTTAAACAATTCACCTATAATTGTCCAAATTATAAAACGACAGCTTGTCTTATGTTGCTACAGCAAAAAGGTCTGACTTCCTAAATTAGAAAAAAAGATAAGGCCTGCTTTGTATTCCTCAGCTGTTTGCAGCCAGACAAGCTGTTTTAACATTCCTTTCCCTACATGTCATATTATCATCAACTGTTCCTATATCCCAAAAGAATACTAACTGCTGATCGATTGGCCTGACATGCTTGGCCATGGCCTATGAATGCCCCGGTAGTTCATTTATTTGCCATGGAGGATTTGCTAGAGAGGAATTTAATCAATAGGTAATTCATTAATTCTGATCTCTGAGTATGAAGCGACTGTGTGGTATGAAAATATCTGTCTTCCTTTAACTATGAAGACAATGTAACAAGCACCTCTATATATCATGCTACACAAGGAAGACGTACCAATAGCAACAATAAGGGATGATTAGACAGGTCGGCAGATGTTAGGTATTTGGAAAGCTTCATTGTGAGATCACTTTCTGCAACCGTAGATACAATGTTAAAATATTGTGCAATAAGATATTAATGGAATTAAGATCATATTAGGAAGAACATAACAGCAATTATTGCTCGCACCACTAGACAAGGGATCAAGTGGGGGGACACATGGGGAATGCAGTTCTTCCACTCTTTTTGCAGAGGGAACGG
Organism: Leptobrachium leishanense; assembly: GCA_009667805.1. NCBI lineage: Eukaryota > Metazoa > Chordata > Amphibia > Anura > Megophryidae > Leptobrachium > Leptobrachium leishanense. The sequence continues at coordinate 334,522,024 of CM019066.1, forward strand.
AGTCCTCGTTGGTCCTGAACACTATAAAGCTTGTATTCAGGTGTTTAATCCTATGCTTTCCTGTCATATAATAGATTTTATTAAAAATAAATATATCTATCTTTATATCATATATATATATATATATATATATGAGAGAGGTGTGGTGGAGGGCAAAAAATGAGATTAAAAGCCTCCACACTACAAATTATAAAGTTTATTATTGCAGAGGCCATTTGCACATCACAGCAATTCAAAGAACTGCTTCACAGAGCTCCTGTGCTACATTACCCATATGCAGCACAGACCTCTGGGTAAGATATGCAAATGACATCTGCAATTTCTCATTTTTTTGCATCTTGGGTCTGCTTTCACACAGAACCCTCCAATCAATGCCATGCTAGATGGCTTATTTAGCAGAGATCTGGTTTATGCAACTGGTCAAAGCCACTCCCGGACAGCGGTGTTTCGGGTTTATTGGACTGTCTTCAGCAGGCAGGACCAGTTGCAGTTTGATGCACGGAACTCTGGCTAGGACATGCAAATTAGGTCTCCAATTTCTCACTTTTGCTTAACACAGAACCCTCCTTGCCAGTGCACTGACATACTAGATGGCTTTTTCAAAAAGGTCAGGTTATGCAACGAGTCACAGCCACCCCTGGAAGGCTATTTTGGGCTTATTATCCCCTCATTAGCAGGAGATAGGCCATAACTCATTGCTGTTTGATGCTTTACCCAGAGGGCAAATCAATACATACACTCAAATTTATTTATATGTATATGTTTTGTGATAGTGTACACGGTGTGGTCTGTGACGGTGTGTATATTCCCCCTAATCTTGTTTGGGAGGGATACTCTGTTTAGCTCCAGGAGCATGTGTGTGCTACATAAGTAAGCCCAAGAGGTTAATTTTCTCTCCACACACTGGTCAGCTGGAAGTCATTTAGCAGTAGTAAAAGAAATCACTGCCTGCTTTTCACTCTGAGGGAGGTGCCTGTGTGGAGAGGAGTAAAGTGTTTTTGGGTCCAAGCCAAAACAACAGTTCTAAGGTTGGTGAAACCTATGTTTTGTTTAGTTTAAAAGAAAGCCCTGATAGTAAGGGAACATTAAGTGAGTCAGCGCTCCAAGGAGCTAGATTTTGTTTTATAGGGATGTGTTTGTTTTATTTTGAATGGTGAAACTGCTGCCTGCTGAACAGCAGTTAATTCAATAAAGTAAAGAACTTGTTTATGAAAACCCAAGAGGACCGTGCTTTCTTAAGGATATAACATCCAAGGCGGGTACAAGGATTACAGTTTCTATTATATGCGAGATGCTATTTGCTAATTTGGTGACAGAAATTTTGGTTAGTACCCACGATAATTTTTTAGGACACAAAAGGACCTGACCCCTGCGACCAGATAGAGACCTCTTTAGTAAAGACAAACGGGGAACTGGCAAAGAAATGGAAACATTAAAATATAGAGTAAGTCTTTGCTGCTTCCTATATGAGCGGCTCAAGAAAGATACTGCCAATCGGATACAGGCACTGGTATTCTCTCCTGGAGTCCATAGGAAGGCATGGAGACTAGTGGGAATGCACAATGCTGGCAGAAGGGCAGCAGAGAACTATTTGTTCTCCATGTCCTTCGCTTTGCAGATGGAAGATGTGGTGGATCGTGTCCGCCTCTTTTCCTTTCATTCGTTCTAAGTGATTTTGCATATGATACATCATTTAGCACCAGCTTTTGGAATCTGGAACATTTCATTCACAGTATTTTTCAGCGTATAAGACTATACTTTTGTCTAAAATTGTTAAGACCAGAAATTGGGGGTCATCTTATACAGGGGAGTAACTATACCAGATACCAGATGCGGGTCTGTTCTGAGTGTTACCATGCTCAGCTCACGCTACCACACTTGCTTCAATGACTGCAGACCAGAATGTGATGACGCAGGAGTAGCTGACGTTACGCTGGTAAGCCCAGCGGTTGCGAGGCAAAACTGATACCTTCCCTCTGCAAACAGGCTTCCTCCAGTCACGAGTCTTAGATAACAGACGTCATAGACATCCGATGCTGAAATACCAATTGCAATTCTGAAAGCATCCTGCTGCAGGCAGTAGCGTGTAGGCATTGTGCAGATTTAACAACACTGGTATTTTGAGCATTCTCCTATAAAAATGGCAGAAAATAAAAAGTCTGGAACTAAGAGTGATGAAGAAGAAAGCAGTGATGCAAAAGAGGCTGAAGAAAGTGATATGCCCAAAGCTGAGTGTGATGCATAATATACCTATGTACCTTATGTACCAGTATCTTAAAAATATTACCCAGTTACTAAATAGGCCTTTAGTATTTGAATACCTTTGAAAAAAATGTTAAATGTGTTCTGTTTTATGTTTAAAATTTTGCTTTCTTAATGTTGGGCTAGAAAACTAGGGGGCATCTTATACACACCTAAACACAGGTATTTATTTTTTTGGTTGTAGAGGTGAAAATGAATAAAAAAAAACAAGCTAAGACATACAGGGTTATTTAGAGCGAAACAAACTGGCCATGAAATTACACCGAACAGTGAATTTCCCCATACGGTGCAAATTCGGGACCGTTAAACTATTCAAAACTTGGCTATTCACCAAATATTGGCAAATTGTCAACGAAATACAGTGCCTGTTCGACAGCAGTGTAATCCCCAGAGAGAAACACTGGTTAATCTATTCAGAGAACACCGAACAGAAGTGAAATGTCAGTGAAATGCCCTGATGTTCGGTGGTTGTATTCGGCAGGTTTAATCAGGCGAATCCCATAGGTGTCAATGTTAAAAATATTCCTGTTTTCATTCAATATCTATTAAACCATTTATTCTTTTAATTTGCATCACAAATATTTTTTTGTTTTTTTTATTCCTGTAACAGACCTTTTTATTATTATTCATAGGACCTTATATGTTTATATGTTAATTCCAGACATTTTAATCTAGTAGTTTTTGTTGCAAACAGTGTTTAAAATTTCAAAACTTTCAAACATTTTGTTGTTGTGTTTTTTTCCGGTGGCTGGTCAGCACTGTGTTCGGCGGATCGTCGTCTTCTTTCAGACTCATTCTGTGGGTTTTCGGCAGCTTATCAGATCTGATAATTTTGGCGGTTTTGCTGCGGTTTTATTTTTCTCGATTTTGGCGGTTTTTCAACGGATTTTCCCTGCACTTCGGGTACCCTGCGGTGAATGCTGAATTTGGTGAGCGAAAGAGCACCGAAATGTCGTTGACGTCAACGACATTTCGGTGCTCTCTGAATAACCCCTTATATCTTACAATAGAATGGTTCAGCCTTGCTGGAAATCACAAAAATCCCAATAATGTTGTCAATGTACCTGCCAATAGAAAACATAGATTTTTTATTATTTATTTGAACAGATCAGTGGAGATTTATTGGACGTTAGCAGAAGAGCCAAACGGAATCATTCTTGGTTTTGCCATCCTGAGAAAGACCTTATATCTCTGCAGTTTTTTGGAGACATTAACAAGGGATCATGGTTTTAAATCTTGTCTATTTCTCAAATGCAAGAAGGGCGAAGAAATATGTGGAAGCCTGTGCTATAATCCTGATCATCAGGTACAATAAGGAATAAATATTCTCGTTAATGTACAGTAAAATTTATTGCTTTGTGATTTATAAAAATGCAATTTTTTCCATCCTGTCTATTGATTTGTTGAAAAGTTATTCTAATTAACTCCTTCAAAACATAAGCAGATACATCAAACCTATACATTGCTTTTGCAAAATCACAAACGAAGCGTTACATTTTGATAGTTTCATGATATAGATGTTTGTTATTTTCTCTTCAACACTAGTGGTTTAAATTATTTTAATTGACGTGATGATGTCATGCTTCACCACATTAGGATGCATGAAACCATAGTGGCAGATTGATGGGATCAAGGATAGGGTGTGATAGGAACTTACTTTGACATTACTAGTAAAAGCAGATCTTTCATCCTGACACATTTAAGAGGTTTTTCAATAACTACGCTTGTGACATCAAAAGGCAAACAGTAAAAATCACCGTTGTTGCAACTACAGTTTATTCAGCTAGTCAAAGAAGCAAAATTCAACAACAGCGGCAAGGATGCTGAAAGCAATGTTGACCAACATTACCATTGTTATTCTTCCATGAAATAAGTAAACTATTCTCCATTCTGCATTGTTCCAGTGTTATTTGTAACAACCGTGAATATACAGTGATTTTAAAGTTGCGATCTCCATTACTGTGATCTTTCTCCATCTCTGATGTAAATAAATAACAGTAAAATAGTAAAAACAATTCTGCACAAATATGCGTGAACCAATGGAGAAACTATGCTAAATAACATCAGTAGAAACTACAGCAGAAACGCCATTGGAAATCCCATTGAAAACTACACTCTATCAGGGTTATTCAAAGAGATCCGAATGGCTGAAGGAAGGTAACCAAACGCTGAAAATCAGCGTTCGGTTACCTTTCTTGGCCATTCGGCTATCCAGAGAGCAGGCAATTCGCCAAATCCTGGCGAATTGCCTGCACATTCGGTGCCTGTTCGGTGCCTGTTGGAGGGCAGTGAAATCCCCATGAAAAAGCACTGCTTCGGCTATTCAGAGAACACAAACCAGCAGTGAAAGGTTCCCGAAATGCCCTGCCATTCAGTGGTTTAATTCGGCAAGTTTATTCAGGAGAATCCCATAGGCTTCAATGTTAAAAATGTTCCCGTTTTAATTAAATATCTAATAAACCGTTCATTATAAAATTCTGCAGTAAAGAGTCTCTTTATTTATAGATTTTTTAGGATATTTCAAGCATTTTTCTGGATTTTTTTTTTTTTTTAACTTTACTTATTTTTTCTGTAACAGCCCTTTTTATTATCATTCCCTGGACCTCATATGTAAATTTCAGACATTTTCGCTCAGTAGTTTCTTTGCAAACAGCGTTTCACTTTTCAATCATTCGTGCAAACTGTTTTGCTAATTTATTCACTGCCTCTTCTGCGGTTTCGGCTTTTTCCAGAGGCTTCGCTGCGGGTGATCGGCTCCTGCTCGGGTTTTTCCGGCGTCTTCGACGGGTTAATCCAGATGTTTTTACGGGTTTTCGGCGTGCATTCGCCGGGTTTTCGCCAGGTTTTCGGTGGGTTTTCGGCAGCTTTTCCCTGCACTTCGACAGCCCTGTGGTGCTTGCTGAATACACCGCAGGGTGGCCGAAATGGGAAAGCCGATTTGCACCGAATTGAAGAGAACAAAAAGTCACCGAACGTGCGGTGACTTTTCGAATCTCTTTGAATAACCCTGTATATGAACTATGCTGGCAGCCTCAGGAGAAACTATGGTAGTACGAACAGTGAAAAGTATGACGAACTATGGTATAAGTTCTCAAAATAGAGAATTCTGGGGATCTGATAACTTTATATAAATATATACGGGGCCATTAAAAACCATTGTCTGGAAGCTTATTCATTAATAGGACTATACATAGGACACAAACAGGGTTATCCAAAGAGATCCGAATGGCTGGAGAAAGGTAACCGAACGCTGAAAATCAGCATTCGGTTACCTTTCTTGGCCATTCGGCTATCCAGAGAGCAGGCAATTCGCCAATTCCTGGCGAATTGCCTGCACATACGGCGCCTGTTCGGTGCCAGTGAAATTCCCATAAAAAAGCACTGCTTCGGCTATTCAGAGAGCACAAACCAGCAGTGAAAGGTTCCCGAAATGCCCTGCCATTCGGTGGCTTAATTCAGCAGGTTTATTCAGGCGAATCCCATAGGCTTCAATGTTAAAAATATTCCCGTTTTAATTTCAATATCTAATAAACCATTCATTATAAAATTCTGCAGTAAAGAGTCTCTTTATTTATAGATTTTCTTAGGATATTTTAAACATTTTTCTGAATTTTTTTTTAAGAAATCCGATTTTTTTGTTTTGGTTTTTTAAATTTACTTATTTTTTCTGTAACAGCCCTTTTTATTATCATTCATTGGACCTCATATGTAAATTTCAGACATTTTCGCTCAGTAGTTTCTTTGCAAACAGCGTTTCACTTTTCAAACATTCAAGCAAACTGGTTTTCTAATTTATTCACTGCCTTCGTCTGCGGTGTCGGCTTTTTCCGGTGGCTTTGCTGCGTGTGATTGGCTCCTGCTCGGGTTTTTACGGCGTTTTCAGTATGTTAATCCAGATGTTTTTGCGGGTTTTCGGCGTGCATTCACTGGGTTTTGCGGTGAGTTTTCGGCGGGTTTGCGGCGGCCTTTCCCTGTAATTCGGGGACCCTGTGCTGCTTGCTGAATACAACGCAGGGTCACCGAAATGGGATCAGCAAAACGAACCAAATTGAAGAGAATGAAAAGTCACGGAACGTGCGGTGACTTTTCGATTCTCTTTGAACTTCGATCCATTTAAACTGAGCATGACCTTTCCAATGATACCAAATATGACCATGTTTGGTGGGGGGAAAAAAGTGAGTTTTTTTGGGGGGGGAAAAATGTGTCTGGGTCGTATAATAAAACAGGACTTCATATCGCATTTAAACATGATGAGCACAAAATGGTCAAAATGAGCTCAGCACACAGAGGTAAAATGGCTGGGCAATGAAGGGGTTAAAAAGAAAAAAACAAGTAAACATTGGGTATTTCTAAACTCAGGGCAAAATTTAGAAACTATTTAGCTGGGCTCATATTTGCTGTTTGTAGATTTGGGGGTCAAACCTCGAAAAGTGGGGGGGTTCCATTTTTTTCATCATATTTCATCATTTTTTTATATTAAATTATAAGATATAATGAAAATAATAGTACCTTGAGAAAGTTCATTTAATGGTGAGAAGAATGCTATATAATATGCGTGGTTTCCATGAACGCATAAGGGGAAAATTAGAGCTAAACACAAACAGCGCAGAAATGTGGGTACTTTCGGACAGACATTGGTAAAACCGCCTGGTCCTTATGAGGTTAAATTGTACTCATTCTTGAATCTTGAAACTGTGCATCACCCTAACAGCTTACACCACTGCACAAGATGCACCTTTCACCTTTCGAGCTAATCGGGGGGGTGAGTGATCTGGTGAACGTGGTCCATTTTTATAGTCTTGGAGACCAGGAGGTTCCTTCACTTCCATCATAATGAATGCACCAATAGTGACTCGATCTCAGGAGCAGACAATATTATTGCTCCGGGAGATGTAAATAAACCACATAATCCAATCTATTGGATTATCAGCAAGAAAAGCTGGAGAAGGATGAATAAAATGGATTTGAGTCTTTATCTGTTTATGATTACATTACTTACCTATTGCCCATTATGCCTATTGGCATGTAGGGCAGCAACAAAGGTTCACCACTCCTGTTTGTTCTGGGCCAGCTTTTGTATGGTACTCCACATGTGGTTCATAGTCTTGAGTTCTCTGTCCACCATTTGACCTCAGGTGCTCTTTGGTCTTCCTCTCTTGAGTTTTCCTTCTGGTGTCCAATGAAGGGCAGTTCTGGTGATGTCCCCATGCTCTTTTCTGATGACACGCCCAATCCATCTCCATCGTCTTCTTTATTACATGTAACCATATAAATCAAATCCTATGCAACTTCAAGTTTCCTACGTCTTGTGTGGACAGTCACATCAAGGCAGTGATGGAAAGAACAGTGATAGCTGATTAATTATAGGGAGTTGGGGCTTTTTTTTAAAAAAAACAGACAATTCCTTTATTACAGACTCCAAGAATGTCCACTCACAGAAGCTGCATTACAAGTTACACAAACTACTTTTAAACACTAATCATCTCAAAGGAGTCTCTAGCACTTTAGTATGGTAATATGCAGGAAGACCAGAACACAGCATTCACATAAATTGAGATAATTTATCATTAATTCCACCATTTCTCTAACTCTAATGTCATTGATTTGGATAAAATTAACCTCTCTTACTCAAACAAGACATTTTCTCTATTTTCTCTCATCTTCCCTTAGCTTCTTTCTTTCCGTCTCATCCTCTCGTAGTCTTGCTTACAAATAAATACTTAAGTTCTATATATTCCTGAAAAACAGTGGAAGAGAGATGACCACATTGTAAAAAATAAAGCAATTATCTTTCTTGTATCAGGTTTTTTTTTGGTATAATTATATATACTGGAGTAAACTTGAAGGCTGGCTTGACAAATTTATTAAATTGCCTGGTTAAATCACTTGATTCTGCTTTATTGAAAATCAATTTCTTCTCAGTCACAAGTGGGTGCTTGTTTATTTGACAAGTAACTGAGAAAGGACCTGCTATAATTTGTCAGGAGTATTTTTAAATTATTGTGTTTTGCAGATTAATTCTTATATTAACTGCTGTTTAGGTCTCGGATCAATATAGGCAACCACACAGCGGGAGTCTACAAATGGCTTTTATTGACAAATGATGCTTAAAAACTCTCCATTGATGGTACATTTTCACATAATGAAATAATGTACCAATTTGTCAACGGCAACACTGCGGATCCAATGTCTCGACTATTAGTATATTCCGTAAATTCACCAAGAAGATGGTAATTTATACAAAAGCACCATTTATCTGCGGGGTTTAGAAAGTGACATCAATTATTCCTGGCTGTTGTGGTTTAGCATAGAGCCTCCAGTTCATTACTTGGCAAACGACAGCTTCGCAAACGGATGATAAATTGTAAACACAGGAGTTGTAGGTCAACACCAGCTACACAGCCACATTTATTGCACCGCCCTTTGGTCATAGTTGTGAGATATGTAATTCAAATGTACTCGAGTGTCTGCATGTTTTCTCAGATCTCATGCATTTATTCAATGGCTTTCTTTCACAAAATGCTCCAGCATTGTGTGAAGGATGACTTGTTGACTTGCCACCAATTTTAGCTTACTGAGAGCCATCCTGCCGTTTTCGCTCTATGACAGAAGAGCATTAAATGTTTTCCAGTTACTTCCCATAGGGAACTCGCTCATCCTTTACCATTGCTCCAATGAAGCCATAAGTAAGGGTTATACAAGGAGGAAGAACAACTACATTTGTGCTGTACAGCTCGAGCACTTTGCTTTGCGGCCAGGTTCTGATCAGGCCCCTAATGTTCGACTTGACGCATGATAACTTAGCTATAAGATTAATCTGCACGAATACTCACTACTAAAACCAACATGGCCCTGAAAAAGTTAAACACTACAACCTGGGGGCATAAGCGATAAATGTCAACACTTAATCCATGATTCATTAACAAGAGGTGAAGACAAATATAGCGTGAAACCAATAATTAAAAGACAGCACCAATGCTACCTTGCAATGCACATTCTTGTTGTCTGAACAGTTCTCTCAAAACACCTGTACCCTATCAGCACCATTAGATACCAATAATATGGTACATATTAAGTGGGTGGTGATTTTGATAGCTGATGGTGTTTTCTATCAGTAAAGAAGAAAATTCTGAGAAACTAATAAGCTTGATTGCTTTCAGAGTAGAAAAATTACGCTCTACTACATAAAAAATAATTTCTGTGACTAGTCTACGTTGAGAATTTTTGGATGATGCTCATAACAAAGAATCAAGCCCTTAGTCCTTTTACAATGGTTAAGATTACTTTTTTTACAGCTTAAAAACTTAGTCCAAATTCTAATACATCACTTGCCTGCTCAGTGAACATAAACGACATTTACCATGCATTGCTATTTGCCCACTTCAGGGACCATCGCATGAATAGTATGGATAGGTGTGTGTGTGCGCCGGTACCAGCTTCATTCTGGCCTTCCCTCAAGTTTCACCCTCTACCATATGTTATTTTCCAGCTATTGTGTTAGGCATTTTCTCTTGTTCTCATGTACTTACGAGCATGAATTGATGCTGGATACTCTCATCATTCGGGAATTTGTAGCCAGATGGACCTCTGTCATGATTCTCACGCAGGCTCACATGCGTCACTTCATAGCACACGTAACAGGACATTCTAGTGGTCATGGATGCATTTCTTCACTGTCATTCCCTACATTAACAACTCATTATGATTGGTACATTGTCCTGCTGGTACCCCTTAACCGCGTTTCTACTGGTTTGATTTCTATAGAGGTTATTCGCTAACCTCTGAATTGGCCCCAAATTGCGCCGAATGGTGAATTTCACTGTTCGGTACAAATTCAGGCCAATTCATCTTCAAATCAAATCAAATCAAATCAAAATAAGCTTTATTGGCAGGACAAATACATTTTAGCATTGCCAAAGCATATGGGGAGGAGGGGGGGTAGTGGGACATATATATGGGGGGAATGGGCAAGTCCATGGACATTATCAGGGGTAAGGGATAATGTGAAGGGGGATGGGGGCGAGTCCGTGTGGGGATTTATAAGTCCAGGATCTCTCATGTTCCTCTCAGTCTGTGACATTCTGCGACGTATTGGGCAGATATTTTCACCGCCGGCTCCTCTTCTCCCAGTATGATGTGGAGTTTCCTCGTCTCTTCTATAGAGGTGAAGTCCGGGATGAGAGCAGAGAGTCTCTGGAAGTGAGTTTCCCTCAGTGCTGAGTACTTGGGGCACTGCTACTAACTAAACTGTCAATTCACCAAATACTGGCGTATTGATAGTAAAATACAGTGCCTTTCGCCACAATTTGCCACAATTTGGTGGCCTACGGCAGAACAAATATTGTCCCATAGAAGACTATCATGTCTTACGTTCACAGACAGCCAAACTGCACCAAAATTCTGTCAAAATTGCGTTCATTTTCGGTGTTTCAATAGGACAGATTTAAACAGACGGATCCCATGGGATTCAATGTAAAAACTTAGGGCTCTATCACCTCCTTCAAGCTAACACTAGCATCAGCGGTAGCGCTAGCTTAAAGGAGGTCATAGCGCTGCGGCCAGATTGCCTTCAAAACGGCTTAAAAAAAACATTAGCGCTCGGTAATTAGCGATCCGTAGCACGAGTTTACTGTACTTTTCACTCCCTATACCTAACATGGGGAGCGCAAAGTGAAAGCACAGATTATCTAGTGTTAGGATCACTTGGTCCTAGCAAAAAAAAGTTACCACAAGCTCAGGCGTGTAGGTAGAGGTTTGTGCTGCTGCAGAATCTGTTTCCTGCAGTTCAAACCCCCCCCCCCAAAAAAATCACATACTTACCTCTCTTCCAGCGGTGAGAATGGCGGCCCAATCCGCTGCTTCTGGCCACCTGGAGCAGAGGGAGTCTGGGGGAAGAAAGTCCCCTGTCTCCCTCTACAATCATTCTGCCGACCAGCAGGATGTCGCGAGAGGCGAGATCCTGTCGATCATATGACCAGGCAACATGATCCTCCATGGAGTCCTATGGACGCCATGGAGGGGACGCTGGGGACGGTGCTGTAGCGCTGCCCCTGCATCTGCGAGCCTAGCGATCACTAATGGGCAGGCTGCCGGACTCGGTGCCTGCCCCACGATCTGCTGGGGAAACCTGGACACAATGGGGAAATTAGCAAACGCAAATTTTTCCCTTTTTCATCCGGGTTTTAGTTCAGGGGTACGTAATAGTGCCCTTAATATCTGTATTTTTATTTTTAGACCGATTATTTTCAATTTTTGCAAAAGCTTTTCTTATTTTTTAGATGACATTTTTGTTTTTGCTGCTTTATAAAATACTCTCTTTATTTTGTTACAGACCTTTTTATTACATTTAGATGATTTTTTTTATTTGGACATGGTCCTATTAGGAGAATAGGAGTCATCCTTTTTTTTTTTTTTACAGTTAGGTGATTGCACACGAGCTGCTATGTGAATAAGCCCTTATGTGTTTTGCTTGACTTCGACCCAGGGCTTGATTTAACTCAATTTTCATAAAAAATTGGCTGCTTGCGGCTGACTTTTTTTTTTTTTAAATATCAGCTGAACTATTTGAAAAAAAAATAATCTGGAGCAGATATTGGAAAAATGCCGGCTGGACGGAAAAAAAGCTGTCTCATAAAACACCTGAAAATTTTTGGGCAGCATTATACAGATTTGTATGAACATGACTATTAGAAATTTTCAGTGTTTAGGAAAAAAGATTTCTAATTCCCTTTATTTCTCTGCCTGAAACCCATTTATTAACACCTTTTAGCACTTGAAATTTTTACAGTACTTGGCATAACGATAAACTCAAATTGAAACGATATAGTCCAAATTTCATTTGAAAAGTATTGCTACGAGATCCAATACTCGATTCAACTTTTTATTGGGAATCCAAATGCCGATAAACTCGCATTTCAATCTTCCAAACCAGAAAATTGCTGAAAATCGTCTGAAAAATGTCCCAATTTCGACCATCAGGAGCCCCTGATTTGTTTTCTGTTCCCCTTGATTTAGCTTTCTATCAATGACTCTGTTGTTCTCTGACTTGCCTTGACATGACATTGTAACTCATGTGTATGTCTTCTGGTATCTTGACCTTGGCTTGTATGATAATGATTCCGATTCTCTACTATTTTAATTTGAGCATTACACAGACTGGTGATATTTTGAGTCAAGTCCCGTCTGAAAGTTGGGTCACTTTGATGGGCAACCAATGGACAGGCATGCATACCAAACATGCAAATAATCCTACTTTTAATGTGCTGTTACAGATCCCCCTTGGGCCTACGATACTTTTCCCTGTAGACTATCTACCCCATCCAATCCATGGATGTTCAGTAACGCTAACTACCTTCAGGGAACAGATCTTGTAGCACCCAGCAAGGGTTAACAGACACCAGAATAGGAGGACACACTTAGCCAGGTAGCAGAGGTCTTATCGCCAGGAGAGATGGTCAACCTTATACCAAGAGTGACACTCAGAGCAGGGTTGTCAGGAATAGCCGGGTCAGTACACAAAGCAAGGTTCTCCGGAATAGCCGGGTCAGTACACAAAGCAAGGTTCTCAGGATTAGCTGGGTCAGTACACAAAGCAGGGTTCAGAGAACTAGCTGGGTCAGTACACATAGAGGGTTTGTAAACAATAGCCAAGGTCATAAACCGAGAGGGATCAATAAAGATAGCCAGAGTCATGCACAGGAATTGAAAATCGCAGAAAGCACTGAGGGAAGCAAAACCACATCAGGGCAATGAGTCTGCCCGAGCAGACTGATTTTAATTCTAGCGGTGCCATATCATCATGCTGTGCCCCGCTCCCTGACCACCCACGTGACTGCAGCAAGCCTATACATCACTTGGCGCCCTTCCAGCGAGTAGCGAGGACGGCGCTGCCGGGCACTAGGTCAATTCCCGGGCACTGGACGTGACATGTGCTTTGAGTGAATATACTTTGATCAGGTTTTCCTCACTGAGTGACTATTCTTTAGTCAATAGTTTGGCTAGAAATGTTCGTAGACATATCCTAACAGCTAGAGGCTGCTCAATCTATATGTGATTGCCTACAGTAAATCTCTTGCAGACAGCGCATTTGATACATTCATTTTCCTTCACGTCATTATCCAGTATGATCCTGCATTATGTTTTGCTATTTCACAATTATGCGGTGTTGAAATGAGATTATGATGTGTCAAAAACGGGGAGAAAATAACATCACTCTGTGTGTAATTTAGCAGTTAGGAAACAAATTTACTCATAAACCTCGCAGTCTGAGTCGAAGTTTAGTCTCTTTATATCCTATTAACGTAATTATGGCTGCCCTTTTTAATACGCTATCGGAAAATTAAGCCTTTCAGAAGTTTATGCTTATTATATCTTATCATAGGCCAGACAATTTGTGTTTAATCACAAACAGTTTACATTGGTAGAAAACAAATATAAGTATGCCAGTTGACTTTTACGCTCTAATGTTGTGCCAGATGGACTGTGCACAGCTACATAATGATCGCAACACACGCATGGAGTGTTAGCTCAGTTGTTTTGCCAGCAGAGCAGGCGACATGATATGCATCCGATTCACAGAAATATAGCTGTTTGCTCTGAATAACTAATTTAATAAACTGGATTTCTCAAGTCAGCGTCAACCCCTATAATTCAATTTGGACACATCAGCAGACTTTTTTTATTTGGCTATCTCTCTTTCTGTACCCTTCACATTGAAAAACGGATGATGCTACAATTTTGTATAGAGGGAAACTATCTTGCAAAGTCTGCTGTTTTTATAAAATGAGAACTTCTCATTCTCTCCTACCGCTTAGTGCAAATGTCAGATACATTCCCAATGACGGTCGCTAACATAAGCATTCATCTGTATACTATTTTATTAAGAAAAAAAAACTTCTTCGTATCATGTCTAAGAGGATCAACAAATACACAGGAATAAAGGCATTTCAGAATATTATCTCTATAACAATAAGTTGGAAATTCTACTTGGTGTGGTTCTAGCTACAGAAATGGTATTGTTAGTTTGTTTGATGGAAAGATGCTGATATTTCGCATCTGCCATGCCAGTTCTCAACAACTGTTGCACATGAAAATCTGTTTATGGTCCTCTCAACTGAAATGGTCCCTAAGGCCGGGGTCAGACGAGAGTACTATGTGCCCCCGTACTGACGTGCCTCCCAGCATTCGTCGCAGCGTTGTAATGCTTCAACGGGGCCAGCCACATGCTGTAGTGTGCGCACGAATTGCACGTGCTACAGCAGGCATGCTGCAGACGTTTTGAAAACCTCCTCATCGAAGCGCTACCACGCGTGTTCAATGGGGCTGCATAGTGTGATCCTCCATAGGAGGATCGAGCCTAGCAGCGCTCAGTGAGGTGGCCAGACAGGCGCCAGACAGGCATCAGAGTGGAAGGAACGTCCACTCTCATGGACGTTCTTTTCACTCTTAAAAATGCTCGTCTGACCCCAGCCTTAACCAAAGGCATTGAACTTGGCTCAACAATTACCCCCAGACATCTTATGCAAGTCCAGCACTAAATTTAAAAGGTAATATAATGAAAAAATGATGCCCTTTATGCAATGGAGCATATAATGTGAAACAAAATGGTCTCACAAGTGTATTTTTAACTCCTGTAAAACTAATTAAAAACTCAGTTCAACTAGCACTTTCATTGGCCCACAGCGAATCAGAGCACGAGTCAACAATAAATCACTGCTACCAACCTACACTGATTGGGTGCATGCCGAAAAGAAGTCAAGTTACAATTTGTAGTGGCGTCACTATGGATGGTGTCACCCGGTGCGGTAACTCATGCAGGGTTATTCAAAGAGATCAAATTGCTTGAGAAAGGTAACCGAACGCTGAAAATCAGCTTTCGGTTACCTTTCTTGGCCATTCGGCTATCCAGAGAGCTGGCAATTCGCCAAATCCTGGTGAATTGCCTGAACATACGGTGCCTGTTCGGTGCCTGTTCGGTGCCTGTTCAAGGGCAGTGAAAACCCCATGAAAAAGCACTGCTTCGGCTATTCAGAGAACACAAACCAGCAGTGAAAGGTTCCCGAAATGCCCTGCCATTCGGTGGTTTAATTCGGCAAATTTATTCAGGAGGATCCCATAGGCTTCAATGTTAAAAAATATTCCCATTTTAATGCAATATCTAATAAACCGTTCATTATAAAATTCTGCAGTAAAGAGTCTCTTTATTTATAGATTTTTTATGATATTTTAAGCATTTTTCTGAATATTTTTTTATTTTTTTCTAAAAGTCCGATTTTTTTTTTAAGTTTACTTATTTTTTCTGTAACGGCCCTCTTTATTATCATTCCCTGGACCTCATATGTAAATTTCATACATTTTCGCTCAGTAGTTTCTTTGTAAACAGCGTTTCCCTTTTCAAACATTCATGTAAACTGTTTTGCTAATTTATTCACTTCACTCTGTCTGCGGTCTCGGCATTTTCCGGCGGCTTCGCTGCGGGTGAACGGCTCCTGCTCGAGTTTTTCCTGTGGTTTTCGGCAGGTTAATCCAGATGTTTTTGTGGGTTTTCGGCGTGCATTCGCTGGGTTTTGCGGTTCGTTTTCGTCGGGTTTGCGGCAGCTTTTCCCTGCAATTGGGGGACCCTGTGGTGCTTGCTGAATACACCGCAGGGTCACCAAAATGGGATCGGTAAAAGGAACCGAATTGAAGAGAACGAAAAGTCACCGAACGTGCGTTGACTTTTCAAATCTCTTTGAATAACCCTGATGGTGTCACCCCCCCCTGAGTTATACGTTTTCGTTTTTTAACTACTCTTACTCATAAGTCAGTACTCCCATATAACACTGAATGCTCATAATACACAGCGCACATTACTGTGAGGTTTATTGCTGTGGAGCTCTGTGATATGCTCACACCCAAATTTTGGCGAACTGCCAGCAAGTGCGGTGGTGCCTGTTCGGCAGCAGTGAAAGTCCCCATAGAGAAGTAATGGTAAATCTGTTCAGAGACAATGAACAGCAGAGAAATGTCCAGATGCCCGGTGGTTTCATTCGACAGGTTTATTCAGGTGAACACCATAGCTTTCCATGATAAAAATATTCCCGTTTTTATCCAATATCTAATAAACCGTTATTCCTTTAATCTGTAGTAAAAAGTCTCTTTATTTATTAATTTTTCTTTTTCTAGTATCTTTTAGGCATTTTTCAAAAAAGAAATCTATTTTTTTTCTTTTCCTGTAGCCGTTTTACTTTTTTCTGTAACACACCATTTTATTATCATTCATAGGATCTTATATGTTAATTCCAGACATTTTTGTTCAGTAGTTTTTTGAAAACAGCGGACGACGGGTTTGTGACAGCATTCGGTGGCTGATTCCCTGCACTTCAGGGACCCTGCGGTGAATTCACTGGGGAAATTTGATTCCCCAAAGTGCGCGGAACAACAGAACACTGAAATGTCTGCGTCATTTCGGTGCTCTGTGTATATCCCCTTTAGTGGTGTTTTTTTTGCCGCATCCCCTGAAAAGTGCCAGCCTAGGCCTTGCCTACCCAGGACATACTTGAAAATGAGAGAAATCTCACTGTATCCTTCCCGGCAAAATATTTTTGTGTAAAAAAAATATATATATATATATATTTTTAGGGTGTCACCCTAGGGGGTGGTGTCACCCGGTGCGGGCCACACCCACGCCCCCCCTTGTGACGCCACTGACAATTTGTTCATACCCGCTTGGTTTAAAATACATACCTCCTGTGGCCAGTTTGGTTTGAAAAATTACATGGCATATTTAACTGCTAACCTACTGACCGATAACTTGAAATATCAACCATGAATTTATGCTTTATACCCTAACATTTAGCCTACATTAAGTTGTAGTTGTAGTAGTTTTATCACTCATTACTATACCATGGTGCAGAAACTGTTCCAAGTAGTAATTATAAATACATTTGTGCAGCAGATTTGTGTATGCTTTCTTCACAATAGAGTTTCCTCTGCAGGACTCAGTGTGTATACACAATGGGTGCGCTGTGTGGGGCTACTCTATGGACATGATGCTCTGAGTCAACATGACTGAGCAGGACTGCCCAGGATGGCTCTGAAAATTCCAGTTTTTGGAGTCTTCTGAGTTTTAGAATTCTGGATAATGGGTGTTCGACCCCTATATGCTGAAGAACTCTGTGGAATAACTATTTTACTCATACATAGTGGTGGATTTCCATTTCTGATTTTGCCTCCTTTATTTTTTTATGAAGTTCTTGATTCTGTCATCATTACATATAACATACAGTAAATACAAACTACTCCATGCATTACACACTGCTGAGTGACCAATAATACTGTGTGTGTTAAAAGATATATTTAATGGTGGTATACATAGAATTCTTTTCTTTTAACAAGTCAGCATCTTTGCTAAACCATTATATTTTTTTTCCTAAAAACGTTTATGTTCAGAGACAATTGAAAAACACAGTACATAAATAAAACCTTCCCCCGCTTCCATCTCTTTATCTTAAGGCAGCTGTGACTGATTTAAACACTGAGTGAATGTGAACCAGTGGGACGGGGGAGACATGTATTTAATAGGACATCCATTTGAGCAGCTGTAAAGATTCCCATTGAGGTTTAATCAATAGAGAAAGATCTATGTTCAATTGACAGCTGAATTGCAAAATTTAGGGTGTATGTATAGAGGAGGAGAAATGCTCTAATTTTACTTTATTTTATTTATTTTAACAAACTATACTCGTCAGATTAAGATTATAATTTATTACTTTCCCACAAAATACTACGGAATTGATACATGCAGTTTCTTGAATGTTGGCACCCACCTTTGAGCTGCCATCGGAAGGTCCTCACTCCATACTTGACAAAGACCTGGTGCAGGTCGAAACGTTGTTCTGATCTTGGTGATGGGATAAAATCCTATTGATGAATACTGCCGTATCCTGGAATTATTTTCTGATATAGATTGATACAGTCATCCATCCTCTTAAGTCTGTGTCACGGATCCCTCTGATTACCAAAATAGTGGTCCCTTTACGCAGACCGCTCTCTACCCTTCCGATCCTTGAATGGTCGGCAAAACTAGAAAGACAATTAACCAGACAATAGATAATCAAGGGGTAACACCAGACAGAGGTATGGAATAGAGTATTGTCACGAATCCTTCTGACTACCAAGATAGTGATCTCTTTATGTAGCTCACTCTCTACTCTTCCGATCCTTGAATGGTCGGCAAAGCTATATAGACAATTAAGCAGGTAACAGATAAAGAAAGGAAAACACCAGACAAAGGTACAGACCAGAGTACAAGTCCTCCCTAGGACTTTAGTATTAGCAGAGGTAATCTGATGTGTGCTTAGGGTGCCACATAGACTGACCTCGGTACCAACGTTAAGGGCAGAACCAAGAGCAGAGTAAATGCCAATACCAGGGGTTATACACAGAAGGGTTCGTTTGCCAATGCCAAGGGTCATACACAGGAGAGTTCGTTTGCCAATGCCAAGGGTCGTACACAGGAGGGTTCGTTTGCCAATGCCAAGGGTTATACACAGGAGGATTCGTTTGCCAATGCCAAGGGTCATACACAGGAGGGTTCGTTTGCCAATGCCAAGAGTCATACACAGGTAATAGCCAAATATTCACAAGAGCTCTGCGGGAAGTGAATACCACGTCAGGGCACCGGCATGGTAGTGAGACTGGGCTTTAAACCCGGCGGGTCCGCGTCATAACGCCAGGCCCCGCCCCTCGGCGTCCCACGTGAGGGCACCCGGTAGCGTACATCATTCGGCGCCTGGCCAGCGAGCAGCGAGGAATCTGCTGCCAGGCGCCCCAGCCCCTGACCAGCCGTGACAGAACCCCCCCTCCACGGGCGGCCACTGGACGACCCCCAGGGGCACGGGGGTGCGCCAAATAGAAGGCCTTCACTAGCCTAGGAGCATGGACCTCTGCAGCCGGAATCCAAGAACGATCCTCCGGACCATAACCCACCCAATCGACCAAGTACTGCAAGGACCTTGATATCCTGGCACCCAGAATGGCCTTAACCTCGAACTCCTCCTCACCCTCCACAGAGATAGGAGGCGGTGGAGCATGGACCTTGGTGTACCGGTTACACAACAACGGCTTCAAAAGGTGTATATGGAACACATTATGTATCTTAAAATGGGAGGGTAACGCCAAAGCATAGGAGACAGGGTTGATTCGCCGCAGAATCTTATAGGGGCCGATATACCTAGGAGCCAACTTCATGGAAGGCACTAAGAGCTTAATGTTACGTGAAGAAAGCCAAACCCTGTCCCCAACTTGATACACAGGTGCCTGCCTCCTGTGTCTGTCGGCCTTGGTTTTCTGGACGGCACTACTCTCCTCTAGTGCCCGTCTCACTCTCCCCAAGTCTCTGTCAATGATGCCAGTTGCTCATCCAAAGCAGGAATCGTGGTATCAGGAAACGTAGCGGGGAGCACGGGAGGATCAAAACCATAAACAGCGAAGAAAGGAGAATGTCCTGTGGACTCACTCGCTGCACTGTTCAAGGCATACTCGGCCCATGGTAACAGGTCTGACCAGTTATCTTGTTGTGCTGATATAAAGCACCTGAGATATTTCTCTACATTTTGGTTTGCTCGTTCTGCTGCTCCGTTGGTCTGGGGGTGATAGGCCGAAGAGAAAGAGAGGTCTATCCCCACATTCTTACAAAACCCTCTCCAGAATCTGGAGATGAATTGGGTCCCCCTATCAGAGACAATCTCCAGAGGGACACCGTGTATGCGGACCACGTTGGAAATGAATATGGGCACCAGTTCGGCTGCCGAAGGTAGTTTCCGAAGAGGAACATAGTGACCCATCTTGGAAAATCGATCTATGACCGTAAGTATCACTGTATTCCCCCTTGACTCAGGTAAATCTACTATAAAATCCATGGCTACATGTGACCATGGTCGTTCGGGGATCGGCAAAGGCTGGAGTAACCCAATGGGTGCTGTTTTGGGACTTTTCTGCCTTGAGCACACCTCGCACACAGCTATGTAATCTTTAACATCTCGGCGTAACGTGGGCCACCAGAGGAGTTTACTGATATTAGACACAGTCTTGGTGATACCCATATGCCCAGAAGTTTTATTATCATGATAGATGTTAAGTACTTCCTCTCTTTCGTTCTCAGGTACAAAGAGTTTCGCAGGAGGTTTTCCCCCAGGAGCTGCACCCTGGACGGTCTGCAACCTTTTCATTAGGGGAGACGAGACACTAATCGTGGTAGAGGCTATAATCCTTTCCTGGGGTACAATGGGATGCTGATCTTGGATATTGTGTTCATAAGATTCATACTGTCTCGACAATGCGTCTGCTTTAATGTTTCTGGACCCAGGTCTATAGGTAAGCACGAAATTAAAACTTGAGAGAAACAATGACCATCTCGCTTGTCTGGAATTTAACCGTTTAGCATCACCAATGTACGTGAGATTCTTATGATCGGTTATGATAACGATGGGGTCCTTAGACCCCTCTAATAAGTATCTCCATTCGGCCAAGGCCGCGATGACTGCTAACAACTCTCTATTTCCAATGTCATAGTTCTTCTCTGCCGGGGACAATTTCCGAGAATAGAAGCCGCATGGATGCAAGGGTTTGTCGGGTGCTTCCCTTTGGGACAAGACTGCGCCAAGACCTAGTTCGGAGGCGTCAACTTCTACTTGGAAAGGCAGAGCCGGATCTGGATGTCGGAGAACAGGGGCAGTAGTGAATGCCTGCTTAAGTGCCTCAAAGGCTTGAGTGGCTTGAGGTGTCCATTTCTGATTTCCCAGCCCTTTCTTTGTCATAGCCGTGAGGGGAGCTACCAAGGCCGAAAACTCTTTAATGAACCTTCGATAATAGTTCGTAAATCCCAGAAACCTCTGGATGGCTTTAAGCCCTTGGGGTAGAGGCCAGTCAAGAATAGCTGAGAGCTTTTTAGGATCCATTTGAAAACCCTCAGGGGTTATTATATAACCAAGGAATTGCACAGTTACTATGTCGAATAGACATTTTTCTAGCTTACAATACAATCCAGCCTTCAATAGTTTTTTCAATACTTGTTTCACGTGGACATGATGAGTGTCCACATCAGGAGAGTATATCAGGATATCATCCAGATATACTATAACGAATTCTTGCAGAAATTCCCTTAGAGTGTCGTTTATAAGGTCCTGAAAGACGGCTGGCGCATTACACAACCCAAAAGGCATCACCAGGTATTCATAATGCCCGCTACGTGTATTAAAAGCCGTTTTCCATTCGTCTCCCTTTTTAACCCTGACCAGGTTGTACGCTCCGCGTAAATCAAGCTTAGTATAGACACGGGCCCCTTTAAATCGATCGAACAATTCTGTTATGAGAGGTATGGGATATGCATTTCTTATAGTGATCCTATTCAAACCTCTATAATCGATGCAAGGTCGCAGATCTCCCTCTTTCTTGGAAACAAAAAAGAAACCTGCTCCTGCTGGAGAGGAGGACCGTCTAATGAATCCTCGTTCCAGATTCTCCCTTATGTATTCCTCCATAATGTCGTTCTCTCTTTGTGATAAAGGGTATACGTGACCCCTAGGAGGCATCGTACCGGGGAGTAAATCAATAGCACAGTCATATGGACGATGTGGTGGTAGGACCTCAGTCCTGGCTTTAGAGAACACCTCCTTTAATGCCAGGTAACATTCAGGGACCTCTGTGGACAAAGGAGGGGCTGTGGCAATATTGAGGCTACCAATCACATTGACTCTGCCTAGGCACTTAGACTGACAACTCTGACCCCAACATTTTATGTCTCTCTGGACCCAATCGACAACTGGGTTGTGCTCTGTTAGCCATGGAAACCCAAGAACGACAGGACATGAGGGTGATTCAATAATTTGAAATCTTATTGTTTCCTGGTGCAAAACTCCTGTTTTCATACATACATCGACTGTGTCGTGAGTGATATGTGGACATGACAGGGGTTTACCATCTATGGCCTCCACCAGTAGAGGTCTTTCCTTGAGAACCAGAGGTAGGAGGTTTTTGGCAGCAAAATTCTTATCCATAAAATTGCCTGAGGCCCCAGAGTCTAAGAACGCCTCAGTCTTGAGGTGAACCCCCTCCCAGGTTAGGGAGATCGGTAACAGAATCCTGGATTTTTTTTTCTCATTATCCACAAAGGAGGCATACAGAGAACCGATAACCTGGGTATTTCCTGTTCTGAGTCCTAATTTGCTATATTCAGCCCTGCTAACCCTGGGTCTCTGAGGACATTGAAGGCGGAAGTGATCTGCCCCTGCACAATAGAAGCAGAGCCCCTTTTCTCTTCTGTGCGCTCTTTCTGCTTCTGAAATACCCGTCTTCCCTATTTGCATGGGTTCAACGACTGGCAAATCTGTTTTCACATTCTCCGAATTACCTGACGTACTGGTGTGTCTGGGTAATGAGGGTAAAGGAGGCAAGACCCTTCGGGGTCTATCTCTGGGGTGTCTCCTTTCCCTGATTTGATCGTCCATGGCTATACAGAAATCTATCAGGTGGTCTAGATTTTCTGGTAATTTTAAGGGAGCCAGCTCAAACATAAAAGCCTCGTTCAAGCCTTCGGTAAAGGCTAAGGTTAAAACGTCGTTCGGCCAAAGAGTACCTCAGAAGTCAAAGTCTTAAACTCTATGGCATAGTCGGCGACCCTCTATTACCTTGTTTGATGTGAAACAAGGACCTACCCGCATTGGTAGCCCTTCTAGAGGGATCAAAGGTACGTTTTAACTCAGAGGTAAAACCCTCATAGTCATAAATGATGGGTTTCTTATTTTCCCACAACGGCGTAGCCCACAATAAAGCTTTTTCTGTTAAATGATTAATCAGATATCCTACTTTGGCTTTATCAGACATACAAGAACCTGGATTGTTCTCAAACAAGATCTCGAGTTGAGTCAAAAACCCCGGCATAGGCTTGGTGTACCATCATAGCGTAGGGGTGCCTTCATACTAAGCCTATGTCCTTCAGGGGGGACGGAACTGACCCTAGGTAATACTGGATCTGGAGGGTTTGTGGTACCTGTATTGGACCGATTTAACAGGGTTTGCAGAGCGAGAGAAATCTGGTCCATCCTATGGTCCTGTTCCTCTTGTCTGGCTGCGATACGTGCCAGCTGGTTAGAGAGGTCTGCGGGATCCATTGGCCCTGACGTAATGTCACGGATCCCTCTGATTACCAAAATAGTGGTCCCTTTACGCAGACCGCTCTCTACCCTTCCGATCCTTGAATGGTCGGCAAAACTAGAAAGACAATTAACCAGACAATAGATAATCAAGGGGTAACACCAGACAGAGGTATGGAATAGAGTATTGTCACGAATCCTTCTGACTACCAAGATAGTGATCTCTTTATGTAGCTCACTCTCTACTCTTCCGATCCTTGAATGGTCGGCAAAGCTATATAGACAATTAAGCAGGTAACAGATAAAGAAAGGAAAACACCAGACAAAGGTACAGACCAGAGTACAAGTCCTCCCTAGGACTTTAGTATTAGCAGAGGTAATCTGATGTGTGCTTAGGGTGCCACATAGACTGACCTCGGTACCAACGTTAAGGCAGAACCAAGAGCAGAGTAAATGCCAATACCAGGGGTTATACACAGAAGGGTTCGTTTGCCAATGCCAAGGGTCATACACAGGAGAGTTCGTTTGCCAATGCCAAGGGTCGTACACAGGAGGGTTCGTTTGCCAATGCCAAGGGTTATACACAGGAGGATTTGTTTGCCAATGCCAAGGGTCATACACAGGAGGGTTCGTTTGCCAATGCCAAGAGTCATACACAGGTAATAGCCAAATATTCACAAGAGCTCTGCGGGAAGTGAATACCACGTCAGGGCACCGGCATGGTAGTGAGACTGGGCTTTAAACCCGGCGGGTCCGCGTCATAACGCCAGGCCCCGCCCCTCGGCGTCCCACGTGAGCGCACCCGGTAGCGTACATCATTCGGCGCCTGGCCAGCGAGCAGCGAGGAATCTGCTGCCAGGCGCCCCAGCCCCTGACCAGCCGTGACAGTCTGACTATAGAATGGACCCAGATATCCATAAACAATAACGGTGCGTGATGACGTCATCGCCAGGCGCCCCCGGCGAATGCAGTAAAAAATGTGGAAGTGGAGGACGGCTCCTTTTGGAGCCCTCTCCTTCTCCAACTGCTCTAGCTAGAGACACAGCACAGATACCGCTGGAGAGGGTAGGGCCTGCCCTTTTCAGCGGTACCTGTATTTAACCCCTTAGGTGACGGACCACGATTCAAACCCGGAAGTTGCTGACATCTTGAATGTCAGGCAAGCCTCCGGGTCACCCCCCCCACCCACCGACATCGTCGCCATATGTGCGATGATGTCAGTGGGCCAGTTAACCCCCTAGCTGCCAAATGGAGATCTCCCGACCCATGGCAGCTAGAGGGTCATGTTTGACATCATTGGAAAGGCCTGATCATGATAAACATGACTAGGTTTGTTGTAAAAAAAAAATATTTAAAAAAGTGGGTTTTTTTAAAGAAAATTTTGATCTGGGGAGCTTAATAAAATAGGACTTTAATTTATGTTTAAACATGATGGGCTAAATTACATTCTTCACGCAAAAACGCACATGCAACGTGTGAATTTGTGTGGCAACCGTTAAACTTTTACACGCGTAAACTAATGCTGGAATTACAATCCTCGTGCGTTTTTCATCCGTCGATCAATAACGCGCGTAAACCAGAGGCGCACAAATGCTCGCGCAGTACCGATGTGCGCGGAAATCAGTGTGCGGACTTTTTTTTCACGCGGTTCAGCCAATCAGAATTAAAAACCACAATTATCTCACGTTAAGGTTTTGTGCCTGTCAAAGTCAATCTGAGCATATATGCTGCAGCAATAATAAATGCACGCACAACTTCTCCATTTTATTGGTTTGGTATGAGTAGAATGTGTAACTATACTTTGCAGATTATTTTTTTTTGGGCTGGTGTATTTGGGTTCGGCCAAATTGTTCAGATTTGCCATTAACACCAACTTTTAGGCTAGGGTCAGACGAAAGCAGTTTTAACGTGCGTTTAGACGCACGAAATCACTGCCGTGCTAGCAGCAAATGACGTCCAATGCCGGGGAACACACGAAGTATGGCCGCACGAAAGTTCGTCTGCGCAACGCAAGTGGCAAACGAACGCATTTTTTCTAGAACGTCAAACCTCTAGTACGGACGTACAGAGTGCGCTGCGTCCGCTAGAGGCGTGTGTGCGTGATTGGGAGACGTCAGACGCTGCTAATGTCCGGCCAACATAACGTCCAGACACAAAAAGTGTTTTATTGATGATCCGTACAAAATCACGGACGAAAAGGCGCATCGTATGACCGCTATCGCGTACTCCGTGAAAAAATGCGTCCATTCGTTCGAACGCACTTTTTCACAGACAACGCGAAAATGCGTTCGTCTGACCCTAGCCTTAGGAGTTGCTAAAATTATGTGCGCAAACGCTGTGCGTTAAAACTGCGCATAGATTGTAATACCTTCCACGTACCAGCGCACAAACGCATTTGCGCTCACAACGTTAAGTATAGGATGCGCGACATACAGTAAGCGCGCGCAGCATAACCGCTGAATCGATCCGAAAAACCGCAGCAAAACCGCCGAATCAATCGGGAAACCCACTTACTGCATCCGACGATCCAGCACAAAAACAGTGTTTAGTGAATATCCCCTTAAGTACACACTGTTGCTTGTTCCACTAGTTGGACGAAGCTATCCCATTGGATGAATTTAGTAATAACAGGGATTTTTCTCAATAATTGGTATTGGTTTTAAAGAGAATGGGATATTGGTGATGGAGAAGTGTGAGAGAGCTGTTTTCAAAAAGACTTTGATGAGAAACTTAGAACTAGAAATATTGATGCACTGTGAAAAATGATGCCGCTGATACTTAGACACACAAAACATTAACTAGTTGTTTTTTTTTTAATAATTGGTAGGAATGTTGCAATGGACTCCTTTATGATAGAATCTCTGGATACCGGTGCTGTGACAGTGACTACATTTTATTCAGTCTGAATAACTCTGTGATTTGCTGCAGTGGTCAAATATTTAATGTCCGACCAGGCCATCAGTGCTGTGGAAGATATTATACAAGAATACAAGCAGGTAAGATTATTTCCTTTAACACAATATTCAAGGCCCCAATTAAATCGCCAAATCCCTGTCTTTGTGATGGTGTAGATCAGTGCTTCCCAAGCCTGTCCTCCGGACCCTCAACCAGGCCAGATTTTGCAGATCACCTTGGGGAAATGCAGACAGAATCCTGCAATCACTGAGCAGCAAATCATATCACCTGTGCTGTGCTTCACATATCTGGCAAACCTGGCCTGTCGGTGGGTCCTGAGGACAGGTTTGGGAAACACTGTTCTAGATGACGATTTTATTTTAATCGACAAACATAACTGCGAAGAGATGATGCAGTTACGATATTTCGGTAAAAAATTAATTAACTGGAGCTGATAGCTCTATGACCTAACAGAACGTGTGCTGCTCAGGTTTGAAGGTAGCAGGGAGTTTCCCACAGTACTGCTTCCTATTTATTTTTGAGAAAGTATTTTACCAGGAAGAATACATTGAGATTTCTCTTGTTTTCAAGTATGTCCTGGATAGTGAGTACCTTTACCTTTAGGTGTCTTGCCTAAGGACACTTACTGGGGAGGTGCTCTTGCTGAGATTCGAACCTGTGTCTCCATGGTCTCCACAGTTATAGAGCAGTGATGTTACTTCTACTCCACCCAGTGTAACGGTCCCCGCCCGGCGATGGCGGCGCAAGGGCAAATCTGGCACCGCTCTGCCATAGCTGACATCCCCCTTCCTGAATGCCTAACATGGAACGAGCTTGACTGCTGATGTGTGTGATCTGTCATAGATGCCCACCATTAACAAAACAAACAATACCATCTTTTTGTTTGGAAGGACACAGGCCACAGCTTTATTTTAAAGAACATTATCCACATAACTTAATAAACTTAAATTCCATGCTTAACCCTTTCGCTGCTGAGGCTTTTCCCGCCTCTGTGCTGAGCTCATTTTTACCGGTTTTGCTCATCATGTTTAAACGTGTTTTGAAGGCTTATTTTAGTATATGACCCAGACATATTATATATCGTTCTTTCCGTCAGACTCGGCAGATTCATAATATGTCATTATTATATGTATACGTCATGACTTGTCTGTATATTATAACAAAAAATGCAATACAATATGAATTTTCAATAATTTACAACGTGTAAAGTGTTTTTTTTCACATTTTAACATGCGAGCAATTGCGGTTATATTTTGTATGGGGTGCTCTTGTTAAAAAAATTAGAGATGGGGTCTCGTTAAATTTTTTTTTGGGGAAAATTACGCGATTTTTAACAAACGCACCGCATACAAAAATTGTTAGTGCAGCATTATTGTTCACATTATAATTGAAATGGGAACAATATTGCTGCATTAATGAACCAAAAAAAAAATACTTTTTTTTTTATTTTATAATTTTTTTTTAAATATATATATATTTTTTTATAAACTTTTTTCATACTCATGTTTGGTATTGTTGGAACGGCCATGCTCTGGCCGATCCAACAATATCAAACATTAACCCTTCTAACTGCCACGGATCGGGAGATAGGGGGTTCATTGGAACCCCCTATCTCCCGATCCGTGGCAGTTAGGGGTTAATATTTGGTATTGTTGGATCGGCCAGAGCATGGCCGTTCCAACAATACCAAACATTAACCCCTAACTGCCACGGATCGGGAGATAGTGGGTTCATTGGAACCCCCTATCTCCACCATTGGTGGCAGTTAGGGGTTAACTCCAGGACTGGCGTCATCGTGCTATGCACGATGACGCCAGTCCTCAGGGGGCATTCCCGGAAGCTCCGGCTCCAGCTCCGGGAAAGGATCACGAACCGGTGCTTTTCGGCGCCGATTCGTGATCCGGCCCCCACGGGGTTAATGCCAGGTACCATTTGGAAGGGCAGGCTGTGCCCTTCCAAACGGTGCCTGGGTTAACCCCCTGCATGCCGCCGATCGGGAGGGAGAGAGGTCCGAAGGACCTCCCCCCTCCCTTTCAGGTGCCTCCTCCGCACATGTGGGGGGGGCGCCTGAATTAGGTGTCATCGCGCCCCCGCGATGACACCTAATTACTCCGGTGGCGGTTCCGGGTGCTGGGCTGACATCGAGGAACCTGGCCGAACGCTGACCCCAAAGGGAGGACGCGCTCAGCGCGTCCACCGCAAGGAACGATACCTGCGGTTGGACGCGCTGAGCGCGTCCTTAGCAGCGAAGGGGTTAACAACATCTGCCCACCCGCAGCACCGAACGGGTGGCAGTTTCTCCTTCGCATAAACCATGAGCTCACTACCTGTGCGCCATCAGCCAGCTACCAGGCGTGCTTCCCCAGAGCCCACCATTTGGCGGCTTACCTTTCCATCTTATCTTACGCTGGCCAGGGTTCTTTCCGCAGCTGTGACTTTAAGATCTTACAACCCATAACGGGCGGGAGGGTGGGAACTTCTGATGTGTCAAGCACGCTGGAAGAATCAGAAAAGGTAAGACCCCTCCCCTCTCACTCTTATATGACCCCAACATTATTTACAAACATATTTACACCACCACCAATCACCTTCAATCAGGCCACCTTACGACCCAGCCTCAGACCAGCAGTCATGCCCCCCCTTCCTAATGTGTACAGGGGGGTTTTCTTTCCTGCAGGTGTTAAACCAATTAGCCCTGGGTGGCTATTAAAACCTGGCACAGCCATACCCTAATGCTTCTGCATTATTCCCTGAAGCCCTCAGTACTCTGCTCCGTCTTAATGTGTTCCTGAAGCTCCTGCTTACCCTCTCCCATACCCTCTGCTGCAGGATACCCCTGGAAACGAACTTTGCTTGTGAACTAGTCTACGCTGCTGCCTTTGCCCATCTTGACCATTTGCTGGAAGCTGACTACATTGTTGCCTGTGCCCACCTTGACCTCTGCATGGACTATACCTAACTACGCTATCTGGATTACCCATTTGTTACTGTTGCTGGATCCCCCTCATATGTGCCTGGATTTATCAATCACCCCTCATCGTATCGCCTGGGCTGTGCCCATCATATTCCTTGATCCTAAGTCTCCACATTTTGTTCTGTGTTAGTAAATGTCCTTTTGTTTCCCTCTATAGTTGTGTTTGTTTGTATTCAGCCCTCTTCATGTCCTGCTCCTCTGTATCAGCTTAATATATTCAGTGCTCAGTTCTGCCCACCTCTCTTGTCCTGTCTGCTTGGCCTGTCCTGTTGTGTATATTCATTTGGCTTATTCCTGTGTTATCTGTTATACTTTATCCAGTGTCCTCCCTTTTGGTTATACCTTATCCAGTGTCCTCCCTTTGGTAGATTCCTGCTGCTGTGATTCCCTTGTGTTCTCCAGTAAACCTGATCTGTTTACCCCACATTGCTGCCTCTACTCCACTCTGTCACCAGTCACCACATCCCGGGCTCGGCCTTGCCGTCCCCTGACACCCAGCTAGTATTTAAAGGCTTTAAAGGTGTTCAGGCTAGGAAAGATCAGTTTCTCCAGGGACAATTGCCTACCATCACAGCTGGATTTGCATCTCAGGAGCCTGTAGGCACAGAAATGTGGAGTGCCCATAATCCCCCCACCCCCAACAAAAAAGAAACCTGCACAAACAACTTTTACATTTTCGTTTTGGGGCAAACTAAAAAAACGTTTTAAAAACTGAAACCGTTTCTCTGTGCGCTCAAATTAGTAGAGGCAGAATCTGTTGAGTTAGTGCAGTGGCATTGTTTGTTTTATATTTAAAAGCATAAATTGCCTCTGCCATAGAACAGAGAAAAAAAAATCAGCATTTACTTTTTACAGTTTTTTATTTTTGCACTTTACATGGTCATGTTCGATATCATTGTAAAGCCCAGACTCTGACCTTTCCATTGACACCTCACTTAAGCTTGTGCGGTGTACAATTCAGAGATGCATGTTCCAAAGTCCCCCTGTTTCTTCTCACTGAAGTGTGACAGTCTAGGTTGTTGATGAAACAATGCATTGCATCATCAGCTCCACACTTGACAGTGTGGGAAATGAGTAGGTGAGTTATTGCAGCATCACTGTTCACTTTAGAATTGTAAATAGTGATGGGCTGAACACCCCCATGTTCGGTTCGCATTCGAACTCGAACACCCGAAAAAGTTTGACCGCAAACTCGATGCGAACACCATGCAAGTCAATGGGGCTCGAACGTTTGAAAATTAAGGTCCCCTCCAAGAGGGCATATATGCAAGATATTGGCCATAAAAGGTGTATGGGGGTCCAAGTACTGCCCTGGGGGACAGGAAACAATGATTTTTTTTAAAAAAAAAAAACATTTAACCCTTTCACTGCTGAGCCATTTCACCACTATGCGCTGAACTCATTTTTACCGCTTTTGCTCATGTTTAAACGCGATTTGAAGCCATGGGAAATGTTTGACCAACAACGAGTGGGAAATGTTTATGAATCCCATAGGCTTCAATGTTAAAAATATTCCCATTTTAATTCAATATCTAATAAACAGTTTATTATTATATTCTGCAGTAAAGAGTCTCTTATTTTTAGATTTTTTTTAGCATCTTTATGCATTTTTTGGAAATTTTTTGAAAACTTTTTTTTTCCCCTCGAACTTTCCGCGAACGTCCCGAAAAGTTCAAAGTTCGCAAACTTTTAACAGCCGATGTTCGAATCGAACCGATTCGAACTGGCAGCCCATCCCTAATTGTAAACTGAATAATAGTGGTGCGTTAGAGATAAAGTGAAAAACTATTATTCCTCATATGTCCCTTTAGCTCTTAGAGCTCCAGAGATACAGTGGTCTAAATGAGGGCAAATTGTTATAAATCCAGCCCTGTGTACCATAACACCAGAGCTCACCTAAAGTTGTCTATTTTAATGTATCCTAATAGCAGTATAGCAGGTCTATCCCTTGCATGTCGAAATGTCTGTTAAAAAATCAAAATTGTTAAAGATCTACTAGTTATGCCAGACACAAACATGGTTTTGAAATGTATAACTTTGAAACTGTCAGGCCCGCGCCAGATTGGAGCAATGGCTGGGACCTTTTTATAAGTTATATTTCCCAGGCGCTAGGGGAGAGCAGGTGAATAAGGCACTGGAAACTTGTATGCAGGTAAATAGAGTATATCAGGATTAGGGATGGGCTGCCGGTTCGACTCTGTTCTAAGTTCGATTCGAACATTGGCTGTTCGAAAGTTCACGAACGTCAAACTTTTTGGGCCGTTCAAAAAAAATTCAACCAAAAAAAATTTTTTTTATTTTTTTTTAAAATGCTTAAAAAAACCTAAATAATCTAAAAATAAAGACACTCTTACCTGCATATATTATAAGCAACGGTTTGGTAGATATTGAATTAAAACGGGAATATTTTTAACATTGAAGCCTATGGTATAAAACATTTCCCACACCTTTTAATATTGAAGTCTATGGGGTAAAACATTTTTCACACCATTTATAACATTGAAGCCTATGCAGTAAAACATTTCCCACACCTTTAACATTGAAGCCTATGGGGTAAAACATTTTCCACACCATTTTTAACATTGAAGCCTATGGTATAAAACATTTCCCACACCTTTAACATTGACGCCTATGGGGTAAAACATTTTCCACACCATTTTTAACATTGAAGCCTATGGGATTCAACATTTCCCACACCTTTATTAACATTCGAAATGAACTATCGAATGGATATCGACTGACTATCCATTTGATAGTTAGTCGATATCCATTCGATAGTTCATTTCGAATTCGATAGTTAGTCGATATCCAAATCGGTAAATATTTATTTATTTTTTTTTAAAAATTGTTTTTCATTGTTTGCTGTCCCCAATTTGCAGTACCTGGACCCCCATACACCTTTTATGGCCATTATCCTGCATATATGCCCTCTTGGAGGGCACTTTAATTTTCAAACTTTTGAGCCCCAGGACCTCACACAAACAGGAAAGGGAACAGAATGAGAGAGCGAGGTTAGGAGGGCATGACCTGGTTATATCCAAGCACACCAGATCAGGAATTAACCCTTGGGTGGAAGCAGACAGGGAGTAACTTGTAACCCAGACTGACCACAGCAGGCTACTGTCACGATGGGGGCCCACTTGGGCCATCGTGGTGGCTTGGAACAAGGAGTGTAGCCCTTTAGGCAGGTGAGCTGCTGACTTGATACAGGACAGATATACAATACAGATTCCAGGGCAATAAAAGAACCAGACTGAGAAACAAGGGACAGGAGGGCCAGGAAGAACCCTAAAGGGATCCCTATGCTGGGAATGATTTCTATCTAAGAAACCCTCACAAAGAATAACAGAGCAAGGGGAGCAAGAAGGGCAAGGGTTAACAAGACAGACAGAAATCCTATACTGAAGAGGTCCTTGTATGTTGGCCTCTGAGTAAGCTAAACTAGACAAACAAGATACATAAATCATGAAACATAGGAATGGTCAGGACTAGCAGAGATTGGCAACCGAACAGGCATACAGTAATACAGGGAACAGGCAATAGAGAGATCCAGAGAACACGCTAAGGTCATACACAGGAATGGTTCTCAGCCAGGCCAGGTCAGTAACAAGATAAACAGAAATTCAGAGTACAGGGAACAAGAAAGAGAATATCCAGAAACGTAAGCCAAGAGTCAAAACCAGGAAATACTAGACTTGAAGCTTTTCAGCAACACGGGAATCAGGAACAGGAATCACAACCACCATAGAACTCCACAAACAGTCAATGAATCTCTGTGCTGCTGGGAGTTATATAGGGAGTGGGTCTGTGTGATTGGACCATGTGACCTCAGACCAGAAGATCACAGCAGAACCCCAGAGCGACCCCCAGAGAGCACAGCCAAACACAAAACAGGGGAAACCAGACAGAAATGCCTCTCACCACCAGGGGACGCGGCCAAAACCAAGGAAAATGTGACAGCTTCAAGGGCTGGGGCATGACAGAAACTTTATAAATGCTCAGATGAGGCTGAAACGTCAATCCTAATACTTACTGCGTTGATAAAGATTACTAAAATGCCCTCGGAGTACATCTATCTATCTATCAAAATAATTAGCGTGATATATATATCCCCATATAGAAGTCAAAAGATTTCCATACCATCCTTCTGCTGGCAAATATTACCCTAACTGATTATATATATAATATATATAATAAGGTATATATATACCTGTGCCTGCAGATTTCTTCTTAGCGTCCCCATTTTTAGAGTGATATTACGGTGCAGGTGCTATATCAGCAACCTGCACCGTAACACGGTGCTAAGTGCCACCGCAAGCATCCCCTCCATGGAGTCCATAGGACACCACTGAAGACTCCACTGAGGCTTCCATTGCCAGTCACATGACCTGCAGGATCTCACCTCACGAGATCCGGCTGGTTGGTGTAGTGATTCACACAGGGAGATGGGGGGCTTTTTAAACCCAGTCACGCTCTGCTACCGGCGGCAAGAAGAGGTGGATGGAGCTGCCGTTCTCGCCACGGGATGAGAGGTGAATATTTGAGTTTTTTTGGGTTCTTTTTTGCAGGTGCTGACTGATTCTGCAGAAGCGGAATCAGTTACCACCAGGTCCTGGCTGTGGTTAACTTTTCAGGAACCGCAGCAAGACGGTAATCAGCGTTAGGACTTTGTAATCCTAACGCTAATTAACGCTTTGCACTCCCCATGTTTAGCATAGGGAGCACAAAGTACAGTAAGCTCGTGCTGGAAGACGCAAGATCCAAATCACTAACAGGTTTTTTTAACCCATTAGCGTTCGCATTGTAATACGGTCTGCCCGCGCTAGGGCAACCAGAGCTAACGGTAACGCTCACACATTAGCGTTAGTAATGTAATATGGCCCAACGTGTGTGTGTATAATATATATATATATTTCTTTATTTTTCTAAATCACCCCCCCCCCCCAAAAAAAGCAAAGCAGATGTTCAGTATTACTGTCTGCCATTCATGTAAATGTAGTTTTTATTCTCCCATCTTACCCGACGCAGCATTTCAGGGCGTAGATCAGACATTGCTTACAGATAGATTTTTGTCTCGCCTGAAGAACGATGTTTGCCGATGCATGGGAGAACAGACACATCTTTATAACCTGTGTGTGTGTGTGTGTGTGTGGTGACATCCACTCTTCCTAAGCCAAAACCAGTGATCAAGCTGTCATTGGCGTCACATCATGCCTATAACACCGAAGATGATCTCCCCATCATGCACCCCTTATTGGTCTCTAAAAAATAGCAGAAACAAAAACATGTCAGCCCTCTTTTACAATGTGGAATTTTTCTGGTGGACATACTGCTATTAGTGCTGGTTGGTCACAGCAACTTATTGTTATTTGAGGCTCAATACAATTTATTTTTGAAAACAATTAGTGACGGTTTCCAGTGTGCGATGTCTTTACATTCACAATTCAGTACAATAATGACAAACCTGGACATATATTTCAATTAATTAATTTGACATTCTTAAAGGTGTTTTGCTGTATATTGTATTGCCTTTTGCAAAAATGATCTTTACATTTTTACATTTCCAGCGCCTACACATACATACACATTTCTATATATATACTATATATATATATATATATACTGTATATATACAAGGGTTGAAGTGGAGGACAAAAAGTGAGAGAAAAAGCCTCCACACTATAATTAGTTGCGTTTATTATTGCAGAAGCCACCTGCACATCACAGCAATTCAATGAATTGCATCCCAGAGCTCCTGTGCCACATTCCTCATATGCAGCAAGGAATTCTGGGTAGGATATGCAAATGACATCTGTCTCACTTTTCTCCATCCTGGGTCTGTTTTTACACAAAACCCTAAAATCAATGTTATGCCACACTGTGGCTTTCTAGCAGAGATAAGGTTTATGCAATTGGTCAAAACCACTCCTAGGACAGCGCTGTTTCGGGTTTGTTGGACCCTCATCAGCTAGGAGCTAGGCATGATGATGACCAGTTGCAATGGATGCTTGGGACCCGTAGGGCAAATCAGTATCTACAAGGGTTGTGGTGGACACTGGAGGACAAAAAGCGAGATAAAAAGCCTCCACGCTATAATAAGTGTGTTTATTATTGCAGAAGCCACTTGCACATCACAAGGGTTCTGTGTAATAACAGATCCAGGATGCATAAAAGTGAGACAGATGTCATTTGCATATCCTACCCAGAATTCCTTGCTGCATATGGGGAATGTGGCACAGGAGCTCTGGGATGCAGTTCATCGAATTGCTGTGATGTGCAAGTGGCTTCTGCAAACAATAATCACACTTATTATAGTGTGGAGGCTTTTTAGCTCACTTTTTGTCCTCCACCACAACCCTTGTAGATACTGATTTGCCCTATGGGTCCCAAGCATCCGCTGCAACTGGTTATCATGCCTAGCTGATGAGGGTCCAACAAACCCAAAACAGCGCTGTCCTAGGAGTGTATTTCACCAGTTGCATAAACCTTCTATTTGCTAGTATGGCATGGCATTGATTTAAGGGTTCTGCATAATAACGCACCCAGGATGCATAAAAGTGACACAAATGTCATTTGCATGTCCTACCCAGAATTCCTTGCTGCATATGGGGAATGTGGCACAGGAGTTCTGGGATGCAATTCATCAAAATGCTGTGATGTGCAAGTGGCTTCTGCAATAATAAACACACACATATAACACCAAGAAAGAGCACTCCATATTATTGACCACCTTCTTCCATCATTTTCTGTGGCAATAAAAGTTTTAAAAATATTCAAAAAACCTGACTGAGGTAAAATGATGGAGATTCAGTTCACAAAGTATGATCAAAATTTGCAAACCGGGGGGGGGGTTGCACTCAACCTAAATATGCAACATAAGTGGGTGCATCTAAGACATTAAATACGAAACACCAAGAAAGAGCACTCCATATCAATGACCACCTTCATCCACAATTTTCTGCAACAGAAAACACATTTCAAAAGTTCAAAAAACCTGACTGAGGTAAAATGATGGGGATTCAATTTGCAAAGTATGGTCATATACTGTGGGTTTTTTTTGCCACAGAAAATGATGGAAGAAGGTGGAAGAAGATAGGGAGTGCTCTTTCTCGGTGTTTTGTTTTTAACCCTTTCGCTGCTGAGCCTTTTCCCACCTCTGTGCTGAGCTCATTTTAACCGATTTTGCTCATCATGTTTAACCGCGTTTTGAAGCCTTATTTTAATATATGACCCAGACATATTATATATCGTTCTTTCCGGCAGACTGTGCAGATTCGTAATATGTCATTATTATATGTATACGTTATGTCATGTCTGTATATTATAACAAAAAAATGCAATAAAATTTGAATTTTCAATAATTTACAATGTGTAAAGTGTTTTTTTTTCACATTTTAAAATGCGATCGTTTGCGGTTATTTTTTCTATGGGGTGCGCTTGTTAAAAAAAATTAGAAATGAGGAATCGTTACTTTTTTTTGGGGAAAATTACATGTTTGTTAGCAAACGCCCCCCCATAGAAAAAATCGTTAGTGCAGCATCATTGTTCACATTATAATTGAAATGGGAACAATATTGTTGCACTAATAAATCTAAAAAAAAACCCAAAAAACATTTTTTTTTTTTTTTTTTACATTTTACATGGTCATGTTTGGTATTATTGGAAAGGCCACACTCTGGCCGTTCCAATGATAGCAAACATTAACCCCTAACTGTCACGGATCGGGAGATAGGGGGTTCATTGGAACCCCCTATCTCCACTATAGGTGGCAGCAAGGGGTTAATTTCAAAACTGGCGCCATCGCGCTCTGCGCGATGACGCCAGTCATTAGGGGGATATCCCGGAAGCTTGGCCAACATCCAAGATGTCGGCCAGCTCCGGGAGGGGACCGCGATACGGCGCATGTTGGCGCCATATCGCGATCCAGCCCCCTAGGGGTTAAAGACAGCCGCCGCTTGGAAGGGCAGGCTGTGCCCTTCCAGGCGGTGCCTGCCTTTAATCGCTGGCCCGCGGGGAAGGGGAGGGGGAGAGGTCCGGAATGCATGCGCGATGACGCCTATCGTGCCCGCCGGGGTCCCTGAGGCTGGGCTTACATCGATGATGTCAGCCCGCACCGGGGGGCCGAGCGATCAGCCAGAATACCGGTTGATCGCGGCTGCAAAGGGAGGACGCGCTCAGCGCGTCCTCCGCAGCCAAGTACCAATGCGGTTGGACGCGCTGAGCGCGTCCACCGCATTGAAGTGGTTAATATCTTCGATGCACCCGCTTAGATTTGAGGTTGAGTGAAAACCTTCTGTTTTGTATTTAAATATATACAGGAAAACATTAATTAGGTGGAGGCTTTTTATCTAATTATTTTGTCCTCCACCACAACCCTTGTAAGTGTGTATATATATATATATAATTTACGAGTCACATGACACCGATGAGGGAATATGGCTAATTGGGCCCAATTTGGACATTTTCTCTTAGGGGTGTACTCACTTTTTTTTGCCAGTGGTTTACTTTAGACATTAATAGCTGTGTGTTGAGTTATTTTGAGGGGACGGCAAAATGACACTGTTATACAAGCTGTACACTCACTACTTTACATTGCAGCAAAGCGTCATTTCTTCAGTGTTTTCACATGAAAAGATATTATGAAATATTTACAAAAATGTGAGGGTGTACTCACTTCTGTGAGATACTGTGTGTGTGTATATATATATACCGTATATATAAAATAATTTCGTAATTTCTGTGTCTCTGCTCTGCTATCTATTTTGATTATACTGTAGATGTAGATTTCTCTGCTGATTGGTTGCCAAGACAGTTTTTAGTATAATACTTATATGTTCAAAAGGAACTTGAAATTCTGCCAATTCACTCTGCACATCCCCTAAACTCTGGCAAAGTAATTCATATATCACAATATTCTGAATGCTCCAATGATGTCATCAGAAAAAATCTATCACACAGGAGAGTCGGCAAAGGCAGTTAAATAGTCTCATTAATCTCAATGTACTGTAATGGAATGATTTTATTTTATAACCTCTATCTCCATCCAGTGGTCGGCGATAACTAATCTGTGTTTACATCTGGAGAAGAGAAATGACTTTACCTGTTGTAAATCAGAACAAATTGAGAGTACTATACCACAAGAACCAAACAAGCACAGGGAAGTTTAACCCTTTAAATGTTAGGGGCCCTACTCCAGCTGAGCCTTTACGATTAACGAGCAAGCTGAAAAGTATAACGACCCCTCTCATTAATCATACCGTCTTCCGTATTATTCCAGCTGAGTCGCAAACTTTCCTTGCCACTCAGCAGTTGCTACAGGATGCTGTAAATTACTATGTTGTATAGGAATATACAGAATTGCACTCTAGGTGTGTAGGGGGGCCATAGGAACACATACAGGGCTATTCAGAGAGAGGTGAAAACCTTGAGAATGACTGGAGAATTGAAAATTCTAGGTCAAACTAGTCAAACCAGAAAAATTCTCCCATTTATCTCACTTTCCAAATTGGTTATTTGGTCTAGATTGTTCATTCTCCTGCCAATTCTCAAGGTTTTCAACTCTCTCTGAATAGCCCTGATAGTTTGTGTAGATCAAAAAGACAGAACCTGCATAAAACCAAATTCCCAATTAAATTACACGCTGTATCACGTTAACCTCCCTGGCGGTCTATTTATTGTGAAATTTCTAGTCTAAAAGCAGTAAATCCCCCCCCCAGAGGTATCCCGAGTGAGGCTCGGGGTTAAATTCCTATGTTTAGAAGCGGTAACCCCGAGCAACACTCAGGATGCCGCTGGATACATCACCTCACCCTGCGCTCCCTCGATGTCCCCAGCTGTCTCCTCTGGCAATCGCGACCTCATTACTTCCTGTTTCCCTCCCCACTCGAAGGAATCCAGGAAGTATGAGGTCGCGATCGCCGGAAGAGACTGCAGAGATCAGCAAGGGAGCACAGGGTGAGGTATACAGCCCGAGTGTGTCTCGGGGTTAACGCTCTCAGCAGTAACCCCGAGACACACTCGGGAACACCGCATGGGAGGTTAATTATTTTGTATTAATTTCGTATATATATATATATATATTTTGTAATGAACATTACTAGTGGTTATCTTCACAAAGCATTGGTGGACTTTTAACAAGGATGACATTTTTTTTTTAGAAACGTGCAGCGGAAAAGAAATACAATGCTTCGTAATGCGAGAAACGCGCAGCAGAAAAGAAATACAATGCTTCGTAATGCGAGAAACGCGCAGCGGAAAAGGGAAAAATATATCTTTAACCCCCTTTGTGGTTGGGGGTTCCGTACAGGTTATGTCCCAAAGAATGTATGTGTATGTGTGTATTGGTACCCGGGTACAATATTCAACTGGCCAGTGAATTATTTATGAGGTATCTTCGACTAGTCACGTTGGGGCCCTGTGGATTTTTAAACAAACTGCAGCGTGCTTTAGATTTTCACAACGGCCTGCAAGGCCTCTCACCCATCCGCCAGATACTCTGTGCTCCGCTCGACCCAGGACGTCTCTCCGCTCGATTTTGACTGGGGTTCTCTGTGTCACCGGATCCGCTGTCTTGCTTGTCTGTATCTGCCACAAGATGTCCAGCTCACCGCCTGCACTCCCTGTTAGATCGATCTGCGGTTCTCCTAACTCGGGGTCCTCCAGCTCACTCTGTATCAGCTCGGGTTACTGCGGTGGATCACTGGGTCTTCGTATAATAAGGCAGAAAAACCCGGTCTCCAGCTCTGTCAGGCTGCACCTGCGCTCCGGCCTGGTCGCTATCACATTCAGCTACACTGCGTCTTGCTCCTCTCACTCCTAGGCGCGCTCTGCCAGCTCTGTCCACGAGGCTCAGGATGTCAGCGTCTCTCTCCCACCCACTTCCTGTTCCCGCCCGCAAAGCATGCTGGAAAATGTAGTCCCAATGTTCAGTGTCTTACATCGCGCTTGTCTCTCTCCGGTGGCCAAAAACAAGTACTACAACGACAGGGGATTTAAAACCAGCACTACACTCTCCCCCTCCTAGAACTCTTGGGTCTCTCCAAGGAGGTACAACAGTTGCATTACATTTTCCACATATATTAGGCAACATATACAGGCTCAGCAGCAAGCATACAATGGGTTAGATACACTTCCTCAAGTTGACTCATGCTTTGAACTACCTCCGCTAACATAGTAGACACTTCGGGCAACCTTCGCACTGTGGTGACAGCCTCTTCAGTGCTATGTCCTGGTGAGTCGTAGGTGAGTCGCTGGGGCGGTCGAACAGAGCATTTTGGTTCAATCAGTTCCTCTTCAGGTGGAAGTACTATAGGCGCGGGCTCAGTTCTTCTTTCTACCACTGGAGCAGACATCTCTTCGGAGTATGATCCTTCAAGTGAAGGCATAGAACTGTAGTCGTAAGATTCGGCTTCAGGAGCTACAGGGATTTCAATAGTCTCGGGGACTTCTAACTGAAATTCAGGAGCCTCAGGCCTCAAATTACTTTCCCACCGTTCAGGAACCGAGATAACCTCTTCAGGCTCCGGTGAGCGCATCCAGTCCAGACAAAAACTTTCTTCCTCACTGTCCCTTTCGCTCTCTTCGATAGCCCGGGTCTGCTGAGACCGAGTAACGGGAGGCGAACGTGGAGCAGGCGGATTCGGCAGAGAATGTTCGTCCCCAACTGGTATCCTCACAGCCTCTCTCAAAGGTAGTAAATGATTCCGGTGCCAGTTCTTAAGAGGGGCCAACCTTTCCATCAGGCCGGATTTGATACACCGGCAGACCCGGCAGTTGCTTGCAGACAATGTAGACCTGAGAACTCCATCTATCCGCTAACTTGTGTCTTGCCGCAGCACCCAAGTTTTTCAACAAAACCCTATCACCGGGTTGTAGATCCTGTATCCGAACTTTCAAGTCATAGTTCCGTTTATTCCTTTGTTCCCTGTTTCCTGAGGTCAATCGGGCCTGTTCAAACGCAGAGGCCAGATTCTTTTGAAGTCTATCCACGTAATTTCTACGGGAAGCTACCGACGTCTGGTCCAGAGATAGCCCAAACGCCAAATCAACCGGCAGTCGAGCTTCTCTTCCGAACAAAAGACAGTACGGTGAGTATCCAGTAGCGTCACTCTCCGTACTGTTACATGCATGCACTAGCGTAGCTATGTGACGACTCCAGCTCTGCTTCTCTGTGTTTGACAGCGTCCCCAGCATATTTAGCAGCGTGCGATTGAACCTTTCGGGTTGAGCATCACCTTGAGGGTGATATGGTGTAGTTCGGGAATTTTGGATTCCCAGCAGTTCCAGTAATTGCCCAACAAGCCGGCTTTCAAAGTCTCTACCCTGATCAGAGTGTATTCTCCTTGGTAGGCTGTAGTGAACAAAGAACTTTTCCATCAGAACTTTCGCCACTGTCGGAGCACGTTGGTCTTTTGTAGAAAAAGCTTGGGCGTAAAGTGTGAAGTGATCAGTCACTATTAGAATATTTCCCTGCCCACTAGCATCCGGCTCTAAGCACAGGAAGTCAATGCACACCAAATCCATGGGTCCTTGACTTTGCAGATGGCTCATTGGAGCGGTTCGGTTGGTAGGGTCTTCCTTTGAATGCACCTCAGACATGAATGGCAGTAACTTTCCACTTCAGCTCTCATGCAAGGCCAATAGAACCTGTCTCGCACCAGCTTAAAAGTCCTTTCTGCGCCCAAATGTCCATGCTCATCATGTAGCGATCGCAGTACACTCTCCCTATGTTTAGTGGGAAGGAACAACTGTTGGGTCTCTTCAGCATTGGTAGAGGGGCCCCTTCGGTAGACCACCCCATCCAACATCTTCAACCGTTCCCACTCTTTGTAGACCAATCTGGCTCCATCTGGGGAATTGGTCAGCAGAATTTCCCGCTGGTTCGCAGTTAGGGCCTTTATGGTTAATGCAATTAAAGGGTCTCTAGCCTGGTCAGCTTTCAGATCCTGTTTTGAAAAGGTAGGCAGACTTTCATCCCTCAACTGCGTAGGGTTGCAGTAGAACTCCGGAACAGCCGCAGCCATGATTCCTATGGCCTCCGCTTCAATCCCTCCCTTGACCCGGCGCTCTGCTCCTTGACACAAAGCTTGTACCCCGTCTGGAGTTAACTGAGTCCATTCTGTAGTGTAAGGTCTTCTCAACAAAGCATCAGCATCTCGATTATTCACCCCAGGGCAATATTTCAGGCTTAACCGAAACCCTGACAGAGCGACCAATCACCGATGTCCCGTTGCGTCCAGTTTTGCAGTAGTAAGGACGTAGGTAAGAGGATTGTTATCCGTCTTTATCACAAACTCAGCCCCATACAGATAGTCCTTTAGCTTGTCTACCACTGCCCACTTTAAGGCTAAGAACTCCAACTTGTGGGTAGGATAGTTCTTTTCTGAAGGCGTAAGGCTCCGGCTCACATATGCTACAGGCCTCCGCAATCCACCATACTCTTGATACAGGACTCCTCCTAGACCTTCTCTGCTGGCATCCACATGTAACTCGTACGGCTTGTGAGGATCCGCATAGGCCAAGACAGGAGCTCGAGTTAAACTCTCTTTCAGCTTCGTAAAAGCACCTTCGCATTGACTGGTCCATTCTCCCTGGATGGACTCTCGAGCTTTCCTTGGCCCTGGAGCTGACGGATTTCGGTCAGAGACCTTGCAGCCTTCTTCTGTGCTTTCCTTCTGTAGGAGTTTGTTCAGTGGTTGAGCTATTTTTGCGAATCCTCCTACAAATCTTCGATAATAGGAACAGAACCCCAAGAAAGATCTAAGTTCAGTGACGTTTCGGGGTCTAGACCAAGAAGCTACGGCCCCCAACTTCCGAGGATCTGTCGAAATGCCTTCTGCTGAGACCACATGTCCCAGATACATAACAGATGGTAAACAGAATTGACATTTCTCCAGAGATAGTTTCAATCCCTCTTCATGGAGCCTCTTCAAGACCTTCTCCAAACGTTGTTCATGTTCTTCCAGAGTCTTCCCGAACACAATTATGTCATCCAGGTACACTAATACTTCGATCAGATTCATGTCCCCGACTGTCTTCTCCATTAACCGTTGGAACGTGGCTGGAGCCCCCGTAAGGCCTTGAGGCATTCTGTTGAATTCGAAGAACCCCAATGGGCAGATGAACGCAGTCTTCTCTTTGTCTTCAGGATGCATTGGTATCTGGTGATACCCGCTTCGCAGGTCTAGTACACTAAACCATTTTGCTCCCGACAAACACTGTAAGGCATCTTCTATCCGAGGAGTAGCATATTGATCTGGGATGGTTCTCCGATTCAGCGTGCGATAGTCTATGCATAGGCGGACAGAACCATTCTTCTTCCGGACTATTACTATTGGAGATGCATATGGACTCCTGGACTCTTGGATCACCTTGGTTCTTTGCAGTTCATTCAGCTGTTCTCGTAGATCATCCAAGTCTCCCAGCGGAACTCGTCTTGACCTTTCACGAAACGGCTTGTCCTCTTGTAATCGAATGCGGTGCTCAGTACTTTTAGCTAGGCCCACGTCGAACTCATCTTTCGAGAACAAGTCTCTCCACTTTAGAACTTGGGACTGAAGACGTTTCTTCCATTCAGGTGAAATGGGAG
Source organism: Leptobrachium leishanense (assembly GCA_009667805.1). Lineage (NCBI taxonomy): Eukaryota > Metazoa > Chordata > Amphibia > Anura > Megophryidae > Leptobrachium > Leptobrachium leishanense. The sequence continues at coordinate 334,565,894 of CM019066.1, forward strand.
CATCCTTGGGGTAGAACCTTTCATCTGGAATCTCTTTATCCACTCCCCCTCCTAAATCGATAGGAGAGAGGGGCGTAGCGGACGCTACTTGCTCGATAGGCATTCGTGCTTTAAGGACTACTGGAGAATCAGACACATTGCACACGCTGACTGAGACTCTTCCTCGTGTTCTTTTCAGAGCTTTAGTGGAGATTATTTCAGGGATTACTTCTACTCCGGCTTCACTCCCATGATTAAAATCGGTTTCCAGTACCACATAGGGCCCTGGTTGCGATCCGTTCAACTTGACTGAAGCCCGGAAGCTCGCTACTTCTCCCGATTGCAGAACCTTTTCTGTTCCTTCTAATCTCCATAGGCGCCCCACTTCGGCAGGTGCCTTCTGTTCTTCGACCATTCTCTGATAGACTGGACGTAACATTGGGTGTACTCCTTCAGTAGAACCTTCTTCCAATACGATAGGTGTCAGGAGACGTCGCACCAAATCAGTATTCGTCCCCACTATCATGGAACTCCTGTTTGCCCCTGAAGGCCGAGGACACACCATGGCCAATGCATCACAACCTCCAGACTGTCCGATGACTTCGGATCCGATCTCCAACTTCACCTGTAGATACCCGTCATAAGGGAGTTTCTCAGTTCCGATACCCCAGATTTCCAGATCCTTCAATTTCTGTAGAGGGATGTGCTTCAAGTGTTTCTCATAGAAGTCTTGGTAGATCAATGTCACTTGAGCCCCTGAATCCAACAGGGCTTTAGTGTAGACTCCCTCCACTTGGATTGGCACAATAGGAGAAGGACCTATCAGCTGGTCAGGAAACTTGGTGGTGGCACCAGGACACTTACAGGGTTATCCAAAGAGATTCGAATTGCTTGAGAAAGGTAACCGAACGCTGAAAATCAGCGTTCGGTTACCTTTCCTGGCCATTCATCTATCCAGAGAGCAGGCAATTCGCCAAATCCTGTCGAATTGCCTGCACATACGGTGACTGTTCGGTCCCTGTTCGAGGGCAGTGAAATCCCCATGAAAAAGCACTGCTTAGGCTATTCAGAGAACACAAACCAGCAGTGAAAGGTTCCCGAATTGCCCTGTCATTTGGTGGTTTAATTCGGCAAATTTATTGAGGAGAATCCCATAGGCTTCAATGTTAAAAATATTCCTGTTTTAATTCAATATCTAATAAACCGTTCATTATAAAATTCTGCAGCAAAAAGTCTCTTTATTTATAGATTTTTTAGGATACTTTAAGCATTTTTCTGAATTTTTTAAAAAAAATTTAAAAGTCCGATTTTTTTTTTTTTTTTTTCAGTTTGCTTATTTTGTTTGTAACAGCCCTCTTTATTATCATTCCCTGGACCTCCTGTGAAAATTTCAGACATTTCCGCTCAGTAGTTTCTTTGCAAACAGCGTTTCATTTTCCCAGATTCATACAAATGGTTTTTCTAATTTATTCACTGCCTCCTCTACGTCACAGCTGCTTCGGCTCTGTGTGATTCGGCTCCTGTTCGGCTCCTGTTCGGCTGCTGTTCGGCTTTTTCAAAGGTTAATCCAGATGTTTTTGCTTGTTTTCAGCGTGCATTCGGTTAGTTTTCGTCAGGTGTGCGGCAGCTTTTCCCTGCAATTCGGGGACCCTGTGGTGCTTGCTGAATACACCGCAGGGTCACCGAAATGCAATCGGCAAAAAGAACCGAATTGAAGAGAACGAAAAGTCACCGAACGTGCGGTGACTTTTCGAATCTCTTTGGATAACCCTGTTAGACCCAGTTTGTTGTACCCTGGCCTTCTTCTTGGCCCGTGTAGGTTTTGGGTGTGCATTGCTTCCCCATGACGTAGGTCCGGATGCTAAGGGAGTGACTCTTTCAGTCCTGGCAGGCTCGGCAGTTGGCCAGACTTTGGGCCCTCTCGCCCTCTTAGTCCTGGCTTGATTTTTGGAGCGTGTTTCAACCTTCGGGCACCTAGGTTGCTCCTTCACTTGTGCCCTCTGGCGTTTCCTGCCGGTGAGGTAGATAACAGTCCTTCCAAAGCTTTCAAGAACTCCTCAACTCTATTTCCTTCAGGCTTTTGGCTTTTGCATTGTGCGCGGAAGTGGCCCATTTCTCCACAACTGAAACATCTCTTCTTTGAAAGCGGAGACGCAGTCGCCTGCTGTGATTCGGTTGAAGGACCCTGGCTAGACGTCACAGCAACTCCGGTTGTCTGCATGTCTGTAAGGAACGTCTGCATCTCTGTCTGTGTCTCTGTCACCTTCAACAATACTCGGCACAGTTCCGCGTGCGCCTGTTGCAATTCAGCTTGAGCTTCTTGTACCTTCTTAACAGTTTTGTGCAACTTACCATGTGCAGAGAGGTTTAATTCTTTGACAGCCTTCTCTGTGGATTTAAAAGCGATCAGATGCTCTTGTTCGTCCACGTCGGATCCAAAGGCATCCAACGAGTCACTTTCAGGCTGCAAACATTCGTTATGCCTCACAGGTTGCACGTAAGCTCTTTCTCCTCTCCTGAAGGATTTTTCTTCCAGTAAAGCCTCCTCCTCTCTGACAGCTCGGATCAGTTCCAGGTACCTTCCCTGCTTCTCAGCTGCAGCATCACTGGATCTAGACGTTGAGCGCCCCTCAGGATCTGTTTTATTCGGATCTTATCTACTTCAGCCGGTTCGGCCCCTTTCTTGAGGAGTATCTGGTGCAGAATCTTATCTAGGTGCCTCATATATTCGGTCATTCTCTCACCTTTCCGCTGGTAGGTGTGTTCATACTGATATACAAGCTCTGCAGCCTTTTCCGTTCGCCCAAAAACTTCCTCCAGAACATTTAAATAATCTAAGGCAGTGCAGTCTTTCTTACTCAATTTTAGGTTTCTTACAGCCTCTGACACAGGTCCCTTTAAGCTCTCAGTGATCCTTTGCTTTTTCTGTGCTTCAGGGACGTCCCACTCATCCAGAGCCTGCATCGCCTGTTCCACCCATTCTTCAAAGGTTTCTTCTCCCGCCGGAGTTGGTACGTTTCCTGTAAAATTTCTCAACCGTCGATAACCAAAGTTAGTGTGCGGAGGGCTTGTTCTCTGACATTTAGCCAGCAAATCTCCAATAGCCACTATAAATTCAGGCCCGATCATGGCCAACGGACTGGGCGCGGGAACACTCGTGGATTCGCCACGTGGCGCACTTGGCTGAATCAGTTGGACTTCCACCTCATCGGTCAGCTTCACGCTCGCGCCCTGAAAACACACTGGAACACCCTTTCTCCACTCAAAAAGAACATACGTGTGAGAGGTATCTGGGTTCTCTTTAATGTCCAGGATTAACCCCCGATTAGTCAGCGCGGCCACGGCCTGGCGAATCTGATCTTCGACCCAAGTGTCTGCAGGAATATCCATGACTATACACAATTCTAACTGACTACTGTGCTCCTCACACCACTTGGCAGCAGTGTCTGGATCCATATTTAACCCTTTAAATGTGTTTTTTCCAGAGACTGGATCCCGGAAATGAGCCCCCACGTGTAGCACTCACTCCCGGAGGAGCCGCTGAATTTGAACCTCGGGTCAGTCTCCCCGCACTAGGGAATAAATATACTCTAGCACCGTCGTGGAGGAAATATCGTCGGGAGCTTATAACCCGTAGGAGGACTGGGCATCCAAGCATTGCTGATAAAAGGGAGCCTTTATTCGGATGCGATCACACAATGTTTCAGCTGTCAAAACAGATTTTTTTCAAGTAAGAAGAGGAAGCTGCTAAACATTTTGGACAGAACTCCATGGAGACAAGTGAGACACTGCTAGAGCTCTCTGCGAGCTTGCATAAATGGTACCATAAATAAACAGCTGGTTTGTACCTGGAACATGGCGCAACATTTCTGTTCCCACTAGCACCTTTGTCAAAAAACAAAATGTTCCACCATTGTGGGTTTGTACAATTGTGTGCTATATCACTCTTCAAAACTTTGACCCTTCCCATGTTTTGGAAATCTCTTTCCCTTGATGCTCAGCTACTAATAGGTTGGCTGAGGCTCATGGGAAATGTATTTCCAAACCTCTGCAATGCCAATGTTGCTGTTCTCTAACTTAACCCCTTTACTACCACGTGATTTTCCAATAAACCTTTGTCAGGAACCAGATGTTTTTGGAAAAATCTTTTTTGATTAATTATACACTGAGAAATACTTTGGCATATTCCCAATGTATTTCTTACTGTAATATCCTATTTGGCCAGTAGATGGCACCATCTACTGTCAACTTGAGTTGCAGCGATGAGGCTCCCTGCATCTGCATCCGATGTCAGGGCATTCTTTAGCTGATTTTACAGTTTTAGCTCTTTGGGCATTATGCCCATAGGGCTAAAACTTTGGGGGGCACCTTCTACAGCTCAAAAGCAAAAGCAAAAGCAAAATTAATTTGCAGTAAACAAATTTCATTTGCTTTTATCCTTCAGAGCTGCTGATCGAGATATCTCGATATTGGGCACCGGATGGAGCCTTTGAAGTCTGAGATATCTCGATCTCGGTAGTGAAGCGGTTAAGTGTTCAGTTGGAATAGGACCCATATTTTTTTAACGCAAGCTTACAAAGAAGATAGTCCAAAATAGTGTCAGTGTTGTATATATATGGGTATGTGTGTGTGTATATATATATATATATATATATATATATTTCGATAGGCTGTGTTAGTCCAGATGCCAAAATCACGAGTATATCAGTACGTAGTATCACTAGGTACTGCTATACACCTGATATGTATATATATATATATATATTTCGATAGGCTGTGTTAGTCCAGATGCCAAAATCACGAGTATATCAGTACGTAGTATCACTACGTACTGCTATACACCTGATATATATATATATATATATATATATATATGACACACTCAGCAGTTCAGATCTCAACTTTGATTTCTTCTACATGTTTACTATGTAAACTACTTTATAGATCATTACCTTGAACAATCCACATGCAATATATATTAAAAAGAGAATCAGTATCTATATTTGACTCATTCTATGGTCTGTATAGAATTGAATCTTTTCGGTAGAGGACAGACTGCTTTGTCTCAGTGTGCAGCTAAAATTGCTTGTATGGGGTATGTCAAAAAAAGTGCATGTAATTACTCTTGTAATATAAGGTATAATATACCTCCTACCGCATGTAATTACAATATTTTAAGTGACCTTGGAGTATTATGATCTTAAAATGGATCTCCATCTGGAACTCTCTTTTATTTCTAGTGGATGTCAAGGATTTTTTGGGCAGTGTTTCTGATGAAAACTGTATTATTGCTGTCTAATAGTGCTGTCATAGCAATGTCAGACTAGTGAAATATGATTTATTATATAAAATGTATTATTAATGATAGATTTATTAAAATAATAATTATTATTTTTACTCTACAAAATTAGGTCTAAATTACAATGCTCATGCTAAAATGGGGATGCTAACGAGGAAAACCTGCGCCTGCTTAGTGTATCCATTTCAGCATGAGATTTCGGGGCAGGCGCTACCACGGTTCCTTGCCCTGGAACGATGCTCTACCCTCGGGTATACTCGGAGTAACGCTTCCGCACCGCCACAAGTATCACCTCTTTCAGTCCAAAGGACTCCTTGGAGGGCTGCATTGCCAGGCCGTCAGCCCTGTGTGATCTTGCTTTTGCGAGATCGTGCAGTGCCGCGGAGTGATTGAGGAGGGAGACTGGGGACTATTTGTCTCTAGAGTCACTCTGCTCCCAGAGTCAACAAGCAGCGGATCGGGCCACCGTTCTCGCCACTGGATGAGAGGTGAGTATCAGATTTATTGGGGGGGGGGGTTTAGGTGGTTAAATGATTCTGAAAAAGCTGAATTATTTGGCACCAGATTTTAGGACACGGTAAAAGTTTTGTTAACCCATCGGTGCTGTAATTAGCCCTAGAAATTTGAAATACCTTACTTATCCCAATTACTGATTGCGCTCCCCTGTAAAGTATAGGAAGTTCATTAAGCTCGTGCCAGCTAGCACAATCACTGATGTGCTAATGGATTTTTATAGGGCTTAGCATTAGGAAGGTAATATGGGGGGCATGCGTTAAAGTCACTCATCCTGACGTTAATGCTTACGTAGCCAAACGCAGCAGTTAGCAATCAGTATGTAATCTAGCCCTTAGGCTGGGGTCAGACGAACGCAGTGCGATCGTGCGTTCAGCCGCACTTTATTACGGCCGTAGTAGCAGCAAATGACATCCAATGAAGGCCAATATACGAAGTACGGCTGCACGAAAGTTCGGCCGCGCAACGCAAGCAGCAAACTAATGCATTTTTTCGAGAACGTTGATCTGCTAGTACTGACGCACAGAGTGCGCTGCGTCGGCATAGCGGCGTATGTGCGTGATTAGGAGACGTCAGACGCTGCACCATGTCCAGCCAACATAACGTCCAGAGACGCAAACTTTGGTTACTCAGATCTCCCTTTTTTTTCCAGCTCCGTCAAAAATCACGGCTATAATTGCGCACCGTATGACCGCTATCGCATCTTCCTTGAAAAAGTGCGTCCGGACGCATGGACGCACTTTTTGATGGTAGACGTGAAAAATGCGTTCGTCTGACCTTAGCCTTAATGTCAGAAAAAATATCTTCTTTTCCCCCCATTAATAATAAGCAAGCCTATTCATCAAAGACATAAAAGGCACATTTTAAGAACAAATGTGAATGTTCCTATTCTGATTGCATGATTATCCCTTCTGATTATTGCACACCACACCTTTAATGAAAACTAATTTATTCCTGGCAAGGTCTGGTTAGAAAATTAACAACATGCATCCTTTGAAACAAAAGGAACGAGACACAAGCTGGAGCACTTCATAATAATAGTTAAAAAAAATCATATCTATCCCCACAGTCATATTTTTTTAATTTTAATAACATTTCATACACCATAACAAACATAGAATGCTATTTCCAGGTCTGTATTTAATTTTTCAAATGCAGCCTCGCATTTTACAATAGCTTGACATGCACTGAATTGTTAATATGATAAATGAGAACTTTCTTCCAGTTATAATCCAGTTACAACTGGTAATTATTCTGCTAATTTCACATAAAACACAATAGGTCTCCTAGATACGGAATATAAGATTGACACCATTCTACTATCAATTTACTAAAACAATCATTTGTGTTACATTACATATGAGACTGTTAATTCAACTCTGCCTGTGAACAGAATTGAGTTACCATTCAGTTTATTGACGCAACTGAATTAAATGAATAGTGAATTAGCGGTACGTTCCACAGATGCTTCGTAATGGATATTATCAAGCATTTGGTTGTCCACCACTGACATAAAAAAAAAACTTCATATCAGCACTTGCCTGGGTACATCGGTGCAAAATAGCCATTTAATAATCTAAAAGGATTTCACATTTATTACTATTATTTATATGACATAATACATTGTCATTTGTTGCATTACCCACACGCTGCTCATTATTCTCTTTAATTCATTGTGCCTTTTGAATTAGTCAATTCTATCCAACATGCATAAAAACCTAACCTTGGCTTCGATTTAATTCCTTTGGATAAGCATTTTCAGATGATTAAAACCAGTCAGAAAAATCTCAAATGACTTATCTATAGAAGTCACCATAAACATCTATGAGAATTTATGTAGAAAAATCATTTGAAGTTTTTCTAAGAGATTGTAGGCATTTGAAAATGCTTATCCAAAGGAATTAAATTGAGGCCCAAGAGCATTTAATGTTTGGATGACATGAATAGGTCTACAGGGGTTCCAGCAGCACTCGGTTGTTCTACATCACAAAAAGTTCTGATGTTGCTAAAGTGAGAATAAGAATGATGTGGCACCCTATTACCTAAAGGCAGGAGAAACCACAAAATATTGATGCATAATTTCAACTATATGGGTACGTTGCCCTTTGTCCTACACCGCATCTGCCTTCTGCACCACATAACTTGCCTGAGTCCTCTACCTCTACTACAGTGGTTCCTAATCCTGTTTTCAAGTACCCCTAAGAGGCCGGGTTTGCCAAATATCTGAAGCATAGCACAGGTGATATGATTCACTGCTCAGTGATTGCAGGATTCAGTCTGCATTTCACCTTAATATTAATGATCCTTAATATTTGGCCTGTTAGAGGTACCTGAGGACCAGGGATGGGAAACACTGCTCTACTACATCAACAGGAAGATACCACTGACTTTGACCATTCAGTCCTCCTAAAACTAATGCACTGGCCAGAAAACCAGCTGGCAGATTATTCACTGACTTGCCTCAACTTTTCCACATCTTTCGCAGACATTGCTTCTCTTGAAAAATTAGCTCCTTTTGTTGCTTTGATTTGTCTCCCAATATCATTAGCATTATCCAAAAGCGAAGATGGACCAAATGATGGCAATAACTTAAAAGAAGGTGCATAGCTTGGCCACATGTATCAAAATATGAGTAGAATGTTTCTCTAGTCTTTTGACATGATCGTGTGTCAATTTTGATTTATTTATTTTATTCTTTCTTTTCCAGGGGAAATTTGTTGTTTTAACATCTTGGAGAACAGGTTTGCAGTTGGTGATGGAGATTCGTGCTGTGGTGGGATGCCTTTCCTAAAGTCTAGTAATCAAATCTGCTGTGACGAAGAGCTTTATGATGGTTACAATCAACAGTGCTGTGGTGGAAAAATAACTGGACAAAACTTTACTTGTTGTGGGAATGAAAAGGATGGAACCACGCACAGACCTTCTCCAGGTTAACTTTCATTGTCATAAACTGTAGTGTGTACTGTGGATGGTTGGCTGGATGACTGGATGCATAGAGGCTTTTGGTAGAGAAACACTTGTGCACAAAAAAATAGGGTTGGAAGTTGTAACAAGTTTATTTTAAAGCAGTGTAAAGACGTATAATTATAGTTACTTCAGACTAACAAGCGCAATATATTAGTTACTGCCTTTACCTTTCATGACATATACAACAGGTGAATTGAGAAACTTTACAGGGGTAAACTGAAGAATGAATTACAGCCATACAAAAAATCCCAGAAGCACACACTGCACAAGTCTGTAAGAACTGGGAGGATCTGTCTCCTCCCATCCCTCCCAGTTCCTACGCCCATGGTTTTGACAAAACCAGGAGACAAAGGAGGTTATTCACTAACCTCCAAAATTCCACTGAATTACACCAAATGGGGACTTTCCATGTAGGTGCAATTTCGGGGCGATTTGCCTGATCAAGGAGCACACTCAAATTGACAGTGAAATACGGTGCATTTCAGCGGCACCAAAATTGTCCCATTAAGACCTATCAGTTTGTCTATTCAGACCTCCGAACTGAACTGATATTTTGGTGAAACGACCTGATTTTCAGTGCTTCTTCGCCAGGTTTAAAGAGTCGAATCCAATAGGTTTCCATGTAATAAATGGAATATCTTTAATTGGTTTTGTTTAAAAGACCTTGTACTATATTTATTTTTTTAAAAATCCTTTGTTTTTTTAATTTTTAAAATACCTGTTTGTTTTTTTTGTTTTGTTTAAAAGATATTTTTAGTTTTTTTGCATTTTTAAAATACTTTTTAATATTTTCACAGACCTTTATTAGTTGTTTAGATCCTTTATCTTTTTTTTATTACTTAGACACATTTTAATACATTTTTATTGGGTTAAGCTCCTCTTAAGAATATGAGAATTCCTTTTTTTTTCCTTTTGGTGGAATTCGCCGAGGCAATTTCTTTGCAATTCAGTGCTTATCGGCACAATTCGGTGCTTTCGACGACGTCCGATAACTGCTTTGGTGACTCCTATTTCGACAAAATATGTTCACCATTTGAGAAATACTGAAAGCTCCATATATTCGGCGAAATAGAATTGCCGAAGTGAATCGAAATGGGCCGAAACGCAAAAGCACCTGAATTTTGTTCTATTTCGGTGCTTTGTGAATAGACCTCAAAGACTTATTTCTATGAAGACAAAGATTTATTTCGCTACCATCCAGCTTAGACCTTTACTGTCATCCAGTTTTGCACTTAAGAGGACACACACAAAAAATGTGTGAAGTGCAGTTGATATGTGATGATAGAGTAGCACAATATCACGAGACCATCAGGACCCTCCTCACCAGTAAGACCAGCCAAGATTAATTACAGGTATCTTTTATTTTTTAAGAAACATGCTGAATATTTAGCTGCTCTAAATTTAGGATGAATGGGTTTGTTGTCTTAAATCTGTGCTACATTTAATAGACCTTTTCATTGCGTCGGAAGCCAGAAGCAGCCCAATTTGCCTGTCAGCATAGTAGCAACTGTCGGTCAGCCACATAAAACATCTCTTTATGTACTTTATTCTTTAAGCTCCTATTTGCCAACAGGAGTCCTTTAACAAAATCACATTGAATTGACTTTCTCACACCAAATCAAATCTCCTTTGTCCCAGCTCAGTTGTCTTTGTCAATATGTATTTTATAAATGGAGTGAATTAACAGATGCTGCTGGAACAGAATTGCTGCCGTAGCATTTAGGGTTTTACAGCTCTCTCTGGGCAAATGAGTTGTGTAGGAGAGTAATACAGGTATCAAGGGAAGGAAGTCATGCTTTGCATGTCAGGTTGAGAACGAATACAGAGATAAAAAAAAAAAAGGGATATATTTCCATATGTCTGTCCGCTTTATGGCTGCTTATTTATGTTGACTCGTTGATATTCCACTAACACTCACCAAAAAATGTTGGTTTAAAAGTGTAATCGGTCACGCGCCGAAAACTGGAATAATATATAAATTCACAAAAACGATCTTGAACATTGCACATTAAAACATGAGACATGTACCTAATGCATTTTAATTAGATGCGTGCATTAGGGAAAAGTGCTGTGATTTAAATCCAAGTCTAAACCGTCACATGTCGGAAATGGCTTCAACTGTGCTCAGTTGTCCGGACTAACGTCAACTCTCAGACTTTATTCATGAGTCTCTATTCGATAATTTTTTTTTATCAGACAGCAATATAGGTGTCTTGATTTTTCTACATTAAAATAATAATAATGTTTATATATATATATATATATATATATATATATATAAAAATCACGAGTATAGCAGTAGTTAATGATACCTTCTATAATGGACTAACGTAACATTTAAAAGACAAGCTTTCGAGAGATATATATATATATATATATATAATAAAAAGGATGGTGGACACACTCGAATGGATTACAAAAAAATATAAAAGCAACAAATTTACTATAGCATGGTTAAAAACAAACAACTAATGCTACGGCCGACGCGTCGGTTGTTCGTTTTTAACCATACTACAAAAAATGAGTTGCTTTTATATATTTTTTGTTGTACCCTCAAGCGAGTCCACCATAATTTTTTATTGTTATAGGATATTTGGGACAACATACAGAGCAATCTATAAACTTTTTTTGCATACACCTGCTGCAAGGAGAATGCAGGTTAATATTTTTTTTTATATAAATAAATGTATTTAAAGCAATACTATAGGATTAAAACAAGATGTGGTAGGAAACAGAATGGATAAACAATAATACCTCCTGACCACCTTGTCACTCCAACTCTTCCCATTTTAACGCATTAGTTTCCTTTAAAAGCTCATTTAAATCCAGCACTGGTCTCCCTCTGATCTCTGCAGGATATGCCATGCTTCCAGCTCAGTCATGTGACTGCAGGGAAGCTGGGTGCTCTAGCCAGTCCTACAGGCTATCCTAAGGGCTGAAGCTGCTTTAACAAATTTGACAAAAGCATAGCTTGCAGGCAGCTTGGTCAATGCGACTCGTTGTTGGCAATAAAGGCTCCTGTACTCTGTATACTTTGTATAAGAGCCGTTAATTTGTGCTTAGATAGAGAACAACGGGCTGTTCCGAGGTAGTTTATTCTTCTCCTCGTGGATGGTATTTCTTTGCTTTTACAAAATCACTAAACAGTATATTTAAGGCAACCTAAAAATTCTATATTTACATCTGATTCCAAGGTGGAGAGGGCGGTTTGCTGCTTCTTCTTGCTGTGAGCAGAGGGGGACTATGAACAAATGGTTCCAAGTGTCCCTTTGAGCTTTTTCTTTGGCTGATGTGTGATCCCATTAGTGCGAGCACACATAGGGCTAACAGTAGGTTCACGCTAGCCTCCATGGAGACCTATGGACTTCTGGAGCCAATACCTGCTGCAGAGTGTGGTGGCACTGCTGGTATCACTCGGAGTCTCCCTATTATTCCTAGGCGTGCCACTGATATAGCAGCAGGAATGGAATAGGGGCATTAAAAGGGGACCGGAAAGGAAAATCCCCTCGCAACGTTATTTTTTTCCCACTAACCAGATTACCTTTTTTAGCAAGCGGGAAAAAGGGCCCTGAGTTGAGATGACTGCTATGATATGCGCGAAAACCCATGTATGTTCTGTCAATCAACTGGAATGTAGGCTTGTGCACCGATTTTTTTTTCGGTTCGATTCGGTTCGATTTTTAGGATTTTTAAACTTTTCGATTCGGCTCGTTTCGACCGATTTCTGTTTCGATTCGGTTCGGCTCGATTCGTTTTTCGTGTACTTTTTTTTCGGAATATCGACCATTTTTCGTATTTTCGTGTCACTTAGCTCGTTTTTTGTATCGACTTTTCGTAAGTTCGGAAATTTTCGTTTTTTCGGAAAGTCTGTTCTCCTCGTTTCAAAGCAATAAATTTCGATTTGACACATTTCAAGTCCATTCGAAAATTCCGAAAATATTTCGTTTCGGCTCGGAAAACTTTTCCGATCTGCCATTTTCGGATCTAAAAATTTTCGGAAATTCGGCCGCATCCGAAAACACGAATCGGGAAATTTCGTGAAAATTCCGAAATTCCGAAACGCACATCCCTACTGGAATGTCTATTGTATCACTACAGCTCCAGATCCTGCTCCTGCAGTATGGGTTCAGCTACGTGCAGTGCCGTTCTTCCAGCAAGTTTATTTGACATGATTTGGAGCTAAGCTTAGTAGGTAGACACATAATCACCACCCAAATTCCTCTCACCAAACAGGATTGGGCGAGTGGAAAATATGTGCACTACTAACGTTATCCACATGAGAATTCGGCAAAGTCACAGGATCTATAATTTGTGTGCATTATAAAAGTCATGAACAATGATAGTAAATCATAAAATGGGGCTACAAATATTACAGTTTCCTTGTTTTTTTCATATGAGAGTTTCTTGATATTATTCTGATTCAGCATCACATCACTCTACATAAGGAGTTATTCAATAAGCGCTGAACTTGCCACTGAATTGCCCCAAAAGGTGAATTTCATCGTACGCTGTAATTTCAAGGTAGTTCGGCTATTCGGAGAGCTGTCAATTAGCCAAATACTGGCGAATTGCCAACGATAGATGGTGCAGTTCGCCGCAGTTCTTCGGTCTTCGGCAGCAGTGAAATTGTCCCATAGAGAAGTAATGGTTAATCTAGTCAGAGAATGCTGAACTGCACCGAAATGTTGGCGAAATGCCCAGATTTTCGGAGTTTCAGTTCGACAGGTTTAAACAAGCTAATCCCATAGGATTCAATGTAAAACAATATTATAGTTTTATCATTTTTTTATTCCACTGTTTATTCATTTCAATTTCAGCAAAAAGCCTTTTTATTTACTTATGTTTTAGAATTTTTTTGTGGTTTTCTGGATTTTTCGTGCACTTTTTTTAATTCTGTATAAAACCTTTTGATTGTATTTATAGGCCCTTTTTATTATTTCCACACATTTTAATGCATTTTATTGTTTTAATCACCTTTTTCAGGGAAATTTCGGTGCTCTATGAATAACCCTCATAGATAATTTGACAATGGCAAACAACTTGTATTTATGGCTACAGAAACCTGCAGTACGGACAGTGATTGTCACGCATGTATTTCCTAAATAAGAAAAAATATTTTTAAAGATTCAATATATTGTATATATTGCGTAGAAGGGAATTTTTTTATTTTTATAAGCATGCGATTTAGCTCGGATTTGTAGAAGAAAGCTCCCTTGCTGAGATTTCCGTACACCTAATAATTTTTACAACCTTAAATTCATTGCTCATGTTAATTTCCCTAATTCACAGCATCAAGCACCTCTAATGGATTTCAAGAGAGCAGCGATTCGTAAAGTGGAGGCTCAACTTTATTTTAAAAGTAATAGGCAATTTAATTTGACAATAGCTCAATTGTTTTACTGCCGGCTGAATTTTAAAACATTCTATATGTTGGAGCATTGAACTCTTTTTTTCACAGAGAAATAAAATATTGATGGGGTAGTTTTTCCAAGAGAAAAAAAAAAAGGGAAAGCACACCTCACTTCTGGAACATCATTGGTCAAAATAAATTTGCAGACGATTACTCAGTACATATCTTTGCGATTATACAAGACTGAGAGGGCTTTGTATTTTTATCTAGCCTGTCTCTTTCTTTATCTCCCGGTCTGTCAGTATGTCTGCCTGTTTATCTACCTCTCGATCTTTCTATTTCTCTGTTTATCTGTCTGTCTGTCAGCCTGAGTGTCTCTGTCTCTTTCTATCCGTTCCTCTATCTCCCTGTCTGCCTGACTGTCTCTCTCTTTACAGCTCTGTATCTCTCTCTCTATTTACTTGTCTGTCTATTTGTCTATCTCCCTGTCTGCCTGTTTTACTACCTGCTTTCAGTCCATCAGTTTCACTGCCTGTCAGTCTCTGTCTGTTTCTTTATCTACCTCTCGGTCTTTCTATTTCTCTGTTTATCTCTCTGTCTACTTGTCTGTCTGCCTGAGTGTCTCTCTCTCTTTCTATCTGTTTCTCTATCTCCGTCTGCCTGACTGTCTCTCTATCTACCTGTCTGTTTACTTGTCTATCTCCCTGTCTGCCTGTTTCACTACCTGGTGTCAGTCTGTCTGTTTCCCTAGCTACCTGTTGGTCTTTCTATTTCTCTCTTTAACTGTCTTTCTACTTGTCTGTCTGCCTGAGTGTCTCTCTCTTTCTATCTGTTTCTCTATCTCCGTCTGCCTATCTACCTGTCTGTTTACGTGTCTATCTCCCTGTCTGCCTGTTTCACTACCTGCTGTCAGTCTGTCTGTTACCCTATCTACCTGTTGGTCTTTCTATTTCTCTCTTTAACTGTCTTTCTACTTGTCTGTCTGCCTGAGTGTCTCTCTCTCTTTCTATCTGTTTCTCTATCTCCGTCTGCCTGACTGTCTCTCTATCTACCTGTCTGTTTACTTGTCTATCTCCCTGTCTGCCTGTTTCACTACCTGCTGTCAGTCTGTCCTGTTTCCCTATCTACCTGTTGGTCTTTCTATTTCTCTCTTTAACTGTCTTTCTACTTGTCTGTCTGCCTGAGTGTCTCTCTCTCTTTCTATCTGTTTCTCTATCTCCGTCTGCCTGACTGTCTCTCTATCTACCTGTCTGTTTACTTGTCTATCTCCCTGTCTGCCTGTTTCACTACCTGCTGTCAGTCTGTCTGTTTCCCTAGCTACCTGTTGGTCTTTCTATTTCTCTCTTTAACTGTCTTTCTACTTGTCTGTCTGCCTGAGTGTCTCTCTCTTTCTATCTGTTTCTCTATCTCCGTCTGCCTATCTACCTGTCTGTTTACGTGTCTATCTCCCTGTCTGCCTGTTTCACTACCTGCTGTCAGTCTGTCTGTTACCCTATCTACCTGTTGGTCTTTCTATTTCTCTCTTTAACTGTCTTTCTACTTGTCTGTCTGCCTGAGTGTCTCTCTCTCTTTCTATCTGTTTCTCTATCTCCGTCTGCCTGACTGTCTCTCTATCTACCTGTCTGTTTACTTGTCTATCTCCCTGTCTGCCTGTTTCACTACCTGCTGTCAGTCTGCCTGTTTCCCTATCTACCTGTTGGTCTTTCTATTTCTCTCTTTAACTGTCTTTCTACTTGTCTGTCTGCCTGAGTGTCTCTCTCTCTTTCTATCTGTTTCTCTATCTCCGTCTGCCTGACTGTCTCTCTATCTACCTGTCTGTTTACTTGTCTATCTCCCTGTCTGCCTGTTTCACTACCTGCTGTAAGTCTGTCTGTTTCCCTATCTACCTGTTGGTCTTTCTATTTCTCTCTTTAACTGTCTTTCTACTTGTCTGTCTGCCTGAGTGTCTCTCTCTCTTTCTATCTGTTTCTCTATCTCCGTCTGCCTGACTGTCTCTCTATCTACCTGTCTGTTTACTTGTCTATCTCCCTGTCTGCCTGTTTCACTACCTGCTGTCAGTCTGTCTGTTTCCCTATCTACCTGTTGGTCTTTCTATTTCTCTCTTTAACTGTCTTTCTACTTGTCTGTCTGCCTGAGTGTCTCTCTCTCTTTCTATCTGTTTCTCTATCTCCGTCTGCCTGACTGTCTCTCTATCTACCTGTCTGTTTACTTGTCTATCTCCCTGTCTGCCTGTTTCACTACCTGCTGTCAGTCTGTCTGATTCCCTATCTACCTGTTGGTCTTTCTATTTCTTTCTTTATCTGTCTTTCTACTTGTTTGTCTGCCCGAGTTTCTCTCTGTCTCTTTCTGTTTATCGCTCTGTCTCCGTGGACTGTCTCCCTCTCTGTTTCTCTCTATACCTGTCCGCCAGTCTGTCTGTTATTCTATCTACCTGTCAGTCTGTCTGTGTCTATTTACTTGTCTGTCTACTTGTCTGTCAGTATGTCTGTTTCTCTGCTTATCTACTTGTCTGTCAGTCTGTCTGTTTCTCTATCTGCCTCTGTCATACCTACACGTCTTCCATCACTCCCAACCAGCAAAGCATGATGGCATTTGTAATGCAAAACCACATGTGCGTCTTATCAACACCTATCTTTGAACACCTGCAATTAATTGCTAAATAATGAGCGCAGGGACATCTATCGGTAAGGGCAGCTGTCCAAGCCATCGCTTTTCTTCCTGTGAATTGCAGATGATTAATGGGGATCGCACATTGTAATGGAAGAAGGAGAATTCCCCTCAAATAAATACATAAATTAAACCACGTTAACCGAGGTTGGCTGAGTATAATGGGAGATAAAATTCACCAAAAAAAAAAAGAAAAGAAAAAAAAAACATCTGGGATGCCAAGGTTAACCATGCCTGGCCTACATCATAAAGCCTGCTGTTACCACAGCTGTGACTCACAACCCGGCAATACCTGCAGAATAAGCCTTCCAGCCAACGTGTCTAAAGTAGTGTATATTAAACACCGGCTTAATATTCTGTAAAGCTTATGTGCTGGCTCGAAAAGCTCATGCAGTTTAATTCTAATGCTTCCTTTAAACCATTGGTTTTACAGATTTATTGAATTAGTAATTCATCAGCCAGCTGTGTTTATACATTTCTTCAGTTCTATGATGAACATGAAATAATTGTTGGCAGGATCGCATGGAAACAGATTTTTTTTCTCAATGTGATATGCTTTCTCCTTGACTTTACTGATTAAATGTTTCTCAGCATTAGACGCCGGGACACAATATCGCCGGTTTGCAAATCATTTATTGCCATAAGGATTAG
Source organism: Leptobrachium leishanense (assembly GCA_009667805.1). NCBI lineage: Eukaryota > Metazoa > Chordata > Amphibia > Anura > Megophryidae > Leptobrachium > Leptobrachium leishanense. Next base: position 334,583,320 of record CM019066.1, read on the forward strand.
CCTGCTGGTAAGGACACTGTCTGTGACCCAAGCCTGGTCTTAAAGAGAAACGAATCTCCGTAAGAATATAACAGTCACAAAGGGTGATTGAGCACCGAGAAATCGAACTAGAAAACAATGGGCTGTATTGGACACATACGTTTATTCAGGTCAGGCTTTGTAGACAAAATGTCACAATTCCTGTCATTTCCTCAGAAAACAATATTTAGCAAATATTAATTATAGCTTACTTCCAGTGCTCGATCATTTATATCAGTGGTTCCCAACCCTGGTCCTCAAGTATCCCTAACAGGCCAGGTTTGCCAGATATCTGAAGTGCAGCACAGGTGATATGATTTGTTGCTCAGTGATTGCAAGATTCCGTCTGTATTTCCCCAAGGGAATGTTGAAGCCAAATATTTGGATGCGTTAGCCAAAAAGGACCGTCATTTTCAAATAGAAATTAGAATTAACTCCTTCACTACAGAGATCGCGATATCTTGGGCTTCAAAGGCATCATCCAGTGATCGCTATCGTGATATCTCGATCTGCAGATCTGCAGCCCATAAGCAAATGAAATTTGTTTGCCGCCAACACATTTTGTTTGTTTTTGGGCTGCAGAAGGTGCCTCCAACGTTTTAGCCCTGTGTGCATAATGCCCAAAGAGCTAAGGCTAGGGTCAGACGAAAGCATTTTTCCCCACGAACGTGAAAAAGTGCGTCCGAACGCATTGATGTATTTTTTCACGGAATGCGCAAAAACGGTCAGACGACGCGCATTGTCGGTCGTGATTTTGTACGAATCGTCAATAAAACTCTTTTTGCGTCTGGACGTTATGTAGGCTGGACATTAGCAGCGTCTGACATCTCCTAATCACGCAAACACGCCACTATGCCACAGCTGTGCACTCAGTACGTCAGTACTAGCTGTTCAGCGTTCTCAGAAAAATGCGTTCAAATTCCACTTGCGTTGCACGGCTGGACTTTTGTGCGGCCGTACATCGTATATTGGCCATCATTGCCCGTCATCTGCTGCTAGTGCGGCCGTAATTATGTGCGCCAGAACGCACGTTAAAAGTGCGCTGGTCTGACCCCAGCCTAAAAGTGTAAAATCAGCTGATGAATGCCTGAAATCGGACATTCAAAAAAAAAAAAAAAAATATATATATATATATATATATATATCAAGCTGCAGCTGTAACTCAATTTAGCAGTAGATGGCACAATCTACTGGCCAAATAGGTTTATTACAGTAAGAAATACAATGGGAATATGCCCAAATATTTCATACTGTATATAATTAAAGACTTTAAAAAAAAAAAACACTGGCTCCTGACATTTTTTTTTTTAACCACTTCAATGCTAAGGACGCGCTCAGCGCGTCCAACCGCATGTAGCGTTCCATGCGGTGGACGCGCTGAGCGCGTCCTCTCTTTGGGGCCAGCGTTCAGCCGGGTTCCGGACGATCGCTGGCCCCCCCGGTGCGGGCTGACATCCTCGATGTCAGCCCAGCACCCGGAACCGCTGCCGGAGTAATTAGGTGTCATCGCGGGGGCGCGATGACACCTAATTCAGGCGCCCCCCCCGCATGTGCGGAGGAGGCGCCTGAAAGGGAGGGGGGGAGGTCCTTCGGACCTCTCTCCCTCCCGATCGGCGGCGTGCAGGGGGTTAACCCAGGCACCGTTTGGAAGGGCACAGCCTGCCCTTCCAAATGGTACCTGGCATTAACCCCTTGGGGGCCGGATCACGAATCGGCGCCGAAAAGCGCCGGTTCGTGATCCTTTCCCGGAGTTGGCCGACATCTTGGATGTCGGCCAAGCTTCCGGGAATGCCCCCTGAGGACTGGCGTCATTGTGCATAGCACGATGACGCCAGTCCTGGAGTTAACCCCTAACTGCCACCAATGGTGGAGATAGGGGGTTCCAATGAACCCCTATCTCCCGATCCGTGGCAGTTAGGGGTTAATGTTTGGTATTGTTGGATCGGCCAGAGCATGGGCATTCCAACAATACCAAACATGAGTATGAAAAAAGTTTTAAAAAAAAAATTAAAATTAAAAATAAAAATAAAATATTTTTTAAAAAAATTATAAAAAAAAATTATAAAAAAATAAACAATTTTTTTTTTCTTTTTTTTGGTTCGTTAATGCAGCAATATTGTTCCCATTTCAATTATATTGTGAACAATGATGCTGCACTAACGATTTTTGTATGCGGTGCGTTTGTTAAAAATTGCATAATTTTCCCCAAAAAAAAATGTAACGAGACCCCATCTCTAATTCTTTTAACAAGTGCACCCCATACAAAATATAACCGCAATTGCTCGCATGTTAAAATGTGAAAAAAAACACTTTACACGTTGTAAATTATTGAAAATTCATATTTTATTGCATTTTTTGTTATAATATACAGACAGGTCATGACGTATACATATAATAATGACATATTATGAATCTGCCGAGTCTGACGGAAAGAACGATATATAATATGTCTGGGTCATATACTAAAATAAGTCTTCAAAACACGTTTAAACATGATGAGCGAAATCGGTAAAAATGACCTCAGCACAGAGGCGGGAAAAGCCTCAGCAGTGAAAGGGTTAATCACTTGGTACTGAAGGGGTAAAGGTTAGAAATTAGGCTTAGGGTTAGAAATTAGGAGCATCAAAATTTGAACTTCTTTTCCAAGATTCAACTATTTTGATGAGGTTAAAAGCCGCATGTTTCTTATAGTAACCCTCATGGCTTGGTTAATTATAGTGGGAATTGATATTCTTCTGACTCAATACTAGTGATGGGCCGAACACCCTTGTGTTCGGCTCGTATTCGAACATTCGAACAGCCCAAATGTTCGAATACGAACTCGAACACAATGTAAATCAATGGGGGTCGAACATGCAAAATGTGTTCACAGTTCTCCTAAATGTATTGGCAGCTGCTGGTACATTTAGGAGACCTGTGGCTGCAGCCCTCTGGCCCCCGTGCCTCTGCTGTCCTGCTGCTGTCCCGGCCTCCTGTTCCTCTGGTCTGTTTGCTCCTCTGTCCGGCCACGGCTCCTCTGCCCCACACCTCATCTTCATGCTGAGCCCTAATTGGGCAAAGTCCTGCACCTGACCTGGACTTTGTCCAATCATGTCTCTAATTCAATACGGAGCCCTGATTGGTCAAATCCTGCACCTGACCTGGACTTTGCCCAATCAGGGCTCAATATTGAATTAGAGCCCTGATTGGGCAAAGTCCAGGTCAGGCGCAGGACTTTGCCCAATCAGGGCTCAGCATGACGACGAGGTGTGGGGCAGAGGAGCCGCCGCCAGACGAAGGAGCAGACGGACCGGAGGAAAAGGAGGGCCAAAGGCACGGGGGCCGGGGGGCTGCAGCCACAAGTCTCCTAAATGTACCAACAGCTGCCGGTACATTTAGGAGAACTGTGAACACATTTTGTATTATGGAATGTCCGCGGTTGAACAGAAGGCGAACATCCCATAATGTTCGGCGTTCGCCGAACACTTGAACAGCCGATGTTCGATTCAAACTCATGTTTGAATCGAACACTCGGCCCATCACTACTCAATACCTACTGAGTGTTTGTGTTCTATTATTGTGTTGGGACAGGGACTCTTGACACAGTCCTTAATAAGAGATGCATTTATTTATAACATGCTGTTCACCATTCTCTTCTCCCTTTTCACATTTTGTGGAGAGATTATAAAAGGAATCCAAGTTTAGAATACAGAACTACAGTGAAACGCTTTTTATAACTACACGTTGTTTTATACGATGTAGCTTTGGTCAATGAGAGAAAATTCTGAACGAACAACAAGTTTGCCAAGTACTTAGACTATGAATGGGCAAAGTTCCACTTGGCTTCAGTCAACCGCTGGCGTTCTCATTGACTAGTGCTGGAGATTTATCTCAACTTTTAACTGATCTTTATTTATTCATTTTCTAAACACTTAATTATGGCTATTTATTTCCCTGCATGCAATTGACCCATCACACACCACAGAATGTGGCATTTGCTTTGGTTTTGCCTTGGTTTTGTTGCAGCTTGCCGAGAAATAAATAGCAAACAAACCTCTGGTGTTAAAGATCACAAGTCGGGGCTGGCGTGCATGTGATAAATTAGATATGGGTCAGGGGCTGTGCAGTGCAATACGAAGAGATTGTCTACCTCCGCGTTTGGCGCTCATTCATGCCGAAGTGATGCACTATGGGAATTACGACCAAATTCTGCACTGCAACATCTGCTCCCCCTAAGTGAGTTAGTGCATGTCAGACATCTTTATGTCAGAATATTGCAGTGATGGATGCAGTCTTCACAAAATGCTGCATAAAAATCTGGTGTGCCGTTCTGGCCATTAAGTGAAATTACTATTTAAATTAATGGTGCTGTCACAGTTTATCTGTGCAAAGAATGAACGCTGATTAGGGTATTAAGTAATTAGCAATTTATCACACTGGAACAAGGTTGATAATAATTAAAGAAGTAATGGTTTAGCAAAGAAACTGGAAAGGGAGTCACTTCGTGTTATGCGACTGAATTCTTGGCTGAAACATCCAATTCTGTCAAAGATGAGATTTTATGTGAAGGGATGCAGATTTTATTTCTTTATCTGTTTCATTTTTTATTTCTTTATTTTCTTATTCGGCAGCTACAGCGGGTTCATTATCAAAATTTGAGTTTGCCTGTCAGAAATCCCTTAGAGCTATCGGTCTAGTGTTTATGAGTTTTTTTGAATTAGGTCACCGTTTGCATATGATTTGCAGCTTGATATATGTCATAAGTGTAATGAAATTTAGGATCAACAAATATCATATGCAGCTGTGTCTACTCGTCAGAGGAGCATCTTGTGTGATGGAGTTGAAATGGTGACATTTTATTTTGTGAGTATTTACATGCGCCAAAAAAAATTAGATCCATGACAGAAAGACACGAATACAAATGAAATGCAGTAAAATGCCAGACCAGGATGTCCTTACGCAGAGGGGAAACCGTTTAAGAGACCCTGACCTGTCTGGCTACCTCTGCAGTGTTTTAGTACTGGGGATGTGCATCAGCACATGTGATTCCATATTTTTTTTTGAGAAAGGAGTTTACCAGGAAGGATACATTGAGATTTCACCCGTTTTCAAGTATGTCCTGGGTGGCGAGTATGTACAGTTAGGTGTCTTGCCCAAGGACACTTACTGGAGAGGTGATCTTGCTGGGATCGAACCCATGTCTCCACAGGCTCTCTCCACGCAGAGCAGTGATGTTACCTCTACTCCACCCAGCCGGTGGAATGTTTGATGTGATGTGTAACCACTAGGAAAATATCCCAATTAATGCAAAAATCACACACTTCTATTGGGTTTTGTTGAGTGAGATGAATAGTATTCATAGGTCATTTAACCCCTTCTCTACAAAAAGCACTTTTCATTGAAAAAATTGATTTCGTGACCAGGGGCGGACTGACCCATCGGGCACTCGGGCACTGCCCGAGGACCCGCGGGTCAGTAGGGGCCCGGTTTGGGGCGACACATTGTGCCCCCGACTGTTTCCTCTGATGATCGTAGAAATTAAAAGGCAGCCAGTGACGCACTCTGAAAATGCCGCAGTGGCGCCTGCGCCACCCCCTCACGTGACATGTCATGTGAGGGGCGGTGCCAGTGCAACGTGCTTCTCCAGTTGACTGGGATGCGGTCACACAGCAGGCGCCACCACAGCGTTTTCAGAGTGCGCCGCTGGTTGCCTTTTAAGTTCTATGATCATCAGAGGGAAACCAGCGGGGGCCAGGGGCGGACTGAACCATCGGGCACTCGGACACTGCCCGAGGGCCCGCGGGTCAGTAGGGGCCCGGTTTGGGGCGACACAGTGGGCCCCCGCCGCTTTCCTCTGATGATTGTAGAAATTAAAAGGTAGCCAGCGGCACACTCTGAAAATGCCACGGTGGCGCCTGCGCCGCCCCCTCACGTGACGTGTCACGTGAAGGGCGGCGCCAGTGCAACGTGCTTCTCCAGTTGACTGGGATGCTGTCATGCTGCAGGCACCACTGCGGCATTTTCAGAGTGAGCCGCTGGCTGCCTTTTAATTTATACAATCATCAGAGGGAAACCAGCGGGGGCCCAATGTGTCGCCCCGAACTGGGCCCCTACTGACTCGCGGCCCTCAGACAATGCAACCTGGGGGGGGGGCAATATTTATCTGCTGGTAGGACTATATATCCATGAGTGAGCTACTGGGAGCACTATATATTCATGAGTGAGCTACTCGGGGCACTATATATCCATGAGTGAGCTACTGGGGGCAATATATATCCATGTGTGAGCTGCTGGGGCACTAAATATCCATGTGTGAGATGCTAGGAGCAATATATATCCATGGGTGAGCTGCTGGGGAAATATATATCCATGGGTGAGCTGCTGGTGCAATATATATCCATGTTTGAGCTGCTGGGGGCAATATATATCCATGTTTGAACTGCACATTACTGTGGGTTTTATTGCTGTGGATTCTGATACGCTCATACACACTGCACATTCCAGTGAGTTTTATTTCTGTGGAGCTCTGTAATACGCTCATACACACTGCGCTTTACTATGAGGTTTATTGCTGTGTAGCTCTGTAATACGCTCATACACACTGCACATTCCAGTGAGGTTTATTGCTGTGCAGCTCTGTGATGTGCAGTGTCTCAGGATTGCACAGTATCTTTTAAAGTGATCGTCAGTTTCCCACATTTTCCACAGGGACTTTATGTGCCGTGGCGCAGCCTTACCTGCAATGAGTGGGTGATGGCTGCTGCAGCAGTGCGGTGGCCATCTGTAAGTATGGAGGGGGCACAATTCGCTGCTGGGTCCAAGTGGATTTTCAAAAAGGTTATTTTTAGGAGTTCAGAAATAAATTCTTTAGCTCAATAAAGTACATGTGGTGTTGCGTGGTAGGGAGTGGTTTTTATGGGTGTGGCCTCCTGTGGGTGCGGAACAAGGGGGGCCCCATGACCTCCTATTGCCCGGGGGCCCCATTAGTTGTCAGTCCGCCGCTGATCGTGACATTTATTTCAAACGTGGGTTGCAAAGTTAACAAATAAATATAGAGCAAAATAGAACTTTTGCACAAGAGATTGTTGGACTAAAAAATTAAATAATGTAAATTTGCTCATTTTTAATTTTATCCTTTACAGAAATATTACTGGGATCAAATAATCTGAACTCTAGATGGTATCCCTTGCCTTACACAATTTTACATGGGGACTGCATTATCAGCCTACAGGCAGAAATTACCTTTTTTGCCAAATACAGTAAATGTCAAAGATAGATCATAAAATGGTCGGATCTCCTGCTTATGGGGATTTGTAGTGATGATAATGAGATTATTAGCAATGCAGCTTCCAAAAATATACCAATAGAATATAAAAATAATACCTCCATGTGGCATAATGCCTGTGTATGGAAATTACAGTAACGCCATGTATCTGTACTGTACAGGGATTTTCCGTTATTATATCCCTCTGAATCTTATCTCTGTACAGCAGTGAGTAATGTAGCAGCAAAGTTCTTGAACCTTCTGTTACAGTGAAGTTTCGGTTGCACTTTGCAGCTTGTTTTAGAGTATTACAGAGGCACAGGAGGGAATTTCGTTTCGCCACAGGGAGCACATTAATCCTACCTTAAAAAGATATGCAAATTGGGTCTTGATATGCTAATGATCAAGTATCACCTCCTGGAGTCTTGTGCTGCCAGGCCACGTGACCTGCATGATCTCGCTCTCGTGAGATCGTGCAGGGCCACTGAGTGATTTGCAGAGGGTGACTGGGGACTTTTTGTCCCTGGCCTCACTGTGTATGTATCTTATAATAAACATTTCTAATTGCAATTTTCCAATATATGCTTTTATCTTATACTAATGTTTGTCTATAAATGTTTGTTTGTTTTTAGGGATGGACTGTTGTGGGACAGACTTTGTGAACGTTTCGGAGTCTATCTGCTGTGTTGACTCTAGCGGGCAATTTAAAGTACATCTAAAGCCGCAGCAGGCGGAGTCATTAAAGTGCTGTGACACTCAGCTCATTTCACAGAATGAAGAATGTTGTAATGGAGTTGGATATAATCCACTGATTCATGAGTGTGCCAACAGGATGCCATCGCAAATTTACAGCAAGGTACTGGTATTTAAAAGAACTGGAAATGGAACAGGTTTTGCGTTTGTAGTTATTTTCTTATGTATAGCTTTGCTCCCGGGCACATTAGGAGGAGTCAAAATAATAACGCATAATGTTTTGGATTAAAGCGGGTTGCTTAAACTGGCAGTGATCAGAGTATTTTGCTGCGGATATAAGACTGTGTACAAGGACAGGTGACTTTATGCCCCATTTGCTATAGAAGTAGCACCAGTTTAAATCTATGAGGCTTAAAGGGACAGGTATAAACATGGATGACACTATTCTACACCATTTGTTTCACCTAATTCTGGTGGGACAGGCTGCCCATGGTGTTTGATAGAAGATAGAAGAGTATATTTATCCCCTTACCAAAAGAAAAATAGATAGATCATTTTCCAGGAGCATTAGGCAATATATATATACAGCATATATTGACACACTCAGCCAAGTTAAAAACTTGTATGCTATTAATTAAATGTTTTAAAAAACATACAGGGTTATTCAAAGAGATCCGACTTGTGGCCGAAAAGTAACCGAACAGTGAAATTCAGCATACGGTTACCTTTCCTGGCCATTCAGCTATTCAGAGAGCAGGCAGTACGCCAAATGTTGGCGAATTGCCTGCACATACGGTGCCTGTTCGAGGGCAGTGAAATCCCCATAGAGAAGCAATGCTTCGTCTATTCAGAGAACACAAAACAGCTGAGAAAGGTTGCCGAATTGCCCTGCCATTCGGTGGTTTCATTCTACAGGTTTATTTAGGAGAATCCCATAGGCTTCAATGTTAAAAATATTCCCGTTTAACTTCTTATACAAGAAAAAATATTCCCGTTTTAATGCAATATCTAATAAACCGTTTATTCTGCAGTAAAAAGTCTCATTTTTAGATTTTTTAGGATCATTTAAGCATTTTTAGGGATTTTTTGCGAAAAAAAGTTTCCTGGTTTTTTTTAACCACTTCGCTGCGGAGGAAGCGCTCAGCGCGTCCTGCCGCAGGAAGGGTTGGCTGCGGAGGACGCGCTGAGCACGTCCTCCCGAAGCAGCCTGCGATCGGCCGGATTACGGGCGATCACTGTGCCCCCCGGTGCGGGCTGACATCCAAGATGTCAGCCCGTCAATCCGGGACCGCCGCGGGCACAATAGATGTCATCGCGGTGGCGCGATGACATCTATTTCAGGGGCCCCCCCCGCGTGTGCGGAGGAGGCGCCTGAAAGGGAGGGGGGATCCTGAGCTTAATGCCAGGCACCGTTTGGAAGGGCACAGCCTGCCCTTCCAAACGGTGGCTGTCATTAACCCCTGGGGAGCCAGATCACGAATCGGCGCTGAAAAGCGCCGGTTCGTGATCCTTTCCCGGAGCTAGCCGACATCTTGGATGCCAAGCCTCCGGGAACTTCCCCTGAGGACTGGCGTCATCGTGCATAGCACGATGACGCCAGTCCTGGAGTTAACCCCTAGCTGCCACCAATGGTGGAGATAGGGGGTTCCAATGAACCCCCTATCTCCCGATCCGTGGCAGCTAGGGGTTAAAGTTTGGTACTGTTTGATCGGCCAGAGCATGGCCGTTCCAACCATACCAAACACGACTGTGAAAAAGTTTTTTTAAAAAAAATAAAATTAAAAATAAAAATTAAATTTTTTATTTTTTTTTGGTTAATGCAGCAATATTGTTCCTATTTCAATTATAATGTGAACAATGATGCTGCACTAAAGATTTTTGTATGCGGTGCGTTTGCTAAAATTGCATAATTTCCCCCAAAAAACATGTAACGAGACCCCATTTCTAATTTTTTTAACAAGCGCGCCCCATACAAAATATAACCGCAATTGCTCGCATGTGAAAATGTGAAAAAAAACACTTTACACGTTGTAAATTTTTGAAAATTCAAATTTTATTGCATATTTTGTTATAATATACAGACAGGACATAACGTATACATATAATAATGACATATTATGAATCTTCCGAGTCTGCCAGAAAGAACGATATATAATATGTCTGGGTCATATAATAAAATAAGGCTTCAAAACGCGGTTAAACATGATGAGCGAAACCGGTAAAAATGACCTCAGCACATAGGCGGGAAATGCCTCAGCAGTGAAAGGGTTAAAAAGTTTTTTCTTTTTTCTGTAACAGCCCTTTTTATTATCATTCATTGGATCTTACAGTTGTGTTCAAAATTATTCAACCCCCACTGAAATTGAGTGTTTTGGCCAGTTTGACATTGATTTTGATCATTCAGTCATCTTGCTTCCAATTAAATCAAAGAGGCACGTGTAGGTCAGACAAATATAACATAACATTTATAATGAAATAACCACAAATGTCTTTTCTGTGCTCACATCACTATCAGTTTTATTCAACCCCCAAGTGACATTCAATCTTAGTACTTAGTACAACATCCTTTTACAGTTATAACAGCTTTTAAACGTGAAGCATAGCTTGACACAAGTGTCTTGCAGCGATCTACAGGTATCTTCGCCCATTCGTCATGGGCAAAAGCCTCCAGTTCAGTCACATTCTTAGGCTTGCGCACTGCAACTGCTTTCTTTAAGTCCCACCAGAGGTTCTCAATCGGATTTAAGTCAGGTGACTGCGATGGCCACTCCAAAATGTTCCAGCCTTTAAACCGCAACCATGCTCTAGTTGACTTGGAGGTATGCTTGGGATCATTGTCCTGTTGAAAGGTCCAACGTCTCCCAAGCCTCAGGTTTGTGACGGACTGCATCACATTGTCATCCAATATCTCCTGGTACTGAAGAGAATTCATGGTACCTTGCACACGCTGAAGCTTCCCTGTACCTGCAGAAGCAAAACAGCCCCAAAGCTTGATTGACCCCCCGCCATGCTTCACAGTAGGCAAGGTGTTCTTTTCTTCATAGGCCTTGTTCTTCCTCCTCCAAACATAGCGTTGATCCATGGGCCCAAACAGTTCTAATTTTGTTTCATCAGTCCACAGAACACTATCCCAAAACTTCTGTGGTTTGTCCACATGACTTTTGGCATACTGCAGTCGACTCTTCTTATTCTTTGGAGACAGCAAGGGGGTGCGCCTGGGAGTTCTGGCATGGAGGCCTTCATTACACAGTGTGCGCCGTATTGTCTGAGCTGAAACTTCAGTACCCACATCTGACAAATCTTTTCTCAGTTCCTCAGCAGTCACACGGGGACTTTTCTCCACTCTACGCTTCAGGTAGCGCACAGCAGTCGAAGTCAGCATCTTCTTTCTGCCACGACCAGGTAGCGTTTCAACAGTGCCCTTTGCCTTGAATTTGCGAATGATGCTTCCTATGGTCTCTCTTGGTATGTTTAGCATCTTTGCAATCTTCTTATAGCCATTGCCCTTCCTGTGAAGAGTAATCACCTCTTCTCTTGTCTTCCTGGACCATTCTCTTGACTTCACCATGTTTGTAACCACACCAGTAAATGTCTAGAAGGAGCTGAGTATCACAGTCATTTTAAAGCTGCCTAATTGGTGCTTATTATGCTTTATTGCTGCTCCGTGACATCCACAGGTGTTTTCAATACCTGATTGAAAACACTTGAATGAACCTCTGTTCTTCAGAGTGGTAGTCTTTAAGGGGTTGAATAATTGTGTCAATGAAGAATTCACAAAAGAAACATTTACTACTGTATTACAAAACCAATTGATGTCATTTTAGTTGCATATGGTTCTTTAAAAAGTCCTTGTAGGATTTCATTCTGAATACAATTACAACTGTACACTAAATTCCCTAAAACCCTTTACAGCATTGGGGGTTGAATAATTTTGAACACAACTGTATATGTAAATTTCAGACATTTTCGTTCTGTAGTTTCTTTGCAAACAGCGTTTCACTTTTCCAACATTCAAGCGTACTGTTTTTTTTTCTTCACTCCATTCGTCAGCGCCGGTTTCTCCGGCGTGTTCGGCGGGGTTAATCCAGATGTTTTTGCGGGTTTCGTTGTGCGTTCGCCGGGTTTTGCGGAGATTGTTCGCCGGATTTGCGGTGGCTTTTCCCTGCACTACGACGGCCCTGTGGTGCTTGCTGAATACACCAAAAAGTCGCCGAAATGGGATCGTTAAAATGCACCGAATTGAAGAAAACGAAAAGTCACCGAACGTGCGGTGACTTTTTGATTCTCTTTCAATAACCCTGATAATGACATGTTTCAGAAAGAGCTGAATCGTCCGCCATTATGATTTTATAATATTTAATCAATAAAATGCAAGTTTAGAACTTGCCCCCGAGTGCATTACTTGGCCATCAGTGCATACGCTGCACATATATATAAATATATATATAATTTTTTTCCCCCTTTATGTTTTAAAAGTTGTGACCAGATTCTGCCAATTTCATAAAGCACTTCATATCAGTTTTGTTTATGTAAATGGAGAAATGGGATCTGAGTGAGGGGTAATGCCCCACTCAGACAAGAAATTCTAGGACAGTAAATTTACATTACAGTGCTTGCAGTATCCTCCATATTAAAATGCTGGGCAAGGGCTGTTTTGTTTTTCTGTAATATGCGAATACAGATATTTCACATTGGAAAGAGTGACTTTTTTAAACAAATGTATCCTTCCTGGTAAAATACTTTGCAAATAAATAAATAAGAAGATACATTTTTGTAAACGTTCTAAAAGTTTCGGAATCCAATAAAAGCATTCCATGAACTCCATAACATTGCTCCACTTTTTCAACTTGATGCCTTAATTGGTTTTAAAAAAAAAAATACCACTGTGTGTATAAACATCTTCATCTCCAGTTCATTCGCAATCGCAGAATTTGCATCAGTCTCCATGGTCTCTGGTTCTAGAGGAAATATAGAAAAATGATACACAAATTCAGTTGCATGTTAAAAAAAATCTGTTTGTAAATACAGTTTGATTTAAAAATATAAGCAAGTCGTGATCCCCAAATAAAATATTCTACTATACAAAAAAATGGAAAAATATGTTATGTTTCACTGTGCAGTATAAATAAATAAATTAGATAGATGTATCCTGATGTAAGGAACGTAGTCGAGCAAATTAAATTTAGCATTCTGTATTTAATTTCAATTTGTGCTTAGTAATTAGATGCTATTAATAAGTGACAAGTAAAAGGAAATCTGCTGACATTAAAATGATGGAAGATCTTGTTCAAAATCTCCTGGGTTTAAAGATAAATAAATAAAAACAGAAGTGCATTCTGGTAAGGCTATAATTGACAATGTTTTTAAAATATATATATTTATACCACACAGTGAAATTCAAGTACATTAAATGTATAAAAACAACAAATACATAAGATATTAACAGTGATATAAGCCCTGTCAAGACTGTATGTGTACTCTATTTGTTAGCTGCTAATATCTGTATTTTTACAGGAAGAAAAATGTGATTTAAATGTTTTGTGCCCATTGCCTTTATCTTCCTCTGCGTATTGTGGGCAGTGTAGCTTTAGTTCGGCTACTGATTCTTGTTTCATGACCAAAAGATCATTGCATATCGTAACAAATTCAAATTCCCTGGAAAAAGAATTTTGCCCGACAGAGGAACAATTAATTTATACTGGAGGACCTGACAATTTCAATTTTACAGGTGACTTTTTTAATTTGTAAGATATGCAGTGGATTTATTATACAATAATTATATAGAAATTTAGATTTATCTCAATGCACAAGGTATCATTATGATTTTGATGATTGTGACGATGATTATTGTTCCGTAACATAATTGAAAAAGGTTGGACTGAAATGTTACTTGTACTGAATAAAATAGAGTAATTGAAGACTTTAAGGCTAGGGTCAGACGAGCGTGATTTCTACGGACTGTACGTCCTTGCACACGGACGTACGTCAGTACGGAAGACACAGTAGTGGCCACACAGTCCGTTTATTCACTGATGTATATTTTGACGGATGTAGGAGAGAAAATAAATTAAAAATCAAAACCATTTTGTCCGTGAAAAATGCTGGACGTATAAATGCAGTCCGTCTGACCACGTTCCATCACTCACACACAAAGCTATGCGGACGTTGCGGACGCAGCGCACTTTGTGCGGCCGTTCTAGGAGTAGTACGTTCTTGCCTGCCTTGCGTCCGTGGGCCGCGGCCGTTGTGTGTCCGCAGTTCAGTGCAGACGTACTTCATGTGTCAGGCTCCAATGGGCTTTCTGTCATGCTATCACGGATGTACTTTTAGGCGCAATCACGGACATGAACACTACGCTCGTCTGACCCCAGCCTAATAGTGCGGAAGCTTCGTTATTATTTTTTTCTACATTACCTTACTGTTACAGAGCCAGGTGGATTATGCTCCTGTCGCTATGTGGACTTAATACTCTGATTATGGTCTTTGTTGGTGTCTATACCTTTAATATGTTCTCCCATAACAGGCATTTATTTTTTTGTTAGAAAGAATATTTATATAACATTTATTGCAGAAAATAGGGGATTATTTAGGATGTAGGCAAACATTCACTGTTCCTCAAAGTAGGAAAAATGCCGTGGGTAACCCGAACATAGCGAGCAAAAAAAAGAAAACCTGAAACTGCCCAGCGGAGGTGTGAATTTCCTCACCATTATAGGTATAGGAGCCTGCAATTGGTGAGCAGCTGCAAATCGAGCTATGCCCCTGGCAAAAGGGAGTTGTGGTGAACCCCTCCCCCCAAAAAATCAAGTACAACAGAAAGAAAACCAAATAAAACAATGTGGGCTATATTACAAAGTTAGTGTTAACTTAACCAGAGCTGTTGTAAACTTCCCAGAGCCATTATAGCCTATGGAGGTTTTCAGTTTACAACAGCTCTGGTTATGTTGGCACCAAAAATGAGATTTGTGTGAATGAGTCATTATCAGACTGGAGGAGTTTAAAGGGAGTCCAGGAGAAATGGGAATATTTAAAGGAGGCATTATTGAAGGCCACAGGCAATTGCATTCGGCTGGTTAGCAAAAACAAAGGGCAGTATTACAATATTGGTGCTAACTTAACCAGAGCAGTTGTAAACTTACCAGAGCCATTATAGCCTATGGGCCATATTACATACTTGGTGCTAACTTAACCAGAGCTGTTGTAAACTTAAAACCTCCGTGCCATATTACATAGTTGGTGCTAACTTAACCAGAGCAGTTGTAAACTTAAAACCATATTACATAGTTGGTGCTAACTTAACCCCTTAGTGACCGGGCGGTTTTACACAAATCCGTCCTTTAGTGACCGCTGCTGTTTTTACGTTTCTGCGCTGTTAGGGTTTAGGTCAAATTTTCCTCTTACTCGTTTATTCAACCCACACATATTATACACCCTTTTTCCCGCCATTAAATGGACTTTCTAGAAATACCATTATTTCCATCATATCCAATAATTTACTATAAAATAAATATGAAATATGATGAAAAAAATGGTAAAAACACACTTTTTTGTAATTTAATCCCCAAAAGCTACAACCACCAATAAAGACCCCGGCTAAATAGTTTCAAAATTTTATCCCAAGAATAGAAATACCCAATTTTTACATGTTTTTGCCTTTTAACCCTTTCACTGCTGAGCCAGTTCACCTATGTGCGCTGTGCTCATTCTGACCATTTTGTGCTAATTATTTTGAGATGACAGCCTAGGTCCTATTTAAATAAACCCCCCCAGACAACATTTTTTTTTTAAAAAAACACATATTTTTATTTTCTAAAATTTTTTTATTATTATTTTTTTATTTTATTTTTTAAAAAAATTTTTAAACCAAACCTGGTCATGTTTGGTATCATTGGAAAGGCCATGATCAGGCCATGACCATCTAGCTGCCATGGATCCTTAGGATCCCCTTATCTCTACATGGCAGCTAGATGGTTAACTGGCCCACTGACATCCTCACATATATGGTGAGGTTGTCAGTGGGTGGGGGGGGACCTGGGGCTAGGCTGACATCCAAGATGTCAGCCCCCCTCCAGGTTCAAATCGCATTTTGGCGACAATCTGGCGGCGAAACGGTTAATGCTATTAAGACTCTCCCCTTTTCAGCGGTGCAAAAAACATCTCCCTAGCTTCAATGGTTGGGGAGATAGAGGGCTCCGAAAGGAGCCCCCCCTCCCCTCCATTGATTTGAATGGGGGCACCTGCTGATGACGTCACCACGCAGCGTGGTGACGTCATCAGCCTCGCCTGCCCATGTAAATCACATGGGCAGGCTTCCTCCCTGCCAGATCACCAAGGGATCTAGCGAGGACGGCGAGTATCGGGCGGGAGGGGGATTTGGCGCCGCTGACGTACCCTGTACGTCCGTGGGTCTAAGGGAGACCTGAGGACAGGACGTACAGGGTACGTCAGGGGTCCTTAAGGGGTTAACCAGAGCTGTTGTAAACTTAAAACCTCCACAGGCTATAATGGCTCTGGGAAGTTTACAACAGCTCTGGTTAAGTTAGCACCAACTATGTAATATGGTTTTAAGTTTACAACTGCTCTGGTTAAGTTAGCACCAAGTATGTAATATGGCCCTATGGAGGTTTTAAGTTTACAACTGCTCTGGTTAAGTTAGCACCAACATTGTAATACTGCCCATAGACTATAATGGTTCTGGTAAGTTTACAACAGCTCTGGTTAAGTTAGCACCAACTACGTAATATGGCCCAAAAAAGGGAAGAAACCACTGTGGTACTCTGCAGAAGTGGCCAAAATAGTGAAGAACAAAAAGATAGCATTCAATAATTATAAAAAAAACTCAGAGTGAAGAAGATAGGCAAACCTATAAGATTAGGCAGAAAGAGGCAAAGCAATATATAAAAGCTTCCAAAGCACACGCAGAAGAGAAAATAGCTCAGTCAATAAAAAAGGGGGACAAAACATTTTTTAGATACATAAACGAGAAAAGAAAAGTAAAACAAGGATTAAAAACAAAGGAAGGAAACAAACAAACAAATGTAGAAGAGGATAAAAGTCTCGCTGACTGCCTCAATGAATATTTTTGTTCAGTCTTTGCAGAAGAAAAGGAAGGAAAGGGACCTCAGTTAGGAGGAAATACTAAAGAGACATTTACATAGGAGTTTACAGAGGAGGAGGTTCAACAGGAGCTGTCTAAAGTAAAGACAAATAAGTCATTGGGGCCTGATGGGATCCACCCGAAGTTATTAAAAGTGCTCAGTGGTGTAATAGTAAAACCGTTAACAGATTTATTTAACCAATCCTTGTTAACAGGAGTCGTCCCAGAAGACTGGAAATTAGCAAATGTTGTGCCCATTTACAAGAAGGGTATTAGGGAGGAATATCAGTAGTGGGGAAATTAATGGAAACCATGTTAAAGGAAAGGATTGTTGAACATCTAAAAACACATAGATTACAAGATCAGAAACAACATGGGTTTACCTCAGGGAGATCATGCCAAACTAATCTTATTGATTTTATTGATTGGGTAACAAAAATAATAGACAATGGTGGTGCAGTAGACATTGCTTATTTAGATTCCAGTATGGCTTTTGATACTGTTCCGCATTGAAGGCTTATCAATAAATTGCAATCTTTGAGCTTGGATTCCAATATTGTTGAATGGATTAGGCAGTGGCTGAGTGACAGGCAACAGAGGGTTGTGGTAAATGGAGTTTATTCGGCGCAAGGTCTTGATACCAGTGGGGTACCTCAGGGGTCAGTACTTGGACCCATTCTCTTTAATATTTTTATTAGTGATATTGCAGAAGGTATTAATGGTAAAGTATGTCTTTTTGCTGATGACACAAAGATTTGCAACAGGGTTGACATTCCTGGAGGGATCAGCCAAATGACAAATGATTTAGGTAAACTAAAAAAATGGTCCGAGCTGTGGCAATTGAGTTTTAATGAGGATAAGTGCAAGATAATGCACCTGGGGCGTAAAAACCCAAAGGCTGAATATAGAATATTTGATACAGTCCTAACCTCAACATCTGAGGAAAGGGATTTAGGGGTTATTATTTCAGAGGATCTAAGGGTAAGTAGTCAATGTAATAGAGCAGCAGGAAATGCTAGCAGAATGCTTGGTTGTGTAGGGAGAGGTATTAGCAGTAGGAAAAGGGAAGTGCTCATGCCACTGTACAGAGCACTGGTGAGACCTCACTTGGAGTACTGTGTGCAGTACTGGAGAGACCGTATCTCCAGAAGGATATAGACACCTTAGAGAGAGTTCAGAGAAGGGCTACTAAAATGGTGTACGGCTTGAAGGAGAAAAGTAACCAGGAAAGGCTTAATGATCTTAACATGTATAGCTTTGAAAAAAGACGAGACAGAGGAGATATGATAGAAACATTTAAATACGTAAAGGGAATCCACAAGGTAGAGGAAGGGAGTATATTTTTAAAAGGAAACAAAGTAGCAAAACAAGAGGACATAGTCTTAGATTAGAGGGGCAAAGGTTTAAAAGTAACATCAGGAAGCATTATTTTACTGAGAGGGTGGTGGATACATGGAACAGTCTTCCAGTAGAAGTGGTAGAGGCCAAAACAGTGATTGAATTTAAGCAGCCATGGGATAGGCATAAGGCTATCCTAAACAAAAGATAAATCCAGGTAAAGTATCCATGTAAATGGGCAGACTAGATGGACCGAAAGGTTCTTATCGGGCAACATTTTCTATGTTTCTATTGTAATATAGCCCTGTGTCTCCAACAAGTTTGTAAATACACAAAAATATCAAAAGAAAAACATACAATTACCAACAAAAAGGCATTGTTTCCTATTCCAAAGTCCCGACCCTCGACCAGGCCGTCCCCCCTAGCAAGCAAAAGCAAACTTTATTGAACGTCCATATCGCTCCCTCTCCTATTGCAAGAAAACTCAAGGAACGCCAATGTAACACCTACATTCCACCCATCTGCATATCAACAAGGACAGTGATCCCCATCATAGGCGTGCGCAGGGGGTGCGCCTGATGTACCCTATTGTTGGATGAAAAGGTCCTCTTTCACTTTCTACATTGACTGTCATGTCCCATGACTCAGGGTTTATTTGTATATTTTAATGTTATGTGTTGAATCTGCCTTTTGCTGCTTACAGCTATTATTTCATAGCTATTTTGATCCTGCTGGGTTTTCTTACCCTTGCTGTATCCAGCTAGCTCCATCTCTTTTAGTTCAGTCTTGTTCTGAGGTACTTACTGGTCACCTAGCAGCCATCTTTGCTCAATGCTGGACAGAACTTTTCACCTGCATTGCTGTACACTATTACAAAGATTATCAGTCTGATCATTAAAGTTTTCAACTGGATTCATCTTTCTACGTGTCAGTTTTGACTGTTGATAGTTGACACTGTCTGCTGAACTTTCATCGTGTGAGTACTGGTCAATACAGACTTAGCTAGTTTCAAGCACCCGCGCCTCACAGCTTTGCTAGCGAGGCAGAATATTGGCATTTTAGATGTTCCTTATCTGGTTCATGATGAGTAGCATAAAAACTTGTATCTCTTGCTTACATGCTTGTTATTTCTAATGAACAATGTGCTTTTTTTGGCAAAATCTCCTGAACAACATAGGTTTTCAATTAATAAATGTTGCATGGGTGCACACCCTAAACTAACTGGCTGGGTATGCCAGTGATCCCCATTCTCAATTGCAGAAAAGACAGCCAGAACAAGAAAAATGTCCCGAAAAAGCTAAAAACTGCTAATATCACTATTCAAGTTAAAGTCACCAAACACGTAAAATGAACTATCCATAGGTACATACAAGTGAATTTAACATAAACATAATTTAAGTATTAATGTTTTTCTGGCTGAGAGAACATGTATATGGTCAATCATCCTAACTCTCACAGCAGGTGTCAGTCTATATGCTAAGCCATTGCAACTGCATCCAGCTTTTTTGTTGGAAGTTATGTCCATTTACAATTAGGAAATACGTTCGCCTTTGGGAAGTATCGTGATTGGAGAGTCTCCTTGCACCACAGGCAACTCCTATCGTGACCTTTAGATAATATTTGCATAGGCTAACACATATTGATCCATCAGTTATGTATTCAGAATACATACACACACCGGCCACTTTATTAGGTACTTCTTGCTAGTACTGGGTTGGACCCCCTTTTCTGCTGCTGCTGTAGCCCATCTGCTTCAAGGTCGGACGTGTTGTACATTCAGAGATGGTATTCTACATGCGTTGGTTGTAATTATTATTCATTATTTATAAAGCGCCAGCATATTCCGCAGCGCTGTACAATAAGCACAGTATAGACAGGGTTATAATACATTGAACAACATTTGACAAACAGTACAGGAGGAGATGAGGGCCCTATTCCCGTAGGAACTCACAATCTAGGAGGGTTGGGGTTGGAAACAGGAGGAGAGGACTGTAAGGTGAGAGTGATTGATGGTTGTGTCAGTGAGTTGGGTGGTAGGCTTCCCTAAGGCCCCCGGCACACGAGCGTATTTACGGCTCATGTGCGCCCGCAATTCCCTGCGTCCGTGCGTTTTTGACGGGGAAAGCCATCCACCGGACGTGAAAAAGCCCTCCCCGTCAAAAAGCTAAACGGACGCTGACAGGCTACAAAGCGCGATTCTCCATAGGAGGATCGCGCTTTGTACGCTGAGCGCAGAGAGTGGAAGGAACGCCCACTTTCACGGACGTTCCTTCCTCTCTCTGTTAACGCTCGTGTGCCGGGGGCCTAAATAGGAATGTTTTAAGGGAGCGTTTGAAGGAAGAGAAGTTAGGGGGCTGCGTTCCAGAGAGTGGGGGCTGCGCGTGAGAAATCCTGCAGTCTATGGGAAGAGGTGATGTGGGGAGAAGCTAGGCGCAGGTCACTGTTTGACCTTAGGGAGCGGGCTGGGGTGTATTTGGTGATTAGTGAGGACAGGTAGTGGGGCGCTGAGTTAGTGAGGGTTTTGTAGGTAAGGATAAGGATTTTGAACTTAATTCTGCAGTGGATGGGGAGCCAGTGAAGGGACTCGCAGAGGGGAGCGGCAGAGACAGAGCGGCGGGTAATGAGTGGTTATTTGAGTTACTGTTGCCTTTCTATCATCTTGAACCAGTCTGCCCATTCTCCTCTAACCTCTGACATCAACAAGGCATTTTCTTCCAAACAACTGAGGCTCTCTGGATATTTTCTCTTTTTTGGACCATTCTCTGTAAACCCTGGTGATATTTTTACGTGAAAATACCAGTAGATCAGTAGTTTCTGAAATACTGGCCTGCCCGTCTGGCACCAACAGTCATGCCACGTTCAACATCACTTAAATCTTCTTTCTTCCCCATTCTGATGTTCGGCTTGAACTTCAGCAAGTCATCTTCACCACGTCTAGATGCCTGAATGCATTAAGTTTCTGCCATGTGATTGGCTGATTAGCAATTTGTGTTAAAAGCAATGGAACTGGTATACCTAATAAAGAAGCTCTTCAGAGACAATTAGGAGAAAAATACAGGAAATTGAGCAAGTATAACATATTCACCTGTGACATAAATATTGGAGAATGCATATACCATCCAGGACTACATGTCTTACAGGTAGGATCTTAGCAGCGTCGTTTCCTAAAGCATCCAAAGGAATGCGAAATTAATCCATCAATGCTTCCTTTGTAACCCACAAATCTGAATTAGGAACCACAAGCGCCCACATCTTTGATATTATATGGCAGGAGAGATGAAGGCGTTTATATCTACAAACTGTCATCAGCAACCACAAATATTAGTAACAGTTGCTTTATGTCATACACATAGCAAGCTGGTTTTAATAGTGTTCATGGCAAAAGCTCTACAACCAAATTCATTGGACACCTCACAAATAAATGGGTGAGGATAGCAGAGGACAAGCTGATCCTTAATTAACGGGGTTTCTAAATTAAGAAATACATCAGAAAGTCAATATACTTACAGCTCACTACTATTATACTCCGTATCGGTATAATTTTCTTTGCGAAGGCAAAATCTACCTTGTGTACCACACCATCAAGACACAAACATATTCATTCCTCTGTGCGACAACAGCATTTGCCTCTGCAGCCGTGTCACCGTCATTATATCATCTGTCCCCTGAGCACAATGTACTCTGGAGTTTTGTATCATAAGTAAGAAAAGGAGTCTCATTGATGGCTTTAATATCAAGCTCTGGTTTCTTGATGTATCCACAAGCATTCTCCATTATTTCTGCTAGGTTCCCTCTGTCGGGTTTAGGACAACATATAAAAATGTGTGGGTTGGCAGGCTAAATGTCTATTCAGGGGTACCATGATAAACAAAGACGCTGACTCCATTAAATGACTCTCTCGTGTGTTTCAAGCTTTATTTGCATTGACCCTGTACCTCTTACCTACTGACCATAATTCAATCTGATAGTATCAAGGCCTAGGTTCATGCTCCCTCAAACATGCCCATACTGTTGACAAATTTGACCCTGAAGCCTCATTTTATTATAACGTTATTATATTTTTAATTCATTAACTTCCCATTATGCCCCAAGGTCTTCCTAATATCAAGGATTCTCTATGAATCTATCCTACTTTTTCCCAAAGAAAGCCTCCCTCTTATTCATTTATTTCAGGTATGGTCTGTTGTTGTTAATGTTGCATCCCCCCCTCTTACTTCAAGGACATCTTACTTGTAGTAACTACTCTTGTACCCGCAGCCTTACTTTATCACTATAGACAGGACCGGTATAAAACATTTACACACACACTAGTCAAAACACATTTCGTGCCCCTACTCCCCCTGACACATAGAGCCAAAGACATAAAAACATTCACACACAGACACTAACAGACATTACAAAGACATCAAATGAGACTGAATAGCCCACATAATATGAGAGACACATAACAAAAAAACACACACAAACAGGCACACACGTACATGCACACATAAGTAAAGACTAATAAACCGGCACAGACACACATACACTGATATTTACGCAGACCAGTACAGAAACATACTCAGACCAATACACACAGATAAAATATATATATACACCGAAACATAGAAACTAATACACACAAAAACACCATGATGCATGCCCACACACAGAGAAACATACACAAACCAATGCACAAACATGCACAAATAGACAAAAACCAAGGCACACACACAACCATACACAGACCTACAGAGAAACATACACAAACCAATACTGACATGGCACCCGACATGCGCCATGGTGGAACCCAAATTTTTGGGAGTTAGGATATCGAAGCGTTAGTGGTGAACAAGCACAGTATACACAGGAATACAGTATATGAATACAATAAGTGTATACAATGCACGGCTACTGATAGTGGGTTACGCAGTTCTTGCACTCAGGATACTTAGTAGCCCCAGACAGGGGAACTAGAAGTGATGGATTGTAGACAAGTGACAGGATACCATGCAGCTACTGGTGGTGGAACATATAGCGCAGGGCTTGTAGACAAGCGACAGGATACCATGCGGCTACTAATGGTGGAACTTGTAGCGCAGGACTTGAAGACAAGACACAGGATACCTTTCAGCTACACAGGGTGGAACTGGTAGTACAGGGCACAGGAACAAGGCTAGAAACCGCAACGACTGGGAGGTCAAAAACCCCCCCTAAAGACTAGGCAACTAACAAACTAATGACAGAGCCCAGAGGGAAGGGCGTGCCTGGGTAATATAGCTGGCTGCACAGGTGGACAGGGGAATGCAGCCAGACAAGGGAACTCCTGGGATAGAGATAGGCAAGGAGCAGGAAGGGGAAGAAGTGGCTGGATTAGGGTGGAAGTCAGTATAACTGGCCCTCATTCTGAAGCTGTGCTTGTAAGAGTTGGGGTTACCAAGTGCTTGGACTCCTGATTTCAGATTTTCTACTTCATCCTCTGCATCACATTCACGTAGCTCTAATCCATGCAAGGGGGAATTGAAATTGTTGTTTACATTTGCAGAAGGAATAAAGATATTTTGACCCTTAATATTGGATCATTAAAAGAGGATTCCAAGCTTTAACACAAGCCAGTATTACCAGAATCCAATAATTGGACGCCTGATGCTTTCATGTCTGGCATCCACGTTTGACATTTGACAAATATAGGTAATTAGCAGAGATTGTCTTTCAATTTTGGGCCAAATCACCTCCAAGCAAGGCATTTCTTTAATTTAACATGTATTTTTCTGTTTTTAAGAAGCAACATCTATAGCATTTAGACTTATTTGTCCTTTAATAGTCCCTCAAGTCACTGGGGAGGCACAACCTAACATATCACAACCTTACAGAAAAATCCTATGGACACTCTCACAATCCACAGAAAGACTTACTTAATTAACATAGACTATTCACCAATTATTCCTTTGTTATTTAAGATATCAATTCTAACAAGGCATGTGCTTAGGTGCTTACAACATAATTATCTTTTTCTTTTATTTAAGAATATAACTCTTCTATTTTTTAGACACCGGTCTGGTCCCTTTCACTACATATGAGTACAGACTTTCAACATGGAATAGCTACAGTCATGGCTTTAGTGGTACAACTACAGTAACCACCAACCAAGACCAACCCCAAGGAGTAAACCCACCTAGATGGAATATTTTGGTCAATCATGAAGATGTGATATCATTGAACTGGAAAAAGCCAGAGAAACCAAATGGTACTTGCAAATTTACTTTCACTCACAGACTGAACTCCATTACTCCATTCTACTGTCCCTCCCACCCAGGTCCGGTCCCAAATTTCATGCCTCCTTTTCAGCTGTTTCCACTTTTCACTCTTGCAAACCCTGCTATATTCTTTCTGTTCACCAGCTCCACCTGTCCTCCACTCCCTTTTGTTTCACCCACCTCCGTCCCTTTCAGGGTTTCTCAACTCCAGACCTCGGGACCCACTACAGGCCAGATTTTTCAGATCACCTTGGGGAAATGCAGACTGAGTCCTGCAATCACTGAGCAGCAAATCATATCACTTGTGCTGTGCATCAGCTATCCCACGAACCTGTCCTGTTAGTGGGTCCTGCAACCCCCCCTCCTCTACCCCCCCCCAAGATATCAAATAAATATGAACATGTGGATACAATGAAGAGATTAAATCTAAACCTAGCTGGACTATTTATGTCAATAAAAATGTGATTTAGGACAAAAGCAAAGCATCTTTTTTACATCAAGTGATTTCTAACAATGCTTATTATTGTTTGGAAATCATTGCTGGGAGTTTTAATGCTCTGTTATACACTAGCACACCTCAACCATTATGGACCTCTATAAGAAAGTG
This sequence comes from Leptobrachium leishanense, assembly GCA_009667805.1. NCBI lineage: Eukaryota > Metazoa > Chordata > Amphibia > Anura > Megophryidae > Leptobrachium > Leptobrachium leishanense. Next base: position 334,608,552 of record CM019066.1, read on the forward strand.
CTTTAGAAAAAAGATACTATCCTCCCATCAATCTCCCTCAGTAGGCCCACACCTTGGGTCATATTCTGTCCCTTGCCGCGGGATGAGAGGTATGTGATTTTTTTTTCGGGGGCGGGGGGGTTTCAGCTGGAGATGACTGATTCCGCAGAAGCGGAATCAGTTAGCACCAGGTCCTAGCTGTGGTTAACTTTTCAGTTAACCGCAGCAGGACGGTAATTAGCGTTAGGACTTTGCAATCCTAACGTAATTAACACTTTGCGCTCCACATGTTAAGCATAGGGAGCGCAGAGTACAGTAAGCTCGCGTTGAAAAGCACAAGATCCGAATCGCTAATGTTTTTTTTAACCCGTTAGCGTTCAGAATGTAATATGGTCCGCCTGTGCTATGGCAACAAGAGCTAATGTTAACGCTCACACAGGTGAGCGCTAACGTTACCGTTATCAATGTAACAGGGCCCTTTGCATATTGTGTACTGTTGTAGTTAAAAATCTCTTACTAAAAACAGCAACAAAACATATTTTCTAATTCCCATTTATTTTAAGAAAGATATTATTTACTAAATTTTAACGCGGTGTTTAATATATATATTTGTTGTTTCCAGGTGTTGTTCACTATGTGCTTCTACGAGATGGAATAGAGCGTTTTAAAGGCATGTCACAATATTTTGTAGATAAAGGAGGGATTCACCCATTCCAGGAATACATCTACCAGCTGCGTGCATGTACAAATGTAGGATGCCAGGATAGTGCTAAGGTAAATAAGATCAATTACAACTCCAAAATTGTAATTTAGTCACGCATACAGTATTGTTTTAATAAGGTAAAATAGTATTTATATGTTTTTGAGAAAGTATTTTACCAGGAAGGATACATTGAGATTTCTCTAGTTTTCAAGTATGTCCTGGGTGGCGAGTATGGACCGTTAGGTGTCTTGCCCAAGGACACTTACTGGAGTGGTGCTCTTTCTGGGATCGAACCTGTGTCTCCACAGTCTCTCTCCACACAGAGCAGTGATGTTACCTCTACTCCTCCCAGCTGGTACATCCCAGAGGTGTTGTGTTGTCATAGTCAGATTTTGTTCTCCGTAACCTGTAGACACCGAAATCAGGAGCGCTCCTACACCTCCCCCCAAAAATAAGTGCCAAAAATACTTTTTCATTTTATTTGCATTTTTGGGAGAAACAACAGTTTCTCACTGCACTCACATCAAAAGAAGAGGCAGAATGTGTTGCCTTAAAATAAAGCAAACATGGAGCAGAATATTAGGGTTCGAGTTAACTCAATAACCCAGTAAAAATGCATTGCACAATCACCTCCACATTTGCTCCCGGAGTGGGAAATGAGAAGGTGAGTTAATGCAGAATCACTGGTCACGTTATAATTGTAACTTGAAGAACAATAGTGCTGCGTTAGAAAAAAAGAAAAGAAAAAAAGATTCTTATTTAATTTATTGGTTATTTTTTTTATATCTGGTCATGTTTTGCATCATTGAAAAGACCATACTCTGGACTTTCCAATGATACCTTATATGTCCCTCTAGCCTGTAGGACTCCAGAGATACAGTGTTCTAAATGACTGTAAATTTGCTTTTATTTTTTTTACACAGCAACAGGGCCGCCATCAGGGCATTACGCCCATTACTGCCGTAAGGGGCCCGGGCCCGGTGGGGGCCCGGGCCGCCGGGTCCCGGGGGGAGGATCCCGGGCCCCCGACGGCAGCGGCGTCGCCCTTTAACAGCTCCGGTATCGGACTCGATGAGTCCGAATCCGGAGCTGTGTCCCTGCTGCTGCTGCAGGAGCCGGAGGAGACTGAGACACTGTGTCTCCTCCGGCTCCTGGCAGCTTCACTTCCTGGCTGGGCGGGGCCAAGCAGCGTGTGAGGGGCCTCCCAAGCACGTTGCTTTGGCCCCGCCCCTCCTCTCAGTGAAGCTGCGCGCCGGAGCTGGAGGGACCAGGAAGAAGATCAGAAGAAAAGAAGAGAAGAAGATTGAAGAAAAGGTGAAGAAAAGAAGAGCAGAAGAAAAGAAGATAGAAGACAGCGAGTGGTGAGCCAGGGCCCAGACCCCAAGGCCCAGGACCCAGACCCCAAGGCCCAGACCCCTAGGCCCAAACCTCTAGGCTCAGACCCAGGGCCCAGACCCCTGGGCCCAGACCCCTAGGCCCAGACCTCTAGGCCCAGACCCCTAGGCCCAGACCTCTAGGCTCAGACCCAGGGCCCAGACCTCTAGGCCCAGGGCCCAGACCCCCAGACCCTATGGCCCAGACCCCTAGGCCCAAACCCATGGCCCAGACCCTAGGGCCCAGGGCCCAGACCCTTAGGCCCAGACCCCAAGGCCCAGACCCTAGGGCCCAGGGTCCAGACCCCTAGGCCCAGACCCCTAGGCCCAAACCCATGGCCCAGACCCTAGGGCCCAGGGCCCAGACCCTTAGGCCCAGACCCCAAGGCCCAGACCCCTAGGCCCAGGGCCCAGACCCCTAGGCCCAGACCCCTAGGCCCAAACCCATGGCCCAGACCCTAGGGCCCAGGGCCCAGACCCTTAGGCCCAGACCCCTAGGCCCAGACCCCAAGGCCCAGACCCTAGGGCCCAGGGTCCAGACCCCAAGGCCCAGACCCAAGGCCCAGACCCAAGGCCCAGACCCTAGGGCCCAGGGTCCAGACCCCTAGGCCCAGGGCCAAGGCCCAGACCCAGGGCAAATGCCCAGGGCCCAGACCCCAAGACCCAAACCCAGGGCCCAGACCCTATGGCCCAGACCCAGGGCAAAGGCCCAGGGCCCAGACCCAGGGTCCAGACCCCTAGGCCCAAACCCATGGCCCAGACCCCAACCCAGGGCCCAGACCCTATGGCCCAGACCCTATGGCCCAGACCCCTAGGCCCAGACCCCTAGGCCCAGACCCCAGGGCCCAGACCCCAGGCCAGACCCTAGGGCCCAGGGTCCAGACCCCTAGGCCCAGACCCCTAGGCCCAAACCCATGGCCCAGACCCTAGGGCCCAGGGCCCAGACCCTTAGGCCCAGACCCCTAGGCCCAGACCCCAAGGCCCAGACCCTAGGGCCAGGGTCCAGACCCCTAGGCCAGACCCCAAGGCCCAGACCCCAAGCCCAGACCCTAGGGCCCAGGGTCCAGACCCCTAGGCCCAGGGCCAAGGCCCAGACCCAGGGCAAATGCCCAGGGCCCAGACCCCAAGACCCAAACCCAGGGCCCAGACCCTATGGCCCAGACCCAGGGCAAAGGCCCAGGGCCCAGACCCAGGGTCCAGACCCCTAGGCCCAAACCCATGGCCCAGACCCCTAGGCCCAGACCCCAACCCAGGGCCCAGACCCTATGGCCCAGACCCTATGGCCCAGACCCTATGGCCCAGACCCCTAGGCCCAGACCCCTAGGCCCAGACCCCAGGGCCCAGACCCCAGGGCCCAGACCCTAGGGCCCAGGGTCCAGACCCCTAGGCCCAGACCCCAAGACCCAAACCCAGGGCCCAGACCCTATGGCCCAAACCCATGGCCCAGACCCCAAGGCCCAGACCCTAGGGCCCAGGGTCCAGACCCCTAGGCCCAGGGCCCAGACCCCAAGACCCAAACCCAGGGCCCAGACCCTATGGCCCAAACCCATGGCCCAGACCCCAAGGCCCAGACCCTAGGGCCCAGACCCCTAGGCCCAGACCCCAAGGCCCAGACCCCAAGGCCCAGGGCCCAGACCCCAGGGCCCAGGGTCCAGACCCCTAGGCCCAGACCCCAAGACCCAAACCCAGGGCCCAGACCCTATGGCCCAAACCCATGGCCCAGACCCCAAGGCCCAGACCCTAGGGCCCAGGGCCCAGACCCTTAGGCCCAGACCCCTAGGCCCAGACCCCCTAGGCCCAGACCCCTAGGCCCAGACCCCAAGGCCCAGACCCTAGGGCCCAGGGTCCAGACCCCTAGGCCCAGACCCAAGGCCCAGACCCAGGGCCCAGACCCTAGGGCCCAGGGTCCAGACCCCTAGGCCCAGGGCCAAGGCCCAGACCCAGGGCAAATGCCCAGGGCCCAGACCCCAAGACCCAAACCCAGGGCCCAGACCCTATGGCCCAGACCCAGGGCAAAGGCCCAGGGCCCAGACCCAGGGTCCAGACCCCTAGGCCCAAACCCATGGCCAGACCCCAAGGCCCAGGACCCAGACCCTAGGGCCCAGACCCAGGGCCCAGACCCAGGGCCCAGACCCTAAAGCCCAAACCCAGGCCCAGACCCCAAGGCCCAAGGCCCAGACCCCTAGGCCCAGACCCCAAAGCCCAGACCCCAAGGCCCAGACCCAGGGCCCAGGGTCCAGACCCCTAGGCCAAGGCCCAGACCCAGGGCCCAGACCCAGGGCCAGACCCTAGGGCCCAGACCCAGGGCCCAGACCCTAGGGCCCAGGGTCCAGACCCCTAGGCCCAGGGCCAAGGCCCAGACCCAGGGCAAATGCCCAGGGCCCAAACCCAGGGCCCAGACCCTATGGCCCAGACCCAGGGCAAAGGCCCAGGGCCCAGACCCAGGGTCCAGACCCCTAGGCCCAACCCATGGCCCAGACCCCAAGGCCCAGGACCCAGACCCAGGCCCAGACCCCCTAGACCCAAACCCAGGGCCCAGACCCCAAGGCCCAGACCCAGGGCCCAGACCCCTAAGCCCAGACCCCAGGCCCAGGACCCAGACCCCAAGGCCCAAACCCAGGGCCCAGACCCCAAGGCCCAGGACCCAGACCCAAGGCCCAGACACTAGGGCCCAGACACTAGGGCCCAGACCCTGGGCCCAGACCCCCTAGGCCCAAACCCAGGGCCCAGACCCCTAGGCCCAAACCCAGGACCCAAGGCCCATACCCAGGGCCCAGACCCCAAGGCCCAGACCCAGGGCCCAGACCCCAGGGCCTAGACCCCAGGGCCCAGACCCTAGGACCCAGACCCCAGAGACCAGGGCCCAGGCTAGACCCCAGGGACCAGACCCCAGGGACCAGACCTCAGGGCCCAGACCCTAGGGCCCAGACCCCAAGGCCCAGACCCTAGGGCCCAGACCCCAAGGCCCAGACCCCAAGGCCCAGACCCTAGGACCCAGACCCCAAGGCCCAGGGACCAGACCCAGAGACCAGGGCCCAGGTTAGACCCCAGGGACCAGACCCCAAGGCCCAGTCCCAGGGACCAGACCCAGGGCCCAGGCCCAGGCCCAGACCCAAAGGCCATCATACACAGCCCATTTCTGTGAGATTTATTGCTGTGGATTCTGTGATATGTTCAGACACACCGCTCATTACTGTGAGTATTGTGGATACTGTGATAAGCTAATACACACTGCACATTACTGGGAGTTTTATTGCTGTGGTGCTATGTTATGTCTTTTTTTTTTGAAGGGGGAGAAAAGCTCTTAGAGGTTGAGGGGGGGCCCTGGGGGGCCCCATCGTGAGGTTTAGTAAGGGGCCCCATCATTTCTGATGGCTGCCCTGCACAGCAAGGCACTAGTGGTAGGTGTCTGTAGGCACATGCCTACTCTGCCTAATTATAAATCCGGCCCTGTGTGTTGTGTGACTTATTAGGCACATCAGCTTATGTTATATGTAAGCAGTTCACCCGTAGCTAATAGTTGTTTTAATATAACCAAAATATTCCCTTTGACTGTTGAAGGTGTTTGCCACCATAAAACAAGGTGTACCAGAGGACCTTTCCCCACTATTTATTACTACTGTGAACTCAACATCTTTACATCTGAGCTGGGTGATGGCAAAAAAGCTCAATGTCAGCATCAAGAAATATAAAGTTAATCAAGATGATGTGGCTATCTATGAGACTAATAAACCAATCACACATTATACTGTAACAGGTATGTAAAAATAATCCTGTTTAAACATAAACTACACGACATTACATTATCCTTTGGCTTATATACGGATAATGATCCTTCCCTTAATTTTTGGCTTGGTTAACAAAAATGATGGCTAAGGGTAAGTAGATAAAGATAAGTAAAATATTGCATGTGTATGTCAACATTTTATGTCTTTGCCCATTTATATCCTAATAGATACGGACTGACATATAGTCACGATATCCAGTGGGATAGGAAATAATATACAGGGTAATTCAAAGAGATTCGAAAAGTCACCGCACGTTCGGTGACTTTTCGTTCTCTTCAATTCGGTTCCTTTTGCCGATCCCATTTCGGCGACCCTGTGGTGTATTCAGCAAGCACCACAGGGTCCCTAAATTGCAGGGAAAAGCTGCCGCAAACCCGACGAAAACTAACCGCAAAACCCAGCGAATGCACGCCGAAACCCGCAAAAACATCTGGATTAACCTGCCGAAAACCATGGAAAAACCCGAGCAGGAGCCGATCACACGCGGCCGAAGCAGCCAGCTGAGACGCAGACGAGGGAGGTGAATAAATTAGCAAAACAGTTTGTGTGAATGTGTGAAAATAAAACGCTGTTTGCAAAGAAACTACTGAGCGAAAATGTCTGAAATTTACATATGAGGTCCAGGGAATGATAATAAAAAGGGCTGTTACAGAAAAAATAAGTAAACTTAAAAAAAATAAAAATTGGACTTTTAAAAAAAATAAATCAGAAAAATGCTTAAAGTATCCTAAAAAATCTATAAATAAAGAGACTTTTTACTGCAGAATTTTATAATGAACGGTTTATTAGATATTGAATTAAAACGGGAATATTTTTAACATTGAAGTCTATGGGATTCTCCTGAATAAATTTGCGGAATTAAACCACCGAATGGCAGGACATTAGGGGAACCTTTCACTGCTGGTTTGTGTTCTCTGAATAGCCGAAGCAGTGCTTTTTCATGGGGATTTCACTGCCCTCGAACAGGCACCGAACAGGCACCGTATGTGCAGGGAATTCTCTAGGATTTGGCGAATTGCCTGCTCTCTGGATAGCCGAATGGCCAGGAAAGGTAACCGAACGCTGATTTTCAGAGTTCGGTTACCTTTCTCAAGCAATTCAGAGCTCTTTGAATAACCCCGATAGGAGAAAGGGGGCAACCTTGACAAGCATGATTATAATTCAAACAAGGGGCATGGGGTGCCGGAGTTGTGAACTCGCACCCTAGTTGCCTGATATAGACCTGAATTGTAGCTATTAATTTCAACGGGAAGATCCAAACAACTCCTCTGCGTCCAAGAAAAGTAGCAGAAAAGGTGATTTCTGCTTTACTAAATTACCAAACAGGATCAACTGTCCTCCTGGTATTGTCATAGGCTTCTCATGTGGACATAAAGCACACTTGGTCTGGAATGAATGACATAGTTCAATAGAGGGTTCAATCTGTTGGCCAAAAATGTTAGCGATATGTTTAAGTACCAATTTTAAGAAGTTTGGTCTGTAGATCCCTTATTGGGTTTTGAAATTAGTATTATGGTCACCAGTAGAGAATCCTCAGGAAATGGCTCACCTCGGAGAACAATGTTAAGCAGCCTGCTGAGATAGGGAAATAAAGAAGTGGAAAAAGTCTGCTAATACCTATTTAGGAAGCCATTCTGGCTGAGGACCTTATGTGGTTTGGTCAAGAAAATTGCATTAGCAATGTCTTCATCATATCCGTGATACCCACAGCTATAACTAGTTTGTGGCACTCGTTAATCTTAGGAAAGCAATGATTATGCAAAAAGGCTTGGATCTTAGCAGATAATCGAAGCTTAATGTGGTATGATAAGGGGTGTGATTGGAAAGCTCTTTGAAAAACTCTGTAAATACATTATAGATTTGAACCGCTAACCCAGGACACCTAAGCTGTGATCAAGGTGTGCTCTTATGCTCTACACATGTCCATTAATAGAAGATGAGTCCTATTCTGCTTTGAGTGGTGATTTACGAACTACCTCTTGAAGAATCGTTGCTCTCAGTAGCAGTCAACTTCTATCATATTACCATTCATATTCTAAAGCTAATATAACTAGCAGTGAGGATTCCATAGGACTCTATGGAGAGTTCCAGAAGAAGGACACAGAAGAACTGATTATCCTCATCATTTCCTTTCCAGTAACAGCAAGAGGAGGCAGCAGATCCTGATCTTGCCTTCACTGGGGGATTAGAGGCGAATGCAGTCAATTACATTTTTATAACTAGCTTTTGGGACCCCACAATTACCTTACATTTTCTTTGCTGCAGCTACCCAAAGAATTAGCTGCTTAATATCTCTTGTTATTCTAGTACTAACAACCTTTATTCTCATTTTTTTTTACGTAGTATACAGTGCGTAAAAGTAGAATGACCTCCTGTAACAGCTACGATGTAATACAATACCACTGGAGCATTAATGTTTCCACGAGGCCCGGAGTTTATTGCTCAGCCTCTTGACACAAACAAAATAAAAAGGACAAAAAGGCACCTGGCAATCAAAATAGCTGGATGAAGTCTTACTATCCTATAGGTGCACTGCCTTCTCATGCAACCAGCCTAGGTGCAATTCAAAATCAAAGAATTGGAAGTAATGCACATCAAAATTATAAGAAAAAAAGGGAACAAAGTATCCTATTAAACTTTGTTCCCAATTTTAAAGTGCACCTATCACGGGCAACATGACTTTTGCCCATTTGACAGGGCAACTCTCCGTCTATAAAGATCAGCGTTATTTCACTGACCTATATATTGTAAAAATAGAGATATTCAGATTTTAAGGTCCCCCCAGTCCCCAATGGGACTGCAGCATGCATGGTGCAGGGAGGAGGACGGCTGTAAACATAGAGTCGGCTGTAGGACCCTCCTCTGTTCACTATGACACTATCATGTGCCTGTAACTAAAATGGGGACGGTAAGGGGAAAAATTTGTGGATTAGTGAATCCAGCAGCCGGCCCTGTAACGGACAATAACCTCCAGGATACTCATGTCTGCGCTAACACACTTTCAAGAGCATCCCCTCCTGGAGTCCTTAGGAGTCCATGGAGGCTTCTGCTGCCGGGTCACAGGACCTGCAGGATCTCTCGCGAGATCCTGCGGATCCGCAGAGTGATCGCGGAAGGAGACTTGAGACTTTTTTTCCCCAGTCTCACTCTGCTCCCGGCAGCCAGAAGGATCGTTCTTGCCATAGGATGAGATGTGAGTATCTAATTTGGGGGGGTTCTAGCTGCAGCTAACCGATACGGCAGAAGAAAAGTACAACAAGCTCGCGCTAATGAGCTAATGGGTTTTTGACCTGTTAGCGATCAGGAGGTGATCTGACCGTAACTCTATCACCTCAATTAACCTAGCGCTAATGCTCACTTATGTGAACGCTACAGTTAAGGAAGTGATAGGGCCCTATGGGTGCTGTGCTGTCTGCCTGTCATGATCTGAGTGACAGCCACTGAACGTGCAGGGGCCCATCATGGAGGTGAGCTATTTGCTCTCAGCAACCTTCCCCTGGCAAAATGGTGCCGGCTCCGGGGAGAGGGAGAAATTTCAAAATGGAAATATATCTCTTTTTTTTTTTCTTACATTATATAAGTCATGGAAAAATGCTAATGTGTATAAAGGGAGAGGTGGCCCGCCAAATGGACAAGAGTTATTTTGCTCATGTCATGACAGGTGCACTGTTAATAAAAAATGTCCCTGACATCCAAATATTTGCTTTTGTCTTGTAAGTGTTGATGTTACATTTGTAACCGCAGCCTATCTGGTCGAGCTGCCTATGCAGAAAAAGTGAGAGTTAAGGTGTATTATAGGATTTCTGCGTTTCTACGCCTCATTGTAACTAGCTTGCACATGCAAGACTGCAAAGAATTTCAGTGGAAAAACCACTTTTATTAAATATTTTTATGTGATTTACTAAGAGCTGAGAAGTGTGTATGTGTAATGATTTTTTTTTGGCATGTCAAGGGCAATTGAATGAGGCCCACTATATGTCATCTTTACTTAACGTACCACTGTCACTGGTTTTAAATTATGCACACTTTGTATCTTTAAGTGCTGACTGCATCATATGGATATGTGTGTATCATTTAAATAGATTCATGTGGAAATGCACAAGCCATGAATTGCACCCCTTTGTTACCTTTAAGCTTCTCTTGCAAGTTTTTTTTTTTAATCCTCTCTGGAGTGTTTCAATATAACTTATGCATTTTTCAGCAGCTTACATACTGTATTATTTTGTTTTGTTTAGGCAGAAGGTCAGGGCGAGCTGCATAGGTTCATAAACTGGTAATCGAAAAAAGAACTGAGGTTAAAAGCACTGGAAAATGAGAAACATTATTCAGAAAAGCACAATAATCTCTCAGAAAGGTGCTCGAGCTGGGCAGGGGGCTTTATTAGAATGCCCGATGAGCCATTCTTTTATTGTTCAAAGCCAGATGTGATAATTTAGTGAGGGGTTACATAACTCTATGACATAATCTGTTTTGGCAAATGTGGTGTCATAGGAGTATCCATGCCACCACCCACGAGATAAACTGGACCAGTGGGTCCAGCAGATTTGAAGCTTACCGCATGGCAAGCGGCAGCCGAATATGGGTTGGATGTTCAAGGGAAGCCATCAGGCTCCGAAAGACTTTTACTCAGTGCTATTTTTCTGGAAAAATAGGTGGGGGGTACTCTCACGCCCAGGTAAAAATGGTGATTATTATGACTATTTTACGTGTCCTAATAAATACTCTTTTATTAACCCTTTAAGGACAGAGGCAATTTTACAATTCATTCTTACTTTGTGCAGTGCAGGCAGCAGATAATGTGGCAATTCTAGGAGCAATACCAGCCTTTTCGGTGCAGGGCAAGGGGGCAAAGCCGGACTGCAACAAGGACACAGATGCAGACTTTTACACACAGCAGTCTGTTTAAAGTCAAATACATGCATTTACACACACTATATTTTTATATATATAATACCCCTTCCCGTAGGAAAAGGGTCAATAGGAGGAATAAAAGTGTTGAGTCACTGGGTCTAGGTGACTATACCACCTGAAACAACTTGCTGGGATTAACCCCTGATTACTGAAAGATAACAAGGATCCCACTTATCCATAAAACAAAGACAATGCCAAAAACAGTGCTCTGACGGTTCTAACCGTCAGAACACTGTTTTTGTTTTATGGATCAGTGGGATCCTTGTTATCTTATATATTTATATACATACACTCCCCCCGAGAATCATGTATAACCAGGCACAGACCCTCAGAATTGAACATAGCCAGGCACAGACCCCCAGAATTAATTATAACCAGGCACATGCCCTCTGAATGAATTATAGCCAGGCAGAGACCCCCAGAAGGAATTATAGCCAGGCAGGGACCCCCAGAATGAAATATAGCCAGGCAGGAACCCTCAGAATTAATTATAGCCAGGCAGGGACCCTCAGTATGAATTATAGCCAGGCAAGGACCCCCAGAATGAATTATAGCCAGGCAGGGACTCCCAGAATGAATTATAGCCAGACACATGCCCCCAGAATGAATTATAGCCAGGCAGGGACCCTCAGATTTAATTATAGCCAGGCAGGGACCCCCAGAATTAATTATAGCCAGACACATGCCCCCAGAATTGTCACCGACTTTTCAGTGCTCTCTCGTTCCCCACACTTATGGGAATTTGGGAAATTTTGGGAACATTCAGCATTCACTGTAGGGTCCCTGACGTGCAGGGAAAAGCTGCTGGCCACATCCAAAAAAATCACTGAAAAATCACCAACAAATCGCCGATAATCTGCCGAAAATCCCGACGATACAATCCAAAAAAATCGGAGTGGTCCGAAATGCTGCAGAAATCCCACCCAATGATTCGCCGCAAACCCGTTGAACGCATCCAAAAAAAGACGATCATCCGCCGAACACAGCGTCAACCACCCACCGGAAAAAACCCACAAGCTGACGTGCGGAGTAAAAAAAAAAAAATGGCTGAAACTCAAAGAATTTTATCTGCTGTTTGCAATAAAAACTACTGGATAAAAATGTCTGGAATTAACATATAAAGTCCTATGAATAAAAATAAAAAGGTCTGTTACAGGAAAAGAAACGCTATTTTAAAAAAAACCTGAAAAAAATATTTGCCATAAAAATCCTTGAAAAATGCCTAAAAAAACAAAAAATAAATCAATAAAGAGACTTTTTGCTGCACATTACAATAATAAACGGTTTATTAGATATTAGATAAAAACAGCAATATTTGTACCATTGAAGCCTATGGTACTCGACTGAATAAACCTGTCGAACGAAACCACCGAACATCAGGGCATTTTACTGACATTTCTCTGCTGTTCTGTGTCTATGAATAGGTTAACCATTGCTTCTCTATGGGGATTTCACTGCTGTCAAACAGGCACCTTATCTTGCTGGCGATTCGCCAAAATTTTTGAATAGCCGAATGTCCACGAAATTGCACCATATGGGGAAATTCGCTGTTCGGTGCAATTTTGGGGGCCAGTTCGGCTCTCTCTGAATAACCCTGTTAATCTTAAATCTGTCAACTAATGAAAGATGAAAAGGAAATGTCTGTTGTCCTCAGCAAATGACAATTACCATCTTTCCTGCGGGAATAAAGCTTCAGGTACTGATTCCCAGAGTTTTAGTGTGAGCTCTCCTCAAGCAGGGTCCTCTCTCCTACTGTTCTGTGTGTTTAGCTTGTATGTATATTTGTTGTTCTGTCTCACCAATTTGACTGATAACTGTTGACGCTTTATAAACAAGTGTAACAGTAACTGTAATGGGGTCTTACAGACCTCATGGATGTCCTAGTGAATGTGCTCATTCAATCCATTACTTCATAAAGCTTAAATGAGGAAACTGACATGAAAGTGATGCTGCACACATGAGTTTTTCTTACTTTGTGCCAAACTGATACAGTATATGGCATCCTGGTTTAATGCTGCAGTTTGTAGAAGGGTAGTCTATGCAAAAGATGGGGGGAAATTTATAGGTGTGCCAAAAAAGAATTGTCTTTACAAAAGTCTTTGCAAATCGGCCACGGCCAAATTGAATGTGTCTCCAATTCAGACATGGCTGATTTTGAACACGCAGATTTCAGCCGCCGACAAATTGAATGCGTTTCCAATTTGGGTTCGACTCAGCCATGGCCAAATTCAGTGCTCCAGGTTTTAAGGTTAAAAATAAGGTTTAGGGTTAGAATTAAGGGTTAGAGATTAGGGTTAGGGTTAGAGATTAGGGTTGGGTTAAAAATTGAGCTTTCCTAAGTGTTATATTTAGGGTTAAATTTAACCCTAACCTTAACTTTCTTCTCAATTGCGGCTTCGTGTTTAGGCAACAGATTCTGCCCCTTCTTTTGACACGAACACATCCCGTGAAAGACCTCTGTTGGTGTCAGTCACCTATAGTACACCATGTAGTTGTTCTTATGATGGTAATGCTGTTATTTAATGCACCAGCCCAGTCCATGATTTCGCTGTAGTTGCTCAGTCATTGCATTGCAAATTGCACAGCTTTTGCGTTCCTGTCCACCAGCTTTACAAAGCAAAACCCAGGTACCGGAGATTACTCCAAGGGATCAATCTACAGATAAAGAGGTCTATTGTGTTTGAAGAGCCTACATATTATTTGCCTCTGACGTCTTTGAGTGTCATTTGCAACTCTTATACCAGAATTCCTAGCTGCATTTTGGGACATACACAGCAAGAAGCTCTGTGGGTAAAACAAATCTCTCATTTGCACGGATGCATTAATTTTTATCACAATCATTTATATTGAATTCTCTCTTACCAAACTGCATAATTGAGAAGATACAGTATATATAAAGAATTTATATTTATTAAGTGTATTCACTTTGGCACTAATGTCTTCTGTGATTAGTTTTTTCTAAACTTTTGATAAAATAATTAAAGAGAACACGCTTGATCCTTATAGTTATTTGATTTTTAAATATCGAATTACAAAATGATAATAAATAATAATTATAATATAGAATAATAATATTATATGAAACCCATTAGTGTTTTAACCCTTAAGTGTTGCTTGGGAATTGCAATTAATGTATTTTATCACATAACAAATCCAAAAATTGTTCATAATTCTCTAAAGATTAAAACAAAACACATGAAAAACACAGGGTTAGTAACTGAAGACAGGAAGTCTTTTAATTATTTAGAGGCGTTATCCATGTTTTAAGTAAACCTAGGCATTTTCTGCTATCAGACTGAGTCAAATGCTTCAGGGAGCCCAAGGCTGCTCCCATCATCTTCTCATATTCTCTAAAGTAAACAACTCATGGCAGCTTGTCAATAAAAGCCCTCTTATATCATTTATTACGGAATACTTCCACTAACGTGTACAAAACAATTTGGATGACAGTTATGTCTTTTTTTTCAACTAAGTGTAGCTACAACTTAACAAATTTTTTAAAGAAAGAAAAGAAAAGTAGCTGTTTTTGTGCTCATGGCTAGGGATGTGCATGACTTTCGGATGTGCATAAAACGTTTTATTTGGGGGGTGTTTTTTTTGTTTAGGATCATTCGGACAGTTTTTCTTTCGTTTCGGATCGTTTCGATTCAGTGATTCGGATCATTTTGGCGATTCGGATCATTTTGGGGATTGGATCATTTCGGGTGATTCGGATCAGTTGTTTTTTTTCTACTTTATGAGTTATTTCGTTTTCCATTGCTTATTTAAGAATGGGAAGTAGATTACTACCAATAGAATGTAAGTTTCTTTACTTATTTATTCTGTTAGGATTTTTAGGCATTTTTTGGGTGAAATTTTAGGTTTCCTAACTTTTTTTGAAGAAACAAGGCTTTTTAACCATAGGTTTCAATGCAGCTTATGATTCCACACACTGCTGGGAAGTGCCTCTCTGCAATATAATTAATGCAGCATATGAATCCACACACTGCCGGGCAGCACCTCTCTGCAGATCGATTCATTGATTCAGACCGATTAATTTTTCGATCAGTTAGTTTTTCGTTTTTTATGAGTTATAATTAGGGATGAGCTGTTCGGGTTCGGATGGTTTGGGGTTCGACCCGAACTTAGCCTGTTCGAGCAGATCGCGAACACCGAACATTTCCGGGTGTTCGCCGCATGTTCGACCACAATGGACCACAATGCATTTTCCCACTGGCCTGAAGCTCGTAATTGGCTACAGCCTTGCACCTGACCACAGGTCTGGTGCAAGACTGGTTCAACACTATGCCAATCACCGCTCAGAGTCCTGATTGGGCAAATTTTGCCCAATCATGGGCTCACAGAGCTAAGTCCCGCAGCACACTATATAACGTTTCCACGCAGCGCTTCTGCACGCATTTCAGAGGAGATTTCAGTGGAGATAGTTGTGTCTTGTTACTGCCGGTCTGCCACGCTACTGGGGGGGGTCTGGGGGTATCTCATTTCTACCAAATATCAGGGAATTTAGGTGATGTGTGTCTTGTCACTGTGCCAGCAATTTGTTTTGGGGTTTACAACTTTTTGAAAACATTTGTGAATTGAGGTGATCTTCTGTGTCTTGTCACACAGGCAGCAAGTTTTTTTGGGGCTCACTAATTTCTTTAAAACATTTGTGAATTGAGGTGATCTGTGTCTCGTCACACATCCAGTACCACGCCGTATTTTGGGGCTCACTAATTTCTTTAAAACATTTGTGAATTAAGGTGATCATCTGTGTCTTGTCACACAGCCAGTACCACACAGAATTTTGGGGCTCACTAATTTCTTTAAAACATTTGTGAATTGAGGTGATCTGTGTCTTGTCACACAACCAGTACCACGCAGTATTTTGGGGCTCACTAATTTCTACAAAACATTTGTGAATTGAGGTGATCTGTGTCTCGTCACACATCCAGTACCACGCTGTATTTTGGGGCTCACTAATTTCTAAAAAACATTTGTGAATTGAGGTGATCTGTGTCTCGTCACACATCCAGTACTACGCATTATTTTGGGGCTCACTAATTTCTACAAAACATTTGTGAATTGAGGTGATCTGTGTCTCGTCACACATCCAGTACCACGCTGTATTTTGGGGCTCACTAATTTCTTCAAAACATTTGTGAATTGAGGTGATCTGTGTCTTGTCACACAACCAGTACCACGCATTATTTTGGGGCTCACTAATTTCTACAAAACATTTGTGAATTGAGGTGATCTGTGTCTCGTCACACATCCAGTACCAAGCATTATTTTGGGGCTCACTAATTTCTACAAAACATTTGTGAATTGAGGTGCTCTGTGTCTCGTCACACATCCAGTACCACGCTGTATTTTGGGGCTCACTAATTTCTACAAAACATTTGTGAATTGAGGTGATCTGTGTCTCGTCACACATCCAGTACCATGCATTATTTTGGGGCTCACTAATTTCTACAAAACATTTGTGAATTGAGGTGATCTGTGTCTCGTCACTGGCTGCCAGCTATCAGTGTTTCTCACTGAGTTATACCAGAGTTCTTTAAATCTTTATACCAGAGTTGAATCAGAGTTCTGTATATATTAATCTATATATCACTCACCATGTCTGAAAGAACAAAAAGGACAGTCAGATGCTCCCAGACACAGATAAGAGGGCAAGCAGCCCCTGTGTCGGGAGGTTGTGCCTCTGGTCGTGGTGGACGTGGTGCATCCTCTGCAGGGGCACGCTTGTCCTTTCTAACTGGTGCTGGCCATCTTCAGCACTGCAGCAGCAACAAACAGAGGACTTGGTGGATTGGCTAACCAGGCCATCCTCATCCTCCGAGTCCTCTGCCAGCCAGACTTCTAGTGCTTTACAGTCCACCTCAGCTGCCAAAGCATCTAATGCAGCTTCCATGTCCACAGCTACTCCTGCCGTAGCCTCGCTATCACACACGGAGGAGTCAGCTGAATTGTTTGACTACAATGAGAGTGACATGCTGCTTGAGGATGCGCAGCAAGTACAGTGCTCTGATTCAATCTCTGAGGTTGAGCAAGGGAGTATAATCAACCTAGAGGAAGGGGGTGCCAGTGATGACACACAAATAACTGGCACTCATGTTGCCCCAGCAGCTGCAGCATACTGCCAAGTTGGCTCCAGTGACGAGGAGATAGGGGGTGAAGATGACAATGATGATGAGGTCACTGACTCCACTTGGGTGCCAGATCAAAGAGAGGAATTAAGTGAGGAAGAGGGGGAGGAGGAGGCACAGCAAACACGAGGCACAACATCCTCTGTGACCAACCGTAGCACTAGCCAGTCCAAGGCATCACATGTCAGAGCTGCTCCGGTGCAGAGCGCTGTTGTCTCAAAGAACACATGCAGGAACTCTGTTGTCTGGTAGTTCTTTAAGAAATGTGCAGTAGAGTGCAGCGTTGCTATTTGTAATCTATGTCAGATGAGGCTTAAGCGTGGGAAAGATACCGGACACTTGGGTACCACGTGCTTGAGGCGACATATGAACAAGTGCCACACATCCCGTTGGCGCAAAACTTTGCGTAGGTCCTCCTCCTCCTCATCTGTCTTTACCCCCACTGTATGTCCTGCCATGTCATTGCCTACAACCTCCACCGACAGGGATGATGCTACAGTAATGGATGCACCAGGTCCTTCCTCACAATGTGACATCATCCCAGTAGCTGAAGATTTACGCAGTCAGATTACGTTGCCGCAGCTGCTGCAGAGAAAGAAAAAATATAGTCCCAACCATCCCCAATGGTGCATGTGACTTTAGACATGTGGTCCAGCAAGCATGGACAGGGTCGTTACATTTCCTTCACGGCACACTGGGTAACTCTGATTGCAGCTGGGGGGGATCCAAGACGGGGCTCTGTGCTGGAGCTTGTTCATCCACCACGCCTCCAGAAAGCTGCTTGTATGAGGTATGTCTGCTCCACCACCACCACCTCTTCCTCCTCCTCCTCCTTCTCTGTCTCTGGCGAAGTGGCAGTTAAACCGACGCCTGACAGGGTCTACGCAATGGCTCAAGCAAAAAGATGCCATACTGTGCTTGAGCTGGTTTGTTTAGGGGACAGGAGCCACACCGGGTCAGAAATTTTGTCAGCTCTGCAGGGGCAGGTGCAGAGATGGTTAACACCACGCCAGCTTGAGCTGGGAATGATCGTCTGCGATAATGGCAGCAACCTTCTCTCCGCCCTACGCAAGGGTAAATTGACGCATGTACCATGCCTAGCACACGTCCTAAATCTGGTGGTACAGCATATCCTAACCAAGTACCCAGGGCTGCCAGAGCTTCTCATCCAGGCCAAAAAAGTCTGCAGCCACTTCAGACGGTCATTCCCAGCAAGCGTTCGCCTGGCAGAAATTCAAAGAGAATTCCACCTTCCCACAAACCGTCTGATCTGTGACATGCCCACCAGGTGGAACTCGACATTAGCAATGCTGCAGCATCTGCACAAGCAGCAGAGGGCCATCAACGAGTACCTGTGTGAGTATGGCACAAGGACAGGTTCAGGTCAACTTGTTTTTTTTTTTCCCCCCGCAGTGGCTGATGATCAAGGATGCATGCACTGTACTGTCACCATTTGAGGAGGCAACGAGGATGGTGAGCAGGGACAGTGCATGCATCAGTGACAAAATTCCTTTAGTGTTCCTGCTGGAGCACACTCTGCAGGGAATTATAGATGTGGCTCTAGAGGCAGAGCAGCGGGAGGAAGAGGAGGCCTTCCCTAGCTCTCAAGGCCCCAGTCTTTCCGCAGACAGCATTCCAGCGGGTCCTACTCAGATCAGACAGGAGGAGGATGAGGAGGAAGAGGAATATTTAAGTAGTGGGGGCATTGAAGGTGGGGATTCCTCAAGGGAGGGTTTTGTGTGCCCAGAAACAGAAGGGCTAGTGCGTGGCTGGGAGGAGGAAGTGCACGATACGGTCATCCTCATTGACCAGGAAGACTGGGAAGCTAATGCCACCTCCAACCTATGCTGCATGGGCTCCCTAATGATGCAAAGCCTGCTAACGGACCCCAGGATTTGTGCTATCAAGGAGAGGGATCATTACTGGTTGGCAACCCTTCTTGATCCACGATACAAGGGGAAAGTTGCAGAGCTCATCCTGCCCGCACAGAGGGAGCACAGGATGAAAAAACTTGAGGATGCTCTAAAGCGACACTTGTGTAACACCTTTCCAAGCACTGGTAGATTACCAAGTGCTGACACATGTGCTTCTGAGGCTGTGGGTGATCAGAGGAATACTGGTGAAGGCCAGGGCCGCTTGACTGATGCTTTCTTTAAATTTTTTTAGTCCTCGACGCCCAGGGACGTCAAATGTAGGCACCCATTGCCAGCGTCTTCACCATATGGTGCAGGACTACCTAGGGGCAAGGGCAGACCTGGATACCTTTCCAGCAGATGATCCACTGGCTTACTGGGTGTTGAGATTGGATCACTGGCCAGAACTTAGCCAATGTGCTATGCAGCTACTAGGTTGCCCTTCATCTAGCGTGCTTTCCGACAGGACGTTCAGTGCCGCTGGAGGTTTTGTCACAGACAAAAGAGTGTGTCTGTCCACCAACTCTGTAGACCGGCTGACATTTATAAAAATGAATCAGTCCTGGATCAGCAGCTATCAATCCCCTGATGCTGAAGTAATGGAATAGATCGGGGATGTCCTCTTCTGCATACACAAAACCTCCCAGCACTGAACTCTTCCACAATACCACAAAAGGGTTACGGTGTGAAGGCACTTGCTGCCATAAAAGGCACAATATTTGGCTGCACTGACGCCTGTGCCAGAGTTATACATTTTAATTTTTTGAACCGCAGTGTCCAACCCTGCACTCTTCCACAATACCACAGAGGGGTTACTGTATGATGATACTTGCTGGCCTGGCATTACAGGCACAATATCTGGGTGCACTGACGCCCATTAACAGATAAAAAAAACACTTTTCAATATAGGACCACATGGTCCACCTCTGCACTCTTCCACAATACCACAGAGGGGTTAGGCTAGGGTCAGATGAGCGCATTTTGTACGGACTGTGCGTCAGGCTTGTGCACCGATTTTTTTTTCGGTTAGATTCGGTTCGATTTGTTCGGAAGTTTAAACTTTTCGATTCGGCTCGTTTCGGCCGATTTCTGTTTCGATTCGGTTCGGCTCGACTTGTTTTTCGTGTACATTTTTTTTTCGGAATATCGACCATTTTTCGTATTTTCGTGTCACTTTGCTCGTTTTTTGTATTGACTTTTCGTGATTTCGGAAATTTTCGTTTTTCGGAACGTCTGTTCTCCTCGTTTCAAAGCTGTCTAACTCTATTCGTTTTGACGTAAACTACTATGGTTTACTTTTTTATACTTTATATATTTTTTTATAATAGATTTTTGGTTTGTTTTTCGGATCCGATAATTCATTCTGTCGATACGATAATTCTGGCGATTCTATCGTGTTTTTTTTAAATTAAATAAAGATCCTTTTTTTCTAATGAATATACATTTCACAACTTTATTTAATCACATTAAAAAATGGTATGAAAGCCAAGGAACAAAAAAAAAGAACAAAACGATTTAAAAAATGCTAAACTGACCCGAATGGTCTGACTTTAAAAATAAAAACCAGAACAAAAAGGTTTTAAAACGGAAAAATAGTTGATCAAAATGATCTGAAACGAAAAAAAAAAAAATGATTTAAGACAGACAGAAAAAAAAAATTAACCCTTTCGCTGCTGAGGCATTTCACGGCTTCCCTTCACGCCTGTGTGCGGCACTGCAGTCTGCTGCTGAGCTAATTTTTAACAGTTTCGCTCCTCTTGTTTAAACGCGTTTTTTTGAAGCCTTATTTTAGAATATGACCCAGACATGTTATATATCGTTCTTTCCGGCAGACTCGGCAGATGATTCATAATATATCATTATCATATGTATGCGTCATGTCCTGTCTGTATATTATAACAAAAAATGCAATAAAATTAGAATTTTCAATGTTTTTTTACAAGGTGTAAAGTGTTTTTTTTACATTTTAACATGCGAGTGTTTGCAGTTATATTTTATGAGTTGCGTTTGTTAAAAAAAATTGAAATGGGGACTTCTTATATTTTTTGGGTGAAAATTACACTATTTTTAACAAACGCACCCCATACAAAAATCCTTAGTGCAGCATCATTGTTCACATTATAATTGAAATGGGAACAATATTGCTGCATTAACAAAACAAAACATAAAACCTGTTTATTTTTTTTTATATTTTAATTTTTTATAATTTTTAACATTGTCATGTTTGGTATTGTTGGAAAGGCCATGCTCTGGTCGATCCAAAGATACCAAACATTAACCAACCGATAGCTTCCGCGGATTGGGAGATAGGGGGTTCATTGGAACCCCCTATCTCCACCATTGGTTGCAGTTAGGGGTTAACTCCAGAACTGATGTCATTGTGATGAGGTCTTGGGACTGTCGGCAGCTGCCGTTCCCCCACGCTGTTGTCTTCCTGCAAAGACGTGACCATGTTGGCGGGCAGCGTCTTAGCGGGCAGCGGTGGGAGAGAGAGAGCTCATAGCTGGGAGGAGGTGTTGCGTGAAGCTGCAAACAGGGACAAATAAACTAGACCTGAGCCGCACTGAGGATCTTTGGGTTGTGTCGGAGAAGACTTCACGCAGTGCTGCCATCAATATTTTTTGATAAATTCTTGGTTATACAATGAATGTGACTGTGGACAAAAATCTGTGTTGTTGTGACATCGCCTAAGCTTAACAAAACCATGCCACGGTAATCAAATCTCAAGACAGTACAACAAGGTTGTGTTAGTGTGTGACATTTTTTGGCCAGGCAGGAAGTGTAGAATGTGCACAGTCACATTCATGGCCACAAATATGTTGACAAATTTATGACAAAGGGTCCATAGAGACGTCAATACATTTATGTACATATAATTTTAACAGTGTGGAAACCAAGCAATACATAATAACTTATTAAGTAAGGAAAAGCAACGCACACAAACAGGAAAATATAAAATTTATTTACAACATGGGGAAGGGAAGGGAACATGCCAAGGATGGCAAACTGCCCAACAGGGGCACAAACAACACAAACAAACATAGTGTAGTGGAAATAGACTGGAAGATGGCCGCCATTGTAAGCCAGGCGACCACCATCTTGTTCAGAATATTGGTTCACTTGAGATAATTAGGCAGTTTTTAGCTGAAATTAGAAGCAGGCATACATAGAAATTTAGGAATATGCTGAGATTGGAAGAAAAACAATCAAAGCGCTGAGAAAGGTCTCTGCTGTTTTCGACACAGAGAAAGGATACATCAAGGTCGTTGGGGCCCGCAGAAATACAAAGGAGTATAGAGATCAGACCAGGTGCCTTTTGTAACAAATGAGTGAAGACGCTAGGGAACGGGGCGCAGCCCGGAACAGTGGGAGCAACTAATTATGATTCACTGAAACTAACATGAAGTTTGCCAATTTACAGCCAAATTAATGAAATGTCTTTTGTATTAGCCAAAGGGAGGTACACTACTAACCCACGTGGGGTGGGATAGCGTAACCGGGAGGTGGGCTAATTGGGATGTACCTAATCATGTATTTTGAGGTATAAAATCTCATGTCACTGTGAAAATCGCTGCTCATTCTTTGCGATTGAATCCTGTTTGAGCATCTGTTGTGATATCACAATAAAGTTTGCCTTTCCTGAAAAGACTCGTGTTCAGACAATCCTTGCTCGTGTCCGTTCCGGCCTCATCTTGCGTGAACCTGCAGATTCCGGTTACATTTCGGGAGGAGGCTGCCACTGGTCTCACTGCCACTCCAGGATGTCAGCGGCATTGCTTATATGCTCCCGCAATTCCTGGAGCAGTTCCTGGATGGCATCGATGGTCGTAACAGCCAGGCGTAGGTCGCCGATCGCCTCCAGATTTATTATCCTGACACTGGAGGACGTGTCCGGTCTGGCTTCTCCTTCTATATATCCAATAAATGAAAGAAGGAAAATACAGTAAGTAAAGCAGGTTTCTATTTTTGACTGAAAGTCTTGAAAAAATATAACAGTAGTATATACCAGTGCTGGCGGCCTCCTGAGGCTCCGACTCCTCCTCCGACTCCTCCTCCTCCACCACCACCGTCAGCATATCCGGTGCTATATCTAAGAAATTAAAGAAATAAAAAATACAGTAAACAACAAAACTGATTTATTTTTGAACAAAAGTCGATGCAAAATACAACAGTAAAAAAAAAAACCTGGACTCGCGGCCTTCTGCTGCGGCTCCGGCTCCCTCTCTCCATCGCCCTCCTCCTGCTCCTCCTCCTGCTCCTCCTCTTCCTCCTCCTGCTCCTCTTGTGCTATACATAAAAAAATTAAATTAAAATACAGTAAACAAAATTTTTTTCTGTTTTTGACCAAAAGTCGTTGCAAAATAAAACAGTATATACCAGCGCTGGTGGTCGCCCGTGGCTCCTCCTCCTCCTCCACTGGGGCACTGGTGCCCGCCGGGGCAGATGCTGCCTTCTTCCTGTCTTCTGCCAAATCCAAAAAATAACACGTAAATAATGCAGACTGGAAAAAATGGTATATCTATACAATATATTGCCGAAAGTATTGCGACACCCCTCCACTACCCACTAGCACTACCAGCTTGACACACCACTACTCCCATCTCATAGTTCTAAAGTCACAAATATTTTATTTCCCCTGCACATAGACATATATTACCGTTCAATTATATATTTTTTTCAGAAGTAAACATTACGTTTATTCAATAAAAACTATTATTTGTGTTGTGTGCATACAAAACGCATTGTGCGACTGCTTTTAGTTATTTTATAGAAGGCCTCAGCCTCAGTTTCACTTTCAGTTTCTGCTAATAAAACTGGATATTGCAGAAACAACAGAAATCCGCCATTTTGTTTTGAAATTTGCATCTAAAGCGTTCAATAATGACACTGCTGCAGCAAACTGAATTGCTGCGCTGCAACAATTCAGCAGCTGCTGAGGACGTATTGAACGCGGCTCTGTTTGGATGCACTTTCAGAAGAACTACATGTCCCATCCTACCACTTAGCAGACACGCAGAGATTTTTTGTTGATGCGCAGGTGGGAGCCAATATTGGGCCAGCTGCGGGTCATCTCGTATGCATCACTCAATCACAACAACCTCCCCCCCAACACACTACAGTACACACAGTGCCAAAAGAAATCCAGCATTGTAACTTCATCTACATACATCAAATATCACAATTTTCACGAATACGTAAAATCACAAAAAGGAAGAGCTATGGCAAAAATGCATGTATGACGAGTCGTGAAACCGCAAAGCTAGCTAGCTATACACAATCACATTGCATGAAAAAAGGACTAGATAAATCAACGTATTACTGTGCACATTAGCACATGCAAGCACATTATTATTATTATACAGGATTTATAAATATAGCGCCAACAGTTTGCGCAGCGCTTTACAATATAACATGACACTTACGTTTGGCTATGACGCGACGGATGTGCCTCAGCTGCTCCTGCTCGCGCGTCTTGAGGTCGGACCAGCGTTTTCGGAGCTGGTCTTTCGTCCGGTCCTTCCCGAACAGCTCCAGGATGGTGGTGTGAACCTTATTGAGGATACGGTCCTTTCTAGAATTATTCTTCCTGCCGTAAGGGCCCTTACGGCAGTCGTAGTCCTTAAGATCAAAGATGCGGACCAGCTCCAGCATCTCGTCAAATGCCATGTTGCTGGCCCGCTTCTTTCTGGGTGGTGTTTCATGGGTGCAAGAAGATGAGGAGGTGTCTGAATAGCACTCGTCTCTTGCAGCCATGATGAATAATAAAAACAATATTTTGTCCAAAAAGTTGTCAAAAAACTGGCTCAATAAAGTTACGACATCCGCGCGCGCGCATGCGCGACCCGCGGACGAATCGGATCCGACCCGAATACGAAGGAATTATCGTATCGACAGAATTATCGGATCATGGGAAAAAAAAAAAACGAGTGATATGCATTTACAAATACAAAATTTACAGAATCAGCGATATAACCGATAATAGTTAAATATACGATGTCCAGAATTACCGAAATGGAACCGAAATCAAGAATGGAACCAAAATCATGAATAGAGTGAAAATAAATTTCGATTTGACACATTTCAAGTCAATTCGAAAATTCCGAAAATATTTCGTTTCGGCTCGGAAAACTTTTCGGATCTGTCGGTTTTCGGGTCCGATCTGATTCGGAAATTCTGCCGAATCCGAAAACACGAATCGGGAAATTTCGTGAAAATTCCGAAATTCCGAAACCCGAAACGCACATCCCTACTGTGCGTCCGTGCAGTACGGACGTACTTACTGACTGATGTAGCAGGGAAAATAAATTACAATGAAAGAACATTCTGTCCATCAAAAATGCTGGACGTATAAATGCAGTCCGTCTGACCTTGTTGCATCACTCACACACAAAGCTATGCGGACGTTGTGGACGTGGCGCACTCTGCACGTCCGTTCTAGCAGTATTACGTTCTTGCCTAACCTGCGTCCATTTGCAGCGTCCGTCAGCCCCCGCACTTCTGTGCGGACGTACTTCGTGTGTGGGGCTCCATTTAACACAATTGTATGCTATCACGGACGTACTTATGTGCGGGCAACACGGACGTTAACACTGCGTTCGTCTGACCCCAGCCTTACTGTATGATGATACTTGCTGGCCTGGCATTAAAGGCACAATATCTGGGTGCACTGACGCCCATTACCAGATCAAAAAATTTTCAATATAGGACCACAAGGTTCACCCCTGCATTCTTCCACAATACCACAGAGGGGTTACTGTATGATGATACTTGCTGGCCTGGCATTACAGGCACAATATCTGGGTGCACTGACGCCTTAACCAGATGCATATCTTTTTAATATAGGACCACATGGTCCACCCCTGCATTCTTCCACAATACTACAGAGGGGTTACTGTATGATGATACTTGCTGGCCTGGCATTAAAGGCACAATATCTGGGTGCACTGACGCCCATTACCACCAGATCAAAAACTTTTCAATATAGGACCACATGGTCCACCCCTGCATTCTTCCACAATACCACAGAGGGGTTACTGTATGATGATACTTGCTGGCCTGGCATTAAAGGCACAATATCTGGGTGCACTGATGCCCATTAACCCCTTAAGGGCCGCTGACATACCCTGTACGTCTTGTCCTCGGGTCTCCCTTAGACCGCGGACATACAGGGTACGTCAGCGGCGCCTAATCCCCCTCCCGCCCGATACTCACCTCCCTCGCCGGATCCCACGGTGATCTGGCAGGGAGGAAGCCTGCCCATGTGATTTAAATGGGCAGGCGAGGCTGATGACGTCGCCACGCTGCGTGGTGACGTCATCAGCAGGCGTCCCCATGGATTTCAATGGAGGGGAGGGGGGCTCCTTCGGAGCCCTCTATCTCCCCAACCATTGAAGCTAGAGAGATGCCGTTTGCACCACTGGAGAGGGGAGAGCCTCCCCTTTCCAGCGGTGTATGGCATTAACCGTTTCGCCGCCGGATCACGTTGCGGCGCCAATTGGCGCCAAAACTCGATTCAAACCTGGAGGGGGGCTGACATCTTGGATGTCAGCCAAGCCTCCAGGTCCCCCCCCACCCACTGACAACCTCACCATATGTGTGAGGATGTCAGTGGGCCAGTTAACCCTCTAGCTGCCATGTAGAGATAAGGGGATCCTAAGGATCCCTTTATCTCCCGATCCATGGCAGCTATATGGTCATATTTGCCATCATTTGAAAGGCCTGATTATGGCCTTTCAAATGATACCAAACATGACCAGGTTTGGTTTTAAAATAAAATTTAAAAAAAAATTAAATAAAAAAAAAAATAAAAAAAAAATTTAATAAAATAAAAAAATGTTTTTTTTAAAAAAAATTTTTTGTCTGGGGGGGGTTTAATTAAATAGGACCTAGGCTGTCATCTAAAAATAATTAGCACAAAATGGTCAGAATGAGCGCAGCGCACTGTCTCAGCAGTGAAGGGGTTAAAAAGCAAACGCATGTAAAAATTGGGTATTTATAGTCTCGGGACAAAATTTTGAACCTATTTAGCCGGGGTCGTTTTGGGTGGTTGTAGATTTTGGGGATTAAATTACAAAAAAGTGTGTTTTTACCATTTTTTTCCTCATATTTCATATTTTTTTTTATAGTAAATTATTCGACATGATGGAAATAATGGTATTTCTAGAATGTCCATTTAATGGCGGGAAAAAGGGTGTATAATATGTGTGGGTTGAATAAACGAGTAAGAGGAAAATTTGACCTAAACACTAACAGCGCAGAAACGTAAAAGCAGCAGCGGTCACTAAAAGACGGATTTGTGTAAAACCGCCCGGTCACTAAGGGGTTAACAGATAAAAAAAAACACTTTTCAATATAGGACCACATGGTCCACCCCTGCATTCTTCCACAATACTACAGAGGAGTTACTGTATGATGATACTTGCTGGCCTGGCATTACAGGCACAGTATCTGGGTGCACTGACGCCCATTACCAGATAAAAAACTTTTCAATATAGGACCGCAAGGTTCACCCCTGCATTCTTCCACAATACTACAGAGGGGTTACTGTATGATGATACTTGCTGGCCTGGCATTAAAGGCACAATATCTGGGTGCACTGACGCCCATTACCAGATAAAAAACTTTTCAATATAGGACCACATGGTCCACCCCTGCATTCTTCCACAATACTACAGAGGGGTTACTGTATGATGATACTTGCTGGCCTGGCATTACAGGCACAATATCTGGGTGCACTGACGCCCATTACCAGATAAAAAACTTTTCAATATAGGACCGCAAGGTTCACCCCTGCATTCTTCCACAATACTACAG
Source organism: Leptobrachium leishanense (assembly GCA_009667805.1). Taxonomy (NCBI): domain Eukaryota; kingdom Metazoa; phylum Chordata; class Amphibia; order Anura; family Megophryidae; genus Leptobrachium; species Leptobrachium leishanense. The sequence continues at coordinate 334,636,164 of CM019066.1, forward strand.
AGGGGTTACTGTATGATGATACTTGCTGGCCTGGCATTAAAGGCACAATATCTGGGTGCACTGACGCCCATTACCAGATAAAAAAACTTTTCAATATAGGACCACATGGTCCACCCCTGCATTCTTCCACAATACTACAGAGGGGTTACTGTATGATGATACTTGCTGGCCTGGCATTACAGGCACAATATCTGGGTGCACTGACACCCATTAACAGATAAAAAACTTTTCAATATAGGACCGCAAGGTTCATCCCTGCATTCTTCCACAATACTACAGAGGGGTTACTGTATGATGATACTTGCTGGCCTGGCATTAAAGGCACAATATCTGGGTGCACTGATGCCCATTAACCCCTTAAGGGCCGCTGACGTACCCTGTACGTCTTGTCCTCGGGTCTCCCTTAGACCCGCGGACATACAGGGTACGTCAGCGGCGCCTAATCCCCCTCCCGCCCGATACTCACCTCCCTCGCCGGATCCCACGGTGATCTGGCAGGGAGGAAGCCTGCCCATGTGATTTAAATGGGCAGGCGAGGCTGATGACGTCGCCACGCTGCGTGGTGACGTCATCAGCAGGCGTCCCCATGGATTTCAATGGAGGGGAGGGGGGCTCCTTCGGAGCCCTCTATCTCCCCAACCATTGAAGCTAGAGAGATGCCGTTTGCACCACTGGAGAGGGGAGAGCCTCCCCTTTCCAGCGGTGTATGGCATTAACCGTTTCGCCGCCGGATCACGTTGCAGCGCCAATTGGCGCCAAAACTCGATTCAAACCTGGAGGGGGCTGACATCTTGGATGTCAGCCAAGCCTCCAGGTCCCCCCCACCCACTGACAACCTCACCATATGTGTGAGGATGTCAGTGGGCCAGTTAACCCTCTAGCTGCCATGTAGAGATAAGGGGATCCTAAGGATCCCTTTATCTCCCGATCCATGGCAGCTATATGGTCATATTTGCCATCATTTGAAAGGCCTGATTATGGCCTTTCAAATGATACCAAACATGACCAGGTTTGGTTTTAAAATAAAATTTTAAAAAAAATTAAATAAAAAAAAAAATAAAAAAAAAATTTAATAAAATAAAAAAATGTTTTTTTTAAAAAAAAAATTTTGTCTGGGGGGGTTTAATTAAATAGGACCTAGGCTGTCATCTAAAAATAATTAGCACAAAATGGTCAGAATGAGCGCAGCGCACTGTCTCAGCAGTGAAGGGGTTAAAAAGCAAACGCATGTAAAAATTGGGTATTTATAGTCTCGGGACAAAATTTTGAACCTATTTAGCCGGGGTCGTTTTGGGTGGTTGTAGATTTTGGGGATTAAATTACAAAAAAGTGTGTTTTTACCATTTTTTTCCTCATATTTCATATTTTTTTTTATAGTAAATTATTCGACATGATGGAAATAATGGTATTTCTAGAAAGTCCATTTAATGGCGGGAAAAAGGGTGTATAATATGTGTGGGTTGAATAAACGAGTAAGAGGAAAATTTGACCTAAACACTAACAGCGCAGAAACGTAAAAGCAGCAGCGGTCACTAAAAGACGGATTTGTGTAAAACCGCCCGGTCACTAAGGGGTTAACAGATAAAAAAAAACACTTTTCAATATAGGACCACATGGTCCACCCCTGCATTCTTCCACAATACTACAGAGGAGTTACTGTATGATGATACTTGCTGGCCTGGCATTACAGGCACAGTATCTGGGTGCACTGACGCCCATTAACAGATAAAAAACTTTTCAATATAGGACCGCAAGGTTCACCCCTGCATTCTTCCACAATACTACAGAGGGGTTACTGTATGATGATACTTGCTGGCCTGGCATTAAAGGCACAATATCTGGGTGCACTGACGCCCATTACCAGATAAAAAACTTTTCAATATAGGACCACATGGTCCACCCCTGCATTCTTCCACAATACTACAGAGGGGTTACTGTATGATGATACTTGCTGGCCTGGCATTACAGGCACAATATCTGGGTGCACTGACACCCATTAACAGATAAAAAACTTTTCAATATAGGACCGCAAGGTTCATCCCTGCATTCTTCCACAATACTACAGAGGGGTTACTGTATGATGATACTTGCTGGCCTGGCATTAAAGGCACAATATCTGGGTGCACTGACACACCATTACCAGATAAAAAACTTTTCAATATAGGACAACATGGTCCACCCCTGCATTCTTCCACAATACTACAGAGGGGTTACTGTATGATGGTACTTGCTGGCCTGGCACCAAAGGCAGAATATCTGGGTGCACTGATGCCTTAACCAGATGCATATCTTTTTAATATAGGACCACATGGTCCACCCCTGCATTCTTCCACAATACTACAGAGGGGTTACTGTATGATGATACTTACTGGCCTGGCATTAAAGGCACAATATCTGGGTGCACTGACGCCCATTACCAGATAAAAAAAACTTTTCAATATAGGACCACATGGTCCACCCCTGCATTCTTCCACAATACCACAGAGGGGTTACTGTATGATGATACTTGCTGGCCTGGCATTAAAGGCACAATATCTGGGTGCACTGACGCCCATTACCAGATCAAAAACTTTTCAATATAGGACCACATGGTCCACCCCTGCACTTTTCCACAATACCACAGAGGGGTTACTGTATGATGATACTTGCTGGCCTGGCAGTCTTGCACCAAAGGCAGAATATCTGGGTGCACTGACTCCTTTTACCAGATGCATATCTTTTTAATATAGGACCTCAAGGTTCACCCCTGCATTCGTCCACAATACCACAGAGGGGTTACTGTATGATAGTACTTGCAGGCCTGGCACCAAAAGCACAATATTTGGGTGCACTGCCACTGACGCCTGTATCAGATTCATATCCTCAGAGGGGTTACGGTGTGACGGCACTGTTGGGGACGCTAAAGGACCAATTTTAAAGCACCTATTGTTACTTTCATCCAAAGCCTGCATAAGTTTCACAATAATTTAGCCAAAAAAAATCAGTAAACTTTTTCTGCGTGTACGAAAATGTCTCCTCTTTTCATACAGACTGCCGCCCCAAGCAGTTGTTTATGGATAGAATAAAGGAAAAGCATTTACCGTCATATGAAACGTAATATTTTTGTTTTTAAGTGTTTCTATACATCCTAGAAATCTGCCACTTCACGGGCAGGTTATGGGGACCTCCTAGGCACGATATTTGAAGGAATTTTTGGTTTTTATTTTTAACCCTTATTTCATGGAAAACTCACTGTCCCTTTAAAAACGTTTTTTTTAAACTTTTTGTCCTTGTTTCCTGTCCCCCAGGGCACTACCCGGACCCCCATACACCTTTTATGGCAAATATGTAGCATATATGCCCTCTTGGAGGGCACTCTAAAAACCGAATTTTCAGCCCCATTGACTTGCATTGGGTTCGAGTTCGGGTTCGGGTTCGGACCCGAATATATACGAAGTTCGTGTTCGAGCTCGATCCGAACTCGGGGAGTGTTCGGCTCATCCCTAGTTATAATTAATGGAGCATATGAACCCAAGATACTTGTTTTTTGCCAGCTGATGAAGCCAGTACACCGGCGAAATGCGTTCTGGGACACAGGATTTTAATAAATACGCTTTTCTTCAAATCCTGCCATTTCTGTTTTCGCGTTTGGAGAAGGTTTTGTGAATTTTCCAAAAATTCACTGGCGAGCATCCCAAGAGCCTGGAAGCTCCATCCTGAGTGAGTGAGCCATTGGCAATTTTCTTTTTCATATTGCAAGTTGCACAGAATTATACTAGGGGATTGCTCTTTGTGTTTCTTTTTTCCCCCTTACATAGGGGGTATCTGGAGAAGAATATCCGAACAGGTTAATAGATGCCTTTATACAGAGCCGTAGCTAGCTCCGTTTGCACCCGAGGCAAAAACAGAAAATTGTGCCCCCCCACATAATTTTAAAAATCAGAGTCCCCGACCAGTGGCGCAGTGCTAAGCCCCTGGATGCTCCCCGCGACCAGAAGCAGTGGATCAGATCACCCTTTGTACCCTACATATATAGTGCACACTTAGTACATGTACAAATACAGTACACACAGAATACATGCACGTATAGCAAAAGAATATATAGCATAATATACACCCCCCCAGAAAATATACACAGCACTGAGCCCCCAGACTATTTTCCCCAGTACACATGGATATTATTGACCCCAGCTCATATGGGTATATATTGCCCCAGTTCACATGGATATGCCCCCAGCTCTCATGGATATTGCCCCAGCTCTCATGGATATTGCCCCAGCTCTCATGGATAATGCCCTAGGTCTCATGGATATGCCCCAGCTCTCATGGATAATGCCCCAGGTCTCATGGATAATGCCCCAGGTCTCATGGATATGCCCCCCCAGGTCTCATGGATATGCCCCCCAGGTCTCATGGATATGCCCCAGGTCTCATGGATAATGCCCCAGGTCTCATGGATATGCCCCAGGTCTCATGGATATGCCCCCCCAGGTCTCATGGATAGTGCCCCCAAGGTCTCATGGATAGTGCCCCCCAGTCTCATGGATAGTGCCCCCAGGACTCATGGATAGTGTCCCCAGATAGTGCCCCCAGGTCTCATGGATAGTGTCCCCAGATAGTGCCCCCAGATCTCATGGATAGTGCCCCCAGGTCTCATGGATAGTGCCCCCCAGGTCTCATGGATAGTGCTCCCCAGGTCTCATGGATAGTGACCCCAGGTTTCATGGATATGGCCCCCAGATAGTTCCCCCAGGTCTCATGGATAGTGCCCCCCGGTCTCATGGATAGTGCCCCCAGCTCTCATGGATAGTGGCCCCCAGGACTCATGGATAGTGCCCCCAGGACTCATGGATAGTGTCCCCAGATAGTGCCCCCAGGTCTCATGGATATCGCCCCCCAGGTCTCCTGGATATTGCCCCAGCTCACCTCTCCTTGCCGGCGGACGCTTGCTTCCTGCTTGAACGGCCGCTGACAGGAAGTGCAGCCGCTCACACTTCCTGTCAGCGGCAGTTCAAGCAGGAAGCAAGCGGCCGCCGGCAATCATTTCGGGCTGGGCGCTTCACAGCTGTGAAGGGGCACAGCCATGGCTCGAGACCTGCTGGAAAGCTGTGGGAACGCAGGTTCCCGCAACCTGCGTTCCCGCAGCGTTCCCGCAGAACTGGAGCCATGGCTGTGCCCCTTCACAGCTGTGCCCGAGGCAGGCGCCTCACTCGCCTCGCCCTTCCTACGGCCCTGCCTGTATAGGAAGAAAATACCTATAAGGTGGAATATACTAGAGCCGGTTCGAGGCTCTACGCTTGTAAGTTTAAAATCAAAGAAACATTTAAACATTAAGATCTAGTAGGACGTATTGTTTCTAAACATTTTTTTCTCCTCATGTTTCATAAAGAGAAGACTCGTTTAAAGGCACAGAGATACCTATAAGAACTGGAGGGCGCTGTAACCATTTCCGAACATTTGTGACTGTTGTGGTCTAGTATTGGTTTCATTTGGGGAAACCACCAGAAGGGTACACAGCGACGAACCATTTACTGGTGTGAGGGGATTGCACTGGTCTAGTACTCCACTGAATCTGTTTGGCCTAAATTATCTCATGCCTGCTTTTATGAGTTAGCTCACTTATTAGGGAAATGCATCCTTATGGATATATATATATACAGTATATATATATATATATATATACACTATATTGCCAAAAGTATTCGCTCACCTCTCCTTGCCGGCGGACGCTTGCTTCCTGCTTGAACGGCCGCTGACAGGAAGTGCAGCCGCTCACACTTCCTGTCAGCGGCAGTTCAAGCAGGAAGCAAGCGGCCGCCGGCAATCATTTCGGGCTGGGCGCTTCACAGCTGTGAAGGGGCACAGCCATGGCTCGAGACCTGCTGGAAAGCTGTGGGAACGCAGGTTCCCGCAACCTGCGTTCCCGCAGCGTTCCCGCAGGACTGGAGCCATGGCTGTGCCCCTTCACAGCTGTGCCCGAGGCAGGCGCCTCACTCGCCTCGCCCTTCCTACGGCCCTGCCTCTATAGGAAGAAAATACCTATAAGGTGGAATATACTAGAGCCGGTTCGAGGCTCTACGCTTGTAAGTTTAAAATCAAAGAAACATTTAAACATTAAGATCTAGTAGGACGTATTGTTTCTAAACATTTTTTTCTCCTCATGTTTCATAAAGAGAAGACTCGTTTAAAGGCACAGAGATACCTATAAGAACTGGAGGGCGCTGTAACCATTTCCGAACATTTGTGACTGTTGTGGTCTAGTATTGGTTTCATTTGGGGAAACCACCAGAAGGGTACACAGCGACGAACCATTTACTGGTGTGAGGGGATTGCACTGGTCTAGTACTCCACTGAATCTGTTTGGCCTAAATTATCTCATGCCTGCTTTTATGAGTTAGCTCACTTACTAGGGAAATGCATCCTTATGGATATATATATATACAGTATATATTTATATATATATATATATACACTATATTGCCAAAAGTATTCGCTCACCTGCCTTGACTCGCATATGAATTTAAGTGATATCCCATTCCTAATCCATACGGTTCAATATGACGTCGGTCCACCATTTGCAGCTATAACAGCTTCAGCTCTTCTGGGAAGGCTGTCCACAAGGTTTAGGAGTGTGTTTATGGAAATTTTTGACCATTCTTCCAGAAGCGCATTTGTGAGGTCACACACTGATGTTGGACGAGAAGGCCTGGCTCTCCGTCTCCGCTCTAATTCATCCCAACGGTGTTCTATCGGGTTGAGGTCAGGACTCTGTGCAGGCCAGTCAAGTTCATCCACACCAGGCTCTGTCATCCATGTCTTTATGGACCTTGCTTTGTGCACTGGTGCACGGTCATGTTGGAAGAGGAAGGGGCCAGCTCCAAACTGTTCCCACAAAGTTGGGAGCATGGAATTGTCCAAAAGGTCTTGGTATGCTGAAGCATTCAGAGTTCCTTTCACTGGAACTAAGGGGTCAAGCCCAGCTCCTGAAAAACAACCCCACACCATAATCCCCCTCCACCAAACTTTACACTTGGCACAATGCAGTCAGACAAGTACAGTTCTCCTGGCAACCGCCAAACCCAGACTCGTCCATCAGATTGCCAGATGGAAAAGCACGATTCATCACTCCAGAGAACGCGTCTACACTGCTCTAGAGTCCAGTGGCGGCGTGCTTTACACCACTGCATCCGACGCTTTGCATTGCACTTGGTGATGTATGGCTTGGATACAGCTGCTCGGCCATAGAAACCAATTCCATGAAGCTCTCTGCGCACTGTTCTTGAGCTAATCTGAAGGCCACATGAAGTTTGGAGGACTGTAGCGATTGCCTCTGCAGAAAGTTGGCAACCTCTTCGCACTATGCGCCTCAGCATCTGCTGACCCCGCTTCATCAGTTTACGTTGCCTACCACTTCGTGGCTGAGTTGCTGTCCTTCCCAAACACTTCTACGTTCTTATAATACAGCTGACAGTTGACTGTGGAATATTTAGGAGCGAGGAAATTTCACGACTGGATTTGTTGCACAGGTGGCATCCTGTCACAGTTCCACGCTGGAATTCACTGAGCTCCTGAGAACGACCCATTTTTTCACAAATGTTTGTAAAAACAGTCTGCATGCCTAGGTGCTTGATTTTATATACCTGTGGCCATGGAAGTGATTGGAACACCTGATTCTGATTATTTGGATGGGTGAGCAAATACTTTTGGCAATGTAGTGTATACAGTATATCTGTTTTAGTCTATCACTCTATTTAGCGCAGCTTTTCCCTTTCCGCCTGGCCAGATCAATGATTCCCTTTAATCCTTTGACCCTCATATAATGCAGACCTGGCTCCCTGTCCCTTTGTTTAGCCTATATGCTATTTTCTAGAAGATCCCAGCCTGTATCCATTCCACTGTTCCGGAGGACTCCAGTCAATATTCTGTGTTCCTGAGGGCCCCAGCTTGTGCCCAGTAGTCCCCCAGCCTGTATCCCGTCATCGTGAGGACCTAGCCTGCCTTACATCCCAAGCCTGCTGTATATCCAGTCATCCCAGGTCCTGTATTTCCCATGTCCATGTGTCTTCATGTCTTGTTTCTTCTAATTTTCCCTGTTTTCCATGCAACTTGAACAATATAGTGTTCCCTTTATATAATACTCCTTTTTCCAGTTTAATACACATATTATTTACCTTCCATTGTTGCCTTTGTCCATTCCGTTGCATACTGGGTTTCATGCTTAAAGAGCTATTGCTGCATCATTGGTGCTTTCTTCCCTGAACGTGACATACATATACAATTTAAGTTTAAATTAGAGATATTACGAGCATAATGAGATGCTTCATTAGTTGTAAGTTATGTTTGAATGTGGCATTGCACTTTTTCATCCATTTCACTTACACCTCCTACATATAGGCATACTGTTGACTGCTAGAAATATTAGACAGTTTTAAAACAGTCTATGTATAATATGCACCACTAACATTGCAAAATCTTATTATGACATGTACATTTTAATATGGTAAGATTATAGTACGTGATATAACCGTAGCTTTGTCTGCCCTCTTGTTAACCCGAATTCTGAGCCACAAAGAACATCACGATGCTGGCACTCTTTCAAATAACCACAGTTGAGACAAATTAGATTAGGAAAGATTTTCTTGAGTGACAGGGCTTTACATTACTGTGGACAATGGGCCCTGGTAGTAATTAACCTAAGAACGATTTCACGATACACCAATAGACTTCTTCTTCGCAAGTTTTGTTAACTCCTTTACCACCAAGTGATTTTCCAAAAACCCATTGTCAGAAACCAGTGTTTTTTTTTGTAAAATCATTTAAAATAATTATACAGTAATACATAGCTATTAGTGTAAATAACCTACTTGGACAGTAGGTGGCACCATCTACTGCTAAATCGAGTTACAGAGGTTTGAGCTGCAGGTCTATGTTTTTTTCCCCCTGTGTAGGCTGCTGAAAGCCCGATGTCAGAGCATTTATCAGCTGATCTTACACAGTTTTAGCTCTCTGGGCATTATGCACACAGGGCTAAAACTTTGGGGACACCTTCTGAAGCCCAAAAGCAAATGAAATTTGCTTGCAGCAAAATAATTTCATTAGCTTTTGGGCTGCAGATAAGCAGATCGACATATCTTGATATTGGGGCACCAGATGGTGCCTTTGAAGCTCGAGATATCTCGATCTTGGTAGTAAAGGGGTTAAAGCAGTGTTGTCTCCCCAGTGCCCACTATTAATAACTAGAATATTTAATTGTCAGTTCATGTAGGAGTAACCTTATACAGTAGTAACACGTTCCACAAATCTCTTGGATTAATTCTTGCTTATGTGCCCTTGGTGTTGTAGATGTGCACTGGTAGCATTTTGATTTGTTGTATCTTTTTTTACTAAAACTCAATTTGGCTTTGTTTGGAAATGGACATCAAACTGATAAAGCCATGGGCTCTCTGGAGCACAGATATGGTGGCTGCCTCATGTTTTCTAGAGAACAAACTGTAATATCTATTGTATGCTATCACCATATAATCCCGTTCTGATCGCCAAACTGCAGGAAAAAAAACAGAACTCTGCTTTTCTTCTAAAAGGTGTTTAAACCACAAAAAATGCATGAAAATGTGTGTAAATAATAAAAAATGTCCTTTAAAAAATAATAAAAAGGCCTCTTAGACAATTTAAAAAAAAATTGGGAATCAAAAATTTTGTCAAAAATAAAATACAAAAAGGTGTACAAAAAAAATCAACTAAAAGATGTTTTGCTGACAATTAACCCCTTAGTGACCAGGCGGTTTTAAATCCGTCTTTTAGTGCCCGCTGCTGTTTTTACATTTCTGGGCTTTTCGTATTTAGGTCAAATTTTCCTCTTACTCGTTTATGCAACCCACACATATTATACACCGTTTTTCCCGCCATTAAATGGACTTTCTAAAAATACCATTGTTTCCATCATATCCTGTAATTTACTATAAAAAAAATACGAAATATGATGAAAAAATGGTAAAAAAATACTTTTTTTCATAATTTAATCACCAAAATCTACAACCGCCAAAAAAGACCCCAGCTAAATAGTTTCAAAATTTTGTCCCGAGAATAGAAATACACAATTTTTACATGTTTTTGCTTTTTAACTCCTTTACTGCTGTGCCAGTTCACCTATGTGCGCTGAGCTCATTCTGACTGTTTTATGCTCATTATTTTTAGATGACAGCCTAGGTCCTATTTAACAAAAAAAAAACAGACAAAAATATATAAAATATTTCTTTCTTTATTTATTTTGTTCTTTATTTTTTTTTTGCTCTTTGTTACACCATACCTATTCATGTTTGATATCATTGGAAAGGCCATGATCAGGCCTTTCCATTGATGACCCTCTAGCTGCCACGGATCGGGAGATAGGGGGATCCTTTGGATCCCCCTATCTCCCCTTGGCAGCTAGGGGGTTAACTGGCCCACTGACATCCTCGCACATATGGTGGGGATGTCAGTGGGTGGGGGGGGGTGACCTGGAGGCTTGGCTGACATCCAAGATGTCAGCCACCTCCAGGTTTAAATCGCGATTCAGCGCCGATTGGCGACGAGTCGCGATTCAGCAGCGAAATGGTTAATGCTATACCCCTCTCCCCTATCCAGCGGTGTAAAAAGCATCTTTCTAGGTGCCATGGTTGGAGTGATAGAGGACTCCAAAGGAACCCCCCTCCACTTCCTTGGTTTCAATGCAGGCGCCGGGGGGGAGCCTGCCGATGACGTCACCACCACGCAGAGTAATGACATCATCGTGTCTGCCAGCCCCTCTAAAACAGTGGGGCAGGCTTCCTCCCTGCCAGAACTCCGTTGGAGCCAGCGAGGGAGGTAAGTATTGGTGGGAGGGAGGTTAGGAGCCCGCTGACGTACTATGTACGTCCGCGGGTCTAAAGGAGACCCGTGGGCAGGATGTACATGGTACATCAGCAGTCAGGAAGGGGTTAAAAGAAACGTACTAATAAAAAGGAAAAAAATCTTTGTTTTACTTTGAATCCTATGGGATTCGCCTGTTTAAACCCGTCGAACTGAACCACTGAAAATCAGGCATTTCGCAAACATTTCAGTGCAGTTTGGTATTCTGTGAGTAGATTAACCATTACTTCTCTATGGGACAATTCCACTGCCACCGAACTACACCGTATTTTGCTGTCAATTCGCCAGGATTTGGTGAATTGACAGCTTAGTGAATAGATGAACTGCTGGGAAATTGTACTGTACGGTGAAACTCGCCATTCTTTGCAATTCGGTGGCAAGTTCGCCCCTTGAGAATAACCCCTTATGTCTTTCAAGTGGTGGTGAATTTGAATGTGATCACTGGAAGATGTACTGTACTACTTTCCAAAAATAGAACTGCACTCTCCCCAACATAGGTCAAAACGAACACTATGAATGAATGAATGAAGCACTTGTGAATGAAGACAAACATCTCTGGGAAGGATCTCACCCAAAAAAGCTAGAACATTGAATGCCTCACCATTAAAATATTGTTAGATTGACGCATGTATATGGATTTGCTGTCAGAGCATTCCCATTGATTGATCTGCTGTTACAAGACTTTGGGTTTGATCATTACTTTTGTTAAACCATTACTACCTGTGCATAGGTTGGTTCTGTGCAAGACAGGCAGTGGTTACAAAAGGAGAGACTGGTGACCCTGGTGGTCCAGTGGTTGACACCGATAGAGGTGGAGCAGTGTATATGCCAGTGCACACAACTTTCATAAGTGGTGTAGGCACCAGGAAAATAATAAATCCATGGACATTCCTGGCAAGGGCCCCTTTCCTAAGGTTGACTAGGGTCCAACCAAAATTTCCTCAGTTATGATACCCATAGGTCCTTGAGAGAACCATGCAGATGTCTCATGCAGAGTTTCATCTCTTTGAATCCACAAAGGTGCCAAGCTCTAGTCCCCACTACCCATTGCCAGGAATCCTATTGTGATGAGATGCAAGGATCAGGGTAATGGCACTGCCCACTAATAATTAAATGTATATTTAGTTGCCCAGCAGTATGGAGGTGCAGGAGGTGAGCAATGACATATACAGTAAAAGAATGAAAAGCTGCCTGTCATTCATGTACTGTTGTGTCCTTGAATATAAGGCTCAAGTGTATGTTTTGTCATGGGATACATAGAAGCAATTTTTCACTGCCAGTCTGGATTTGTTGCATAGAATTGCCACAATTTCAGAGTCATGTAAATGGGGTTGAAGTCAAGCATATAGACATTCTTACAGAATCAAACTCATTCTTGTAAATATCATAAAATAGACACACTGTAAAAACCATTATAAAAAATATCACAGCGGACTCCCGGGAGCACATGCCATAGAACTAATCATTTTATGACATTTTTCTCTGAAAGTTCCATTTAAAAAAATATTACATATGAAGGCACAGTAGGTGAACTTGTTCATTAGTTTTAGTTCTTGTTTCAACAATTTTGGCATAGGTGAAGTGTGATATTAGTTTCAAGATTATTTAAATAGTTTGTGTCATGTGTTAGGTTGACCCTAGGATGGTGATGGGGGGGGTCTAAAACCTCTTACTGAATCCCTTGATTTACTATCCGCATTTTTCATAATATTAATTGTATACACTGAGGATGCACGCAATAATTTATATGTATAATGCATTAAATCGGACATAGTCAGCATGCATTGTACTTTTACATTACATCTGCTAGACTTCAACGAAGCCAAAATTATTCAGGTCATACAAACCTAATGTAAAACTATTTGTATAATTTTTTTCATGCTGTGATTTAGTTTGTACAAAAAATAATCAGCTATTTGTTTCAGGAAAACCTATTTACGGCATGAAAACCAGCACCACAGGGGTTAAATTGGTGGCTCATGTTTGTTACCCATCCATTACTGTAAAATATAAGTTTAAAATTAAAAAGAAAAACATATGACGGCTTAGAATGATCCTACAACACTATGCCCCAGCAGGGCCTAAGGTTTTCAGCGCTCCACTACAATCCCAGTCATAGGCGTGCGCATCCAAAAGCTCAAACACATATATATATATACATACATATTCAAGCACCCGTATGCAAACATACACAGACGCACTCATGCATTCAGCCAAAATATATCAATACTATAGGTGTCATTCACAGAGCCCCGAAATGTCGCCGACATTTCGGTGCTCTGGTGTTCCCCGCACTTCGGGGAATCAAATTGCCCCACCATGCGGTGAATTCACCATTCACTGCAGGGTCCCTGAAGTGCAGGGAATCAGCCACTCGCGACAGGAACCAAGACGCCACGATCGGCCGGAGGTGACTGTGCGAGGAAGGTGAGGGAACGCAGGGACAGGTAGGTATCAGCCCAGGTGTGGCTCGGGGTTACCGCTTTCAGCATTGAAATTTAACCCCGAGCCACACTCAGGAATACCTCCAGGGGGCTGAATAAATGTACAGATTTTGACATATAAAATTATGTCAAAATCGGACCGCCTGGAAGGTTAACCTCTTGCTGCCAAGCACCAATATTTAGTCTCCTACCTGTACCTCACGATGCTTTATTCACTATTCTTACTTTGTGGAGTGCAGGCAGAAGATATTGCGGCAATTCTAGGAGCAATATCATCCTTTTGGATACAGGGCAAGGGGGCAACGCTGGACTGAGACAAGGACACAGGAACAGAATTTAACGCAAAACACCCTGTTTAAAGACAAATACATGCATTTACACACACGGCCATATGTTCACATACATAGCCATATATCCCCTGCACCCCAGGGGTATATAGCAATAAAACTCACTGTAATGTGTGGTGTGTATGAGCGTATCATAGAATCTACTGCAATAAAATGCACAGTAATGTGCGGTGTGTATGAGCATGTCACAGAGCTCCACAGCAATGTGTGTTGTGTATGAGCATACCACAGAGCTCCACAACAATAAATAAAACTCACAGTAATGTGCAGTGTGTATGAGCATATCACAGAGCTCCACAGCAATAAAACTCAAAGTAATGTTTGCTGTGTATGAGCGTATCACAGAATCCACAGCAATAAAACCCTCAATAATGTGCAGTGTGTATGAGCGTATCACAGAATCTGCAGCAATAAAACCCCCAGTAAAAGTTGCCCCCTCTCCTGCTTACCTTTTTTTTTCCAGGGAGGGGGTTGAATATTGGTGGTCCAGAAGGGTGGTCGAGGAGGGGGAACCCGGCTGGCCGCATCCTATGGATAGTCGCCTGAAACCTTCCCCTCCGCAGGCCTGGGGGCAGCCTCTGTTCCCCTGGTGGTCCGTGGCTGTGGGTGCTACACTGCGATCTGTGCTTCGCGCACAGACCGCAGATCACATCCCACAGTGAGTGACTGGACACGAGCCGAGCACCGGCGATCGCAGGTGAACTGTCACCTGACCGCCGGCGCTCTCTGACACAGTCACTGAGCACCGGCGGTCAGGTGACAGGTCATCAGCAATCGCCGACGCGTGTGTCCAGTCTAGTTTCATCTGCAGCAATATGCCACTTTTTAAATTTATTTTTTGGGCATTTTTCAGGAATTTTTGGGTTAATCTTTAGGGTTTCTAACTAATTTTAAACAAAACTAGGCTTTATTCCTTCATACTTTACTTTTCAATGTAAAAATATAGTTGCGTTTTTTAACTTTTTATTAAATATCTCTTAAACCATTTTTTATTTTCATCTGCAGCAAACATATTTTTTAAATTCATTTTGCTTCGGATTTTTTTTAAAAAAAAATTGGGGTTTTTCGGGTTAGGTTTCCTAACTAATTTTAAATGTAATAGCAAGGTCTGATTTTTTTCTTTGCTGAAATAGGCTGATGAAATGTTTCACTATCGGTGGCGGTCCAAGGTTCAGCACCCTCGACAGTAGTCGATGGTGAAACACATCATCAGTCTATTTTGTTTTCACATTGGGACCTTATATAGTATAACAAGCCTGCCGTTATCCACATAATCAGTCTATTTTCTTCACTTCAGGACCTTGGATAACAGCAGGCTTGTTATTAAGTTGTTACTATCCAAGGTCCTGATGTGAAGAAAATAGACTGATTATGTGGATAACGGCAGACTTACAATCCAAGTTGATGACATCATCGGATCGGCCGGCCCCCAGGAAACGCCAAGGCAAGCTTCAAGCTTGCCATAGACGTCGTGGGAACCAGCGAGGAAGGTGAGTATCGGCGGGAGGGAGGTCAGAAGCCCGCTGACGTACTATGTACGTCCACGGGTCTAAAGGAGACCTGTGGGCAGGACGTACATAGTACGTCAGCGGTCATTAAGGGGTTAAAATAATATATTATTGACGTAGAAAGAAAGCACTGGAACAAGTGAAAAAAGTGACTGACATTACGAAATCAGCAACGGAACCAAAACGGACTCGAAACGATACGAAATTACGGAATCAGCAATGGAGCCGAAACGGACTCGAAACAATACGAAAATACGATGTCCGAAATTAACCGAAACAGACCCGAAATCGTGAATAGAACAAAATGACTTGCGATTTTACAAATTTCACGTTCCTACAAAAATCCGAAGCACCGAATAAACCCGTTTCGTGAAAAAAACAAAGCGGTACGAAATGAAATGCACATAGGTTGAACTGAACCACCGAAAATCAGGGCATTTCACTGACATCTCGGTGCAGTGTGGCGTTCTCTGAATAGATTAACCATTACTTCTCTAACGGGAATTTCACTGCCGCCGAAGATCACCAAATTGGGGCGAACTGCACCATATTTCGCTGTCAATTTGACAGTATTTGGCCAAATGACAACTCTCTGAACAGCCGAACTAACATGCAATTGCACTGTATGATGAAATTCACAGTTCGGTGCAATTCGGTGGCAAGTTCTTATTGAATAACCCTTTATATGGACCTCACCACTGGACATTATTTCACTTTTGATAATTTTATGGCTGAATGATGATCATATACACAGTATATATATATTTTACTTTTTCTAAAGATAAAACATCATTTGCTCCGCTTCTGTAGTTCATCAGCTCTCTGTGCCCCCTTCTATCCCATCCCTAAAAGTTCTGTTTAACAAGAGAATATATTTTGGAAAGCTTCCCAGTAGACCTACATGTGCAGCAAGGTCTGGCAGTGAATTATTTCTTGCATCCTCTCCTCTGCTCCTGGACAAGTCCAGGGCTGTCATTTTCCATCTCTTTTCTTCTACTTTGCTTTTGTAGAAATCCCAACCTCTATGAGTGGCTGAGCATAAATTCAGGCATGTCTACTGCATCTATTGTGTGTGTCTCGCTGAACTAATTGATTTATTTTATTTTGGAGTGCTAGTGCATGGGTTTTGATTTAATGGCAATGGTTTGGCAGAAATGTGACTGTCACTAATTGGTGCTTGTATTTGTCCTAGAGGAAAATGCTGCGCTCTGCAAATGGGAATGGCCGTCTAGTTTAGCTGGCCACCGCTCCGAGAGAAGGTCATTTGGAGATTGCATCCTGTCTTTTAACTACCTTACATCTTCCATATCAAATGAGAAAAGTATATTTATAAAGACACATCTGCTGTTATTTCTATATAACTGCAACATTTAGGCTGTGAAAATGTATGACACTGATTTTAGCTATTTTGGTTATTATTAGTAGGATTCATCATTTAAAACGAGTGGAATAGCAGGCATCACATTAAAGAGGAAAATTAAGGATTGGCTTTTTCTTAGAGTTGGTAATATCTTGGCTCCTAATGTTAACTCCTCATTACCAGCCGTCTGGGGAAATAAATTCAGGAAAGGTTAATTCTCTTCTGCATCCTTTAATATTTCGGTCATGATCACTGTTCCTGCCTGGTACAAGCCATTCTGTTGTCAAGCATCTGTGTTAGTTCATATCATTGCACCTTCAACAATCAATCATAAATTGGAAGCCCCGTGTGACCCAAAAATCTGCCTACATCCCAATTCTGCTTGACTTAGATGACATCCAAGCTCTTGCACTCAATGGGCTACATTACATAGTTGGTGCTAACTTTAGCGCTCACCTGCGTGAGCGTTAACGTTAGCCCTGGTGTCCCTAACACGGGCGCACCATATTACAATCCAAACGCTAATGGTTTGAAAAACCCGTTACCGTTTGGTATCTTGTGCTTTTCAGTGTGAGGTTACTGTACTTTGCGCTCCCTATACTTAACATGGGGAGCGCAAAGTATTAATCAGCATTAGGATTACAAATAGGGATGAGCCGAACACCCCGTGTTCGGTTCTCATTCGAACTCGAACAATTTCAAAAGTTCAAGTTCGAATGCGAACACGAACATGAACTCAATGCAAGTCAATGGGATTCGAAAGTTCGAATTTTAGAGTGCCCTCCAAGACGGCATATATGCAAGATATTTGCCATACAAGGTGTATGGGGTCCGGGTAGTGCCCTGGGGGACAGGAAACAAGGACAAAAAGTTTTTAAAAAAACATTTTTAACCACTTCAATGCGGCAGCGCGATGACACCTAATTCAGGCGCCCCCCGCATGTGCGGAGGAGGCGCCTGAAAGGGAGGGGGGGAGGTCCTTCGGACCTCTCTCCCTCCCGATCAGCGGCATTGCGGGGGTTAACCCAGGCACCATTTGGAAGGGCACAGCCTGCCCTTCCAAATGGTGCCTGGCATTAACCCCTGGGGAGCTGGATCGCGAATCGAACGCTGAAAAGCGCCGGTTCGCGATCCTTTCCCGGAGCTGGCCGACATCTTGGATGTCGGCCAAGCCTCCGGGAACTCCCCCTGAGGACTGGCGTCATCGTGCGTAGCACGATGGCGCCAGTCCTAGAGTTAACCCCTAACTGCCACCAACGGTGGAGATAGAGAGTTCCAATGAACTCCCTATCTCCCGATCCGTGGCAGCTAGGGGTTAATGTTTGGTATGGTTGGATCGGCCAGAGCATGGCCGTTCCAACGATACCAAACACGAATGTGAAAAAAGTTTTTAACAAAAAAATTAAATTAAAATTACAAATAAAAATATATTTAAAAACAAATTATAAAAAAAAAAAAAAAACATTTTTTTTTCTTTTTTTTGGTTTGTTAGTGTAGCAATATTGTTCCCATTTCAATTATAATGTGAACAATGATGCTGCACTAACGATTTTTGTATGCGGTGCGTTTGTTAAAAATCGCGTAATTTTCCCCAAAAAAAAATGTAACGAGACCCCATCCTAATTTTTTTAACAAGCGCACCCCATACAAAATATAACCGCAATTGCTCGCATGTTAAAATGTGAAAAAAAACACTTTACACGTTGTAAATTATTGAAAATACATATTTTATTGCATTTTTTGTTATAATATACAGACATGACAAAACGTATACATATAATAATGACATATTATGAATCTACCGAGTCTGACGGAAATAACGATATATAATATGTCTGGGTCATATACTAAAATAAGCCTTCAAAACACGTTTAAACATGATGAGCAAAACCGGTAAAAATGACCTCAGCACAGAGGCGGGAAAAGCCTCAGCAGCGAAAGGGTTAAAGGACCAGCGAGTTTTCCATGAAATAAGGGTTAAAAATAAAAATGAAAAATTCCTTCAAATATCGTGCCTAGGAGGTCCCCATAACCTGCCCGTGAAGTGGTGGATTTGTAGGATGTATAGAAACATTTAAAAACAAAAAAATGACATTTCAAATAAACGGTTTTCCTTTAATCTATTCATAAACAACTGCTTGGGGTGGCAGCCTGTATGAGAAGACATTTTAGGACACGCAGAACAAGTTTAGTGATTTTTTTGGCTAAATTATGGTGAAACTTATGCAGGCTTTGGATGAAAGTAACAATAGGTGCTTTAAAATTGGGCCTTTAGTGTCGGCAACAGTGCCATCACACCGTAACCCCTCTGTGGTATTGTGGAAGAGTGCAGGGTTGGACCCTGCGGTCCAATATTAAAATTATATAAATCTGGTAATATAGGCATCAGTGGCAGTGCACCCAAATATTACTGCGCTATAGTGTATGGCAGGATGGAAGCGCACCAGCAGTAACAAGCAGCGGAATATACCAGACAGGGGCACAGAGTGAGACTAGTTGTTATAACAAAACCAGCTCAACAATGTTTAGGCACTAGTAATGCGCTACTGTATATGGTGAGAATTGGCGCACACCAGTCCCGGCGGCTCTGCGTCATCACGCCGTGCCCTGCCCCCTGATCACTCACAGCTGCGCCGGGTGCCGCCGGAGCTCCGGCATTCAGCCAGCTGGCGGCACCATGCGTCCGCCCCCCCCCCCCCCGATCGCCATCCAGGGCCCTGGATGTCACAATATTACAATCCAAACGCAAACGGGTTAAGTAACCAAATTTGTAAGAAGATTAATTAATGCAGCATATGAATCCTCACACTGCCGGGCGGCACCTTAAGGCCCGGTTCACACCTAAGCATTTTACAACGCGTTCCTGCGCTGTAAAATGCATAAACAGGGAAATCCCATTATTTGCTATGGGACCCGTTCATACCTGGGTGTTTTACAGCGCGTTCCTATGCCCAAAGAAGTACAGGAGCTTCTTTGGGGCATATTGCAGCACGTTCACACTGCAGTCTATGGCCGTGAACGCGCTGCAATGCGCGTTCGCATGTTTTTTACGTTTGCGCGATACGTGCGTTAAAAAATGCACGTATTGCAGGCGTAAAAAAAACACAGGTGTGAACCCAGCCTTACAGTATAATTAATGCAGCATATGATTCCGCACACTGCCGGGCAGCACCTCTACAGTTTGTGGATCCAGGAATCAGGTGAGTATTAGAAAGAAAGAAACAAAGTTTTATTTTATGTTGCTGGGGACATTTAAAAATGTCCTCATATTTTTTTTTTTTTTTAAAATGTGTCGCCTTACCTTAGCCTGGTGGTCAGTGGTGGCTCCCTGGATCCTGGTTGTGGGGAAGGGGGGTCTGCCGTGGCTCCCTCCCTGGAGTCCCTGCGCCACCTCTCTGCCACATGCACCCTGCAACCTGGATCCTGGTTGGGCGGAAGGGGGGTCTGCCGTGGCTCCCTCCCTGGAGTCCCTGCGCCACCTCTCTGCCACATGCACCCAGCTGGCCAGCCCGCACAGTCGCAGCTCTGTAATCTTGCGGCCGCATGCTCCTCAAGTGGTCCTTGGGAGGGAGGCTCCGGCGGGCTGCCCTCTACAGTGCCTGATTAGAGGGCCTCGTCTGCCTGATGTTTTAGCAACAAGAATGTTTTATCCCATAGGCTTCAATGTTAAAAATATTCCCGTTTTAATTCAATATCTAAGAAACCATTGCTTATAATATTCTGCAGTAAAGAGTCTCTTTATTGTTAGATTTTTTTAGGATTTTTTAAGCATTTTTTTTTTTAAAAAAAAACAAACTTTTTTTTCGAACTTTTGGCGAACATCCCAAAAAGTTTGAAGTTGTGAACTTTCAAACTGCCAAAGTTCGAATTGAACTCCGAACCGATCGAACCGAACAGCTCATCCCTAATTACAAAGTCCTAACGCTGATTAACGTCCGGCTGCGGTTAGCAAAAAGTTAACCACAGCCAGGACTTGGTGCTAACGAATTCCGCTGCTGCAGAATCCGCCAGCACCAGCCAGAAACCCCCCAAAATAAATCAGATACTCGCCTCCTATCCCGTGGCGACGACTGCGGCTCCATCTGCCTCCTCCGTCCGGCGGGAGCAGGGAGAGACTGGGGAAAAAGTCCCCCAGTCTCTCCCTGTGGATCACTACGCCGTCCTGCCGGATCTTGTGAGGTGAGATCCGGCAGGTCATGTGACCGGCGCTGTCTGCTCAATGGGGTCCTATGGATTCCGCGCATTCCAGGGTTTAGTGCCCGATAACAATGCAGGCAGCTTTTTAAGCACCTGCATTGTAATCTCGCGCTAAAACGGGGGCGCAAAGGAGAAACATGCAGGTGTAGGTTCTTCTCCTTTGCGTCCCTGTTTTAGCGAGATTTTTGTAATGTAGCCCAATATCTTTTGATTGATGTTCAAGACCAGGAATCTGGTGCTGATAGCCTGTGATTCCCAGACTTGTTTTTTGAATGATATAGTTAGCCAGAGAATCATGGGAGTTGTAGTTCAGAAACACCTTGGAGGACCACAGTTTGAGATGACTGTAGAAGGTCAACGTGATATCCATTTCCCATATGTTGGTATAGAACTTGATGGTAGCTCGTTGAAATTCTGGGACATGTGTTCATTGGTATATAATACAGATTAGGATCAGAAATAAAAGTGGATATCCTGATGAAAGTCCGGTGTGTGCGGACTGAAACGTTGAATCAATAAAAAACGATTTTGTTTCTTATTACTCAGTCTTGTGGCATGTTACCGTTTTGAGTATATATATATATATATATATATATAGAATTAGGCAATAGAGGATGCACTCACGGTCTTCCAGACAAATATAAAGAATTTATTTTACAAAACTCACATGGACATCAACGTTTCGGCTCGCAGAGCCTTTTTCAAGATAAACAAACAACACCAAATAACACATTTTTATACTAACAAACCAATGAATGAATTAACTCACAAATCTGTCAGAAATCTCACTAATGAGTTGCCCCACCCCATTCTGAATCAACAAGATTACGGGCGGGGGCCAACAACACATTGATAATGGGACTGAATACTAAGAAAAAAATGTATAACAATACAGAGATACAAAAATACAAAAAAGTTAAAAGCAAAAGATGAATGACTGAATATTGTAACTAATATTGCAATGAAACAAAAATCTTTTTACACCAACTGACCCAAAAAATATGAACCTCTAAATGTAAAGTCAGTGATTTAACGGGGAGATAAAAAAGATGTAAAGGAAATATATTCGTTCAAACCTCTAGGTGAAACTGTATCTAGTTTCATTGTCCAGAACGCTTGTTGTTGTTGGCCCCCGCCCGTAATCTTGTTGATTCAGAATGGGGTGGGGCAACTCATTAGTGAGATTTCTGACAGATTTGTGAGTTAATTCATTCATTGGTTTGTTAGTATAAAAATGTGTTATTTGGTGTTGTTTGTTTATCTTGAAAAAGGCTCTGCGAGCCGAAACGTTGATGTCCATGTGAGTTTTGTAAAATAAATTCTTTATATTTGTTTGGAAGACCGTGAGTGCATCCTCTATTGCCTAATTCTATATACTTCAACTGGATTGCACCAGGCAATGAACGGTAATATGGAGAGTGCTGTATGCAGTGGATTTTTGTATATTTCTGAATTTTTTCAGTAAATACATGCACCCCAAAAATATATATACAATTTTTTGGAACCTTTTTCGTATGAATTGTTCACCCCACGACTGAAGTAAGATGGATGACTTTTTACAACGTGCTGGAGCCTTTGATGAATTTGCTGATACTTTACATATTACTGACGAAGAAGCTCAAAAGATATTGTGGCCGTCTACTCCTGATCAGTTGCAACATGTACCGTCACATAAAGACCTCTACCTTGAATTACTCAGACTTAAGAGGAAAGAGATTGATCTTGACCTCCATGGAATTTATTTGTCTGATTATTACAGAATGAAAAGGATACCACGGGGCTTCAGGGTGAGTAATTCACCGACCATCGGTCGCACTAACCCAGACTTTTGCAAAAAATGGGTTGCGGTTGCTAATCGTTGCTCATTAGATTGGTTGATTTTGGTGGTCGAGGAGGTTGGGAAAGAAATAGTAACTGTAAGGCAATCGATTTCTACTTTTGAAGAAGTGAATTATGATGCTTTAAATTCTACTTCATTTGAAACTCAAATGTCTAAGTTGTCTGATGATATCAATAAATATAAATCTGAACTAATTTCCTTCAAGAAACAGAAACTTAGGAAAGTCAACCTCGATTATACATCTCACAGAGTCTATAAGTGGTTAAGTGCTGAACGCCCTCATTACCAACCTCCTGGAAACAGACGGAGAATAAGGAGACCGAATATCGAATCAGTCCATGTTACATCGGGTGAATCAGCTTCAGAGATTGAAGGCCCGCAGGAAACTTATACCAAATCCACTAACTCTTTTTTAGCAGAGGAACTGATAGAAGATCCCAAAAGATTACTGACAGCACGGATATTTACAAGAGGTACCAGCAAATTAACCAGAGACGGAGAATCCCTAGAAGAGGGCAGCAAGGTAAAGGTCACAAGAGGCAAAAACAAACCGCCTCTCCCGAGGAGATAATACCGATCTTCAATTTATCATCCAAACAACTGACTAAAGACCATATTAGTTTATTGTCTAAAGGCTTAACATTTGTACCTACGTCTACACCAACAGATTTTGATCTAGAGGTTGAGGCTTATAAATTACAAAGGACTTTGACTTTACAAGAAAAATCTAAAGGAATTTAAATTCAAACCAACCCATTTAGATTACGTAATACACACGAAGTGAAAACCCCCAATCATTTTATCAATACTTTTGGAGATATAATGCGTGATACTATGAGAAACTCTAGCAAGCAAAACATCAAAAAGAGGTCTAATCTTTCTCATGATGAATGGGGAGCAATGAAAGATTTGTCGCAGGATCATTCTATCGTTATTCGTGCGGCAGACAAGGGGGGTGGTATTGTTATTTTGGACTATGCATTATATAAGGATGATATTTTAAACCAACTGAATGATACACAGACCTACAAAAGGTTATTTGGTGATCCGACAAAACAGATTGCGGAACGTATATTACCTATTGTCTCTATGGGTTTAAATTTGGGTTATATTGATGAAACCACAGCAGCCTTTTTGACTGTGCAACACCCTAGGATTCCCATTTTTTATACTATACCCAAATTGCATAAAAATCCGGTGAAACCACCAGGACGCCCAATTGTCTCCGCGGTGGGAGGGATTTTGGAACCGCTGGGCAAATTTGTTGACTATTATTGTAAATCCACTGTTTTGTCACTTTCTACATGTTTGAAAGATACTAGTCATTTTTTACAGATGATCTCTCAGGTTACCCTACCGCCCAATCCAGTTATATTAGCGACATTAGATGTAAAAAATCTATACACTTGTATTCCCAATGTTGAAGGTATTTCTGCTATGCGCAAGGTTTTGATGGAATCTGATGTGTATCGAGGTCCACCTATTGAATATTTATTGGAGTTGTTGAGATGTACATTGGAAAATATTTTTTTTCGATTTGAAAAACAGTTCTACATGCAGACAGCTGGCACGGCGATGGGGGCCCCGATGGCTCCATCCTACGCCAATATCTTTATGTATGTATTTGAAAATTTTCATATTCTTTCACCTTTTTCTGAAAAATTATTATTTTACTGCAGATTTGTGGATGACATCTTTTTAGTGTGGAATAATACGGAGGTAACCTTAATGCAAATGGTTGAACAAATCAATTCATTGTCCTCTACAATTAAGTTGACATCTATCATTTCCACACAGGAGATTGTCTTCTTAGACGTGTTAGTATTTCGAGCAGATGACCGTTTAGGTTACACATTACATCAAAAAGAAACAGCCAGGAACACTATTTTAAGAGCAGATAGTTTCCATCCACCGCACTTAAAACAGTCTTTGCCAGTGTCCCAATTCCTACGTACATTAAGAAACAATAGTGATGAGGAACGCTGTACTTTGCAATTAGCCGATACCTATAATAGGTTTAAACAGAGAGGTTATTCTGACAACGTTCTTCAACAAGCCTTTGTGAAGGCTTGTGAAAAAATTTCATCCAAGAAAATAGAAAATCCTTTGGCCAATAGTAAGATGTACCTACCTATGACATATCATTCCTATAGTCATAAAATCACACAAAATATACATCGACAATGGGAAATGTTTAAATACGATAGTACTTTGCCCTCTAAATTTCATAATACTCCTGTAATAAGTTATAGGAGGTCCAGAAGTCTTCGTGACTGGTTGGTCAAGACAGACCCAATTAAATCATATTCATCCAGTTCTATCTCTCTTCGGCATGGTTGCTTCAGATGCACAAGTTGTGTAACGTGTAGCCATATGCAGCCTGGCTCAACTTTTTCACATCCTAGGTCAGGAAAAATCTTTTCCATTCGTCATCATATTACTTGCACCACAGAGTTTGTGGTGTATTTAATTACATGTCCTTGCGGACTCTCTTATGTTGGAAAAACCGACCGACCTCTTAGAGATAGGATCCGAGGCCACAGGTCTAATATTACCACTGCCTTTAGAGATGGGTCTACTGATAAGCCTGTGGCAAAACATTTTTTGGCTTTACAGCATAGGTTACCTACACTCAAATTTAAGGCTATAGACCATATACCACCTTTAAAATGTGGAGGTAATCGGTCTCAATTATTGTTGCAAAGAGTAGCGTTCTGGACAATGAAACTAGATACAGTTTCACCTAGAGGTTTGAACGAATATATTTCCTTTACATCTTTTTTATCTCCCCGTTAAATCACTGACTTTACATTTAGAGGTTCATATTTTTTGGGTCAGTTGGTGTAAAAAGATTTTTGTTTCATTGCAATATTCGTTACAATATTCAGTCATTCATCTTTTGCTTTTAACTTTTTTGTATTTTTGTATCTCTGTATTGTTATACATTTTTTTCTTAGTATTCAGTCCCATTATCAATGTGTTGTTGGCCCCCGCCCGTAATCTTGTTGATTCAGGATGCGGTGGGGCAACTCATTAGTGAGATTTCTGACAGATTTGTGAGTTAATTCATTCATTGGTTTGTTAGTATAAAAATGTGTTATTTGGTGTTGTTTGTTTATCTTGAAAAAGGCTCTGCGAGCCGAAACGTTGATGTCCATGTGAGTTTTGTAACATAAATTCTTTATATTTGTTTGGAAGACCGTGAGTGCATCCTCTATTGCCTAATTCTATATACTTCAACTGGATTGCACCAGGCAATGAACGGTAATATGGAGAGTGCTGTATGCAGTGGATTTTTATATATATATATATATATATTATATATATATATATATATATATATATATATATAAATTCGATAGGCCGTGTTAGTCCAGTTTGCCAAAATCACAAGTATAGCAGTCTGTAGTGATACCTTTTTTATTGGACTAACGTAACATTTAAAAGACAAGCTTTCGAGAGTATTACTCTCTTCCTCAGATCTGGAAGCTTACTATACAGTATATATATATATATATATATATATAATACAGCAGCAACAGGAGAGGTGGCACTCATATTAAGCATAACTGGTGGGTGCTTCTCAAAACAAGTAAGACCTTGGTGTGTTTTATAAATATAGTAGAAAAGTCTCGTTGATCTTTTTTATAAAATAAATCACTATTTTTGCTATTGAAGACTTTGTGGTGCGTCTATTCTTTGATGGATATAAGACTGGCAGCTAGACTTGCACCGAAGCAATTACAAGAATATCCATGAGCGCGGGGTTCTTTGAATTGTTTATTGTTGTCATCATTTATATAGCGCCAACATTTTCCGCAGCGCTTTACGATAACCTAAGGGAACAAGATAAACTGACATATGATGGAAACAAGAGGTGTAGAGGGCCCTGCTCATAGGAGCTTTTTTTATTGCCCCAGCTCACATGTGGATATATTGCCCCCAGCTCACTTGTGGATATATTTGCCCCCAGTTCACACGTGGATATATTTGCCCCCAGCTCACATGTGGATATATTTGCCCCAGCTCACACATGGATATATTTTGGCACCAGCTCACACATGGATATATATATTGGCACCAGCTCACACATGGATATATATATATATATTGGCTCCAGCTCACATGGATATATATATTGGCCCCCAGATCACATGGATATATATATTTTCCCCCAGCTCACATGGATATACAGTACTGTGCAAAGGTTTTAGGCAGGTGTCAAAAAATGCTGTAAACAAAGAATGCTTTCACAAATGGAAGTGTTCCACATTTATGTTCATAAATGAACAAAATGCATGAATGAACAAAAGAGAAATCTAAATCAAATCAATATTTGGTGTGACCACCCTTTGCCTTCAAAACAGCAGCAATTCTTCTAGCTACACTTGCACATAGTTTTTGAAGGAATTCGGCTGGTAGGTTGTTCCAAACATCTTGGAGAACTAACCACAGATCTTCTGTGGATGTAAGCTTTCTCACATCCTTCTGTCTCTTCATGTAATCCCAGACACACTGGATGATGTTGAGATCAGGGCTCTGTGGGGGCCATGCAGGGGTCAAGTCCTGGGAAAAAAAGTGAGGGAACTCACCCACGAATTCCACAACCCCTATTACCTGAAGAAAAAATATATATAATCACGAGTATAGCCGGACGAGCCGGTGATACCATTTTTATTGGGTTAGCATTACATTTAAAAGACAAGCTTTCAAGAGTGTAAACTGGAAACTATACTGATCAGTGAAAGGTATCACTATGTACAGGTATACTCGTGATTGTGGCAACTGGACTAACGCATATATATATATATATATATATAATCTATCCAGGCACAGACCACCAGAATAATATACACAGCGCTGAACCCCCAGAATAATATACACAGCGCTGAACCCCCAGAATAACATACACAACACTGAACCCCCAGAATAACATACACAGCGCTGAGCCCCCAGAATAACATACACAGCGCTGAGCCCCCAGAATATACACAGCACTGAGCCTCCAGGATAATATACACAGCGCTGAACCCCCAGAATAATATACACAGCACTGAACCCCCAGAATAACATACACAGCACTGAACCCCAAGAATAATATACACAGCACTGGTTATATGGATATATTTTCCCCAGTTCACATGGATATAATTGCCCCCAGTTCACTTGGATATAATTGCCCCAGCTCATATGGATAATGCCCCCCAGCTCTCATGGATAATGCCCCCAGGTCTCATGGATAATGCCCCAGCTCTTATCGATATGCCCCAGCTCTCATGGATATGCCCCAGCTCTCATGGATATGCCCCAGGTCTCATGGATAATGCCCCAGCTCTCATGGATACTGCCGCCAGGTCTCATGGATATTGCCCCAGCTCTCATGGATAATGCCCCCAGGTCTCATGGATACTGCCCCCAGGTCTCATGGATATTGCCCCCTGGTCTCATGGATATTGCCCCCTGGTCTCATGGATATGCCCCAGGTCTCATGGATATTGCCCCCTGGTCTCATGGATATCCCCCAGGTCTCATGGATATGCCCCAGGTCTCATGGATATTGCCCCCTGGTCTCATGGATATGCCCCAGCTCTCATGGATATGCCCCAGCTCTCATGGATATTGCCCCCAGGTCTCATGGATATTGCCCCCTGGTCTCATGGATATATGCCCCAGCTCTCATGGATATTGCCCCAGCTCTCATGGATATGCCCCAGCTCTCATGGATAATGCCCCAGGTCTCATGGATAATGCCCCCAGGTCTCATGGATATGCCCCCAGGTCTCATGGATACTGCCCCAGGTCTCATGGATACTGCCCCCAGGTCTCATGGATATTGCCCCCCGGTCTCATGGATACTGCCTCCAGGTCTCATGGATATTGCCCCCAGGTCTCATGGATATTGCCCCAGGTCTCATGGATATTGCCCCAGGTCTCATGGATACTGCCCCAGGTCTCATGGATATTGCCCCAGGTCTCATGGATATTGCCCCAGGTCTCATGGATATTGCCCCCTGGTCTCATGGATATTGCCCCCTGGTCTCATGGATATGCCCCAGGTCTCATGGATATTGCCCCCTGGTCTCATGGATATCCCCCAGGTCTCATGGATATGCCCCAGGTCTCATGGATATTGCCCCCCCAGGTCTCATGGATATGCCCCCCAGGTCTCATGGATATTGCCCCCCCAGGTCTCATGGATATTGCCCCCCCAGCTCACCTTTGCTGCTGCTTCTGCTCCACATTGCCAGCGGCCGCGTGCTTCCTGCTTCAGCGGCCGCTGACAGGAAGTGCAGCCGCTCGCCTGGGATCTATGAATCAGCCAGGTGAGCGGCTCCACCTCCTGTCACCGGCCCTTGTAACAGGAAGCACGCGGCCGCCGGCAATGTGCGGCGGCGGCGTTCGGGCTCGGGCCACAGCGGGAACGCTGCGTTCCCGCAGCGTTCCCGCTGTGGGAGAAGTGTGGGAACGCCGTTCCTGCGCGTTCCCGCTCGACTCGAGCCCTGGGGCCATGCCATCACTTCCAGTACTTCTTGTTCTTCTTTACGCTGAAGATAGTTCTTAATGACTTTGGCTGTATGTTTGGGGTTGTTGTCCTGCTGCAGAATAAATTTGGGGCCAGTAATACGCCTCCCTGATGGTATTGCATGATGGATAAGTATCTGCCTTTATTTCTCAGCATTGAGAACATCATTAATCCTGACCAAATCTGCAACTCTATTTGCAGAAATGCAGCCCCAAACGTTCAAGGAACCTCCACCATGCTTCACTGTTGCCTGCAGACACTCATTATTCTACCACTCTCCAGCCCTTCGACGAACAAACTGCCTTCTGCTACAGCCAAATATTTCAAATTTTGTCTCATCAGTCCAGAGCACCTGCTGCCATTGTTCTCCACCCCAGTTCCTATGTTTTCGTGCATGCTTTAGTCGCTTGGCCTTGTTCCCACGTCAGAGGTATGGCTTTTTGCTGCAACTATTCCATGAAGACCACTTCTGGCCAGACTTCTCCGGACAGTAGATGGGTGTACCTGGGTCCCACTGGTTTCTGCCCGTTCTGAGCTGATAGCACTGCTGGACATCTTCTGATTTGGAAGGGCAACAAGCTTGATGTGTCTTTCTTCTGCTGCATTAAGTTTCCTTGGCCGACCACTGAGTCTACGATCCTCAACGTTGCCCATTTCTTTGTGCTTCTTCAAAAGAGCTTGAACAGCACATCTTGAAACCCCAGTTTGCTTTGAAATCTTTGTGTGGGAGAGACCTTGTTGATGCAGTATAACTATCTTGTGTCTTGTTAATGTGCTCAATCTTGCCATGACATGAAACTGTCTTTCACAACCTCACCTTGGAAGCAGAGTTTGCTGTTCATCACCCAGTTTTAAGCCTCCTACACAGTTGTTTCTGTTTCAGTTCATGACTGGGTTTCAACCTACGTGTGACATTGATGATCATTAGCACCTGTTTGGGATAATTGGTTGATCATACACCTGACTATAATCCTACAAAATCCCTGACTTTGTGCAAGTGTACCTATGAGAATTGATGCTGGTTTGAAGGCAAAAGGTAGTAACACCAAATATTGATCTGATTTAGATTTTTCTTTTGTTCGCTCACTTTGCATGTTGAAAATTGACAAATATAAACAATCATTATTTATATTTCTGTAAGCATTCTTTGTTTACAGCAGTTTTTCACACCTGCCTAAAACTTTTGCACAGTACTGTATATATATATGTTTGCTCCCAGCTCACATGGATATATATATATATTTGCCCCAGCTCACAATGATATATATATATATTGACCCCTGCTCACATGGATATATATATTGTCCCCCAGCTCACATAGATATACATTGGCCAAAGCTCACATGTACCCGTCTGCCAGGCGCCTCCGAGCATCCTTATTCCTCCCAGTGGCCACCGGCAAAGGATGTTGCCCGACCTGTTGTTGGGAACCACGCACATGCCGCCGTCTTGCGAGATCCCGGAGTTAACTCCGCAATCTCGCGAGATCGTGGCTGGTGGAACTCAACGAGCAGCCGGGCAACATCCTTTGCCGGCGGCCACTGGGAGGAAGAAGCATGCTTGGAACGGCACTGAAGCAAGCCTATGGCTCGAGTGCTGACACAGTCGGCTCTGCGTGCTAGGTGTCGCACTCGTGCCATAGGTTCGCCATCACTGGTCTAGAGGGATTGGGGTTGAGGAAGATCAGGGAAATTTTACTAGATAGCAGGATCATTAGTCCCAGTGGTTTGGTAATGGTGGGCCATAAAAGCGGCTTCAATCATGTGTCAGTAGGTGAGCAGAGGGATGAGTTGCATTAGTTATGTGGTACGCTAATCTGAAGAGATGGGTTTTGAGGGATTTCTTGAAGGCCTGAAGTTTGATAGGGCGAGGCAAGTCATTCCACCCTTGAAAAGAGTTGGAGGCGAGAGTTGGCAGTGCGAGTGTAGACAGAGGACAGGCGGAGATTGCCCGCAGACCAGAGTTGTCTAGACGGGACGTGCTTGCAGAGTAACAAAGACATGTAGGGAGGGGTTGAGTTATTATATATAAATTACTGGATATACAGATCGGACAATCCAGAAATAATTTTACCTCACTGTTCTACACGCGTGTTTGTATATATATATATATATTTTTTAATATTTTAAACATTTAATGTCTCAATTTTATTTCTTTTTCTTTTAGGTCTCCAGCCATTTACAAAGTACAATTTCTCTGTGACAGTTTGTATCTCCGCTGGCTGTACAACCAGTGAGCCATCTACAGGCCTAACGTTGCAAGATGCTCCACAGGGTAATAAAAGAGCTTCTTTTTTTTCATAATCTTCTGTTAAGATATTTTTAGTTATTTACTTTTTTTTTTTACACAATTCATTGCAAACTCTTACATTTATTGTCAGTTATGTATTTCACCCTGAGCATCTGTGGTTGTTTTCCTATGGAAACATTCTACTCTTTTTTTGCCTCAAGGCTAGCAATGGCTTTTCTTTTATAATCCTTTTTGCTGAAAAGATGTTTGGGAAAGGTTTACAAACCATTGCGAGGATGAGATAGCACCTTGAGTTTAATCACTAATAAAAAATACAAACAAACAGCACCGTTTGCTTTGAAGACATCCGCTCACGTTTTATTGTTTGATTCCATATTGTTTCTTCAGAGCGTAAATTCTGATTCAGGTTCCTTTTGATTTTCGGAATCTCTGTTAGCTGTACGGAATTCCTGATGGAATGGAATGTAAACAAAAAATATGTATCCATGTCCGTGGATGTTTCATGTTAAATACTGTTTTAATTATGACAACTTGTTGCAGATCATTATGTGCATGTGCTGTGGAATGAAGATGACAATGCATCTTTCTTATTGCTGCACCCCCCCCTAATTTCAATTCACGCATCTTCTTCCTATGATAACTTTTATCATGTGGAAATTATTGTACAGTCTGTTTAATATGCTTTTGCAATTTTCATTAAAGGGATACACTATTAAAAATAGAGTTCCCATTTTTTCACCCTTATATAATTGGGAAGAGGCAAGCCACTGCTCAATATTTTTATATATTGTAATATCTTTTGTTTGGGGTGGTGCATTTACTCACCTTTTCTCCCTTGGCACGCACAGCTCCTCCTCTTTGGCTCCTGGAGCTTTCCTGCGCAATTTGCGCTACTATGCAACCTGCGTAGCATACAAACCGCATATCGCACACCGCTACAGGACTTCCATACTTTAACCTCCCTGCCGGTCCGATTTTGACATATTTTATATTGCGACGTGAACCCGGAAGCAGGAAGCCGCGACCGGCTGGAGGTGACTGAGGAGAGGTCAACGAGGGAGCGCACGGACAGGTATGTATCCAGGACGAGTGTGGCTCTGGGTTACCGCTTTCAACATTGAAATTTAACTCCGAGCCAAACTCAGCATTACCACCAAGGAGGTTAAGCAAGCAAGTTCCATAGTGTCTGCTCAGAGAGATGGATCGGAGCTGCACGCGCATGCACAGATCTGATCTATCGCTGCCTTTCTGAGAACGCTCGCTATCATGGCAGTCTCAGAGATAGTGATGTCAGCACGCTCTCTGCATATTGAAGTCACTAGTGACTGCTCTGGTTATCGACAGCTGGGAAATTCAAATCCGGGCTGCTTGTGACCCTGGGTGGGGGGTTGAGGAAACTCCTACACTTCACCCATTGATTTAACCAGAACGTAGCTGCGGGGGGAGGCCACTCCTTACATTCTGACCACTTTATGAAGATAAAGTGATCAGGATGAGCAACTGTCTCCTTAATGATTGTGTGTAAAAGGGAAGAAGAAATATTAAATAGTTCTTATCATTCAAATGCCTAAACTGTGGGATATTAATTAACAGTTGTGTGACATTGTGGTATAACTGAGGTCTTTACACATGAAAACAAATGCTGACACACACACTTTTTCATATCCAAAGCACATAGTACATTAGCTTAACCCTTTCCCGCCGCAGGGCGTACTATGTCGTCCCTGCGGCGGGTGGACTTAGAAGACTTCTATGGACCGCCTTGGTCCCTCCCCGAAGTCTACGCACTCTGTGCGATGTTGGCTGCTGCGAGACGGCAACTATGATACTGATTTCCACTACTAAGCATCTATTTGAAAATCCAATGTTTAAATAAGGTTTTTAGTCTGATTTTCTGTAATTGTGGTAAAACAATAAGTACATTCTGGCAATCGAGTGACATCTGCGAGTGGAAGAGCCATTCTTCAGGGAGCCTCCATTCACTGAGCTCACTCCGATCACTCTGCTGGTGTAATAGCAGATGGTCAATCCCTCAGCTCTGCTCGATGACCTTCACTGCGTGACGTCCGCTGAAGAGGAACATGGGGTATGTAAAGGTTTGCAATATCTTGTCAAGGGCTGAGGAATTGTATTGATCCTTGTTATCCATCATTTTTTTGTTTTTTTAGAAAGTATTTTTACCAGGAAGGATACATTGAGATTTCTCTCGTTTTCCTATATGTCCTGGGTGGCGAGTTTGTACCGTTAGGTGTCTCGCCCAAGGACTGCTGGTTCCCATTATGTATAACTCTTTATTCTCATTCTTTGTGTGATTAATTAGTTTCACTGACTTGTAATAATATTTAAATGAATCTACATCTAATGTATTTTTTTTTTAACTGTGAAGGAGTGTGGTCAAAGCCATGTCATGTCATAATCAATACAACAGTGCTGGAACTATATTGGAGGGAACCCGAGAAGCCCAACGGGATGGTTTCGCAGTACAGACTGAAACGCAATGGGGAAATAATTGGCAGTAGAAGTGGGGAATATCGGAGTTTCACTGACATTGGCCTGCAGCCCAACACCAGGTAATGTTTAGCGCTGATCTATATTAAGCTCCCAAGCAATGATTAACAATGATATTTTATCTGGGCCTGCTACAAAACACGACTTTTACTTCCTCTTTTAAAAAGGGAAAAATCATTATTACTTAATCATTAAAAAGCATTGACAATAACTCTTCCAGGCGCTTTGTCATTGCACATATTGAAGAGGCTCGTATTGACTGAGGCACTTTTACAGCAGTTCCGAAATAAACCAGATCACCCATTAAAAAAATGAAATGGGGAAAGCTTTGTTTTTACTACCAGCGCTGAGAAAAAAAAAAGTGAAAACTTTATTCCCGGGCCATGATTTATTTATTTAATTTTCCAGTGGATGGTGTGTACATTTGAGGATAAAGTATTTTTGTTTCTTGGAATGTTATAATTTCTTCTGGAGAAAATAAAGTAAACATCATTTTAGACAAACTGTAGTACAACAAACTTACTTTGCCTGTTCGTTATTGTGTTTTGCCGGCTTAACTCCTTCACCGCCAAGCGATTTTTGATTTAGCAGAACATTTATTTGAAAAGTGGGATGTTAAGTTAACAATTAAATATGTTGTGAAGTAGAGGTTTTGCACAGAAATTGTTATTTTAAAATAGTTAAAAAATTTAAATAGTGTTAACTTGCTCATTTTTAATTTTTCAAGCATTCGTTTATCCTTTACAGAAATATTGTTGAAATGTAAGATTTTGAGCTCTGGATGGTTTCCCTTATCTTACACAATTTCAAATGGGGACTGCATTTTTATTGTACAGGCAGAAAAGTCCTTTGTGTAAGATACAATAACTGTGATAAATAAAATTTATAAAATTGTTCAGATCTCCTGCTTATGGGGATTTGTAGAGATCATAATCAGGTTATTAGCAATGCAGCTTCCAAAAAATACCAATATAATATAAAAATAAGATCTGTATGTGACATAATACTTATATATGTAAATTACAGTAACACCTTGTATCTGTACTATATAGGATTTTCACTCATTATAGCCCCCTGAATCTTATCCCTGTAAAGCAGTGAGTGACCCCAGAGCTTTCCCTGTATTCTGCTCTCTTCCTGGCTGCTGTAAAACAGCAGTAATCTTTTTGAACTGTTTGTTACAGTGAGGACTGGGGCTCTATTTACAGACCGTTTTATGTCTTTCCAGGGTGCTTGGAGAGCTATAAAACAAAGGATTTTGTTTCTCCACAGGGGGCACACTAATCTTTCTTTAAAAAGGTGTGAAAATTGTCTTTTGATATGCTAATGAATGCTTTTCAGTGCAATACGAGATACTTGATTTTGGGTGTGAATGGGGTTAAACGTGGGCAACATACCGATGACACGTACATCAAGACCCCAATGTACTTTTTTTTAAAATTTTATTGAAATAGAATTGGTTTTATGTGCATTTGCTTATCCTTAGAATTATTTACCAGGAATATTTTAAAAAACATGGCAAAACTATAAGCAAAAAAAATGATTTCACAGGTACTGTTTTGTAAATAAACAATCAAATATGAAATAGAGATTTAGAGATAAACTTAAATAAACATTTATGGTCTGTTACTATTGCATATATTTCATATAAATCAGTTGTGGAAGGAGTAAACCGTTAGTACTAAAAAGGAGCAGTCACACAATGAAGACCAGTCATGTGTGTGAAATTTGCATAGTGAACAACTCCAGATAAAAGGTAGTCCCACTCTATGCGCTGCTCCTGCACCACTTGTGGGTCATTGTCCACTCCAAGCACAACTGGAGTTTATTCCGACTGGAAAAATAGTGTGGGAATGCCATACTGTACTCAACTCCCTTTTACAACACGTTTACAACTTCATAAATGAATCATGAATGAGTCTTTAACACACAACACATTAATATTTCAAAGATAAACCATACCATCTACCTTTAGAGATCTGGTGCAACCTATGGCTATAGCTCAGTATTTTTTTTGTCACGTTAAAGTTTAAGCAAAGTAAAAGTAGTCAGCGATATGATATAACTTGCCTTAGGAAGGATTCCAAATGGAGATGTGATGGTGGGCGGGTCAATGGTGGGTTGTGGATGAGACCAGAGTTTCCCATCATAATACATCTGCTCGCGATAGAACTATGGACTTACATGGGCTAGATGGAGAGATCCTTAAAATTTCCCAGTCATCATGTGGCACATGGAGAATAAGGGGGGTCCCCGTTAGATGGCGCTCCTCGCAGATAGGTGGATATATCTAGAAAATACCCTGGTGGTATTATTATTATTCTCCATATTACCCTGGTAGCAGTTGTGGGGCTCTGCTACAACCCCCTAGCGGCAGCATACACGCAATACATCCGTACACAAGCTCGGGAAGCGCCAGAAGGGCACCAACATATACACCATCATGTGGCACATGTCCATTACGACTTACTGGAAACTTGTTCGGTTTACCAAATGTTCAAAGAAGGCCTACACTTATTGAAACCCTAAACTTATTAAAGTTATTATATCAGATTAAATTAAAGATGACCGTTATACTATTTCAATGCTTGACCTCTATCACTTTATTCCCATGTGTCCAGATATTTTTACCAGTTGGAAGCAAGTACTGAAGCTGGGAGTACAATTAGTGATGTCTACGTTATAGACACACCAGCTGCAACACCAGATGATAACACTGCTCCTTACAATCTCACAGCGCTCGGGCCTTCTGCTATATATGTGGCCTGGGATGTTCCAGGTAAATTTTATCTGTCAAATGTCTTTTTTCTATTTTTTACAAATCAGATAACCATCTACCATAATTGCGATATTGTTTGATATTTATAGTTTACCTCCTTCACTAATTGAGTATCCTTAATACACAAGATCATATCATTGGAAGTTGGAACAGGACTGTGTTAAAGAAATTATTAGATCTATGGAACTGACAGAGTGATTGCTTTTGCGGTTGACAATTTTTGAGCTGAGAAATTTTCCATTCATCTCCTCAACAAAAAAGGAAATGTCATCCTAATATGTAGAAAGTTTCTTTGATGTTTAACAGACATCCCTGGGTGGTGTACTTTTCTGACACTACTCCTGTTGCTGAGGTACAGGTAAACAAAATCGCTATATATATATATATTATTTCTGTTTTATTCATGAAACTAAGCTATGAGATTCAAAGTCGGGAGGTAAATTGGGTAGTGGGTTAACTCTAGTGACTTTGGCTTCAGATCCCTGGGAATAGGAAATTAAAGACTATGGATGGCACTCTAAAAGGTCTAAGATATAGTGATGTTACCTTTACTCCATCTAGCCACGTACTGTATGGGGTCCAAAGTAGGGATGTGCGTTCCTTTTCGTACCGATTCAAAACGGGCTGCTTCAGTGCTTCAGATTCGTCCGATGTTCCGAACCGGACCGGCAACGAAATACACACCATCCGAAATAAATTTCGTTATTTCGTATGGACATGAAATTTGTAAAATCGCAAGTCATTTTTGTTCCATACGCGATTTTGGTTCCATTTCGGTTCATTTTGGACAACGTATTTTCAGATCGTTTCGAGTTCGTTTCGGTTCCGTTGCTGATTTCGTAATTTCGTATCGTCAGTCCCTTTTTTTCACTTGTTCCAGTGCTTCCTTTCTGCATCAATAATATATTTATGTTAAATATTTAATTAGCTTTTCCCTAAATCCCCAGTCTAAATAAAGTTGTGTATAAAAAAGTGAGGGTCCTAGTGGCGCAAAGGGTGCTTCCAAGTATGGAACAGTCTAGATGGGTATTTCTAAATTGCTGATATTATTAGAAGTCTATTACGACTTAACTCTATTTATCTGATCTGTTCCTATAACACAAAGTGTATAATAATCCACATGTGCAAAATGCATATAAAGTGCATGTGCTCATATATCCTATTCCATTCGTAAAGTGCAGACACGAAAATGTGTTGATGTGACATCAAAAAGTCATAAGATAGTCCTCTTATTAGGTTATCTGATAGTCTCTGGATGGCCTATGACTGTATAAAGTGCACGTGAAAAAGTGCAAATCTCAAAATATAAATAAACAAGGTCCGTGACTCCTAGTCACCATACAGTATGTAGGTCACACTCCAGACAAAATGTCCCAACGTTATGGTTCCTCTCCTCAGTTGGCAGATTCCGTTGCATACATGAGGAAGAAAAAGAGAGAGACAATAGTGCAGACTGTTGTAATTTGTGAAGTGAATATATATATATGAGAACCACTCACAAATTATAGAGCCTATTCAATCCTGGCTCTAGGTTGGAATGCCTCACGTCAAATACAGGGTGACGTTTCCCCTTTTCCTGGGTCAATGTTGGAGCCTCGGTTTTCTCAGGCTCAGCTTAAAGGCGAATGGTACTTCTTAGATAGGTGAGTACCTTACCCCTCTCTCCTGCAATGCCTTTCAGCTTCTGTCTCCAGCTCTGTATTACCATCCAGATGGGGAAGAAAAAGGAGGGGAGGCAGGGGGGAGAGAAGAATCCTCTGCTTTCACTTTCAAAATATCATCCTCATTCTTCTAGAGAGATGAAATGGTAAGGGGGTATCCCGTAACAGAGTGAAACCAGAGATGACATCTCGTCATTTGTGAGTGGTTTTCATATATATATACTGTATATATTCACTTCACAAATTACAACAGTCTGCACTATTGTCTCTCTCTTTTTCTTCCTCATATATGCAACGGAATCTGCCAGCTGAGGAGAGGAAGCATAACGTTGGGACATTTTGTCTGAAGTGTGACCTACATACTGTATGGTGACTAGGAGTCACGGACCTTGTTTATTTAGATTTTGAGATTTGCACTTTTTCACGTGCACTTTATACCGTCATAGGCCATCTAGAGACTATCTTATGACTTTTTGATGTCACATCAACACATTTTTGTGTCTGCACTTTATGAATGGAATAGGATATATGAGCACATGCACTTTATATGCATTTTGCACATGTGGATTATTATACACTTTGTGTTATAGGAACAGATCTGTACGCATGACTTAAGGATCTATCACCACTGC
This sequence comes from Leptobrachium leishanense, assembly GCA_009667805.1. NCBI lineage: Eukaryota > Metazoa > Chordata > Amphibia > Anura > Megophryidae > Leptobrachium > Leptobrachium leishanense. The sequence goes on from CM019066.1 coordinate 334,675,079, forward strand.
TGTTGCTTATTTTGCACAAGGTTGCTCATTTGTACAGAATTGCTATTTGCACGATTACCAGTGTAACATTGACTCACTGGAGTACCTTTATCTATCACCACCTGATAGAATTAAGTCGTAATAGACTTCTAATAATATCAGCAATTTAGAAATACCCATCTAGACTGTTCCATATTTGGAAGCACCCATTGCGCCACTAGGACCCTCACTTTTTTTATACATTTCATTTGCACATTTAGGTTGAGATTTATGTGCAATCCCTTGTAGGCAGCAACCCCCTTTTAAAAAAACACAGTTATCTATTAAGCGCCTCCACAGATACCCACTCTTTAAATAAAGTTGTGCAATGCATATTCATAAGAAAAAAAGGATCTTTCATAAAAAAACGATACGTCTGAAGGAACGAATCGGCAGGATTACCGTATCGACTGAAATATGGGAGCATCCGAAATACCATACATCTAAAGTCAAAACAAAAATCCGAGGATGGACTCTTTGAAACGAAGAGAACAGACAATCCGAAAGACCGAAATTCCCCGATTTCATGAAACAAAAATCGATACAAAACACCGAGCCGAAACGAAAATGGGCCGAAACGATCCGAATGAAACTTTTGAAAAACTGAACGTGCTGAAATGAAACAAAAAAAATGTGCACATCCCTAGTGCAAAGCAGACAAATCACGTGCTCTCCAAATTTTGAGCGATTCGACGATTTGTGTAGATAATGATGCAACTAAATGGAATAATCACATAATAGTCGATTTCAATCATCAATTCCTTCTTTCGTATTCATTAATGGGCCAAAAAGATGGTGGAAATGGTGGAGTAACACAATTCATTTGGCAAATCAGCCCATTAGTTTGGGATGATGTAAAAGGGATCTGTGCAATGATGTTGCCTGTACTCCCTGGGCCATATTACAAAGTAGGTGCTAACTTAACCAGAGCTGTTGTTAACTTAGGCCCCCGGCACACGAGCGTTAACAGAGAGAGGAAGGAACGTCCGTGAAAGTGGGCGTTCCTTCCACTCTCTGCGCTCAGCGTACAAAGCGCGATCCTCCTATGGAGAATCGCGCATGGAAATATCCTTTCAGCGTCCGTTTAGCTTTTTGACGGGGAGGGCTTTTTCACGTCCGGTGGAGGGCTTTCCCCGTCAAAAACCCACGGACGCAGGGAAGTGCGGGCGCACATGAGCCAAAAATACGCTTGTGTGCCGGGGGCCTTACCAGAACCATTATAGGGCTACATTACATAGTTGGTGCTAACGTTAGCGCTCATCTGAGGGATCATTAAAGTTAGCCCTGGTAGCCACCGCATATTACAATCCAAACGCTAAAGGGTTAAGAAACCCGTTAGCGTTTGGGATCTTGTGCTTTTCAGCTTTTTTAGCGCCTGCAGTGTAATATAAAATGAGGATGCAAAGGAGAAACCTGCAGGCATAGGTTTTTCTCCTTTGCATCCCGGTTTTACCACGAAGACTGTTATGTAGTCCATAGTCTATGGAGTTGCTAAATTTATAAGAGCTCTGGCTAATTTAGCACCAGCTTTGTAATACCGCTCCCTGTGTTTAATGTACAATTATATTACTTGAAATGCATATTATATGTATACATTTAACAACATTGTGTATTAGATAAATAAATACTGCAGACTAAGGCTAGGGTCAGACGAACGCAGTATTAACGTGCGTTTAGCTGCACTTAATCACGGCCGTGCTAGCAGAAAATGACGTCCAATGCCGGGCAGCATACGAAGAACGGCCGCACGAAAGTGCAGCCGCGCAACGCAAGTGGCAAACAAACGCATTTTTGCGAGAACGTCAAACCGCTAATACTGACGTACAGAGTGCACTGCGTCCGCTAGTGGCATGTGTGCGTGATTAGGAGAGGTCAGACGCTGCTAATGTCCGGTCAACATAACGTCCAGACGCAAAAAGTGTTTTATTGATGATCCGTACAAAATCACGGATGAAAATGCGCATCGTATGACTGCTATCGCGTATTCCGTGAAAAAATGCGTCCATTCATTCGAACGCACTTTTTCACGGACAACGCGAAAAATGCGTTAGTCTGACCCTAGCCTTAAGCACGCAATTAAAAAAACAAAGAACGAAACAAGGTGAAAAATACCCAAACAATTCTAATGAAACAGATTTCTTTTATAAAATCGAATAAAGTGAATTGCCACTTTGACAAAATCCATTCAATCAGAATCACCCCACGAAATTCAGAAAACATGAATTGGAGTAAGTGAATTCTAGTGCTAAAGGTAGTACTCAATCGCTTAAGCAAATAACTTGAAATCTGTATATATCAAGTATTGAATAAAACCATATTTGATATTCAGGTAGAAAGGATCCCGATTATAGTACTGGTTACCAAAGTATGTGCATGATGAGTGGGATTAGAGTGTGAAATTGCAGTTCTCCGTAAAGGAGAAAATGGTTTTGTACAAATGATAATAAAAACACACATTTCTAGGTTTAAATCTTAAACAGGAAAATCGAGGACAGGACAACATTTTATACTAAAATTACCTTTTCATTGTAGCAATCTATCATACACAAAAAAAAGCAATACATCTTTTTGAAAACTCTTCACATCCCCCTAACGTATAATTTTATACACTACAAAATAGATAGGTACAATAGGAACTGCTTAAATTATTTAGGTTTTCAGGAGGAGTAAACATTTATTAGAAGAACGCTTGCCTTGTGTTTCTTCCCTGTACAAGAGGACAATCGAGGAAAGAGGGGGAAAAAATCAACTATTTATTTGTATGGATAATAATGAATTTCAGATTACATTGTAAGTTCATAAATGTTAAATAACCTATCAGCGTCTAGTTGTTGTAAATTATGAAAAGCTGCTGTGCCGGGAATGTGAAAGGACAAAACCCTTGTTCTTTAGAGAACATGAAAATATGTTTTGGCAGGTTGTCATTATTCTCATGCTAACATTGACACCAAATAACAAAACTGCCATTTGCACTTAGGATAAATTGCTTCACTTGTTCGTTTTTCTGCACCCTTTCGTATAACTCAGATATACATTTCTGAAATTTTCAATTCATCGAGTCTCAATCTCATAATTGAGTTTACAATTTAGCCAAATTCAAAGGAAGTTTTTTTTTCCTGCTAAAAATTCCAGCATATCTAATTTAATTATAAGAGAGATCTATAACTCCGGCAGTGGAATATTAATTTCGGTTCAGCCGTCACACCACCAATTCAATTCTTTACATCAGTTGAATGAAATTACGGTGTAAGTAGGGGGTAACAGTAACCTCTGACCTCAGTTTAAAATGCACAGACATCCGATATATATATCCTTTCTAGATTGTAAATTCCTAAGGGAATAGGACTCTTGTTTCCTCCTGTACTGGTTTGCCAAAAAGTTGTTTTGTCTCAATGTATTGTAAGACGAAACGGTTTCTAGCCTATTCCCTATCACGGTGGCTGAGTGGACAAGAAGAATCCAGCCTGCTCCATGTATAAAACATAACAATAATTTTTTTTGCCATTTGCGCTCACCACTGTAGCTCCATGCAAAATGACAACTTTTTTTCGTGTTATGTTTTATACATGAAGCTGGCTGGATACTTCTGGTCCACAAAGCCATCTTGATAGGGAATAGGCGCTGTAATCCTTGTCCTCTAGGGTTTCATAAACAAGTTCTGTACTTTATTGCATTAACTGCTTCAGCAGGCAGCAGATTCAGCATACAAAATAAACAAAAAGACATCCCTGCAAACAAAATCCTGGCTCCTTTGAGCTCTGACTCACTAAGAGATCCCTTACTATCAGGGTTTTAAACTAAACAAAACAATGGTTTCACCAACCTTAGAAACGTTATATTTTCCAGCATTCAGGTTTCTGCTTGGAACCAAGCAAGCTGCTTCCTCTCCACACAGGCACCTCTCTCAGACTGAAGAGCAGCCAGTGATTGCTTTTAATGCTGCTATTGACTTACAGCTGACCATTGTGTTGGAATTTTCCTAAACAAACTCCTGGCTTCAATAAGAAAAAACACTCCCTTGGAGCTAAATATCATATCCCTCTCTAAACAGGGTATAGGGAATGTACACACCATCACAGATGACACCATGCACTTTATTTACCATTTCTTCTGCATATATGTATATTTTGTTGTATCCCCAGCCAGGTCATTATTGCTGCTGCCCCTTTCTGTGTTTTATTTTGAATCCCAAAGTGGAATTGTTCCTGGTGAGGGTATAAATATAAACCCATCAGTTTACCTCTAAGCTGATAAAAAGCATGGGGAAAGCACAACTTTGATAGCAGCTCTACCCTATGAGCTATACTGTGAGACTCCGTCAACGATACCCACAGACTTGACTCACCTTTAAAATCTTGGCAAATGACCACAAGCCAAATCGAGCAGGATTTAGTTAATGCTCGAGACATACTGAGTTCACAATGGATCCATAACATTTGGGGGAAAAAAATGGAGTGAGACTATTTAAGAGAGGTGGATGTAGATAAGAATGGCTTCTAACTGCAGGGATCTCTAGATTTTAGCATGTGTCAAAATGCCGATGACAGGAAATCACACGTCCGAAAACAAACACCTATGGAGAGGCAAGCATCATAAAAATTAAACCTAGACCGGGTCTTTGTGCCTTTGGAATTTTGATCTGTGGTTAAAATCTTGGTGTCATTCCTACAGAAGAACGAAGAGGAAGATCGGAGAAGGTAGAGAAAAAGTTGGAGAAAGTTGGAGAGAGTAGGGAGTGATGTTGCACTAAACAACAACGGGGAAGTCGTATTAGAAAGGGGAAATGCAGCAAAAGTTAAGGAAGAGTGTATAGAAACCATAGCAGATGAAATATACTTATAAAGAGATATCACTAGAAAAAGTGAGTGCAATATGGAGGCAGAAGCAATAAAAAGGAATCACTGTAGTGAAGGCAACGTAATGTTGTCCATTCAAAATTAATATAATTATAGAATTATTCTGAATCATTAATAACAGTTCTAGAAAAATCCTTTCAGGTTATCTTACCAGAAATACCCTACAGCGGTGGTTCAGTGGTCCCCAACCCTGGTCCTCTAGTCCCCCTAACAGGACAGGTTTTAAGGATTGCCTTGGGAAAATGCAAACTGAATCCTGCAACCACTGAGCAGCAAATCATATCACCTGTGCTGTGCTTCGCATATCTGGCAAACCAGGCCTGCTAGGGGACCAGATTTGGGATAGACTACCATACAGCACATGAAATGCATGCCTAATGATCTTTTCAGGAAACCTTGTGGTTGTGTCTTGTCCATCTTTAGTGTTTTTTCCCAAGTTGACTCATGACTGGAAAGAGGTCCTAAATCACATCTCTCAGGTCATTGGTAAATTTATCCCACTGGGTCCTTGAGTCTTTATCCTTTTGAAGCCAGTACCTACTATCGCGTGAAAATAAACTGTAATCTAAAATTGCTCTTCCTGCTTTTATAGTCATGGCCGAACAATTGAAGTCAACATCCTGTATCTACACACATTGCTACTAGGGATGTGCAGCAATTATTTTTTTTTCCGTTCGGTTCGGCTCATTTCGGATGATTTTTTGTTTTGGCTCGTTTTTTCGTATAGAATTTTTTTCGTGATATCGTAGATTTTCGATCTTTTTGGATCGTCTGTTCTCTTCATTTCAAAGTGTCTATTCGTTTTGACTTAAACTAATGGTATTTCGGATGCTCCGATATTTTGGTCGATACGGTAATTCTGCCGATTCTATCATTTTTTATGAAAGATACTTTTTCTTGTGAATATGCATTGCACAACTTTATTTAATCATATTAAAATGGTATGAAAGGAAAGAAAATGAACAAAACGATTTAAAAAAGACAAAAATACTGACCCACATGGTCTGACTTTAAAAATAAAACCAAAACTAAATGTTTTAAAACGGAAAAAAGCTGAACAAAATTATCTGAAACGAAAAAAAAACAGTCTAATTATTGCAGCATATGAATCCTCACACTGCCAGGCAGCACCTCTACGGTATAATTACTGCAGCATATGATTCCACACACTGCCGGGCAGCACCTCTACAGTATAATTAATGCAGCATATGAATTCGCACACTGCTGGGCAGCACCTCTACAGTATAATTAATGCAGCATATGAATTCGCACACTGCTGGGCAGCACCTCTACAGTATAATTAATGCAGCATATGAATTCGCACACTGCTGGGCAGCACCTCTACAGTATAATTAATGCAGCATATGAATTCGCACACTGCCGGCCAGCACCTCTACAGTATAATTAATGCAGCATAGTAATCCGCACACTGCCGGGCAGTAGGGATGGGCGTTCGGTTGGATTCGAACAGGAGTTCGATTCGAACATTGTCCGCTCGATAGTTCTCAAACCTCAAACTTTTTGGGACGTTCGCCAAAAGTTCGAAAAAAAAAATATTTTTTTTTTTAAAAGTGCTTAAAAAATCCAAAAATTCTAAAAATAAAGAAACTCTTTACTGCAGAATATTATAAGCAATGATTTATTAGATATTGAATTGAAACGGGAATATTTTTAACATTGAAGCCTATGGGATAAAACATTCTTGTTGCTAAGACATCAGGCAGACGAGGCCCTCTAATCAGGCACTGTAGAGGGCAGCCCGCCGGGGCCTCCCAAGAATCCCTTGAGGAGCATGCGGCCGCCGGATGACAGAGCTGCGACTGTGCGGGCTGGCCGGCCGGGTGCATGTGGCAGAGAGGTGACGCAGGGAGGGAGCCACGGCAGACCCCCCCCCCCCACAACCAGGATCCCGTGAGCCCCCACTGACCACCAGGCTAAGGTAAGGCGACACATTTTCAAAAAAAAAAAAAATCCGAGGCTATCTTTAAATGTCCCTTGGAACATAAAATAAAATTTCAAGTTCCAAGCTACTAGCCAGGCCTTAAGAGTTACTCGCCACTAGTTGCCCCACCTTACCCTTATCCTGCCCTGCCTGTATCTGCATTTCCACTCGCCCTCATGTAATTTCCACTCGCCAAATGCGAGCAGGAGAGTGGAAAATTTGAGGCCTGATATATATATACAGTATATATATATACCAACCAGTACAGCAGTACATGAAACCACTATTTTAAATGTTTTATGTAGCCCTTTGCATATTTTGCCGAAATGCATCTAATGTTGTAGAACATGTTGATGCTCTATAAATAACAAAATAATATGATATAAACTTCTTTTGCTTTCTTTTCTTAGGTATATATGACAGCAGCATTCCTTTAGAATTTAACGTTTTGCTGAATGCTTGCAGCATCAATTCTAAAGTGCACTCAAGCGGAGAAGAGAACTTTATCATTTTAGAAAATCTGAATCCATATAGTCAGTATGATGTAAGAATACAAGCCTGTCAGAATGGTAAGTGCTTTTCTTATAAAACGCTCCAGTTTATTTTTCAGTAGGTGAATGTTCCTACTTTAACCATTTTGTAGTTTATATACCAGTTTGCAGTTATATTAATAGGTGTAAGTTTGAATATGTTTACCTTAGTCATATTGTTAAGGAATGAGCCTGTTGTGCCTTGGCATACCCTTATCCTGAATGAAATATTCAGGCATGTTCCCCATTCGGTTCCTCTAATTACACTTTATGATTGATCCGCTTGGCATGAAAATTGACTTCATCAGGTTTACAATTGTTCGCCCTATATCCTAAGCTTGCGATTATAAGATAAGGGACCCTATTACATTCTTGACGTTAACGCTCACCTGTGTGAGCATTAACGTTAGCTGCGGTGTCTACCACATATTACAATCCAAACGCAACCCATTTGCGTTTGGTACCTTGCGCTTTTCAGCGCGAGGTTACTGTACTTTGTGCTCCCTATACTTAACATGAGGAGTGTAAAGTGTTAATCAGCGTTAGGATTACAAAGTCCTAACGCTGATTAACATCCGGCTCTGGTTAGCGGAAAGTTAACCAGAGCCAGGACTTGGTGTTAACGGATAACGCTTCTTCAGAATCCGTTAAAACCAGCCTAAAAAAAACAAAAAATAAGTCAGATACTCACCTCCTGTCCCGTGGCAAGGACCGCGGCTCCGATCGCCTCCTCCATCTGTCGGGAGCAGGGAAAGACTGGGGGAAAAAGTCCCCCCAGTCTCTCCCTGCGTATCACTACACAACCGGCGAGATCTGACTGGTCATGTGACCGGCAGGGGGGAACTCAATGGAGTCCTATGGACTATGGAGTGGATGCCGCGAGCATCCCATCCTGTAGCGTGTTGTAACAATGCAGGCAGCATTTTTTGCGCCTGCATTGTAATCTAGCATTAAAACGTGGGCGCAAGGGGGCGCAGTATTTCCTCCCTTGCTTCCGCATTTTAACGCTAGGATCGTATTGCGGCCCAAGATCTTTTAATTATTTCAATATTTTAGTTAATTACTCACCATTGGAGTCTTTGGATTCTGATGCAGAATTAAATAAAAAAATATATGACCATATCATCCATTAAGTTCAATGGAAAGCTTGCAACAAGTATTCGCAGAAATTGTATTTAATATTTAAATGTGTTATGTCTTTAAAATGACTATAAGTAAGCAGTATAATGTTATTTTGTTTTTAGGGACTTGTGGTACTGGATATCCACTACCAGTTATTACTTGGGAAGATGTTCCAGAGGGACTTGACCCACCAGTGGTCTCTGCTATGGCACCAAAATCTATACGGGTAGTATGGAGCCCACCTTTGAAACCAAATGGTGTCATAGTTAAATACCTTATTTACAGGTATGTATTAGTTATTTGTCATATTTTTAAATACATTAAAATAATATGTCATTCCCACCATAAATTTTCCATCTTCAGATAATTTGTCATCCTCGTTGTAAAGTTGTTATCCCGATTTTAAACACCATTAAAAGATAATTTTTTAGTAACAACACAGTAAAATTTAAGAAGAAAAAGGATTAAAAGTTGATATTACGTCAAAACACGCTGAGACGTATTTCATTAGGTATTATTTTTTATCTGTTTTTCAAGCTCAAGTTGGCGTCGGTTAAATAATTGGGACATTGCATTTTCATAAACATTATCAAAACACTGGATTGTTAGGTTAGAATTATTCCTATCAGTTGACTGTAAGGGGTTAAAAAAGGCTGCGTTGTGAAATTATTTTTCATTTCAAGGCCATTACTGTAGAAGGTAATATTAATTCCGTAAGGCCCCCACACAACGACTCTCACTGGGTTAAATACAAAGATTGGGTTTTGCTTGGATGGCTTTATAAATAAAACAAATACTTACAATTGACATTCCGCGGCAGCTTTGCAAGAAAAAAAAAAGAAAACAAAATAACAGGAAATATAATGGAGAAAGCCAGCATCAGTGAAAAATACTGTAAATTGAATTTGACAGCATTTGATACCATTTGATTATTCCAGTCACAGCCAAACAATGATATAAAATGTAATATGAAACAGAATGTGTTACTGCCTAGCCGACTCAAAAGCAATAAACCTTCTTAGAATGTGACACAATCACTTCACAATCATAATTGTAGCCTGTTTGATACCTCTGAGTACAGCAGAAGGGCACTGACTGACACAGATACATTTTGTTTTTTATTTCAAGTGAAATGAAAATGGCGTACAGGGGCTTCAGATACAATCGTTATATTCACCTACATACACATGAATCACTTTGCAGTTATTCTTCCTGAAGTTTAAATGTTCTTAGACAACAACAATATTAAATCTTCCTCTGATAGGTGCATAAAATCAGGAATTCGCAGGGAAAGGGAATCAAATGTGGTTACAAAGTTGTTGTATATATTTTATTTTTTCTAATTTAATTTATTTTTCTTTTTATGTTTTTTTTGACTGAGCCACTGAAAGCTCCAAATACAAATAAATGTGGGAAACCATCGTTAATTGCTTTTTCTTTTTTCTACAACTATCATATAGAAATATCATCATTATATTTTTCCAGTTGTTTTTTTTGTATTACATTTTTATGCTGTGAAAATTAAACCATATTGCGTCTAAACAGCTATTGTTGTTCACTTTGTAAATGTTGCAGCCATGTTTCTGCTTTGCATTCTGCATGTGATGTGTAATCCTGGTATTCGATTCATTGTACTCTTTTCGTTAATTAGCTTTGGTTTAATGTCACAATATGCACGTTTCATTCTGTTCACTGGACCACTTAAATTAATACATATAAATATTTGCTTTTGAAGTTTCATTTTCATTTTATTAGGCGATTATAGTCAGGTTTCCTGAAATAAAATATGATGCACCTTCTATTACGTGTCATAGGCAAAGAATTTAGGAAGAAATGTAGAATAAATTCATAAGGGCACTCAGGATTGGGAATTTCCAAGCTATTTTACAACTGGAACCTGCACAAGCAATTTTCACAATATTTGGAGATCATTAAATCGTGTTGGAGGATAATTTAAGCACAAGTTTGTTGTTCTTTGTAATCATTAGAGTTATAGCCAAATGTACACAGAGTGTTTTCTACTTACCTCTAAGTCCTACTTACCTTTTTGTAGAGCAAAAGTATCAGCAAGCTTGGCCCTCCAGATGTTTTGGAACTACATTTCCCATGAGTGGGTGAGCATCATGGGAGATGTAGATCTAAAACATTTGGAATTTAAGTTGCTGACCCCCCTCTAAGGCCCCTATTACAATCTTCGCGCAAACGTTAACGCATGCGCAAAAACGCATTAACGCGAGGGGCAAAACCCTTTGCGCTGAACGGCGTATTACAATGTCAGAGCAACAAACGAGCGTATACGTCTACCAGGCATGTATCTTGGCCTAGGCCGACTAGGCCCAGGCCTTGGGCGGCATTTTTCTGTCACTTTTGGGGGACGGCAGTCAGCCTCTGCACCAAAAATGCTACCCTGCGAAGCGCCGCTCACTGTGACCCGCGGCCGATGGTTTGTTTATCCCCGGCAGCCACGATATCAAAATGTGCCTCCCGAGTCTTCAATGCAGCGTGCGTGCCTCCCACATTGAATCCACCTGCACGGCACGCTGTATTGGCCCTGCCTCTTCAGTCACATGACCACTACAGGTCACGTGTTCCATATCGGCAGAGCAGAGGAGAAGAAACAGGGGTGCGGTGTTGGAGCCTGGCTGCAGCATCAAGGAGTCTGCCACTGCCAGCCTGTGTTAAGGACCCGGAGCAGATAGAGAAGAGAGAGCCGGTGAGATCGATTTGGAGGTGATGCAGGACACTGGTGGTGACGTGAGTGATGACCCACTGTGTGCAGTATTCCTTTGGCTACATTGTGAAATTTTAAAGTGGGGAAGATAATTGTGGAGTGGGAGGAGCAGCAGGCAGCCCACCCTCCCTTCAATCCCCCCTGCAGCAGCAGCCAGCCCCCTTTACCTATAATCCCCCCTGCAGCAGCCAGCCCCCCTGCAGCAGGCAGCCCATCCTCCCTTCAATCGCCCCCTGCAGCAGCCACCCCCCTTTACGTATAATCCCCCCTGCAGCAGGCAGCCCACCCTCCCTTCAATCCACCCTGCAGCAGCCAGACCCCCTTACCTATAACCCCCCTGCAGCAGCCAGCCCCCACTAACTATAATCCCCCTGCAGCAGCTAGCCCCCACTAACTATAGTCCCCCCTGCAGCAGCCAGCCCCCACTAACTATAATCCCACCTGCAGCAGCCAGACCCTCTAACTATAATCCCCCCTGCAGCAGCCAGTCCCCAACAACTATAATCCCTCCCTGCAGCAGCCAGGTCCCACTAACTATAATTCCCCCCTGCAGCAGCCAGCCCCCACTAACTATAATCCCCCTGCAGCAGGCAGCCCCCACTAACTATAATTCCCCCTGCAGCAGCCAGACCCCCTTACCTATAATCCCCCTGCAGCAGCCAGCCCCCACTAACTATAATCCCCCCTGCAGCAGGCAGCCCATCCTCACTTCAATCCCCCCCGCAGCAGCTATCCCCTCACTATAATCCCCCTGCAGCAGCCAGCCCCCACTAACTATAACCCCCCTGCAGCAGCCAGCCCCCCTCACTATAATCCCCCCTGCAGCAGACAGCCCCCTCACTATAATTTCCCCCCCCAGCAGACAGCCGTCCTCACTATAATCCCCCCCACAGCAAAGCAGCCCCCTCACTATAATCTCTCCCCCACAGCAGGCAGCCACCTCACTATAATCTCTCCCCCCCAGCAGGCAGCCCCCTCACTATAATCTCTCCCCCCACAGCAGGCAGCCCCCTCTCACTATAATCCCCCCCCACAGTGCATGTTTCTATGGGTTTTATTGTTGCGCAGCTCTGTGATACGCTCATACACAGTGCACGTTTCTGTGGGTTTTATTGCGGTGTTGCTCTGATATGCTCATACACAGTGCATGTTCCTGTGGGTTTTATTGCGGTGTTGCTCTGATATGCTCATACACAGTGCACGTTTCTGTGGGTTTTATTGCAGTGTTGCTCTGATACGCTCATACACAGCGCACGTTTCTGTGGATTTTATTGCGGTGTTGCTCTGATATGCTCATACACAGCGCACGTTTCTGTGGGTTTTATTGCGGTGTTGCTCTGATATGCTCATACACAGCGCACGTTTCTGTGGGTTTTATTGCGGTGTTGCTCTGATACGCTCATACACAACGCACGTTTCTGTGGGTTTTATTGCGGGTGTTGCTCTGATACGCTCATACACAACGCACGCTTCTGTGGGTTTTATTGCGGTGTTGCTCTGATATGCTCATACACAGCGCACGTTTCTGTGGGTTTTATTGCGGTGTTGCTCTGATATGCTCATACACAGCGCACGTTTCTGTGGGTTTTATTGCGGTGTTGCTCTGATATGCTCATACACAGTGCACGTTTCTGTGGGTTTTATTGCAGTGTTGCTCTGATATGCTCATACACAGTGCACGTTTCTGTGGGTTTTATTGCGGTCTTGCTCTGATATGCTCAACCACAGCGCATGTTTCTGTGGGTTTTATTGCTGTGTGCACCACGCTACTTCTTGTACACTATTTACCGTACTTTACATTTCAATATTTTATTTGATTATCTCGTAAAATAATATACATCTGAAATGGTATACAAAATATACAACTAGGCACTTGGTATCCACTTTTAATAATATAGAGAGGAAGAGGCGGAGCTCTAAGGGAAAAAGGTAGAGCCTAAATAGGAAGGGTCGTGGTTTAAACCTGAAGACGGCGTTACCTTGACAGGAAGCGGTGTGTCAAATTTAAATTGAGGGGTGCACAAATTTAGTTAGGCCTAGGGCAGCACAAAACCTAAATACACCACTGACGTCTACCGTGGATGAACCTGCGTGAACGCTGCACGAGAGTACTTTACTGCACCCATCCTATACTTACCATTGTGAGCGTAAATGCGTTTGTGCGCTGGTGCTCAGATGGTATTACAATCTATGCGCAGTTTGTAATGCACAGCCTTTGCGCGCATAACTTTAGCAACTCCTGAAAGCTGGTGTTAAAGGTAAATCTGAACGACCTGGCTGAACCCAAATACACCAGCCCATAAAAAAATAAGCAGCAAAGTATAGTTACACATTCTACACATACCAAACCAATAAATTTGAGAAGTTGTGCGTGCTGTTTTTTTTATATAGCATATATGCGCAGATTGACTTTCACAGGCACAAAAACTTAACGTGAGACAATTGTGGTTCTTAATTCTGATTGGCTGAATCGCCTGAAAAAAACATTCCGCACACTGATTTCTGCGCGCAATGTTACTGTACGTGCGTTTTTGCGCGTCCATATTACGCTCGTTATTCTTTGATGGATGAAAAAATGCGCGATGCTGGTAATACCAGCGTTGATTTACGCGCGTTAACGTTTGACGCTTCACGCACAAATTCACGCGCTGCGCGAGCATTTTTACGCGAAGATTGTAATAGGGCCCTAAGTTTTTCTTGCCCCAAGACCAAACAAGCTGTAACACAAAGCCCTCTAATCTTTACCCTAAGCTTGGACATTAAAGCAAGGTTTCCTAACTACCCTTACCTACTGTTCTGCTACCCAGAACATACATCTCTTTAAGCAACTCCATCTTTAACCCCTTTACTGCTGAGCCATTTCACCTCTTATATATCCTTTATTAATTATTACACAGACTCGGCAGATTCATAATATATCATTATTATGTGTGTACGTCATGTCCTGCCAGAATGCTATAACAAAAAATTTAAAATAAATGTGAATTCCCATTAAAATTTCAATCATCTAAACTAATTTTTTCACATTTTATTATCCGAGCCTTTGCGGTTATATATTCTATGGGGCACTCTGGTTTCAAAAAAATTAGACATGGGGAGCTGTTACTGTATTTTTCTGAGAATATACGCTATTTTAGGTAAAAGTGAAAAAACATTTTTTTCATTAGTGCAGTATCATTGTTCACATTATAATTTAAAACTGAACTTTAATGCATCAATAATAAATTATCCCCTTCCCGACATAGTACGTCCTGTGGGGAAATCCCCTTAACGACTGCGTACGTACTATGTATGTCTCGTCCGTCTAACCTCCCTCCCTATACTCACCTCTCTGGCTGGACTCCCTCAGTGTTCTGGCAAGACTGGATACTGCCCCGTCTATTCATGGGGCCCGGCCGTCGCAATGACATCATCAACATGCGTGATGACGTCATCGCCAGGCGCCCCCAGTGCAGCAATGGAGTTTAGGAAAGGGGAGGGGGGCTCCTTTGGAGCCCTCTCCTCCCAAACGGCTTCAATTAGGAAAAAAAAAAAGGTACTGCTGGAAAGGGGAGAGTCTCCCCTTTTCAGCGGTACATCTCTTTAACCCCTTAGATGCAGGATAACAAATTAGCGCCAATCGGCGCCGAATCGCGATTCGAATCCGGAAGTGGCTGACATCTTGGATGTCACCCAAGCCTCTGGATCACCCCCCACCCACTGCGATGATGTCTGTGGGCCAGTTAATTCCCTAGCTTTCAAGTGGCCCACTGATGTCATAGCTCATATAGCGATGAAGTCAGTGGGTGGTAGGTGACCCGGAGGCTTGACTGACATCCAAGATCATGGCCTTTCCAATGGTACCAAACATGATTAGGTTTGGTGTAAAGAAAAAAAATAATAATATTTTTTAAAAAAAGGCTTTCGGGATATTCTCACATGCTTGCAACTGGCAATTTGATGCTTCACATAGATCGTTTTGCATTATTGACATTAATGTATAACCTAATCCTTTCGGAAAAGTTACTGAGAGTCCACACTTCAGAGCTCATTCCTCTAGATACCAATGTATTTACTGGGACTTCTTACCGTATTTCTGATTGTGTGAATGAGTGGGTGCTTTGTGATATATAAATGAACTCCTACTGTAAACACAAGCATACACAAATAATAAGGTAGGTAGCATATTAAATATTCTTTCAATTTAGAATCGAATAGAAATTATCCTAACTCATCTCCTATTTATGCCAAAATATACATAATTTCTGTATATACAGTTGTGTTCAAAATTATTCAACCCCCAATGCTGTAAAGGGTTTTAGGGAATTTAGTGTACATTTGTAATTGTATTCAGAATGAAATCCTAAAAGGACTTTTTAAAGAAGCATATGCAACTAAAATGACATCAATTGGTATTGTAATACAGTAGTAAATGTTTCTTTTGTGAATTCTTCATTGACACAATTATTCAACCCCTTAAAGACTACCACTCTGAAGAACAGAGGTTCATTCAAGTGTTTTCAATCAGGTATTGAAAACACCTGTGGATGTCACGGAGCAGCAATAAAGCATAATAAGCACCAATTAGGCAGCTTTAAAATGACTGTGATACTCAGCTCCTTCTAGACATTTACTGGTGTGGTTACAAACATGGTGAAGTCAAGAGAATGGTCCAGGAAGACAAGAGAAGAGGTGATTACTCTTCACAGGAAGGGCAATGGCTATAAGAAGATTGCAAAGATGTTAAACATACTAAGAGAGACCATAGGAAGCATCATTCGCAAATTCAAGGCAAAGGGCACTGTTGAAACGCTACCTGGTCGTGGCAGAAAGAAGATGCTGACTTTGACTGCTGTGCGATACCTGAAGCGTAGAGTGGAGAAAAGTCCCCGTGTGACTGCTGAGGAACTGAGAAAAGATTTGTCAGATGTGGGTACTGAAGTTTCAGCTCAGACAATACGGCGCACACTGCGTAATGAAGGCCTCCATGCCAGAACTCCCAGGCGCACCCCCTTGCTGTCTCCAAAGAATAAGAAGAGTCGACTGCAGTATGCCAAAAGTCATGTGGACAAACCACAGACGTTTTGGGATAGTGTTCTGTGGACTGATGAAACAAAATTAGAACTGTTTGGGCCCATGGATCAACGCTATGTTTGGAGGAGGAAGAACAAGGCCTATGAAGAAAAGAACACCTTACCTACTG
Organism: Leptobrachium leishanense; assembly: GCA_009667805.1. Classification (NCBI taxonomy): domain Eukaryota; kingdom Metazoa; phylum Chordata; class Amphibia; order Anura; family Megophryidae; genus Leptobrachium; species Leptobrachium leishanense. The sequence continues at coordinate 334,691,460 of CM019066.1, forward strand.
TGAAGCATGGCGGGGAGTCAATCATGCTTTGGGGCTGTTTTGCTTCTGCAGGTACAGGGAAGCTTCAGCGTGTGCAAGGTACCATGAATTCTCTTCAGTACCAGGAGATATTGGATGACAATGTGATGCAGTCCGTCACAAACCTGAGGCTTGGGAGATGTTGGACCTTTCAACAGGACAATGATCCCAAGCATACCTCCAAGTCCACTAGAGCATGGTTGCAGATTAAAGGCTGGAACATTTTGGAGTGGCCATCGCAGTCACCTGACTTAAATCCGATTGAGAACCTCTGGTGGGACTTAAAGAAAGCAGTTGCAGTGCGCAAGCCTAAGAATGTGACTGAACTGGAGGCTTTTGCCCATGACGAATGGGCGAAGATACCCGTAGATGGCTGCAAGACACTTGTGTCAAGCTATGCTTCATGTTTAAAAGCTGTTATAACTGTAAAAGGATGTTGTACTAAGTACTAAGATTGAATGTCACTTGGGGGTTGAATAAAACTGATAATGATGTGAGCACAGAAAAGAAATTTGTGGTTATTTCATTATAAATGTTATGTTATATTTGTCTGACCTACACGTGCCTCTTTGATTTAATTGTAAGCAAGATGACTTAATGATCAAAATCAATGTCAAACTGGCCAAAACACTCAATTTCAGTGGGGGTTGAATAATTTTGAACACAACTGTATGTCTATGGTCTGCACTAAGTATATTTAACAAATGAATAATAAATTATTGTAGCTACAAAAAGCCAAATGGTATGTTCTCACATGCATCGGAATTTGTGCTAATGCCCTATCTACTTATAGTGAAAAGTGGGTAAAAAGCACATTAAAATGTCATCACATCTATAGGAATAATAAATGATTTGTGACAGCCATATCATTCTGTCAAATTAAAATTTCATCACCATCTTCTCTGCATGTAATGAGTGGATCAAATGTATGCTCACAAAATATTTAAATCATTGTGATCAAAAAGTGTTGATTACTTGCTGTATAAATACAAACAAATTACACTGTGAGGAATGGTTACATGATATGTCTGCAAAATAATAATTAATATAAATTACTAGAAAGTCCTACCCACGGTTAGCTGCCAGAGTCAAACACCTCGTCTTGTAGAAAATAACAAAACTTCATTCAAACGTCAATTAAAATATATATACAGGGTATAACACAAGAAAAAAAATCACACTGTAACACACACCCTTAAATTGTGTATATAGGTGTTATGTTTAACATGAATGTGGTACAATAAAAAGAGAACACAATAATTAGGCAAACTGTCAAGGGTATATAACTGCGGTACCAGGGGTAGGAAAGAGGATAGCAATAATAGCAGCCAGTCTCATTAACGAGTATATAGCTAATAAATCCCAAAGTAAAACTAGCAAAGGTGGGCAACCCCACAAAATAACAGTAATACAAGTGACTCAAGTGATTTCCCTGGTTGCCACATTCACCACGAGAAGGGGCACCAGTATACAGGACAAGGTTTGCCACAGTTATTTGGCACCTGCCCAGAGAACCCCAAGATCTACATGGCTTTCACGTCCTAAACCGTGTACCCACAAGTGCAGTAATTGCACAACGTGTAAATACATCGTCAAACCTCTGACTGCTTTCAAAATAGTCTGCACCTGGAGTTCATCAGGGTTAAGATGTTTTACACGTGCAGGATGGCGGGATTCGTACACCTCTTGACCTGCTCGTGTGGCTGACTCTGGGCACCATTCCGTGTACCTGCAGGTTTCCCCTTAGCGCCCCCGTTTTAGCATCAGATTACGGGACAGGCACTGATTCACACGCAGAGTGATTTGTGGAAGGAGACTGGACACTATTTTTTTATTACTGATTACGCTCCCCATGTTAAGCATAGGGAGCACAAACTAGCGTAAGCTCGTGCAAACTAGCACAATCACTGATGCGCTAATAGATTTTTTAACCCGATAGCGTCCGGATTTGTAAAATGGGGGCATGCATTACAGTCACTTAACCTAGCATTAATGCTCACATAGCTGAGCGCTAACGTTAGCGTTAAGAATGTAATAAGGCCCTATGTGGGTAAAACCGTAAGACCGTTGCGTGTACAATTCATGGAGCATGTATGCTTGGTCAGATACCCTCATGATACACCAATCTCTCGACATCTTAGAATCCCCAACATGACAACAGATCTATACAATATACACATTCAAAATGCAATAAGACACCTCTATATGTATATACCATTTGTGTATAATCTGTACTCATAAAACTGGTGACATAAAACTAATAATAAGCTGCCAATAATCACATCAAATAAGAAAACAGTTAAAGTGCAAGATTTGATAACGAGAGAAATATCAATGTATCCTTCCTGGTAAAATACTTTATAAATAAATAAATTGTATAGTGCAGTATTTGTGAATAAATCAAGCTAAATCAATACGTAAATATATGGTCTTTCTTCAAAGGATCCACAGTTGGAACATATAAAATTCCTCAAAAGGAAACCTAAAAACAACAACGTGCAGCCAATGTATAAATCCGTGAAAGGGTTAAAAGAAAGAGTGTTGTAATCCCACTCACATGTATGGGAACCAAATACCAGTGGCTCTCCTTCAACAAACAGCAGATCAAGTTTCAGGAGTGATCTAGCCCACACATTCCTTGTGCGTTTCTCCTTTGTCACTCAAAAGACAAAATATGAATTGACATTCTTCGTGTAGATATGTGGACTTCTGTGATCTTATCACAGGTATAAAAGAAACCTCATTACCGGAGGTGAAGCCCCACTCTTTTTGGCTCTGTTTATGTCGCCTATGAACCTTTATGTAGGAAGGGTTCAATCTGCTTTTGTCCACAAGGCCTCCTGTATCTCCTACAGAACTTAATGAATGCCAGGACAGGAAAGTTCCAAATAATTTTACTGATTCAACTTACATAAGTAAAACAAATAATTCAACATAAATAATTAATAAAATCAAATTAAAAAAATGAAATGCATTTCACCGCTATCCGCGGCTTCCACATTCAGTATATATATGTAAAGTTCCCAAACTGTCCTTTTATGATGTGTCTGGCCCTGAATCCAACCGAAGAAATGACATTCTTTGATGGCATCCGCCATCTCGGTTGGGGATCAAGACAAGAAAGAAGAGATTACACACCAGAGCTGCTAAGGGAGGCGAGAGACGAAGGAGGAAATGGTACTAGAGAATGGAATCCCATCTGATTCCGATACAAATATAAGGAATTAGAGAATCAAGAAGAAGAAGTTTTTCAGATTACCAGTCCACGCAAAGGATTAGAACCAACGACTCACACACCTCCAAGCGAAAGCAGGTCAGCAAGAAAAAGAATAAAAAAGAAGGGGATGTAGGGCTGGAAGACACGGAAAGGATAGAAAAGAAGACCAGACACAAGGAAAGAGAGGGATCTTCAACATCAGTGGAAAGGAATTAAATAAGGAAAGGTAAAAGTTGTTGGAAAACGTTTGAAGTCTACAACAACCAAACAATTGGATACATTTGAGATATGTGGATTTACAGAGAAGAAATATTTTATGAAGAATCTATCAGATTCATAAAAGTCTAATTGTATGTATATTTGTTGTTCTGTTTTACTCATCGTACAGCGCTTCGGAACTTGTTGGCGCTTTATAAATACTTGTAACTGTAATTCTTACCGTAACCCTAAAAGTGACCCTAAACCTAAAAGTAACCCAAAACTTAATCATAAAACAAGTAGATATATTAACTCTAACCTTAATAATACCTGTAAAAGTATCCATTACCTTAGCTATCTTCTGGTAAGGTGGTTTAGAGGGAGGGTATATGAGGGCTTTAGAGGGGAGTATAGAGAGGGTGAGGATACAGAGCTTAATTTCTGAACCAATCTGATATTGTATAAGTCTGATATTTTCGGATCCGTCCAAATCAGTATTGTCTGAATTTGAAATGCTTCTGAATCTGTTGCTTATCCGAACTGAATAGAGACATTTGGTCGTGCACATTTCTTATTCTGTGATGATTATGCATTAAATGAGAGAAATCTGGAGAGGACCAGGAGTTAAATACTACTATTACATTCTGCACGCAAAAACGCATGCGCAACGGTGAATTTTTGCGCGAAGCGTTAAACGTTAACGCACGTAAATCAACGCTGGTATTACAATCCTCGCGCATTTTTTCCTCCATCAAAAAATAACGTACTTAAAACGGACACACAAAAGCACGCGCGCAGCAGCTTTGCGTGCAGAAATCAGTGTGCGGACTGTTTTTTTCACGTGATTCAACCAATCAGAATTAAGAACCACAATTGTCTCACGTTAAGTTTTTGCGCCTGTCAAAGTCAGTCTGCGCATATATGTTGCATCAATAAGAAAAAACACGCACAACTTCTCAAATTTATTGTTTTGTTATGTGTAGAATGTGTAACTATACTTTGCTGCGTATTTTTTTTTGGGCTGGTGTATTTGGTTTCGGCCAGGTTGATAGAATTTGCCATTAACACCAGCTTTTAGGAGTTGCTAAAATGATGCACTCAAAGGCTGTGCGTTACAAACTGCGCATAGATTGTAATACCATCCGCGTACCAGCGCACAAAAGCATTTGAACTCACAATGATAAGTATAGGACGTACGAAGTACAGTAAGCTCGCGCAGCGTTCGCGCAGGTTCACCCGCGGTAGTAGATTACGTGCGTTTGTTGCGCTGACATTGTAATACGACGTTCAGCGCAAAGGGTTTTGCCCCTCGCGTTAATGCATTTTTGCACGCACGCAAACGTTTACGTGAAGATTGTAATAGGGCCCTACTTCTGCATTTCTCACTGACAATTTGAAGTGAAGTAGATGACGATATATTTAGCATTCCAGGGGGAAAACATATCTTGACACTTTTCTACTTTTTAAAAAACATATAAACTTAAATGCTTTTTTGAAAATTCTATTTTTTATAGTTTAGGCACAAATATTTTAGCCGATGCTGCAATAGAAGAAGTTTATATGAACGCAAGATAGCTCATCAAACCCAGTGTCCTCCACCTGAAATTGGAGGTAAAGGTGAATGATACTATAACAATAAAGTGGTTAATTTAAAAAAAGGTGCGTTCATTAATTTATACATAAGAAAAACAATAACTTTCATTACAGCGAACTCTGAATGATTCGTCGAAAACCATAGATCAGTTCCTCTGTGCTCGCTCCTATTTTGTTCTCAAGGTTATATTTAAAATAAATGTCCCTTATACGATTGTTAGAATACTCTCTGCGAAACATGATCTTTGCTGGGTTTGTGCAAACAGCACGGTAGATGGGTAATGCAGCTCAATGGTCCAAACTCCATACAATTAGTGGTGCGCGGCGCAGGCAATGAAGTCAGTGGTTCTTCACAAACTGTTATTTTTTCTGAAATTATCAGAAGAGCTATATTTGTCAAAAGTGCTCCTGGAAAACCTTTGTGAATGTGTCTCTCCTCTCTAGCTGGCGTATAAGTCAATTGTGCAATTGTCTCCCAGAAACGAGTCTTCCTACGAATTTCTGTAGCTAACTGATGAAAAAGGCATTTTTGAGCGCACTGAACAGAAGCCGAATCATTTAACAATATCTTTAATGTCACGCAATAATCATATTTGAGAAACAAATTAGAGATTTATTACCCTTAAATGCTATTTTGTTAGGTTTCTCCATTTTCCTGAACAAAGTTTAGAAATATGTGAACTTTTGCTTTGATGTAACAGCATACTTTTATCTCATCCCTTTGAGCTGAGATTTAATGGTATCCTACAAACCAGGTTTTATATATAATCCTTGTGTCAATGTTATTACGATAATTGTTAACGCAATTCCAAGGATTCATCTGCGCTAAGTAATCGAAATCCTACATTTTTGGTCTAAATGTTTAAGTAAAAATGTGTTAATGAAACAGGTAGAAATATAGCATCAAAATGAATATAAATGATTTTCCATAACTGCACTGCAATATGAATTAAAAGTGTACATCCAATAAATACACCGCCTGGCCAAGAAAAAGTCACAGGCCCCTATTACATTCCTCACACATTTTCGTTTGCGCGCGCAAATGCGCATTTGCGCGAATGGCAAAACCCTTTGCGCTGAACGTCATATTACAACATTCGTGCAAACGATGCGCGTTATCGTTTAACGCGGATGGACCTGCGCGAGCGTGATGAACTGTGTGCGTCCTATACTTAACACTGTGAGTGCAAATTCGTTTGTGCGCTGGTACGCGGATGGTATTTCAATCGATGCGCATCTTTTTACGAACGACGTTTGCGCGCATAATTTTAACGTCTTTGAAAAGCTGGTGGTAACTGCAAATCGGAACGTTCTGGCCGAAACGAAAAACACCAGCATGAAAAAAAAAACAGCACAGTATAGTTACACATTCTACACATACCCAAACAATAAAATTGTGAATTCGTGCATATTTTTTTTATTGCTGCAGCATGTATACTCAGATTTACTTTGACAGGCGCAAAAACTTAAGTGAGTCAATTAAGGTAAATTGATGTCAATTAAGGTTCTTAATTCTGATTGGCTGAATCCCGCGAAAAAAACAGTCTGCACACTGATTTACGTGCGCTACGTTACTGCGCGCTTATTACTCTTCGTTTTTACGAACGTTATTTTCGGATGGATGAGAAAATGCTTTCGGATCGGAATACTCTGTTAAGTTTTGCGCGATAACGCCGGACGATGCGTGCAAAAAAATTTGCACTGCGCGAACGAAATTGCCCGAAGAATGGAATAGGGGCCACAGACTCTAATATTCCATTGGACCGCTTTTGCTGTGATTACAGCACACATTCACCGTGGCATCATTTCGATAAGCTCGTGCAATGTCACAGCATTTATTTCCATCCAGAGTTGCATTAATTTGTGGCCAGTGTCGGGCAGTATTACAAAACTGGTGCTAACTTAACCAGAGCTGTTGTAAACTTACCAAAGCCATTATAGCCTATGGAGGTTTTAAGTTAACAACAGCTCTGGTTAAGTTAGCAGCAACATTGTAATATGGCCCCTCTTGTATTGATGATGGGAGAGTCGCAGCGCTGCGTAAAGTCTTCTCCAGCACATTATCCTAAAGATTGTCAATGCGGTTAAGGTCCGGACTGTGTGGTGGCCAATCCATGTGTGAAAATTATCAGGGTTATTCAGAGAAAGGTGAAACTCTAGAGAACTTTTGGAGAAGTGATAATTCTAGGTCAAAGTAGCCAAACCAAAAATATTCTCCCATTTATCTCACTTTCCAAATCAGCTATTTTGACCTAGAATTTTTGCTTCTCTAAATGTTCTCCAGAGTTTCACCTTTCTCTAAATAACCCTGTATGTCTTATGCTCCACTCTTGACTTATGCTCCACTCCACTGAACCACTCTTGCACAATTTGAGCCCGATGAATCCTGCATTGCCATCATGGAATATGCCCGCTGTGCCATCAGGGCAGAAAAAAAAATTGATGGAAAAACCTGCTCATTCAGTATATTCAGGGAGTCACATGACCTAATTTTTTGCAGCTGAAACATATTAATCATTGTAGTAATTATATAATGGAAGGCTTGCAACTATTTCCTTAGTTAACCCTTTCGCTGCTGAGGCTTTTCCCGCCCCTATGCTGAGGTCATTTTTACCTGTTTTGCGCATCATGTTTAAACGTGTTTTGAAGGCTTATTTTAGTATATGACCCAGACATATTATATATCGTTCTTTCCGTCAGACTCAGTAGATTCATAATATGTCATTATTATATGTATACGTTATGTCATGTCTGTATATTATAACAAAAAATGCAATAAAATATGTATTTTCAATAATTTACAATGTGTAAAGTGTTTTTTTCCACATTTTAACATGCGAGCAATTGCGGTTATATTTTGTATGGGGTGCGCTTGTTAAAAAAATTAGAGATGGGGTCTCGTTACATTTTTTTTTGGGGAAAATGACACTATTTTTAACAAACGCACCGCATACAAAAATCGTTAGTGCAGCATCATTGTTCACATTATAATTGAAATGGGAACAATATTGCTGCATTAACAAACCAAAAAAAATTAAAAAAAAGTGTTTATTTATTTTTTTTGAATTTTTTTTTTTTTTTTACAAAATTTTTCACTTTCATGTTTGGTATCGTTGGAACGGCCATGCTCTGGTCGATCCAACGATACCAAAATTTAACCCCTAGCTGCCACGGATCGGGAGATAGGGAGTTAATTGGAACTCCCTATCTCCACAGTTGGTGGCAGTTAGGGGTTAAGTCTAGGACTGGCGTCATCGTGCTACGCACGATGACGCCAGTCCTCTGGGGGAGTTCCCAGAGGCTTGGCCGACATCCAAGATGTCGGCCAGCTCCGGGAAAGGATCGCGAACCGGCGCTTTTCAGCGCCGATTCGCGATCCAGCTCCCCAGGGGTTAATGCCAGGCATCATTTGGAAGGGCAGGCTGTGCCCTTCCAAATGATGCCTGGGTTAACCCCCTGTGCACCGCCGATCGGGAGGGAGAGAGGTCCGAAGGACCTCCCCCCTCCCTTTCAGGCGCCTCCTCCGCACATGCGGGGGGGCGCCTGAATTAGGTGTCATCGCGCCCCCGTGATGACACCTAATTCTGGCAGCTGCTGGTACGGATGCCGGGCTGACATCCAGGATGTCAGCCCGCACCGGAGGGGCCAGCGATCGGCCGGAACCCGGCCGAACGCTGACCCCGATGGGAGGACGCGCTCAGCGCGTCCTCCGCATACCAGCGGGACTGCTGAGGACGCACTGAGCGCGTCCTCAGCAGTGAAGTGGTTAAATCCAAGTGGAGACATTTTTTGCCAGGCAGTGCATTATCACATTACACTACCCAGACTATGCAGGTACTTAGACCTCATATTCCAGGAGTCATGTGAGTGGTCCCAAGCCTTAAGGCTGGTGTCAGACGAGCGTAGTGTTCACGTCCATGATTGCGCCTAAAAGTACATCCGTGATAGCATGACAGAAAGCACATAGGAGCTCGTTACATGAAGTATGTCCGCACTGAACTGCGGATGCACAACGGCCGCGGCCCACGGACGCAAGGCAGGCTAGAATGGCCGCACAAAGTGCGCTGCGTCCGCAACGTCTGCATAGCTTTGTGTGTGAGTGATGGAACGTGGTTAGACGGACTGCATTTATACGTCCAGCATTTTTCACGGACAAAATGGTTTTGCTTTTTATTTTATTTTCCCTCCTACATCCGTCAAAATATACGTCAGTGAATAAAGGACTGTGTGGCCACTACTGCGTCTTCCGTACTGACGTAGGACCGTGTGCACGGACGTACAGTCCGTAGAAATCACGCTCGTCTGACCCTAGCCTAAGTCTTGAATTTGGAGAATTGTGGGGGTTTTCCCTCTAAGGACACTGGAAAAAGATTACCCCTCACGGCAGGGACGTTAATGGCATCTGCTCCCCAAAACCACTGGTCCTTTAAATGCCCCACAATTCAGTAGATTTGATTGAGAGCCTTTTGATTCCCGACAAAAATGTGTCTCAATTATCAGCATTTGCAGCTATAGTTGCAAACTGAATTTTCCTCATTATCGTTTCAATCTGAATCAATTTCAATGATGATGAAAGAGGGTGATAAATGGATTTTCAGGCACGGAAATAGAGAAAATCAGATGATCCCATCATTTATTCATTGGATTTTCAAATAAGCGCGATATTGTTAAAAAATCAACATGCTGCTGTCCAAAAATATCAGGGTAATTCAAAGAGATTCGAAAAGTCACTGCACGTTCGGTGACTTTTCGTTCTCTTCAATTCGGTGCAAATCGGCTTTCCCATTTCGGCGACCCTGCGGTGTATTCAGCAAGCACCACAGGGACGTCGTAGTGCAGGGAAAAGCTGCCGAAAACCTGCCGAAAACACAGCGAAAACCCGGCGAATGCACGCTGAAAACCTGCAAAAACATCTGGATTAACCCGTTGAAGACGCCGGAAAAACCCGAGCAGGAGCCGATCACACGCAGAGCAGCTGCCAGAAAAAGCCGACACTGCAGACGAAGGCAGTGAATGAATTAGCAAAACAGAATGCTTTGAATGATTGAAAAGTGAAAAGCTGTTTGCAAAGAAACTACTGAGTGAAAATGTCTGAAATTTACATATGAGGTCCAAGGAATGATAATAAAGAGGGCTGTTACAGAAAAAATAAGTAAAGTTAGAAAAAAAATCTGATTTTTTAAAAAAAAATAAAAATCCAGAAAAATGCTTAAAATATCCTAAAAAATCTATAAATAAAGAGACTCTTTACTGCAGAATTTTATAATGAACAGTTTTATTAGATATTGAATTAAAACGGGAATATTTTTAACATTGAACCCTATGGGATTCGCCTAAATAAACCTGTCAAATTAAACAACCGAATGGCAGGACATTTCGGGAACCTTTCACTGCTGGCTTGTGTTCTCTGAATAGCCGAAGCAGTGCTTTTTCATGGGGATTTCTCTGCCCTCAAACACGCACCGAACAGGCACCGTATGTGCAGGCAATTCGCCAGGATTTGGCGAATTGCCTGCTCTCTGGATAACCGAATGGCCAGGAAAGGTAACCGAACACTGATTTTCAGCATTCGGTTACCTTTCTCCAGCCATTCGGATCTCTTTGGATAACCCTGTATGCTTGTTTTAGGGCATTTTGCTGACCTACTGTTTTTGGAACAGTGTCCTTTTTCAATTTTTGGCTGTGGCTGAATTTTTCAATTGAATCTGCTGATATAAATATTGGTTGAAACATGCCATTATTTTTTTTTCTTTCCAAATAACAGCCGCTCTAATTGATCTGACCCATAGTTGAGAATTTTGCATTCTAGCTGATAGAATTGTATACCTGACTTGGCTGATGTAATAAAATCTGGTTTAAAAAAAAAAGAATGTTATTTAAAATACTGATTTTTATCGGACTACAACAACTCCTACCCCCAAGAGATCTTGAAAAACACAAAGAAAATATTAAAATGTTAACTAAAACCACTTTTTTTTTCTACAGACGCCTTGCCGAGCATTCTGATGACCTGCTTGTGTTCATTTGGACTGAGGGAGTCTTTGAATATATGGACACATCAGTTGACTTGCTCCCTTACACTGCATATGAATATTGTATAGCAGCCCAAAACAGTATAGGTTCTGCGAAAAGCTACTGGTCTATACTTTACACACTAGAAGAGGAGCCACAAGACCTAGAACCACCAGTTGTGCAAGTTACAAGTGCATACTCAGTGTTCATTAATTGGATACCACCGGCCAGTCCTAATGGCGTCATAAAGCATTATCGTATCAAGTATCGCAAGGCAGCCGTTGGTCCTTCCATGAGCCCTTTCACAACTAAATCATTAACAGTACCAGTAAGTAATATGTTGACAGAGTTTGCATGAACTGAAGCTGTTTACGTGTGCAAAAATGTGGCCAAAATTATGGATACACCTTACATTTTGATAAACGTTTGCAGTTTAAAGTGCTTTTTATATAAAAAATCTCTAAAAATGTCATAGAACAAGTAAAATGTAATATAGTAAATGAATGCCTTAACAACAACAAATCTTTAAATAAGTTCAATTTTGTCTGGAAATGGACCATAATGCATATTGGCTATTATATAGCATAAAAATGATAATTTCAAATTTTTCAATAACGGGTTGATTAGCCTTTAACATTAACTACTGCCTGACACCTTCTAGGCATTGACTCTACAAGTCTTTTGACGTCCTCTTCTGTGATCAAATGATGCCAGGAATTGATTATAGCCTAAATGAGTCCTTGCTTGATGCTTGGATTGTCGCTCAAGATCATGCGTTTCAATCTTGACCAAAGATTTTCAATGGGATTAAAGTCAGGGCTATTTAAATGCCAGGGAAAGAGAGGAATTTTCTTGTCAACCAAAACTGACAAAATCAGTAGGTGTATCCACAATTTTGGCTATTAGTGTAAAGTCATTATTTATTTTTAGTAGTTATTAAAATAACAAAGGAGACCGGGCACTCCAATCAAATTTATAATTTAGATGTTCTCCACATGCTTTGGCTGTCCATGTAGCCTTTGTCAAGCCTTGATGAAGACTGTGCAGAGAGCTGAAACATTGCCCACTGTGATCAACTATTAAATATAAAATGACCTTTTGATTGTAATGCCTGGGTTCTTTCGATGACATTGATTCAGGTCTCAGGTGCCAATCTGGTGAATGGGAGATACCTTTCAGCTACAGTTTTCTTGTCACAATACATCTGGTACCATGAGTATTAATAATCACATTTAACATACTTGTTTTTCGAGACGTTACCCCCCCCCCCCAACATATAACAAAATCGAGTGCCACTTTCAGGATTACTCACTGAATCAGGTATGGTTGAGTATTTCAGGGCAAGACAATGCATCTTATTCAGTTGTGCGAAACCTGCTATAACCTTGATCTGATGTAAAGATTTGATGAATCAAATCAAATCAAATCAAAATAGGCTTTATTGGCAGGACCAAATACATTTTAGCATTGCCAAAGCATATGGGGAGGAGGGGGGTAGTGGGACATATATATGGGGGGGAATGGGCAAGTCCATGGACATTATCAGGGGTAAGGGATAATGTGAAGGGGGATGGGGGCGAGTTCGTGTTGGAGATTTATAAGTCTGGGATCTCTCATGTTCCTCTCAGTCTGTGACATTCTGTGACATATTGGGCAGATATTTTCACCGCCGGCTCCTCTTCTCCCAGTATGATGTGGAGTTTCCTCGTCTCTTCTATAGAGGTGAAGTTCGGGATGAGAGCAGAGAGTCTCTGGAAGTGCGTTTCCCTCAGTGATGATGATGATACAATCTTGGATCAGCTTTGATTTGAACTGACTATATTCCTACAGTACCTTTAATGGTCTCTGGTAGCATAAAAATATATTCATGTCTTACCTTTTCCAGAACCCTGACCTTGGCTTTGTATTGCACTACTCTGTATTGCCTGATGTTAGACTTTACTATTGTTATTACTTAGTACAGTTCATATTATACTTTAGTGAAGCTATTTCCCCTCTATTCTTATGTTTTACCTTTCAACCACTTCAGAGGTAGCTTTCATTCAGTCCTTTGTAAAGACAGGCATCAGTCTTCTGTGTTTATGCCTAATCTAAGGCTATATTCTAACCATGATCAGGGCCGCCATCAGGGCATTATGCCCCATGCTGCCGTAAGGGGCCCGGGCCCGGTGGGGGCCCGGGCCGCCGGGGCCCGGGGGGAGGTTCCTGGGCCCCTGATGGCAGCGGCGTCGCCCTTTAACAGCTCCGGTATCGGACTTGATGAGTCCGAATCCGGAGTTGTGTCCCTGCTGCTGCTGCAGGAGCCGGAGGAGACTGAGACACTGTGTCTCCTCCGGCTCCTGGCAGCTTCACTTCCTGGCTGGGCGGGGCCAAGCAGCATGTGAGGGGCCTCCCAAGCACGTTGCTTTGGCTCCGCCCCTCCACTCAGTGGAGCTGCGCGCCAGAGCTGGAGGGGCCGGGAAGAAGAAGAAGAGAAGAAGATTAAAGAAAAGGTGAAGAAAAGAAGATAGAAGATAGAAGAAAAGAAGACAGCGGAGTGGTGAGCCAGGGCCCAGACCCCAAGGCCCAGACCCAGGGCCCAGACCCTAAGACCCAGGGCCCAGACCCTAAGGCCCAGACCCTAAGGCCCAGACCCCAAGGCCCAGGACCCAGACCCTAAGGCCCAGACCCAGCACACAGACCCAGGGCCCAGACCCCTAGGCCCAAACCCAGGGCCCAGACCCCAGGACCCAGACCCCAAGGCCCAGACCCAGGGCCCAGACCCCTAGGCCCAGACCCAGGACCCAGACCCTAAGGCCCAGACCCCAAACCCAGGGCCCAGACCCCAAGGTCCAGACCCAGTGCCCAGACCCTAGAGCCCAGACCCAGGGTCCAGACCCAGGGCCCAGACCCAGGGCCAAGACCCCTAGGCCCAGACCCCTGGGCCCAAACCCAGGGCCCAGACCCCAAGGCCCAGACCCCAGGGCCCAGACTCCAGGGCCCAGACCCCAAGGCCCAGACCCCAAGGCCCAGACCCACAGCCCAGACCCCAAGCCCAGACCCAGGGCCCAGATCCAGGGCCCAGACCCCAAGGCCCAGACCCCAGGCCTAGACCCCAAGGCCCAGACCCAGGGTCCAGACCCAAGGCCCAAACCCAGGCCCAGACCCCAAGGCCCAGACCCCAGGGCCCAGACTCCAGGGCCCAGACCCCAAGGCCCAGACCCCAAGGCCCAGACCCACAGCCCAGACCCCAAGCCCAGACCCAGGGCCCAGATCCAGGGCCCAGACCCCAAGGCCCAGACCCCAAGGCCTAGACCCCAAGGCCCAGACCCCAGGGTCCAGACCCAAGGCCCAAACCCAGGGCCCAGACCCTAAGGCCCAGACCCAGGGCCCAGGCCCAGACCCCAAGGCCCAGACCCAGGGCCCAAACCCAGGGCCCAGACTCCAAGGCCCAGACCCAGGACCCAGACCCCAAGGCCCAGACCCCAAAGCCCAAACCAAGGGCCCAGACCCCAAGGCCCAGACCCCAAAGCCCAAACCAAGGGCCCAGACCCCAAGGCCCAGACCAAGGCCCAGACCCCCTGGCCCAGACCCTAGGGCCCAGACCCCCAGGGGCCAAGGCCCAGGGACCAGACCCAGAGACCAGGGCCCAGGCCAGACCCCAGGCCCCAAGGCCCAGGGACCAGACCCCAGGCCAGACTCAGGGCCCAGACCCCAGGCCAGACCCAGGGACCAAGCCTAGACCCAGGGCCCAGACCTCAGGGACCAGACCCCAAGGCCCAGTCCCAGGGACCAGACCCAGGGCCCAGACCAGACCCCAAGGCCCAGGGACCAGACCCAGACCCAAAGGCCATCATACACAGCCCATTTCTGTGAGATTTATTGCTGTGGATTCTATGATACGTTCAGACACACCGCTCATTACTGTGAGTTTTATTGCTGTGGATACTGTGATAAGCTAATACACACTGCACATTACTGGGAGTTTTATTGCTGTGGTGCTATGTTATTTCCTTTTTTTTTTTGAAGGGGGAGAAAAGCTGTTAGAGGTTGAGGGAGTGCCAGGGGGGCCCTGGGGGCCCCATCGTGAGTTTTAGTAAGGGGCCCCATCATTTCTGATGGCTGCCCTGACCATGATGTAAACTTATCCAGAGCTGTTATATTCCTTGCAAATCCATAGACAATCAGGGTTATTCAGCAAGCACCAAAATGTCAACGACATTTCAGTGCTCTCCCATTCTCCGCACTTCAGCTAGTCCAATTCGCTGACCCTGCGGTTAATTCAGCATTCACTGTAGGGTCCCTGAAGTGCAGGGATCAAACCGCCAAACGCAATCGGAAAAAATGCCGAAAAACAAAGAATCGATTTAAAAAAAAACGCCAAAATCCCGCTGAATGCATCCAAGGATCCGCCAGAAAACCGCTGGATCGATCCATAAAAAACCGACCTGAATCCGATAGGTTTCAATGGTAAAAATTTTTTTTTTTTTGTTTTTATTCAACCAGTTATTCTTTTCATTTGCAGCAAAACGTCTTTTTATGTATTTATTTTTTAGAATTTCTTAGGCATTTTTCTGGATTCGTATGGGTGACATTTTTCATTCCCTTTTTTTTAACAGGCTTTTTTTTAAATCCTGTAACAGACCTTTGTATTATTATTCATAGGACCTTTTTAATTATTTCCATGAATTTTCATTCATTTTTATTGTTTTAAACGCCTTTTAAAAATTGCGTTTTTATTGTTTTATTATTTAATCCGAGTTCGGCAGCTGATCAGCATATTTCGGTGGCGTTTGGTGGCTGATCAGCGGTGTTCGGTGGTCTACGGCTTTGTTTGACAATCTGGTCGCCTGCTTGTGCTGTGTTCCGCATATTTCTGTCTGATTTGATGCACCCATTTTCCATTTCTATTATATCTGTGTTCGGCAGATTCCATTCGGCACACTTTGGGGACCCTGCGGTGAATGCTGAATTCACAGCAGGGTCGGCAAATTGAAATTGCCGAAGCGCACCGACGTACACCGAACGAGAGAGCTCTGAAATGTCGGTACTCTCCGAATAACCCCTTTAGTCAAGGTTGCACGAAAGAATGGTTAAAAATCTTTAATTTTGTCTGTTTTGGGATAGAACCTACAGAATAGCGCTCTTTTCATACAATTTTTATGTCTGCTAACGTTAATGCAAACATCAGCACAAAGGATTATATTTGTGTTTAACACTTTGCATTTTATTTTGTACTTTGATGAAAGCAAATACTTGATGGTAATAAAGGGATACTCTATGGTAAAAATGGGGACAGGGGCGGATCAGGGAGGTCTCAGTGCATTAAATGGTCATGGTGACTATAGTGTCCCTTTCATCCAGATCAGGTCCTATAGCCTGTTCAGAAAAAAGTTTTTTTTTTTTTTCTTCATAATGTCAAACATCCCTCATGCTATATATGGAGTCTCTGAAGTGCCAGGTACCTAATTTATGGTTATAAAGTGTGAATTCACCTGGGTATTATAGAGAAGCCAAGTAATGTGGATTAATAGAAAGTGCTGAAGTGAATCTAAGTACCTGTAGACCTGGGATCACTTCTAAATATACATAAGATGAGTAACAGCTCTTCCTTCAAGGCCCATTTAATTTTTTTTTTCACCAATGTACATTTTCGGAATTCAGTCACAGGTATATGTATTTTCATTATTTGGATTATAGTCATAGTAAGTATGTTTTTCCTTTTCCAAAGTAAATAGTAGAGCTAATATTGAATAAATGTTTTCTTACAACAATCAATAATGGAGAAACAAAAGCCCTTGTAATGGGCGGCTCCTTACCTGTCAACGTATATTACCTTGAATGAAAATGTAATATTTTTCTGAAATAAGTTTCATAGCTCCTGGTACCACAATATAGAGGGGGCAAAATTACAATCTAGGTGCTACCGTGAACGCTCACCTACGTGAGCATTAACGTTAGCCGTGGTGGCTACCACATATTTCAATCCAAACGCTAACGGGTTAAGTAACCCGTTTGCGTTTGGTACCTTGTGCTTTTCAGTACGAGGTTACTGTACTTTGTGCTCCCTCTGCTTAACATGGCGAGCGCAAACTGTTAATCAGCGTTAGGATTACAATCTACTAGCGCTGATTAACGTCCGTCCGCAGTTAACTGAAAGTTAACCACAGCCAGGACTTGGTGTTAACGGATTCCGCTTCTGCAGAATCCGTTAATACCAGCCAAAAAAAAATAAAAGTGATCAGATATTCATCTCCTGTCCCGCGGCGAGGACCGCGGCTCTGTCTACCTTCTCCGTCCGGCGGGAGCAGGGAGAGACGGGGGGAAAAGTTCCTCAGTCTCCCCCTGCATATCACTACGCCGACCGGCAAGTTGAGATCCGGCAGGTCATGTGACCGCCGGCGTCTGGCTCAATGGAGTCCTATGGACTCCATCGAGTGGATGCTCGCGGCGGCGCTCAACACTGCCGCGAGCATCCAGAGGCGTAGCGCGCGGTAACAAAGCAGGCAGCTTTTTAAGTGCCTGCATTGTAATCCCACGTTAAAATGGGGGCGGTAGGGAGAAAACTGCGGGCGCAGTTTTTTCTCCCTACCACTCCTGTTTTAACGTCAGGATCGTAAATTTGGCCCAGGGTGTCCATAAAGTCTCTTTACAATTTCAAATATGTAATACAAAGGCAAATGAAAAGACAGATAAGTGAAAATTATTATAAAATGAGACGTATATAGTTAAGCTTTTTCTGCCTCATTTAATGCACCTCTATATGGGCACCATTAGTTGCACGAAGCACATCAAGACGGAACTCGATTTCATGCCATGTTCACTGTAGCATACCCTCATCAATGGTGGCAATGGCATCAGTGACCCTCTGCTTTAGATTAGTGATGTCCCGTACCTTTGTTCAATAAACCATACCTTTAACATAACCCCATAGAAAGCAGTTGAGGGGAGTGATATCTGGTGAACGAGGTGGCCAGGGAATTGGGTCACCCCTTCCAATCCACCGGTCTGGAAATGTTTCATTTAGGATCCCACGAACATGCAGTCCCCAATGTGGTGGTGCATCATCGTGCTGGAAAACGATGGTTGGTTGAAGGTCAAGTAGTTGTGGTGCCACTCAGGGGCATAACTACCAGGGGTGCAGAGGGTGCGACCGCACCTGGGTCCTTGAGTCCGGGGGGGCCCACACTCGCCTGCCTGGGGGCTTGCCTATAATATATAATTCTTCTTTTAATTTATTTTATACTTATTTGTGAGCTATACTTTGGAGCTCTGTGATTTACACTGATACACAATGCACATTACTGTGAGTTTTATTGCTGTGGAGCTCTGTGAGATACACATAGTGCGAATTACATTAAAAATGGGATGGACTGAAGAGTCATAGTGAACTTGGAAAAAAATGTGATACTGTCATGTTAAATGCATGTTAACAGGAGGGGGTATGTTTTTACCTAGGGTGGGGGGCCCCCCAGTCATGGTTCCTGCAGGTTCTTGCTGTGGATTATGTGCCTGCTCAAACACCCCAGCGTGTCCTGTGAGTTACATTGCTGTGGATTATGTGCCTGCTCAAATACCCCAGCCTTCACTGTGAGATATATTGTTGTGGATTATGTGCCTGTTCATACACCCCAGTGCTTCCTGTGAGTTATATTGCTGTGGGTTCTGTACCTGCTCATACACCCCAGTGCTTCCTGTGAGGTTTATTGCTGTGGAGCTCTGTGATATGCTCATACACACCGCACATTACAGGGAGTTTTATTTCTGTGGAGCTCTGTAATATGCAGTGTGTCTGGATTACCGGGGGCTGCTTTCAATATGGTGGTGACCTATTTAATGACCTAATTAAAGTAAGTTGAACTAATTAATATAAATGGCGTAGTATCTTTTATATTTCAGAAAAAAAAGTAAAAATATGGATCTTTTTGGTGAGGTGGGGGGGTTGGGGGGGCCCTTCATGGATTCTCGCAATGGGGACCTCGGGTTTCTAGTTACGCCACTGGTGCCACATATTCGGTCAACAGGTCAAGGTAAACATTTGCAGTAATTGATGTCTCGCCAAAGAAAAATTACTTCTTTCTATGGGGTTTTGCTAAAGATATCGGGCTCTACTACGCTCTTAGCATTAAAACGCAGGCGCAAGGGAGTAAAAACTGTGCTCGCAATTTTCCCCCTTGCACCCGTGTTTTAACGCTGGATTACAATGCAGGCGCAAAAAATGCTGCCTGCATTGTTATCGAGCGTAATATCTTGGATGCTCGTGGCAGCACTGAGCGCAGCTGCGAGCATCCACTCGCTGGAGTCCATAGGTCTCCATTGAGCTCCTCTCTGCCGGTCACGTGTCCAGCCGGATCTCGCCTCCCGAGATACGGCTGGTCAGCGTAGTGATACACAGGGAGAGACTGGGGGGACTTTTCCCCCCAGTCTTTCCCTGCTTCCACTGGCCGGAGGAGGCAATCGGAGCCGTGGTCCTCGCTGTGGGACAGAGGGTGAGTATGTGGTTTGTTTTTTTATTTTTAAAGCTGGTGTTAACGGATTCTGCAGAAGCGGAATCAGTTAACACCAAGTCCTGGCTGTGGTTAACTTTGCGTTGACCAGAGCCAGGCGTTAATCAGCGCTGGGACATTGTAATACCAGCACTGATTAACACTTTGCGCTCCCCATGTTAAACATAGGGAGCACAAAGTGCAGTGACCTCGCGCAGAGGAGCGCAAGATACCAAACGCAAACGGGTTTTCTAACCCGTTTGCATTTGGATTGTAATATGCCCTGAATACCGCAGCAACGTTAATGCTCACGCAAGTGAGCGTTAACGTTTGCGTTACGAATGTAATAGTGCCCATCGTGTATCCAACAAAGATACGGGACATCACTAATCGAAAGTAGACTTGTGCACCGATTTTTTTTTTCGGTTCGATTCGTTCGGATGTTTAAAATTTTTGATTCGGCTCGTTTCAGCCGATTTCTGTTTCGATTCGGTTCAGTTCGGCTCGTTCTTCGTATACATTTTTTTTCAGAATATCGACCATTTTTCGTATTTTTTGGTCACTTTGCTCGTTTTTTGTATCGACTTTTCGTGATTTCGTAAATTTTCGTTTTTTTCGGAACGTCTGTTCTCCTCGTTTCAAAGTGTCTAACTCTATTCGTTTTTTTTTTATACTTTATATATTTTTTTATAATTAATTTTTGGTTTGTTTTTCGGATCCGATAATTCATTCTGTCGATATGATTATTCTGGCGATTCAATCGTGTTTTTTTTTATTAAATAAAGATCCTTTTTTTCTTATGAATATACATTTCGCAACTTTATTTAATCATATTAAAATGGTATGAAAGCCAAGGAACAAAAAAAAATGAACAAAACGATTTAAAAAACGCTAAACTGACCCAAATGGTCTGACTTTAAAAATAAAAACCAGAACAAAAGGTTTTAAAATGGAAAAATAGTTGATCAAAATGATCTGAAACGAAAAAAAAACAAATAAAATGATTTAAAACAGACAAAAAAATTAACCCTTTCGCTGCTGAGGCATTTCACGGCTTCCCTTCACTGCTGTGTTGCTGAGCTAATTTTTAACAGTTTCGCTCCTCTTGTTTAAACGCGTTTTTTTGAAGCCTTATTTTATAATGTGACCCAGACATGTTATATATCGTTCTTTCCGGCAGACTCGGCAGATGATTCATAATATATCATTATCATATGTATGCGTCATGTCCTGTCTGTATATTATAACAAAAAATGCAATAAAATTTGAATTTTCAATGTTTGTTTTACAAGGTGTAAAGTGTTTTTTTCACATTTTAACATGCGAGTGTTTGCGGTTATATTTTATGAGTTGCGTTTGTTAAAAAAAATTGAAATGGGGACTTCTTATATTTTTTTGGGTGAAAATTACACTATTTTTAACAAACGCACCCCATACAAAAATCCTTAGTGCAGCATCATTGTTCACATTATAATTGAAATGGGAACAATATTGCTGCATTAACAAAACAAAACAAAAAACCTGTTTATTTTTTTTATATTTTATGATATTTTAATTTTTTATAATTTTTAACATTGTCATGTTTGGTATCGTTGGAAAGGCCATGCTCTGGTCGATCCAAAGATACCAAACATTAACCGATAGCTGCCGCGGATCGGAAGATAGGGGTTCATTGGAACCCCCTATCTCCACCATTGGTTGCAGTTAGGGGTTAACTCCAGAACTGACGTCATTGTGACGAGGTCTTAGGACTGTCGGCAGCTGCCGTTCCCCCACGCTGTTGTCTTCCTGCAAAGACATGACCATGTTGGCGGGCAGCGTCTTAGCGGGCAGCGGTGGGAGAGAGAGAGCTCATAGCTGGGAGGAGGTGTTGCGTGAAGCTGCAAACAGGGACAAATAAACTAGACCTGAGCCGCACTGAGGATCTTTGGGTTGTGTCGGAGAAGACTTCACGCAGTGCTGCCATCAATATTTTTTGATAAATTCTTGGTTATACAATGAATGTGACTGTAGACAAAAATCCATGTTGTTGTGACATCGCCTAAGCTTAACAAAACCATGCCACGTCGGTAATCAAATCTCAAGGCAGTACAACAAGGTTGTGTTAGTGTGTGACATTTTTTGGCCAGGCAGGCAGTGTAAAATGTGCACAGTCACATTCATGGCCACAAATATGTTGACAAATTTATGACAAAGGGTCCATAGAAATGTCAATAAATTTATGTACATATAATTTTAAGAGTGTGGAAAGAAACCAAGCAATACATATTATCTTATTAAGTAAGGAAAAGCAATGCACACAAACAGGAAAATATAGAAGAAATATAAAATTTATTTACAACATGATGCCACATGGCATTGGCAAACTGCCCAACAAGGGCACAAACATAGGGGAGGAGGAGGCTGGTCTCTACTGCCGCTCCAGGATGTCAATGGCGTTATTAAAATGCTCCCTAAATTCCTGGAGCAACTCCTGTATGGCATCGAGGTTGCTGCCAGCCAGGCGTAGTTCGCCGATCGCCATCCTGACGCTGGACCTGTCAGTGTCCAGTCTGGCTTCTCCTTCTATATATCCAATAAATGAAAGAAGGAAAATACAGTAAGTAAAGCAGGTTTCTATTTTTGACTGAAAGTCTTGAAAAAATATAACAGTAGTATATACCAGTGCTGGCGGCCTCCTGAGGCTCTGACTCCTCTGACTCCACCTCCTCCTCCTCCTCCACCACCACCGTCAGCATCTCTTCCGGTGCTATATCTAAGAAATTAAAGAAATAAAAAATACAGTAAACAACAAAACTGATTTATTTTTGAACAAAAGTCGATTTCCAAGTACAACAGTAAAAAAAAACTGGACTCGCGGCCTCCTGCTACGGCTCCGGCTCCCTCTCTCCATCATCGCCCTCCTCCTGCTCCTCCTCTTCCTCCTCCTGCTCCTCTTGTGCTATATATAAAAAAAATTAATTAAAATACAGTAAACAAAAAATGTTTCTGTTTTTGACCAAAAGTCATTGCAAAATAAAACAGTATATACCAGCGCTGGTGGTCGCCCGTGGCTCCTCCTCCACTGGGGCACTGGTGCCCGCCGGGGCAGAGACTGCCTTTGCCTTCCTGTCTTCTGCCAAATCCAAAAAATAACACGTAAATAATGCAGACTGGAAAAAATGGTATATCTATACAATATATTGCCGAAAGTATTGCGACACCCCTCCACTTCCCACTAGCACTACCAGCTTGACCCTCCACTACTCCCATCTCATAGTTCTAAAGTCACAAAATATTTATTTATTTCCTCTGCACATAGACATATATTACCGTTCAATAATATATTTTTTTCAGAAGTAAACATTACGTTTATTCAATAAAAACTATTATTTGTGTTGTGTGCATACAAAACGCATTGTGCCGACTGCTTTTAGTTATTTTATAGATGGCCTCAGCCTCAGTTTCACTTTCAGTTTCTGCTAAGAAAACTGTGGATATTGCAGAAACAACAGAAATCCGCCATTTTGTTTTGAAATTTGCATCTAAAGCGTTCAATAATGACACTGCTGCAGCAAACTGAATTGCTGCGCTGCAACAATTCAGCAGCTGCTGAGGACGTATTGAACGCGGCTCTGTTTCAATGCACTTTCAGAAGAACTACATGTCCCATCCTACCACTTAGCAGAGACGCAGAGATTTTTGTTGATGCGCAGGTGAGAGCCAATATTGGGCAAGCTGCGGGTCGTCTCGTATGCATCACTCAATCACAACAACCCCCCCCAACACACTACAGTACAAAGTGCCAAAAGAAATCCAGAATTGTAATTTCATCTACATACATCAAATATCACAATTTTCACGAATACGTAAATCACAAAAAAGAAGAGCTATGGCAAAAATGCATGTATGACGAGTCGTGAAAACGCAAAGCTATACACAATCACATTGCATGAAAACAGGACTAGATAAATCAACGTATTTCTGTACACATTAGCACATGCAAGCACATTATTATTATAATACAGGATTTATATAGCGCCAACAGTTTGTGCAGCGCTTTACAATATAACATGACACTTACGTTTGGCTATGACGCGACGGATGTGCCTCAGCTGCTCCTGCTCGCGTGCCTTCAGATCGGACCAGCGTTTTCGGAGCTGGTCCTTCGTCCGGTCTTTCGCAAACAACTCCAGGATGGTGGTTCGAAGCTTGTCAAGGATACGGTCCTTGGGTGAATTATTCTTTCTGCCGTAAGGGCCCTTACGGCAGTTGTAATCTTTTTTATCAAAGATGCGGACCAGCTCCAACATCTCCTCAAATGCCATGTTGCTGGCCCGCTTCTTCCTGGGTGGTGTCTCTGGGGTGGAAGCAGATGAGGATGAGGAGGTGTCCGAATGGGACTCTCGTCTTTCAGCCATGATAAATTATAAATAATTTCAATATTTTTTGGCCTGTCAAAAAATTGTCAAAACTCTCTACAAAAATGGCTCAATAAAGTTACGACATCCGCGCGCGCATGCGCGACCCGCGGACGAATCGGATCCGACCCGATTACGACAGAATTTTATCGTATCGTCAGAATTATCGGATCATTGGAAACAAAAACAAGTGATACGCATTTACAAATACAAAATTTACAGAATCAGCGATATAACCGATAATAGTTAAATATACGATGTCCAGAATTACTGAAATGGAACCGAAATCACGAATGGAACCAAAATCATGAATAGAGCGAAAATAAATTTGGATTTGACACATTTCAAGTCCATTCGAAAACTCCGAAAATTTTTCATTTCGGCTCGGAAAACTTTTCGGATCTGTCGGTTTTCGGATCCGATCCAATTCGGAAATTCGGCCGAATCCGAAGACACGAATCGGGAAATTTCGTGAAAATTCCGAAATTCCGAAACCCGAAACGCACATCCCTAATCTAAAGCAGAGAATCACTGATGCCATTGCCACCATTGATGAGGGTATGCTTCAGCGAACATGGTAAGAAATCGAATACCGTCTTGATTTGCTTCATAGAGCGAATGGTACCCATATGGAGGTGTATTAACCGCTTCGCTGCTGAGCCATTTCAGCTCCTGTGTGCTGAGCTCATTTATGCCGGTTTCGCTCATCATGCTTAAAAGCGATTTGAAGTCACGGTTTATTATATAACCCAGATGTCACGGGATGGCCCAGCACCCTCAGCCAGGGGCGGCGCGCAGTGACAGTGGTGACATGGACACTTGGGTGTGGTGGCACGCACCCCGTTTTACCAGTATTTTTATTTAGAGGTGACATTGTGTGGTGTAATAAAGTGTTCCCCGTTGGTTTATTGTGTAAAGTATTTTCCCTTTGTTGCCTTGCTCGCCGCCATTTTCCGATCACCTTGTGGCGCAGTTAAGAATTCTCGATTCGGAAAATGGCCGATCCGAACCATCCGGTTCGGATCGCAAAATGGCCGATTCGGACCATCCGGTCCGAATTGGCGACTCCCTGAAGGATGGTGGCCAATGGGTCCTGGGAGGGCGGGCAAGGAGTCCCATTGTATTCTAATTGTGTGCAGAGGTAATAAATGCTTGGTCTGTAAACAATAAACTCAGATTCTGCAGTGACAGACTGGTGTGTCTTTATTTCCACCGTATTTTCGTATCTGAGAGTCCCCCGCGATCTCAGAGTACGGTGTCCATTCAGGTACGAACCGAAGCGAGCGCTCTGTGCCTACATCGTGTAGCAGGGCAGAGGCGCAGCGCATGAAGATTCGGTTCTCAGAGAGACGGAGATCCGAACCGAAGGGCGCGGCCGCGTACCGCGCTTCGGTATTGCGAGGGATTGCGGTGCGATCCGAATCCCTCGCCCATCCCGGCAGATCCGAAGATTCATCCAGCCTCGATCCGATTCGAAGAGTCGCCCACCGAGATCCGAAAAGTTACCCGCACCGCGATCGGAAACGTTTCCCGCAAGATCCGAAACGTTTCCACATCCGATATTCCTCCGCGGCAGATCCGATCTCCACAGACGTCCCACACCCGCAAGGTCAGTGAACCAGCTGCTCGGGACGCTGAGTGCTGTATGGCTCAGTGGTCGGGCTGGTTCTAGGCAGGGGTCCCCTCCACCGCCCGCTAACCCTTCCCCAGGGTCACGCCAGGCCGCACGAGACGCCGAGTGCGCGTCACTCGGTAGTCGGGCCAGCGGTAAGCGAAGGGGTCACGCAGATTGAGCACACCCGCAGGCGGAACAACATCCCATTCCGTCATACTGGTGGCAGCGGTGGGATCGCTCTCTGCAGACCCCTGGAGACCTACGCCATGGCGGTGTACACCCCCTACAACCGGGACACCCTGCGTGGGATGTTGGAGAACCGGGGAGGAACGCCGGGTAACAAGAAAAGGAAGACCCTGATCAAGGAGCTGACCAGGATGGATCAGGACGAGGCGACGACGCCCGTCCCCAGCCCTGTCCACGCAGAGGTGGAGGAAGGCGCTGACCTCAGAGAGGTGCGGCGTCGGATCGCACTGCTTGGAGATGCCCCGACGACAGAGGACCGATGTAAGGTGATTCGGGAGTTCTACCGGGAAGTTGAGCTGGAGAAGGAACGCCAGCACCAGCTGCGGTTGGCAGAGCTCCGCGGAGCAGAAACTGAGTACAATGACCCCGAACCCTACCCCGTGGAACCCTGGGTCGAGACTCACAGCTCGTCTGGAGCTTCACCCTGGGAATCCACAACCCCCAGTGACGACGCTTGCGGGACTCTCAGCTCGTCTGGAGCCTGTACTGAGGACATCACTCATCCCAGCGACCCTCGGATGGAGGCTCACAGCTCGCCTGGAGCTGCATCTGAGGACGCCATATTCCCCATTGAGGAGCGGTGCTCCTGTGCCGGCACCTTCGCAGACATGAAGGTCGTGCTGGCAAGAAGGCTGCAGGAGGGTCCAGAGCGGGACCAGGGGTCCACAGAGGAACTGTGGTACGAGGCCCTGGACCATGAGCGGGACTGCCATGATGTGGACATTCCTTCCGACGCTGACGTCTATCGGGAGCAGTACGCTGTGCGGGCAGCGTTCCTGCAGGGCCGGGCCCCAGAAGAGTGGGAGGCCGAGCTCTGGAGTCTGGTGCAGGAGGAGGTCGCACTGGACGCCGCGTACCGCGCGCTCCGGTGGCTAACCGCCGCTCCGGCAGTACGCCCGTTGGGAGGCAGTTCCGTTGCAGGGCCTCGCTACGGAGGCACAGGACTGCTCTACGCGAGCATGGCCGCCGACCCCGATTTTGGAGAGGAGACCGAGGAACGGATGGAGGACATCCTGGAGCGACGGGAACTGGAGATCCCGTCAGACAGCAGGGACTCGGTGTTTGAGGAGCTGGAGTCCCTAGCTGAGCGAGAGTGGGAGCTCGAGGTGGCTTATCGAAGACTGTTGGACGGCGTTCCGCAGTCGAGCCTGAGCTCCCCGTGGTGGGACGGGTCGACGGAGGAAGTCGACAGTCCCCAGGTTTGGGACCTATGGGAAGCCGAGGCGGACTCATGGGTGCCCGTGGGGGGGTCGTCTGAGGAAGTTACCCCCCTCACCCCGCAAGAGGACAGGGTGGCCGAGGCCACGGGTCCAGCGGGGGAGGAGACGGATGGTCTCCCCGGGATGGGTTGTGCGCAACCGTCGATTGCCCCGGGGGGTGAAGTGACCATCCTTCCCCAAGGAGATCTCCAACCAGCAGAAGAGCTGGCTACGGGGCAGAGTGCTGCTGGCCTCTGCCCACTGCCCAAAGTCTGCCAGGAGGGGCAGACAGATGGTTCCCCCGGGATGGGTTGTGCGCAACCCTTGGTTGTCCCGGGGGTGAAGCAACCGTCCTTCCCCAAGGAGATCTCCAACCAGCAGAAGAGCTGGCTACGGGGCAGAGGGCTGCTGGCCTCTGCCCACTGCCCAAAGTCTGCCAGGAGGGGCAGACAGATGGTTCCCCCGGGATGGGTTGTGCGCAACCTTGGTTGTCCCGGGGGGTGAAGCAGCCATCCTTCTCCAAGGAGATCTCTCGCCAGCAGAAGAGCTGGCTACGGGGCAGAGCGCCGCTGGCCTCTGCCCACTACTCAAAGTCGGCCCGGAGGAGCAGACGGATGGTTCCCCCGGGATGGGTTGTGCGCAACCATTGATTGCCCCGGGGGGTGAAGAAACCATCCTCCCGCAGGGAGATCCTCGCCCAGCTGACGAGCTGACGCCGGGGCGGAGAGCCGCTGGCCTCTGCCCGTTCCGCCCGATTCGCCCCGAGGGGCAGAGCGTGGATGACCCTGGGCGACTGCCGTTGCATCCCGTGATTCTCCCTTCCAGCTGGCTGGAGGAGCAGCCAGGTTTGGCTCTTGTGGTTCCTTCAGTTGCCGCGTCCGTACCTGGCCCTCCAGTGGAAGAGCTGGCAACGGGGCAGAGCGCCGCTGGCCTCTGCCCATTTTTGCAACTTTTGGGCTCGGGAGCCTTACCCCGCCACGGTCCTGTCCCACGGCTGGCCTGGGCACCTGGGGCGTGTGCAGTTAGCACCCGGGTTCCCCAGGTGAGTGACAATCCTGGGGGGGGCACCGGAGGCCCTCCGGCCCAGAGGCGTGTTCTCTCGCCCAGCCGGGGACACCCTCAGGACATGGGGTCCCGACCAAGCTGGCACGGCCGCAAGGCCAAATGGAGAGGCCTGGTGACCCGGCCTCCCCAGACTGACTATGGGCCTGGGAGCACCGACTTCCCCGGTATGACCCGGTGGGGTCAGACCAGGTGCGTCGAACTGGGGGAGGGGGAGGAGTGTCACGGGATGGCCCAGCACCCTCAGCCAGGGGCGGCGCGCAGTGACAGTGGTGACATGGACACTTGGGTGTGGTGGCACGCACCCCGTTTTACCAGTATTTTTATTTAGAGGTGACATTGTGTGGTGTAATAAAGTGTTCCCCGTTGGTTTATTGTGTAAAGTATTTTCCCTTTGTTGCCTTGCTCGCCGCCATTTTCCGATCACCTTGTGGCGCAGTTAAGAATTCTCGATTCGGAAAATGGCCGATCCGAACCATCCGGTTCGGATCGCAAAATGGCCGATTCGGACCATCCGGTCCGAATTGGCGACTCCCTGAAGGATGGTGGCCAATGGGTCCTGGGAGGGCGGGCAAGGAGTCCCATTGTATTCTAATTGTGTGCAGAGGTAATAAATGCTTGGTCTGTAAACAATAAACTCAGATTCTGCAGTGCATTCAGCTTTGACTGGTGTGTCTTTATTTCCACCGTATTTTCGTATCTGAGAGTCCCCCGCGATCTCAGAGTACGGTGTCCATTCAGGTACGAACCGAAGCGAGCGCTCTGTGCCTACATCGTGTAGCAGGGCAGAGGCGCAGCGCATGAAGATTCGGTTCTCAGAGAGACGGAGATCCGAACCGAAGGGCGCGGCCGCGTACCGCGCTTCGGTATTGCGAGGGATTGCGGTGCGATCCGAATCCCTCGCCCATCCCGGCAGATCCGAAGATTCATCCAGCCTCGATCCGATTCGAAGAGTCGCCCACCGAGATCCGAAAAGTTACCCGCACCGCGATCGGAAACGTTTCCCGCAAGATCCGAAACGTTTCCCACATCCGATATTCCTCCGCGGCAGATCCGATCTCCACAGACGTCCCACACCCGCAAGGTCAGTGAACCAGCTGCTCGGGACGCTGAGTGCTGTATGGCTCAGTGGTCGGGCTGGTTCTAGGCAGGGGTCCCCTCCACCGCCCGCTAACCCTTCCCCAGGGTCACGCCAGGCCGCACGAGACGCCGAGTGCGCGTCACTCGGTAGTCGGGCCAGCGGTAAGCGAAGGGGTCACGCAGATTGAGCACACCCGCAGGCGGAACAACATCCCATTCCGTCATACCAGACATATTATATATCGTTCTTTCCAGCAGACTCGGCAGATTCATAATGTATCATTATTATATGTATACATCTTGTCCTCTCTGAATATTATAACAAAAAATGTAATAAAATTAGAATTTTCAATCATCTACAGTGTGTAAAGTGTTTTTCACGTTTTATCATGCGAGCCTTTACGGTTATATTTTATATGGGGTGGTCTTGTTAAATAAATTAGAAATGGGGGACTCGTTACATTTTTTGGGGGGAAATTATGTGATTTTTAGCAAATGCCCCCATAGAAAAAATTGTTAGTGCAGCATCATTGTTCACATTATAATTGAAATGGGAACAATATTGCTGCATTAACAAAACCAAGCCAAAAAAACTGTTTATTTTTTATTTTTTTACATTTTGTTATTATTATTTTTAAAAAAATTATTTTTTGTTTATTTTTTTACACTTAATGTGGTCATGTTTGGTATCATTGGAAAGGTCCTGCTCTGGCCATTCCAATGATACCAAACATTAACCCCTAAGTGTCACGGGTCAGAAGATAGGGGGTTTCAATGAACCCCCTATCTCCACCATAGGTGGCAGCTAGGGGTTAACTCCAGAACCCCAGAACTCCAGCATATGATTCTGCACACTGCTGGGCAGCACCTCTACAGTATAATAATGCAGCATAGGAATCCACACACTGCCGGGCAGCACCTCTACAGTATAATTAATGCAGCATATGAATCCTCACACTGCTGGGCAGCACCTCTACAGTATAATAATGCAGCATATGAATCCTCACACTGCCGGATTCATATGCTGCAGTAATTATACTGTAGAGGTGCTGCCCAGCAGTGTGCGGATTCATATGCTGCATTATTATACTGTAGAGGTGCTGCCCGGCAGTGTGCGGAATCATATGCTGCATTATTATACTGTAGAGGTGCTGCCCAGCAGTGTGCGGATTCATATGCTGCATTATTATACTGTAGAGGTGCTGCCCGGCAGTGTGCGGATTCATATGCTGCATTATTATACTGTAGAGGTGCTGCCTGGCAGTGTGCAGAATCATATGCTGCATTATTATACTGTAGAGGTGCTGCCTGGCAGTGTGCGGAATCATATGCTGCATTATTATACTGTAGAGGTGCTGCCTGGCAGTGTGTTGATTCATATGCTGCATTATTATATTGTAGAGGTGCTGACCAGCAGTGTGCGGATTCATATGCTGCATTATTATACTGTAGAGGTGCTGCCCGGCAGTGTGCGGATTCATATGCTGCATTATTATACTGTAGAGGTGCTGCCCGGCAGTGTGCGGAATCATATGCTGCATTAATTATACTTTAGAGGTGCTGCCCAGAAGTGTGTGGATTCATATGCTGCAACTATTGAATTTGAAATGAACTATCAAATGGATATCGAGTAACTATCGAATTGATCGAAACGATACGAAATTACAGAATCTGCAATGGAACCAAAAAATACGATGTCCGAAATGGAACCGAAATCACGAATGGAACCAAAATGACTTGCTATTTTACAAATTTCACATTCATACGAAATAACTAAATTATTTTGTTTCGGATCGGATTTTTTTTCGATGTTGTGTATTTCGGTGTCGATCGGATTCAGAACATTGGACGAATCCGAAGCACCGAATCGGTCCGAATCGAAGCGCACATCCCTAGAGCTAACATTTATTTGTATATTTGGATGGGAAATTTGGGCATTCTATTTAATTCATGTGGTCCAACTCCAACACAGGTCTCGCGCTAATTCCTTTGTAATGATTTAAAAATGCTCTACCAATCTGATAAAAAAAGCTTCAGATGAAGCAGGTTGCATACCTGTTATCTGGAATACTCAGCACACAAACATTCTGGATTTCGGATTCTTCTAGATTTCAGAGGGCCATTTTACAAAGCTGGTGCTAACTTAACCAGAGCTGTTGTAAATTTACCAGAGCTATTATAGCCTATGGAGCTGTTAACAACAGCTCTGGTTAAGTTAGCACCAACTTTGTAATATAGCCCAGAATTTGGTAGAATGCGTTGTTTCAAAGGAAGGAGAATGTAGTAGGAGAGCCACAATCGTCTTCCTACTGTAGTCACCAGCATCTACACTCTCTGGGAGCGTTTTGCAGACTTCCTTCATGGACATGATGCTTGGATTCAGAGAGACTTCAAGAAGAACGTCACATGCTGGAGCTGCCCTGCGGCTACCAGGAGGTGCCTTGGTCTTCTGCAGCGCTCGGGAGCTGTGTACCCCACTGGCAATGACTGTACAGAGCGCCCCATGTCAGGAATCACTAAAATCTGGATGACGCTAAAAACTCCTGTTTTCAGAGTCTTCCGGATTTTAGAATTCCAGATGAGGGGTGCTAAACCTGTATCTACAAAAAATCCCATAGATGTTAATGGGGACTTCTATACATAATTCATTTGGACTTTTTATGACAGATTGTAATCATTTGAAAATGCTTATGCAAGGGAGTTAAATCGAAGCCCTACTGGTTTACATTATTGCTAGATAACTGATCATCAATGGTGATGACTGAGGGTGATGAGTCGGTGACATCCGTAGAGCTAGAGGTTGCCTATATGTGATAACGCTCTACAATACCGCCGCACACACAGTATTGTTAGGTTTCTCCATCAACTACCCTATTCAAGCCAAGAGATTACATTCTTTGCACTTCAAGGGCTTGTTACAAGCAAATCATACCCAGGTGACTAATTTTTATGGTTCACAGATGACCAAAGTAAAATTCAGCAGCTGTTCAGGACAAGTGACCACTCTAACAGCTATATTATAACCTGCTAATAGAGAGGGAATTGCATTAGAGCAGGGGGTTAGCTGTGATTATTGGCAGGTGAGTGCTTTATTGAAGTTGAAAAACCATTAACATTGATAGAGTAATTATTTCAACTTGAAAGTAATTACCTTGATGGGTGATAACCACTCTTGTGTTCCCTAATTTGATTGGCCCAAACAGTTGCCGGCTCTCAAAGCTTAAAGAAAATATTACCACCAAGACGGCGTGTTTGAATCCGTAAATTCACTGTACGGATCCCCAACAATAAAATAAGAATGATTTCAGATTAGGCCGGTTAAGCCTCATTTGTATTTCTAATCTGTTTAATATTATGTAGAGCTCTTTCTTCCTATGAAACATTTTCTACACCGATGTACTGCATTTTTTATTAGCAGCTGTCGCATCTCATTTGAATTCGCTGTTCTTAAAGGGACTCTCTAGGCTTAAATTGACCCACATTTTTAATGCATTGTATAGATAATACATTACAGATACTTGTAATAAATAAATAATTACAAGTTTAATAATAATTATACTTTATATAGAAACATCCTATTCCACAGCGCTGTTCCCAAGGGACCGTACAATCTATAAAGGATAAATTTTGTGCAGCAGGGGTGTACCTATCTTCTTTGGGTGCCTTGCCTAAGTACAATTGCTGGTCGGGTGTTCTGATGGGGATCCGAATCAGCTTTCCCCAGTTGTGGAGCAGAGACGTTGCCGGTACGTTACGCAGCCAATAGATTTAGAGAAACAAGCCTTTTCAAGCTTCTGTAGTTCTTGGACATATATCTGATTTGTGATTGGTTGACGGAAGTGCTGTACTGCCCCCAACCTCTCCAGAGTGACCCGATAGTGATTGAGGTCCTACCTTCCCTGGGATTTTTATGGGTTGACCGTGCCTGTCCACCACCTTACCAATCTCTCCCTTGTGTGGAGGGAGGGCGGGCATGGAGGGTTCTGGCTTGGTTACCGCTCTGTCGATATCGCCTCTGCTCACCGATTTGTATTTATCGCCATTTATTACCTATTTTACTCAGCTCCAGTTGCCGCCGACACCGTCCAACCCCTTCCCCCTCCCTTTTTTTTCTTTTCTTTGCCCCTCGCCCTGTGAGACCGCTCTGGTCCTTTTTATGACTCTATATTATGCACGGTTCGTTGCTGTTTATGCACTTTTTTATATGCATATCTGTCATGTACACTCTCTTGAATAAACTTGAATATGTAAAAAATATATATCTGATTTGTGGTTTGGTGATGACCACTCTTCCAGTCTAGAAACTGCTGAAGTGCTTAGGAACGTTTACACATCCTCACTCATTGTTTCCTATGCAGGGTTGCCATGGATGGGGGGACAGACCATGATATTGTCATGGGCCCAGTGCCTTCAGAGGTGCCCTGGCTCATCAAGATACCAACAAATTTCCTGGTGGGACGTAGAAATTGTGGCTGGTAAAAGCACTCAGACTCATCACTAACGGAGAGATTAGTATGGTTTGTACCAGTTAGAGGTGCGGACTGAACACTGTCCCACCAACGAACACTTTTATCCACGTGCTGTTCTGCTAGGGATTTAAACTACTCCCTG
Source organism: Leptobrachium leishanense (assembly GCA_009667805.1). Classification (NCBI taxonomy): domain Eukaryota; kingdom Metazoa; phylum Chordata; class Amphibia; order Anura; family Megophryidae; genus Leptobrachium; species Leptobrachium leishanense. The sequence goes on from CM019066.1 coordinate 334,725,176, forward strand.
TAAAATACAGTAGGCAGAAGAGGAGGAAAAATATGTTATTTTTAATTAGTTTCCTAAAATGGTCAGCTGAGGGAAAGAGGGCCTGACCTGTGGTTTAGTAAAGGGCATCCAGACTTCTGATGGAAACCCTGTTCCTATGGGAGCACAAAACATATCACAAATAACCTTGAAATGGCATCAATGAAATAATTGATTCATCACATAAGGGGTTTTTCAAAGAGTGTCAAACTTGCCACCGAATTGCACCGAACGTTGAATTTCACTGTACGGTGCAAATTTGTGGCAGTTCGTCTATTCAGAAAGCTAGCAATTCGCCAAATATTGTCAAATTGCCAGTGAAATACAGTGCAATTTGCCGCAGATCGCCATAATTTGGTGACCTCCGATGGCAGTGAAACAGAGAAATAATGGTTAATCTATTCAGACAACGCTGAACAGCACAGAAAAGTTGCTGAAATGTCCAGATTTTCTGTGCTTTAGTTCGACAGGTTTAAACAGGCGAATCCCATAGTTTTCAATGTAAAAATAAATTACCATTTTTTTTATTCAACCGTTTATTCTTTTCATTCTATTCTGTTTTCTATTTTGTAACAGACCATTTTATTATTTTTTATAGGACCTTATTTATTATTTCCATGCATTTTAATCCGTTTTTTTTATTGACTTTTATTCCTTTACCCTCAGTTCGGCGGCTGATCTGCTTTTTTTAGCGGGGTTCGGTGGATTCTTCGGCGGCGTTTGGCGGATCACCAGCTCCATTTGGCGGTTTGTGACTGCGTTTGTTGGTCTGTTCGGCAGGCGTTCGACGGTTTGCGCTGTGTATGGTGATCTGTACGGTGTTCAGCGGGTCGTTTGCTGCTTTTGGCGGTATGTATAGCGGTCGGCAGCTACGTTCAGTGGGTTGACTGTCGGAGCTCAGTGGATCCCTTTGGCGCACTTCGGGAACCCTGCAGTGAATGCTGAATTTGCCGCAAGGTCAGCGAATTGAACTCGCCGAAGTGTGCCGAACGAGAGAGCACTGAAATTTCAGTGGAATTTCAGTGCTCGCTGAATAACCCCCTTTGTTTCAGTATGATTCATGGAAAGGTAAGAAATGGAACATTTCACTGCTAGAAATATTTGACAAATACGACCAATCAGATGTTGTACAAGTCTAACACAGAGACACCGACCAAGACTCCTTACTCTGGCATTTGGTGATTTTTCTCTTATTTCTGTGTAGAATATGATTGTGTATATGACCCTAGCTTGTTTTTATCTTTTGCAAACCTCTACTGACTATTTCAAAGATAAAACCTTCGGTATGTTTCTCACACGAAATTGATTTCTGGTCTTATTCTTCTCCAAGCTCTCCCCAGATTAATTTGGATGCGATATAAAACCTGCCGGGTCCTGCTAGAAGTTATGTTGTTAATTTTGCTAAAAGGTACGTGCGTGACCTCTTCATCAGGTGCGAACCGTAAGTTCACATCTGAAAACATTAAATAATCAAATCTATTATAAATGCCATAAATCTCTATATATTGACCAGGGCTGAGCTTGCTAAAGTTTAGATATTACATTTGTGACCTTTGACAGGACTCGGATAAATCCTGACCCTTGAGTTGAGGCTAGCGGTAAGATCCTGAATCCTTTTCCAAGAGGCGACCTAGTAAATCAAGAACATTTTGAAAAAACAATTATGTTGGACCCAGTTAGGTCACAACAAGTTCATCCATGCGTAGTTATAATGTTCACTAAAGCAAACAATTAAGAGGCACAATTCACTGGCGGGATAAATGAGTTAGAGGGTTTGTCACTGAGTAAGGGAGCCTTTCACCTTGGGTCATCAGTTCAAATCAGGTTTAGGCTTTTTTGCGGCTGAACGTTGGCGTTGCTTGATAGCTGTTCAGTGAAACGTGAAATAAGGTGTCATCTTCGCGCCATTCTCATTGAGCAAGTGGTCATATTGTTTAGAAAATACAACTGGCATCCACTGGTATATAATATGCTAGTTTTTATTTTCTTTTTCTTTTTTTTAAACCATTATAGACTCGTTTAATTTTATTAATGATTCCAGGTTCTTGCTTCTCTAAAAAAGCTTGGAGTTCTTTGATTGGAACGATAGATTTGAAGATTTTGGAGCATATTCCATGTCCGATTACATATACGTATGTACTTATAGCACAACACATGCAGCTTTCGTTCCATGGACGATCGGCTTTCGTATAATGATGTGCTCATTTACATGCCATATATCAATCCCATTAGAAAGTTATGATAGCAAACTGAATTGTGTGTGTGAATGTTTGCAACGGTGATTCCATTCTATCCTCTGTCTCTGTTATAAATATAGCGCATACATGGATACTGTATTTCAACAAATTAAAAGGGTTATTCAAGTAGCGCCGAACTTGCCACCGAGTTGCACCAAACGTTGAATTTCAGCTCAATTTTGTGGCAGTTTGTCTATTCAGAAAGCTCTCAATTTGCCAAATCCTGGCAAATTGGCAGCAAAATACATTACAGTTCCCACAAATCATCGCAATTCAGCGATTTTCGGCAGCAGGGAAATTGTTCCATTGAGAAGTAATAGTTAATCTATTCAGAAAATGCCAAACTGCAACGAAATGTCGGCGAAATGCCCTGATTGTCTATGATTCCGTTCAACACGTTTAAACAGACGGATCTCATATGGGCTCCAGGTCAGGCGAGCTTGCCGGCCAATCATGCACAGTAATCCCACGGTCATTGGTTTTGGTTCTTTTGGCAGTGTGGGCAGGTGCCAAGTCCTGCTGGAAAATTAAGTCAGCATCCCCATAAAGCTTGTCTGCGGAAGGAACCATGAAGTGCTCCAAAATCTCCTGGTACATGGCTGCGTTGACCCTGGACTTAATGAAGCACAGTGGACCAACACCAGCAGATGACATGGCTCCCCAAATCAACACAGACTGTGGAAACTTCACACTGGACTTCAAGCATCTTGCAGTGTGTGCCTCTCCATTCTTCCTCCATACTCTGGGTCCTTGGTTTCCAAATGAGATGCAAAAGTTGCTCTTATCAGAAAAGAGGACGTTGGACCACTGAGCAACAGACCAGGTCTGTTTTTCTTTAGCCCAGGTAAGACGTTTGTATGTTGTTCAGGAGCGGCTTGACAAGAGGAATACGACATTTGAAGCCCATGTCCAGGATCCGTCTATGTGTGGTGGCTCTTGATGCACTGACTTCAGCCTCAGTCCACTCCTTGTGAAAGTCCCCAACACTTTTGAATGGCCTTTTCCTGACAATCCAATCCAGGCTGCGGTCATCCCTGCTGCTTGTGCACCTTTTTCTTCCACACTTTTTCCTTCCACATAACTTTCTATTAATGTGCTTTGATACAGCACCTTGGGAACATCCAAATTCTTTTGCAATTACCTTTTGAGGCTTTCCCTCCTTATAGAGGGGGTCAATGATGGTTTTCTGCACACTGTCAGGTCAGCAGTCTTTCCCATGATTGTGATTCCTACTGAACCAGACTGAGAGACCATTTAAAGGCTCAGGAACCCTTTGCAGGTGTTATGGCTGTATTAGCTGTTTAGAGTGGGACACTTTGAGCCTAGAATATTGCACTTTTTCACAATATTCTAATTTTCTGAGATTGTGGATTTGGGGTTTTCATGAGCTGTAAGCTATAATCATCACAATTATGACAAATCACGGCTTGAACTATCTCATATATTAGTTTCACCTTTTAATTTGCATTACTGAAATAAATGAACTTTTACACGATATTCTAATTTTTCGAGTTTCGCCTGTACATTCTTCACGCAAAAACGCACGCGCAACGCATGAATTTTTGAGCAAAGCATTAAACGTTAACACACGTTAATCAACGCTGGTATTGCAATCCTCGCACATTTTTTCATCTGTCAAAAAATAACACGCGTAAAACGGACGTGCAAAAACGCGCGCACATCAACGTTGCGCGCAGTAATCAATGTGCGGACTGTTTTTTTCACGCGATTCAGGCAATCAGGATTAAGAACTACAGTTGTCTCACGTTAAGTTTTTGCACCTGTCAAAGTCAATCTGCGCATATATGCTGCATCAATAAAAAAAACACACACAACTTCTCAAATTTATTGGTTTGGTATGAATAGAATGTGTAACTATACTTTGCTACAGTTTTTTTTTTTGGGTTGGTGTATTTGCTTTCGGCCAGGTTGATAGAATTTGCCATTAACACCAGCTTTTAGGAGTTGCTAAAATTAAGCGCAAAGGCTGTGCGTTACAAACGCATTTGCGCTCACAATGTTAAGTATAGGACGCGCGAAGTACAGTAAGCTTGTGCAGCTTTCGCGCAGGTTCCACCGCGGTAGACGTATACGCGCGTTTGTTGCGCTGACATTGTAATATGACGTTCTGCGCAAAGGGTTTTACCCCTTGCGTTAATACATTTTTGCGCTTGCGCAAACGTTTGCGCGAAGATTGTAATAGGGCCCTATATATTTTTCCATAAACTCCAATGGTTTTATGTAGCCACAGAATGCAAATAAAAGTCACATACACTGGTCGCTGTCCCCCTCCTTCATCTACAATTTCTCACCCAGCATGCAATTTCATGGATGGAGAATATGAGCAGCATGCTAATGATAAGGTGCAATAAACAGCAAACACACACTAACATGTTGTAACAAGCACAAAGGCCTCTATTCCATACCATCCCAGAGATAACGAGGCTCCACTCACTAATACTAAATGGCTCAGCTGCTATGCTCCATGAGCCATCTGCGACACTCCATGGAGCCCCCAGACTGACTGCAAATCACGCTCTAACCACAACCTACCTTACTGCTTGTTTTAATTTGGTCAGATGGCCAAACTCAGGACCTTTACTGGTCGATTTTCAGCCATTTTTAAGTTCCAGAGATTCAAATTTAGGTTTACCAGCATTTCGATTCAAGGCAAAAATTCAGATCGTATATATCGTCTGTCGCTGCTATAATTTTCAATGGAAATATCGGCTTTAGCGATTCAATTTCAAATTATTGTTATGCCGATTTCCGAAAAGTTCTCAAGGGCTAAAAGGTATTGCTAAGTGGATTTCCAGGCAGGGACATAGAGGGAATTACTCCTGGCTGTTGCAGCCGCTCCGGTGAGTATGGGCGCAACGCCATTTTTTCTGTATGTATGTATATTATGCTTGTAACACCAGTTCGTCATTTTGCAGCTGTTCCTCTTTCCATGTTTTTGTTTTTAATCCCAAATGGGAAGTGTTTGGTGCGTGTATAAATAAAACCCACCATTTCTCTGCCTCTCCTTAGCTGAAAAGCAGCAGGAGGGGCTTGGAGCTGCTCAGTAGAGCGGCTTTTGGTACATTGGTTAGGTACTCACTCTATAAAGAGGTGCCTTGAAGTGGCGAGTGAGCTTACGTTGCAATGGCCATTGAAACAAACAAAAACCTCATAGTGTTTTGTTGTACATGGAATACATAGAAACGAGCGCAGATGACACTTTTTTCCCTTGTTATGTTTCATACATTAACTGGGCTGTTACTCCTGGCTGTTGCAGCCGCTCCGGTGAGTATGGGCGCGACGCCATTTTTTCTGTATGTACATAGAGGGAATTATACTGAAATCTTTTTTAAAACATCTGGGGCCACATTACATCGAGGCGAGATCCGGCAGGTCATGTGACCCCCGGCATCTGGCTCAATGGATGGACTCCATCGAGTGAATGCAAGTGGCTGCGCTCACCGCTGCCGCGAGCATCCCGGGCTGTAGCGCACAGTAACAATGCAGGCAGTTTTTTAAGTGCTTGCATTGTAATTCCACGCTAAAATGGGGCCAGTAGGGGGAAAACTGCGGCCAGTTTTTTCTCCCTACCGCCCCCGTTTTAGCTTGCAGATCGTAATGTGGCCCCTGATTTGTCTAATAATCATTTTTAAAGGCACAAATCTTGATGATGCTGGCCGTAAATAAGATTGTTTGGCCATCCTTCGGCCGGCTCTTTTTTCAGACCAGTGGCATTTTTAGAATATTGGTTCCAGGTGAATTTTTTCAACAGAATCTGCCAATACTTAAAAAAAAATATCGGTTGCAAGCATACAATATTTTTTTCCCCAAAAACAGCCAATAGAATTCAGTTGAGCGCTATGAGTCTATCAGGGTTATTCAAAGAGATCCGAATGGCTGCCAAAAGGGAACAGAACAGTGAAATTCAGCGTACGGTTACCTTTCTTGGCCATTCGGCTATTCAGAGAGCAGGCAATTTGCCAAATCCTGGCGAATTGCCTGCACATACAGTGCCTGTTCGGTGCCTTTTCGAGGGCAGTGAATTCCCCATAGAGAAGCAATGCTTCCGCCATTCAGAGAGCAAAAGCCATCAGTGAAAAATTGACGAATCGCCCTGCTATTCGGTGGTTTCATACGGCAGATTTTTTCAGGCGAATCCCATAGGCTTGAATGTTAAAAATATTCCTGTTTTAATTCAATATCTAATAAACCGTTGATTATAATATTCTGCAGTAAAGAGTCTCTTTATTTATAGATTTTTTAGGATCTTTTTAAGCATTTTTCGGGATTTTTTTTAAAGAAAAATTCAGATTGCTTTAAAAAAATTTTTTAACTTTACTTCTTTTTTCTGTAACAGCCCTTTTTATTCTCATTCATTGGATCATATGTAAATTTCAGACATTTTCGCTTAGTAGTTTCTTTGCAAACAGCGTTTCACTTTTCAAACATTCCCCCGTACTGTTTTTTTTATTTATTCACTCCATTCATCTGCAGTGTTTTTTCCGGCAGCGTGATCGGCTCCTGCGTGTTCGGCGGGGTTAATCCAGATGTTTTTGCGGGTTTTCGGTGTGCCTTCGCCGGGTTTTGCGGTGAGTTGTCGGCGAGTTTGCGGTGACTTTTCCCTGTGATTCGGGGACCCTGTGGTGCTTGCTGAATACACCGCATGGCGCCGAAATGGGATTGCCAAATCGAACCAAATTGAACAGAACGAAAAGTCACCGAACGTGCGGTAACCAAGGATCGGTAATATCACTGGCGCCGGAAGGAGTGGTAACTTGGTAATTATGTCGAATATAGTAGTGGGGATGACAGCATGTGTCAATTGCAGACCCTTAGGGATATGTCTGACACCCAACAGACATAGAAAAGAATACAGTGTAGATGGGATCCCTTAGGCGCAAGATGTTATTTTTATATACAATGTATTTCAGTAAAAACTATTGTTTTCTGTAATGTAAATAATAGATCTTAATGACACAGATATTATGTGTGTGTAGAAGCCGCACTCACAGTCCAAAAATAGAAAACTTCGGAATTCAATTTATGTGAGATCTCCCAAAGTGGTTCCTGGAGGGGACACCTAAGCCAGAAAAGCAAAACGATTGTGCAGTACTCGAAGGTACTTGCCCCTTCTTAACCCCCTATGGGGTACTTACTAGACTCAGAGCCTCTTCACTCGGCTCTGAGGGTGAATGGCGTGTGAGGTCCTTGAGGTGGCCTCCAACCTCCTTTTACCGCATTCGGTTTCCAGACTCCAGTGCAGGTGGTGCAAGGGGAATTGCAAGTAAACACCTTGGATCCAAAACTTTAAAATATCTTAATTTATTTAAAGATATGTAATTAAAAAGCGGTCAAAATTCAAAAGTAAACCAATATATTATGATCCTGAAACGCCGTTTCGCCAGTGCAATCTGGCTTCATCGGAACGTGCGGTGACTTTTCGAATCTCTTTGAATAACCCTGTAAATCTTTGCAGAATGTGCACTCCTATATCATTTCTGATATACAAGGAAATATGTTTCATATTTTTGCCTTACCTTCTTTTATTTCTTGCTACCTGCAACTGCATGACAACCTTTTCACTTGGCTTGGAGATAATACCCATTGGTGTGATTTGAGTAAAAATACAAGTGTCATCATTATGCACTTTGAATGGAAGCCTGGTTATTCCATCACATATTTTTTTATGACGCTCAATGTCATTTGTTGCTAAGAGGTTTAGGTATTTTATATTTACTTCTATGTAGATAACCTTTGCTCCGTAAACAATCCAAGCTCTTGAACATGTAGTTCGTAGCAAATTATCAACGTTTCCATATTTCGAAAAGAATCGAAGAGCATACGTTGAATTGTAAGTAGCAAATTGTATATTTTTATCTTATTTTTTTTGTATACCTTTATAACTTTTTCCCTGAGTGGCCCAGATCACTTTTGTTTTGCTAAAGCAATTACTGCTGTCATGGCTGGCTACTTACGCCCATTAGTGCCGCATTGTGTTTATATATTTATTTATTTTATTATTTTTTTGCCTCAGACTGTTATTGATCTCTTGCTGAGTTGAGATTTCAAGTTTATGCCAGAAGGCTTGATTAATGGATTGGTTTCCAAAACCGGACTGAATGGGGACATAAAGCCCAGGCTACCCGAGCCACCATGCCCAAATCCATCAAGACTCATATCTCATTATTAAACACTTATCAGGCATACATGAAGAAATTAATTGTGCTCTGTGTGACTCTAAAAACCAAGTGTAAAATTCCTGTTTCCTACTTGGCCGTTCTCCCCAATCTTTCCAGATGTTGCACACTTTCCCCTTGAGAAACGACAGAGAGAGATGTATTAATATATTGTATTGATTAGATCAAGACCCCTGACAGTTATTTGTAGAGATACCATCTGGCTTCTGCTTGAATTCCTTCACCAAAAACAGGACGTGACATGTTATTAATCTCAGCTTTCTAAGTATAGACACTAGCCTTTTTTTCTCTCCCCCCCCAAACCGCGTTTAACCATTCTCTACGAGATCTGAAGGGTGCTGAAATTAAGGTTATTACACAAATTGAACCATATGGTTCAAATATTTCAGCAAGAAAATTGCCAGACAATAAAAATTGCTCCTGCCTTCCTAATGGTGTAAATTATAGTTTAACCAAGCTTTAACGATGTCCTTCTGCCACGCTTAACTACTGTTACATGAAGGACACTATTTTAAAAAAATATAAAAAAAAGTAAATAGCGATAGCGTGTTTTACAATCTGTTACTATCCCATTAAGAAGGCTGTCAGAACTACATAAACCTAATTATGTTCAACGTGCAAAAAGCACCATCCAGATAAAGTCGAAAAGCTAGCTGAGTGGTGTCAAAACCCATTGTCTACTTTTTGAACCAAAAGTGATGATGAGTAAGGTGTCCGAAAAAAAAAACCAACAAGTAAAAAGACTCATTAGGATTCAAATTTAATGAAATAGCTATCATCGTTTTACGAGGGCTTAATTTATGAAGCGGCATACCAAGAGCGACTTGTAAAATGTGTACAAAGAATTAACAAATTCATTAAGCGTGAGGATCTTCCAGAGGATCAAGGGCACTCATCGACTGCATAAGCTTTTCTGCTGGCGTACCGTCATATATGACATTTTATAGGCGTTATGATAATAATTACAGAATCAAGAAACCTGTTTCAAAGGGAAAATTAAACTCCCAGGATTCTCTTGCATCAATGGCACTTCTAACACATTAAAAATGCTTCTTTGTTTAGACCACAGCTTTGTTTTGAGTGTTTTTCTTTAGTGAATGGTCTTGCACTTTATTAGTTAAATGGGCAGAGCCGTGTGACTCTGTGTTTGCAAGGTTGCACCAGGACCGCAGAAGGACACTGGGAACCGTTTGTTCGCAGTATTTTGGTGCATACAACGAGAGGTGACGGATCGAACCACCTTCTGCACCTTAGGACATCACTAGTAGTAGTCCAGCCCACCTACTTGCCATTTGACCGGTAAGGGTATTAATAGAATCACACAAACATACTCCATGGACTGGGATATGACACAGGGGGCATAAATTGCCTGGCAGAAAAGTAACACATGCTAATATTTTGTTGGATCGCCTTTTGCTTTGATTACGGCACGCATTCACCTTGCCATTGTTTCAATAAGCTTATGCATGTCAGAACATTTACTTCAGTCCATAGTTGCATTAATTTGTCGCCACAATCGTGTATTGATGAAGGGAGAGTCGGAGCGCTGCATAAAGTCTTCTCCAGCATATCCCAAAGATTCTCATTGGGGTTAAGGTCTGGACTGTGTGGTGGCCAATCCATGTGTGAAAATGAGGTCTCATGCTCCCTGAACCACTCTTGAACAATTTGAGCCTGATGAATCCTGGCATTGCCATCTTGGAATATGCCGGCAACATCAGGGAAGGGAAAACCCATTGATGGCAAAACCTGCTCTTTCAGCATATTCATGGAGTCAGCAAATTTTCGGCAAATAATGTTGCTGAACCAAGATATGTCCAACTGAAGAAACCTGAGATCGTAACAGGTTTGTACAATACATGGTGAATATCTTTTTTGGCCAGGCAGTCCATTAAGGCCATGTAATCACATTACTGCAATCTCACGTGAATGCTGCAGGTGAGGATATATGAGAGAGATTACTTATACCCTTCCTCATATTTTTCCTTGGCACAGTCAAACAAGACCTCTGTGTCTTTAAAAATACATTTATAGCCCCTGATATTTTTATAAATTATATTAGTAGACTTTATGAAGACATGTGTGGCATTTCAGATGTAGCAGACAAAGGTATCTGTCACATACAAGGCATTCCAAATCGAGTAAAATTAGTGACTCTGCCACATCAGCCATACTAAAGCTGAACGCCGATGATACCATGCCTTTTTGTGTCTCGACGAGAGTGCAAATTAGGAACATTTGGATACTACGAACAGTTGGAACTATTAAATTCTGTAGTGGTCGCCCTTTAGAATGATGGACTCTGGGGCCACATAAGCTTGTTGCTGAGACAGTATTTCGGATTTACCTTTGCTGTTCTAAGCAGACGTGAGAACTGAACGACTTGAGTTTGGTATGTACAGGACCTTCTAACAGCTAAAACAGCGGTGACCTCAAGGGAGCTGCTGACTGGGCAGTTATAATTTTTACTTTCTCCAGCTGCTAGCAGTTTAAAAAAGAGCATCCTTAGCCGAAAAATACAGCATCATTTTCTAAAGTAAGTGTCACATTATGCTATTGACATTAGGCTGTATTTTCGTGCTAAAGTTTTTTTGTATCAGATACTTAAACAAGTTTTCATTTAGGCCATGCATGATATCCTCAGGTAAAGTGTAGGAACTGGTTGTGAATGGCTAATTTAATGATATGATACAGTTTGTGTCTATCCTGAAAAATAGGGGCCAATTAACATAGAAACAGAAACATAGAAAATGTCAGCAGATAAGAACCTTTCGGCCCATCTAGTCTGCCCAATTACATGGATACTTTACCTGGATTTATCTTTTGTTTAGGATAGCATTATGCCTATCCCATGCCTGCTTAAATTCAATCACTGTTTTGGCCTCTACCACTTCTACTGGAAGACTGTTCCATGTATCCACCACCCTCTCAGCAAAATAATGCTTCCTGATGTTACTTCTAAACCTTTGCCCCTCTAATCTAAGACTATGTCCTCTTGTTTTGCTACTTTGTTTCCTTTTAAATATACTCCCTTCCTCTACCTTGTGGATTCCCTTTACGTATTTAAATGTTTCTATCATATCTCCTCTGTCTCGTCTTTTTTCCAAGCTATACATGTTAAGATCATTAATCAGCCTTTCCTGGTTACTTTTCTCCTTCAAGCTGTACACCATTTTAGTAGCCCTTCTCTGAACTCTCTCTAAGATGTCTATATCCTTACCAGCGTTCCTTAGTTTTCTAAAAACACCCTGTTATCGGATCTATACCGACCCCGCCACTGTATTAGGGCATGAATTGGAGTAATTGGGGAGCTGCAAACAGATACCAGCAGCAGTGGAATGCGTTGCCACTGGTATCGGCTCCTGGAGTCCATAGTGCTCCATGGAGCCAAGCGAGGACAATGTGGAGTCGAGCAGGGATAGCAGAACAGCAATGGGAACTATTTGTTCCCAGTCTTAAGAGGATGCAGTGGATTCTGCTGCCCTATACATTTTGGGATTAGATGTAAGTAACTAATTTTTAGATATCTTTATTTTCAGTGCTAAGTAATTTTGCAAAAGCAAAATCACTTAACACTAGGCTCTGAAAAAAATAAATTTGCAAAATACCGGCTGAGCTACGGTTAGCTACATTGGAATATCTTGCTATTCTTATTTTGAGCCATTATTAACGGCTCATACACAAAATAATGGAGCCATTCATGTACAGTAGGCAGCCACTATTTCTGAGCCACGAGCTAAGATTGCAATAAGGTTGAAATAGCATCTTCAGTCATTATGTTAACAGCTGGAGGTGTTCTGTGTAACCTCTCCAAACATTAACGACAAGGTTGGAATGGGGAGCGGAGTTAGCATTGCGTTGTATGATTAGAATAGGTTTGCCCATTCTTCATAGTAATAAATGCCATTAAAAGCCATAGCAAATTTTATTTTTGAACCTAGTAACTTGCCATAAATTTATGAAAACAATACAGAATGTTAGCCACGTTATCGTCGGAACATATATTGGCATTTACACTGGCCATAATCCAATTTATTTGAATGGTTATTATTAGATGTGTAACTGATTCAATCCAGAACCTAATCAAAACAATAACTTGATGTTTAATTGAGAGAGAGATGAGAGATCAATCATTGATCATTTATTTTCATACCTGAAAATACTGACTCCTTATCTACAGCTAGTAATCTTATCTGATTTTGTATCTCTCTAAATGTACACAGATTTGGAAAGTGACCTAGTAGGGTTACAAATTATTTCTGAGAGCTAAAATGAGACTACATTTTAGCCTAGACTTGACTTGTCTGGGCTTGTGGCCAAGACAAATGCTCTGATACTATCAAGAGCCATTAGATCAGTGTGTCTTCTGTTATAATGACCAATCAAGGTGGTCTGTGAAGTTCTTGCTATTGGCTTATTGAGTGGCAAGCCCCTTTGAACGTGAGCTATATCCCTTGATCTCCGCAGTCTGAACCATTGAAGCCTACTTTCCAGCTATTTGCCTATTTTCCTGATGGCTGGCCCATGCTTTATCCTCCTTTGAATAGCAGCACTAGCCTCTGTTCAGATGACCATCAGTAAGAATGTCTTCTCGAAGAGTATTCTAGTATATTACTATCAAGAATAATTTATGTCATAAAACGAATCACACCTCACTTTTCACATCGCCAATGACCACCAGGAAAAGCAATCCCAACATGAATCACACTACTCATGGGGATTGATAATACTTACTGAGGGACATCCACTGGGTGGTCTTAAGGCCACGTATACATATTAAGGTTCTTTGTGCTGCAATATAGCATGTTCTCATCCCTATTTGACTCTACCTTAATAATGTTTTAACGATTTACCCTTAGTCTCACTTAGGAATAAAAGATAGTGGTTTTGCTACAAAATATAATCATACATTGCATCAGCCTGCCATGATGTCAATTTACTTCACCATAGCAGGTCCTATCCTTCCTAACCTAATGCCTGTTCTTTTAAACCCACTTACTTGGGACATACACCATCCTTGGGTTTACCAGCAGTTCAAGGCGTAAAAAGTCCTTCAATTTTGTAAATACAGTAAATCCCCATCATTTATCCTAAATGTGGTATTTTTTTAATCATTAAATCTACTGTATATTACGGTGGAGTGCTGTACATACATTTTTATATGTTGTGTTCAGTAATCTCTCTTGAGCATCCTTTTTGAAAAATGCACGTTCAGGCTGAGTTCAGCCATTCTGGGTTTTCTGTTCTGTATGTGCATGATAGGAACGTTATCTCGGATCGTTTTGGCTATCTTTCCATAAGTTTAAGCATAGATATGGTTTGAAGTTTAGCTTGTGTTTCGGTTATATGACAGCAAATGTTTGTTCTCTAAATTTCACCAGTATTTGGCTTCATGTTATGGGTCCAATAAAAAAGCAATCAGGGCAGAAATAGCCTTGTTGTTATCTTCAATAAATGACAATAGAGTCTTAGTTGAAAAGAAAGACATTGATAAGGTTGAAAAGTGCCAGTTCAGCAGATCAATAGATTAAAAATGACCAGATTACTTCAGGCATCCTGCTTCCTGAGCCCGATGTGTCTACCAAGCCTCCAAAATAAGATCTATTGACATCTACAAATCAATGCTCATTTTGGTTGTTTCCAACAAACAAAAACCCCTTGACCCGATGCCATTTTGGTCCACTTAGTAGTTAGGGACATTATAAAGGTTCTCCTGGCTGTTATGCAGTCATCAGCTGAATGGACGTATACACAGCTGTGAAGAGAAGATAATTTACAGAGATATCTTCACAAAGAATTCCGTCCAAGAGAGAATGAATGAACTTGGCACATGAGACATATTGTGATCCCATCATCTCCTGCATCAATAAAAAACATGTGCGTACGATCATTCGTGACACCTATATCTACGTAATACCTCTGACTGAGACTCAAAGGATGAGGGATAATGTTGCTTTGTTGATGTTGCTGAAATGTTGATTTTAAAATTTTAATAAATCAATTTTCTTTTGCGAATTGTTTTTCTAAAATGTATCTCTGCGACACTGCATTAAAAAAAAACGACCCCCTTTATATTCCCCTTAAATAATTGTGTAGATGCACGCACAGAACCGGCCATCAACTCCTCTTTCGCAGAACACTTGCTTCTGTAAGCGTTTGACGACAGTATGATGTCATTGCGCAGAACATGCTGACATCATTGATTTCTGCTTGGTATCGCTTGTGTGGACAAAGGAAACTCCTCCACTTCACACAACAATCTCTCTAAAACAGAGAGATGGGGGAGAAGGAAGGCAAGCACTGCACGCAGACTGACCACTTTAAAAAGCTAAAGTGGTCATTGTGTGCAGAGTGTTCCTTTAAGGATCTCTATGGAGCTGTCCTAGGATCGGTACTGGGGGTTTCATTATTTTTACAGGTGGAGAATAAATGGAACCATATTGGTCATTATATACATATAGCAAATGTCTGGAGAGTTTTTACTGGCGTACACATTGAAGAGTGAACCTATACCATTTAAAGCCTGTGCAACATTAAAATGCTAAGGTGGGCAGCCTCACAGCACTATATTAAATATTCCAATATTTAACACCTAAAAAACCCAAACATGTACAATTTGTCAGGGTGTCATTGTTCTCCTCACAATGTGATGCTGCTTTCTTGCACTATTCAGTAGCTGATGGCAATTCTGACGCAGAATGCTGCTATCAGTCACAGATTAATGTTTACTCCCAACTGCATCATCACAACACTGCCAGATGCAAGACCCTCTCTCATGGAGCCCGCAGTGACGACATCATCCCACAGAATCTTCTGTTCCTCACCTCATCATGGTCTGATTAGCCCGAGAGTGCATTTATATTACTTTTCCTGTCTATTTGTGTGCAGTCCTGGCTTGCTTTGATCTGTGCGACATAGGGACATTCAGCTTGGGCCTGCATATTGATTAGGGTTCCCATCCGTCCGGGTTTCACCCGGACAGTCCAGTGTTTGAGCCATGTGTCCGGTTATCAGATCCCTTGCCACCCGGACATATGACTCTGCTCAGACCCTCGAGCCGCCCACATCCCCTGCCTTTGCCACGGTTCTCCAGACCGACTGACTATTAAATAAGCAGCTGCACAGCAGCAGAGGTTTGTGCTGTGCTGCTACTCCTTGAATAATCACTCGCACGCTCCATCGTAGTCACTGGTGCAGCTGCTGCTCTGCTCTGCTGGCCCCGGCTCCTGGGTGAGTAAAGATGTGGGCCAGTTACCCCCTCCCCTTCTACGTGGGTGTGCACAGAAGAGGCAGAATGCAGCGTCTGCCTGTGTCTCTCTCCCCTCCGTGCTGGCCCCGCCCCCTATATCCTGGCCGCAGGTCCTCTCCTGATATACAATCATAGAACTTGAATAGAACTTGTAAAGGGTTCTCTACCTGGTGTACACATAAACGACTTGCCTAACTTTTTCCATGATAAAATGCAGAGCTCAATGCCTTATCAATGTGTCCTTTGTAATGTGCAAACATATTCTTCTCCATCTCTTCTCCACCCCCTCCCTTTCGCTCTCCTCTTTTCTCCCTCCCTCTCTCCCCCTTTCTCCTTTTCTCTCTCCCCTTTTTTCTCTCCTTTTCTCCTACCATCTCCCCCCTTTTCTCCCTCCCACTCTCTCTCTCCTTTTCTCTCTCTCTCTCTCTCTCCCCTTTTCTCTCTCTCCCTCTGTCCCCTTTTTCTCCCTCCCTCTCTCCCCCTTTCTCTATACCATCTCTCTCTCCCTCCTTTCCCGCTCTCTCTCCTTTTCTCCCTCCCCTCCCTCTCTCTCTCTCCTTTTCTCTCTCTCTTTTTCTCTCTCTCCTTTTCTCTCTTCTATCTGCAACGTTAAAAACATTTAATTTTCCTTTTGCAAGTGACATAATAATCACAATGCTGCCATTTTGCATGTGTTTATTTGGCAATACTAGTGTTATTTTAGTCAACTAATATTTTTTTTGTCAAAGACTTAATTATAATATAGTTGTCACTGAAAAAAGGCAGTCGATTAAATTATGACTAAAACTATTACAACGTACTTCACAAATTGAATGCTAACAGTAGTGTTCGGATGAGTAAGGGTTAAAGCTAGGATAAGTGACTTTAACTCATGCCGCCACATATTATCCTTCATAACACTACACCCATGAAAAATCTGTTGGCACATCGGTGATTGCGCTAGCTTGCGTGAGCTTACTGTACTTTGTGCAGCCTATATTTAAAATGGGGAGCGCAATCACTAATTAGTGTTAGGAATAAGATAGATGAGGTATTATAAAGTGCTAGTGCTAGTTACTGCAGCGATGCGCAAGCCAAAATTTTAGCTACACCTAAAAGCTGGTGCTAAATGTTTCTGCTTTTAAGAAATAATTTAGCACCCCCTAAAACCTTCCCCCAATAAATCCGATACTCACCCCTCATCCCGCGGTGTGAACGGTGCCCCAATCTGCGCTTCTTGTCAGTGGGAGCAGAGTGATACTGGGGTCAAATAGTCCCCAGTCTCCTTCTGCGATCACTCCGTGGCGCTGCACGAGCTCACAGGAGCAAAATCGCCCAGGACTCATGGCTGGGAAGCACAACCCTCCATGGATTCCTATGGACTCCAGGTGATGACACTCGCTGTGGCGCGGAAGCACTACTGCGAGTATCACTGTGGGTATCGCTGCGTTCTGGGGCAAGATGCCAAGGTAGCGCCTGCCCTGGAACATCACACTAAAATGGGGACACTGCGGGGAAAACTGCAGCCGCAGGTCGTTTCTATTTTAGTGTTAACGTCGGAATTGGGCCCCAAATACAGTGGTACCTTGGTTCACGAATGCCCCTGTTCACGAACAATTCGGTTTGCGACCAGAAAGTTCGTCAACATTTTACCTCCATTCATGAACTCCACCTTGGGTTACGAACACGACCCGGGCCATCTTCCCCACTCTGACAAATGGTCGTGGCTTCTTGTACTTGAGATCGCAGTCGCAGACAGGGCTACTGTGAAGCTGTTTTTATGTGCTTTGTAGCACAGTACTGTTCAGTATTACTGTATTAAATCCAGCATGGCTCCCAAGAAAGTGCAGAACAAGCGTGGTGGGAAAAGGAAAGCGCAGAGAGGTGACAAGAATGTGCAGAGCGTTAATGAAGGTGAGAAGAATGTGCAGAGCGTTAATGAAAGTGACGAGGATGTGCAGAGCGTTATTGAAGGTGATGAGGATGTGCAGAGCGTTATTGAAGGTGATGAGGATGTGCAGAGCGTTATTGAAGGGGACGAGGATGTGCAGAGTGTTATTGAATTTGTTTCATATTTTCGTGGTTACATTTTTTTTTCCCATAGGGTTCAGAACGGATTAACCTGATTTACATTGAACCCTATGGGAAAATGTGATTCGGTTCACAACCAAAAATTGGTTTGCGACCATGTTCGTAGGGGTCAGAACGGATTAACCTGATTTACATTGAACCCTATGGGAAAATGTGATTTGGTTCACAACCAAAAATCAGTTTGCGACCATGTTCGTAGGGGTCAGAAGGATTAACCTGATTTACATTGAACCCTATGGGAAAATGTGATTTGGTTCACAACCAAAAATCAGTTTGCGACCATGTTCGTAGGGGTCAGAACGGATTAACCTGATTTACATTGAACCCTATGGGAAAATGTGATTCGGTTCACGACCAATTCGGTTTGCGACCAGAGTCGTGTAACCAATTAAGTTTGTGAACCGAGGTACCACTGTATGTGGAATCGTCACTGGAGGAATAAAATCCAAAACCACAACTTTAGTACTCATTAATTTATTTCATTTATATCTGTTGCTGCAAAGTCATCAAGCATTATCTATAACATTCATTAAATGGCGTAGAATATTCTTTTCAATAAATTCCATGTCTCCATTAGTTTTGTTTGTTGCAGCTAAAATATTCGGCGTCATTAGACAGACCCGCCACAATGGATAATACTGTAAATCCCATGGCTGAATTCATATCTGATCATTATGTTATCAAGAGAAGTTTGG
This sequence comes from Leptobrachium leishanense, assembly GCA_009667805.1. Taxonomy (NCBI): domain Eukaryota; kingdom Metazoa; phylum Chordata; class Amphibia; order Anura; family Megophryidae; genus Leptobrachium; species Leptobrachium leishanense. Next base: position 334,743,642 of record CM019066.1, read on the forward strand.
ATTTGCCTTTTCTACTCTCACAAATGGGTTAAGATCACTTGCGTCAATATACAAAGACAGAAATGTAAAATAATCAAGTAGGGCACTGATCAGACAGACATGCTCAAAAGTATTTATTTTATTTCTCATCAGTCACTTATGTCACTGGCAGGAAGGGCTCAAATAGAAATTAGCAATTGTAGCAATTGTTTATTTCGTGAAGTAATTAAGTATTAATTCTTCATTTTTTCATGCATGAAATTTTAAAAAATCAGATTAGGGATACTTTTTTTTTCAATTAAATGTTGATGACTGTGAAGAGATTGTTGATGCTGACTTTGAATAGTATTCCATGCAACATAAGCTCCTTCTAAAACATTATTAGACTGTATGTGGCCTACCCCCCTCTCCATTTTAACCCCTGACACACTAGGGACCCTATTACATTCTTCACGCAAAAACGCACGCGCAACGCATGAATTTGTGTGCCAAGCGTTAAACGTTAACACGTGGAAATCAATGCTGGAATTACAATCCTCGCGCGTTTTTTCATCCGTCGAGCAATAACGCACGTTAAACGGACGCGCAAAAATACGCGTGCAGTAACGTTGCGCGCAGAAATCAGTGCGCAGACTGTTTTTTTCACGCGATTCAGCCAATCAGAATTAAGAACCACAATTATCTCACGTTAAATTTTTGCGCCTGTTAAAGTCAATCTGAGCATATATGCTGCATCAATAATAAATTCACACACAACTTCTCCATTTTATTGTTTGGGTATGTGTAGAATGTGTAACTATACTTTGCTGCTTTTTTTTTTTGGGCTGGTGTATTTGGGTTCGGCCAGGTCGTTCAGATTTGCCGTTACCACCAGCTTTTAGGAGTTGCTAAAATTATACGCGCAACGGCTGTGCGTTAAATCCAGCGCATAGATTATAAAACCATCTGCCTACCAGCGCACAAAAACATTTGCGCTCACAATGTTAAGTATAGAACGCGCGCTGTAAAGTACGCTCGCGCAGCGTTCATGCAGGTTCACCCGCGGTAGACGATTACGTGCGAATGTGTGCGCTGACATTGTAATATGACGTTCAGCGCAAAGGGTTTTACCCCTCGCGTTAATGTTTTTTTGCGCCGGCGCAAACGTGTAGATTGTAATAGGGCCCTAGGTTCGTTATCGATTGATAGGGACTCTAGTCCATTGCAAGGATGTCCTTGATCTCCACAATCCAACTCTAAATACTGTGGAAAGTTTCTCAAAATTGACCCTGCTTTACATAATTTTTGTTGCATACTTTATATAACGAAAATAATTGTAACAAATCGAATATTGTAATAACACTAAAGCAAGGCTATAAAACTACACTGCATTTTAAACAGAACTGGATTTAAACTAGATCCAACGCTAGAGTCCTTGATAGTGTTTTAAATATTATATTTTATCGTGAATTAAGACAAGCGAGAGAATTTGTGAGTTAATGGCTTGATCCTTCTTCAAACTACGATCAGTTCCAGCAGCTTCTGAAGGGTTTTTAAACCATAACCCCCACATTTCAAGTTGATGGAGTAATCTGAAGGTGTGTCGGGACAATCATTTTAATAAAAATAAAGTAGAACCACAACTACAATAGAGCAACACATGGGCGATGATATGGAAAAATGTACATTCTAAATCCATTTCCCTCATAGTTTGCTCATTTTGTCGTTAGCACTGTTCCCTGGCCATGATTCTATTTTTTCCTTTGTGATAGTAAGACTGTCCAGGAATATCTTTTCCATTGGCAAAGTATTCTTTGAAGATAACGCCTAAGTCTAATAGTCTTGAATTTTACACGGCTTTTTTTTTAAACTAATCAGAAGTACAAGTTATACAAAAATCATTATTCTTCTCTTAACAGCTGGTTTAGTTTTCAAGGTTATTCACTAGATACTGTTGTTAAGCCTTCTTGCACCAACGGTGAAAAATCACTGTCGCTGCAACCACAAGAGATTTCAGTGCAATTTTCTTAGGGCTGCAAAATTTCAAAAGAAATTTGCGTATGTAATAGTTTCCAGGCAGGCACGGACTGACTGTTGGGCATACCGGGCAATTTTCCGGTAGGCCGCTGCCCTTCCGGGCTGGTTGGCTGCCTGACATTGTACTCGCTCAGCGAGGCTGCCTGTGGAACATAGGCCATGTTCGGCAGGCTGCAGCCTAATCACTGGGGGGGACTTCAAGATGGCGGCCTGCTATCCAGTGTGCCCTATGACATAATCACCATCTTGAAGTCACCCCAGGGCCTGTTCTGCCTTATCCTGAGTGCTGACAACCCATGCTACACCACTGCAAGCTATACCTGTAAGAAGAGCCATGGCAGAACTGATCCAGCCGTGGCCTGACTCCTGCTAGCCCCCTTCATATCACTAAATTCCAGTCCAGGTTTTGGAATAGTCTGGTGCTCCTGACCCAGATCACAGTACACCCAGCCCTGGATTTCCCTGCCTCAGAATGTACTCACAGGTGTGTGAATTCAAGCACTGACTGATTCCCTGTAAAAGGCAACTCACCCATCAGTCAACTTTTAAGCCAGTGTTTCCCAAACCTCTCCTCGGGACCCTCTACCAGGCCAGATTGTAAGGATCACCTTGGGGAAATGCAAACTGAATCCTGCAATCAATGAGCAGCAAATCCTATCACCTGTGCTGTGCTTCAGATATCTGGCAAACCTGGCCGGTCAGTGGGTCCTGAGGACAGGTTTGTTTTAAGCTTTTCTTTTATTAGAAGAGACAACAGCTGGACACACAAGCTTATCATCATTAGGGAATGAATAACCCAATAAGAGCTTGTATTTTCAGCAAACTTCCAATTCATCACTATTTTACTAACACCTCTCTCTTATTGTGTTATTCACATATAATAATAATGGATACATTAGTAATATACAGCCCGGGGATATGGAACAACAGAATAGGCATATGTTTTCATAAAAAATTTCTTGTATTTTTTTGTTGCAATTTTCTTCCTTCTTTCAAAACTATCAGGGTTATCCAAAGAGATTCGAATTGCTTGAGAAAGGTAACCGAACGCTGAAAATCAGTGTTCGGTTACCTTTCCTGGCCATTCGGCTATCCAGAGAGCAGGCAATTCTCCAAATCCTGGCGAATTGCCTGCACATACGGTGCCTGTTCGGTCCCGTTCGAGGGCAGTGAAATCCCCATGAAAAAGCACTGCTTCGTCTATTCAGAGAACACAAACCAGCAGTGAAAGGTTCCCCTAATGCCCTGCCATTCGGTGGTTTAATTCGGCAATTTATTCAGGAGAATCCCATAGGCTTCAATGTTAAAAATATTCCGTTTTAATTCAATATCTAATAAACCGTTCATTATAAATTCTGCAGCAACAAGTCTCTTTATTTATAGATTTTTTAGGATACTTTAAGCATTTTTCTGAATTTTTTAAAAAAAAATTAAAAGTCCGATTTTTTTTTTTTTTTTTTTTCAGTTTGCTTTTTTTTTTTTAACAGCCCTCTTTTTTATCATTCCCTGGACCTCCTGTGAAAATTTCAGACATTTTCGCTCAGTAGTTTCTTTGCAAACAGCGTTTCTTTTTCCAGATTCATACAAATGGTTTTTCTAATTTATTCACTGCCTCCTCTACGTCACAGCTGCTTCGGCTCTGTGTGATTCGGCTCCTTTTCGGCTCCTGTTCGGCTCCTCTTCGAAGGTTAATCCAGATGTTTTTGCTTGTTTTCAGCGTGCATTCGGTTAGTTTTCGGTGAGTTTACGGCAGCTTTTCCCTGCAATTCGGGGACCCTGTGCTGTTTGCTGAATACACCGCAGGGTCACCGAAATGCAATCGGCAAAAGGAACCGAATTGAAGAGAACGAAAAGTCACCGAACGTGCGGTGACTTTTCGAATCTCTTTGGATAACCCTGTATTTGGCTCCAGTAGTGATGCTCAATGTGTCTGTTTTTATTATATATATTTCCTCTTGTTCAGCATTTTCTTAATGATCTGTGTAAGAAAGATACGGGAGAGGCTGGATCAGGGCACAAAAAGATTAATCCATTTCACACATGGAAGAGAAGGCACAAAGAACAGTATTAATATAATACATCAGGTATAAATTTAATAGGGAAGTCCCGATTGCTATTATCCGGCTGCCGATTTGGATTGTGTGGTATGTGGGATCGGATGATACCGAGCACGATCTGATACTGTACGACCCGTGGCCAGACAGCGGCTCCCTCTCTAAGGGGAATCCCTCGTACTATCTTCCATGCCTTCTCGTGGGTCATAGAACAGGCAGAGGTACCTGGACTTTACCGGAGAGGCTCGCAGCATCTTCACTGCCTCCTCTATGACTCGTGAGCAGGCAACAGATGCTGCGAGTCAATGCTGAGGCTGATGGACTCCAGTTGGGAGGCCATCTGCCCAGAATGTCTCGGACCTAATCTCCAAAAACTGCCGAGCTCATGTCCCAGTTCTGATCTCGATTCTAGGGATAGCATCATGACATCCCTAGTATTTACAATGGAGTTTGCAATGATAGTGCATGTTTTGAGGGACAGTGCAAAAGCATTGAGAGGCATTGGCTCTAGGTGGCACCACTGTCTTACTAGCTGTGTATTGCTGTCCCTAAGCTTGGAATGTAGTCCATGTGAGTTGCTCAACAGCCTCCCAGGTGGAGGAAAGCCCTCCACTTTAGAAGCCCACTGAATCACACGAGGGGGGGGGAACAAGTGGGGGGGCACTCCATTCACCATGCCCATTTATATTAAATGAGAATGCTGGTTCCATATAAACCAAATCATAAGAATAGGATTTAGGATTGCGAGGTTCACAATTAAAGTTTGTTTTTGAATAGCAAGAATTCTGAATAGGGTTGGTAAGGTGCCCGCCTTCACAATGCTGTTGTCTATTGATTACGAATCGTTCCTACCAGATGGTTAAGGCAACAATTTCATGATGCTCACAGATCGAATGATTGAGCACCATGGGGGCATGTAGTTAAGAAATATCAGGGATGCCAGGGTTAGACATCACTGGTGTAGAGGCTCAATAAAACTTACCTACTACATGTTGCAACCTGCATCATAACAGCACTTGGTAAATTATAATGATATCGAAGCAACATTTTAAGACAAAACCAAAAAATTGCAATGCGACAAAAATGTTTTAAAGTAAATCAAGGCTAACAAGTTTAAACCTGTTTAGTTTAGAGAAACGACACTTTAGAGGGGATCTGATAAGCTTATATACATATATATGGGGCCTTAGAGGGGATCTGATAACCTTATATAAATATATATGGGGCCTTTAGATGGGATCTGATAACCTTATATAAATATATATGGGGCCTTAGAGGGATCTGATAACCTTATATAAATATATATGGGGCCTTAGAGGGGATCTGATAACTTTATATAAATATAAACGGGGCCTTAGAGGGGATCTGCTAACTTTATATAAATACATACGAGGCCATTATAAACTATTGTCTGGAAACCTATTAATTAACAGGACTATACACAGGACACGAGGTCACCCATTAAGGCTAGGGTCAAACGAAAGCATTTTTACACGCGAACGTAAAAAAGTGCGTCCGAACGAATTGACGTATTTTTTCACGGAATGCGCGGAAACGGTCATACGATGCGCATTTTTCGTGCGTGATTTCTTTCGGATCGTCAATAAAACTCTTTTTGCGTCTGGACGTTATGTAGGCTGGACATTAGCAGGGTCTGACGTCTCCAAATCACACACACACGCCGCTATGCCGCAGCTGCGCACTCAGTACGTCAGTACTAGCGGTTCAGCGTTCTCAGAAAAATGCGTTCGTTTTCCACTTGCGTTGCTTGGCCGGACTTTCGTGCGACCGTACTTCGTATATTGGCCGTCATTGCCCGTCATTTGCTGCTAGTGCGGCCGTGATTATGTGCGCCAGAACGCACGTTAAAAGTGCGCTGGTCTGACCCCAGCCTTAGACTGGAGGAAAGGAAATTCAGCCTAAAGCATAGGAAGGGTTATTTTACGGCGAGAACAATAAAGCTGTGGAATTCTCTGCCTGTTGAGGTGGTTGGGTCAGAGAGTGTACAGACTTTTAAAAAAAGACTGGGTGACCTCCTGAAAAATCTGAATATTAAGGGTTATAATATTTAATATGTGGGTAAAAACTTCTTGATCCAGGGAGAATTCTGACGCCCTTCTGGGGTCAAGAAGGAATTTTTTCCCAGTGTGTTGCAAATTGGCGAGCGCTTCAGACTGAGATTTTTGCCTTCTTTTGGATCAACAGCAGTAGGGGATGTATGAGAGGCTGAACCCGATGGACGCATGTCTTTTTTCAGCCTATTCAACTTTGTAAGACCCAGTACAATGTATCAGTATTTTATTACGTATTATTGTGCTTTGAAGATGGAACAAGCGACCGTGTCTCTTTTTTTTCCCATGCTTGCACACGAAATCCATTTATGGTGTCACCTCCGTATTCATGCTCGTCGGCAGGAGAAAAAGAAAGCTTCCCAAAAGCATCTATTACAATGATATATTATATAGAAAGGACAACTGCGCCCGTCTGACGGATGTTCTGCAGAATATCGATAAGGAGTCATTGAAAGAAGTCAAAATCAATTTCAGCAATAAAATCTGCACACGTTGCTGATTTAATTTTTAAAATGCCTATATATTTTTATTTCCGACGCTTAATGGATTTTTAATTTGAGACCCTTAGCTTTTACTTACGGCTTGAGTTTTTATTTTTTTTATTTTTAGGTTTTTTTGTTAAACAGCGCTGCGCTTTTTTTTGTAAGTGCTGTCTGCTGTCGCTTAAAAGTGCTGTAAATGTTTATTAAGAAGAATCTATAATGAAATCAGTTTTGTTATGTTTTTAATAGCTACCTTGAGTATGTTAGATGAGAGGGAAAAGGTTGTTAATCATTAAGTAGTCAGGTTGCAAAAAGGATTTGATAGTGTTGCCATCTAGGGGCTGAACTGAAGTCTCCACACTGAAATAAACCGTAATTAAACAGGTGCTGCTATTGATAACATACATATGTTTTTAGTTTATAGCCCACATGCTTTTCATTTTTCTAATGTTAAAAGTCCCCGAGCAGCCGAGTCTTTTTATCGGTAATCTGTTTCAAGTGATTACTATTTACTTTTCAGCTTCAGCACCTTGGACAGAGCTCGCTCTGCCTTACCCGAACCCTCCTATACGTTGTCTGCATTATTCATTGCCCATGTGTTTGTCCCATTCTAATGTAAACAAATAGTTTATCAAAAAGAATTATGCTCCGTCGATGTGTGGGTGAATACAATTTAAATTTTTCATGAACCAACATTTCATATTTTTTTCATAAATTAAGATGTCTGCAAATGCTGACAAACTTAGCTTCAACGTGGTTGAAATAATAAACACTATAACACACTAAGGGCTCTATTACACTCTTCGCGCAAAGTTAACGCGTGCGCAAAAACGCATTAACGCGAGGGGCAAAACCCTTTGCGCTGAACGTCGTATTACAATGACCACGGAAAAAATGCGCGTTAACGTCTACCGCGGGTGAACCTGCGCGAGCGTAATGTACTGCGCGTGTCCTATACTTAACATTGTGAGCGCAAATGCGTTTGTGCGCTGGTACGCGGATGGTATTACAATCTATGCGCAAAATTTAAGGCACAGCGTTTGCGCGCATAATTTTAACGTCTTTGAAAAGCTGGTGGTAACGGCAAATCTGGACGTCCTGGCTGAACCCAAATACACCAGCCCAAAAAAACAATACAGCACAGTATAGTTACACATTCTACACATACCCAAACAATAAATTTGAGAAGTTGTGTGTGTTTTTTTATTGATGCTGCATATATGCGCAGATTGACTTTGACAGGCGCAAAAAACTTAACGTGGGACAACTGTAGTTCTTAATTCTGATTGCCTGAATCGCGTGAAAAAAACAGTCCGCACACTGATTCCTGCGAGCAACGTTGCTGTGCGCGCGTTTTTGCACATCCATTTCACGCGTGTTATTTTTTGACAGATGAAAAAATGTGCGAGGATTGTAATACCAGCGTTGATTTATGTGCGTTAACGTTTAATGCTTCGCGCAAAAATTCATGCGTTGCGCGTGCGTTTTTACGTGAAGAATGTAATAGAGCCCTATGGGCACTATTACGAAGTGCCCGCTAAAACGAAGACGCTAAGGTGGAAAACCTGCGCTTTAGCTCCAGCCTGCCTCATAATGCAGTGCTAAGCCATAGGATACTCAAGGCAGCGCTGACGCGACGCCCCGAGCCTCCCCTCTATGGAATCCATAGGACTCTATGGAGGCTTGTGCTGCCAGCTCACCTCTCGCGAGATCCTGCAGGTCCGTGGAGTGTACGCGGAGAGAGATGGGGACTTTTTTCCCCTAGTCTCACTCTGCTGCCGGCGGCCAGAAGCAGTAGACCGGGCCACCGTTCTCGCTGCGGGATGAGAGGGGAGTATCTGATTTTTGGGGGGGGATTTTTAGCTGGTGCTAATCGATTGTGCAGAAGTGGAATCAGTCAGCACCAGCTTCTAGCTGTGGGTAACTTTTCAGTTAGCCGCAGCAGGGTGTAATTAGCGTTAGGACTTTGTAATCCTAACGCTAATTACTTTTTGCGCACCACATGTTCAGTAGGCGCCAAAATTGTCACATAGCAAAGTAATGGTTAATTTTTTCAGAGAACACAGAACTGCACTGAAATGTCAGTGAAATGCCCTAATTTTCGGTGATTCAGTTTGACAGGTTTAAACAGGCGAATCCCATAGGATTCAATATTTAAAAATATTATCTTTCTTATTGTTTTATTCAAGCGTTTATTCTTTTTATTTTCAGCAAACCATCTTTTTATTTATTTTTAGGAACATATTTTTGTATTTTTTTGGTGAAAGTTGTGATTCCCAATTTTTTTTTTTAAAAGGCCCTTTTTTTTCAGACCTTTTTATTATTTTTTGTAGAACCTTTGTTTATTATTTACACACCATTTCATGCATTTTTATTGTTTTAAATACCTATTAGAAGAATAGCGACATTCGTTTTTTTTCTCGCAGTTCAGTGGTCACTTTGGTGGTCTGTTCGGTGGTCTTCAGCTGTGTTTGGTGGTCTTCAGCTGTGTTCGGTGGTCTTCAGCGCCTCCATGTTCGGCACACTTCAGGGTCCCTGAAATGGAATCGCCGAAGTGCGCCGTACGAGAAAGCACTGAAACTTCAGTGCTTTCTGAATAACCCCTTAACATTGTATCTATCTCCAGACTTTGTGGCATGGATAAAAATATAAAAGGCACGTGGAAACCTTAGGACAGCGATCATGAACTCTGGCCTCCCAGATGTCGATGGCCTACATTTCCCAGAATTCTTTGAATGCAACAGATGGCCAGAGAATCATGAGAGTTGTAGTTCAGCAACATCTTTCAGGCCAGAGTTTGACACACTTATCACACTTATCTCAGAGTGAAGCTTGCTTTGCAGTGGTGTAGAGTGGGCTGTCAGCGCCTGGGGCAAGGAAAGTCAGGCCCAGGGGGTCTTCAAGATGGCAAGATGACATAATCAGACGGAGCCGGCTGTCTGGATTGTACTCGCCGGGCCTAGGCTGCAGCCTGAGGAACATGGCCTGTGTTCCCCAGGCAGCCTCGCCAGACAGGCATAATGTCGAGCAGCCGGCCGGCCCCAATGGCCAGCAACCTACCGGGCAAATAGTCAGTCCGGGCCTGCCTGGAAACTTGGTGCAAATTCCTTTTGAAATTTTGCGCCCCAAGAAAATTTCTCCTAGGGCAACTGCCTCGGTGCCCCCCCCACGCTATGCTCCTGTTGCTAAGGAGTAACAAAAATGTATAGGTAGTAGCAATATCACTGTTTAACTGCAATTTAGATTTAAAGCTTCAGGGAGTATTGCACCTTTTGCCATTGGTCCCCAGCTAATTTTTATTCACCTTGAAAGGGTGAAAGACTGACTTGACCCTACCACAAAGTGTATCTCCTACATAATGCAATGGGTCCTGTAGCCACGTGTACTGAAGAAATTTAAATAAGATTAAAATCTGATCTACCGGTGTAATGCATGGAACTTTTTCATCTTCTCTACCCATCATGTTAAGTTATCAAGAGAAAAAAGGGGGCACTTCTTTTTCCTAATGGCTTAAGCCGGGAAGAATTACGTCACTTCAAAATGAAGGAAAACCAGTTGTCTGTGGAGCAGGACAAGCAATGTGCAGTGCTAAAGTACATACAAATTGGGAATCATTCAGTCAGCACTGAGTATGCAATGACAAGTGCAACTCGGCTGCAATCACCATGTTGCTCTTATCTTTGTCAGGTTGACTCTGGGCTTAGAGAATCGTTGGCTGATACCCTTTCTTAGCCAACATTTGTCTATACGAGTAGCTGTGCCGATATGGACACATATAAATCGCTTATTACAGCCAAATTCCAGTTGTCCGAGTCTACCGTACTCTGCACATACACACATACTGCACATACACAGCCACGGAATCCAACCATTGATAGGGAAATTCACAGCGATGTAAGTTAACCCCTTCACTACCAAGTGATTTTCCAAACAAAACATTGTCAGAAACCAGTGATTTTTTTTGTAAAATCATTTTTAATTAATTATACAGTAAGAAATATCTGGGCATATTCCCATTGAATTTCTTATCGTAAATAAACTAAATGGCACCATCTACTGCCAAATTGAGTTACAGCTGCAGCTCGATTCCCCCCCCCCCGGCATTCGCTGCTGAAAGCCCGATTTCAGGGTATTCATCAGTCGATTTCACAGTTTTAGCTCTTTTGGACATTATGCACCACAGGGCTAAAACTTAGGGGGCACCTTCTGGAGCCCAAAAGCAAACAAAATTTATTTGCCGCAAACAAATTTAATTTGCTTCTGGGCTGCAGATCTGCAGATTGAGATATCACGATATCGGGGCACCGGATGGTGCCTTTGAAGCCTGACATATCTCGATCTTGGTAGTGAAGGGGTTAAGCAACATCCCGCATGATTTATTATTGCTATTTGTGGCCAGGATAGCACACCAATTCCCACGGAAACTAAAAATATGCAGAAAAGTCTCATCTATGTTTTTATTGGCTCAAAGCTTATATTGTTTCTCTGGGGTTCTGCACGGACAGACATGGACCTTTAAGAACTGTAATACTTTTTAAATAATAGGTCTTTGTGTTTCACATTTTAGGGCACAACATCCCATGCTAAAATATTTGGTTTACTCCCTTCTACAACCTATGACATTTCCATAGAAGCCTCAAATAGTGTTGGACGTGTGTCCAGTCTCTGGATATCCGTGCAGACATTGGAAGCATCGCCAGGAGAATTGTACAACTTCACATTGGAGAATAAAGAAGCTGGACGGGCATTACTTCTTCGGTGGTCAGAGCCAAAAAGAACCAATGGAGTTCTGCAGGTAAAATATTTAATAATACTACCAATGGTTAGGTGAAAACTGTTGTGAAAAGTCTAGAGAATGATCTGTTTTTACCAAAAAGGTGTAGAAATTTAGAGGGCAGATAACACAAATTCAGGGATAAGCAATGATGAAGTAAGAGGTCTGAGGAATTCAAGGCTCTCCTGCTGCCCACTTTTGTTTTTAGGGTTTTTTCCAGTTTCCAGGTTTCTCATTTCTGTCCATTTAAAGGGATGTTCTAGTGTTAATGAACACAATTTCGTAAAATAAGCATTTTAGACATTTAAACTATTTTTGGGGGAGGTGGAATCTTTGGTCATTCTGTTCAGTGTTGAGGAGGAGGTAATTTCAAAAGGGGGCTGGGACCTTCTGGTTACAGGATGCCAAAAGGAGAGATTGCAAAAGAAAACAAGAGAGCATTGCTCTGTCTGTCAAAAAAAGCAGAGAATGGGTTATTGTCACAGTTTTGTGGTACCTGAGCCAGGTATGCAGACAGTTCCCAATGGCATTAACAAGGTGAAGGTGTCTGTTCAGGGGTTATTATTATTATTATTATTATTATTCATTATTTATAAAGCGCCAGCATATTCCGCAGCGCTGTACAATAAGCACAGTATAGACAGGGTTACAATACATTGAACAACATTTGACAAACAGTACAGGAGGAGATGAGGGCCCTATTCCCGTAGGAACTCACAATTTAGTAGGGTTGGGGTTGGAAACAGGAGGAGAGGACTGTAAGGTGAGAGTGATTGATGGTTGTGTCAGTGAGTTGGGTGGTAGGCTTCCCTAAATAGGAACGTTTTAAGGGAGCCTTTGAAGGAAGAGAAGTTAGGGGAAAGTCTGACAGTACGAGGGAGAGCGTTCCAGAGAGTGGGGGCTGCGCGTGAGAAATCCTGCAGTCTTTCATGGGAAGAGGTGATGCGGGGAGAAGCTAGGCGCAGGTCACTGTTTGACCTTAGGGAGCGGGCTGGGGTGTATTTGGTGATTAGTGAGGACAGGTAGTGGGGCGCTGAGTTAGTGAGGGTTTTGTAGGTAAGGATAAGGATTTTGAACTTAATTCTGCAGTGGATGGGGAGCCAGTGAAGGGACTCGCAGAGGGGAGCGGCAGAGACAGAGCGGCGGGTGAGGTGAATTAGCCTGGCGGAGGCGTTCAGGATGGATTGTAGGGGGAGAGGCGGGACAGAGGGAGACTAGATAAGAGATTATTGCAATAGTCGAGTCGGGAGATTACCAGGGCGTGTATGAGTTGTTTTGTGGTGACAGCGGTAAGAAATGGCCGAATTCTGGAAATATTACGCAGTTGGTATCGGCAGGAGGAGGAAAGAGACTGGATGTGGGGGATGAAGGAAAGAGCAGAGTCAAGTGTAACTCCAAGACAGCGAACTTGGTTTGATGGGGAGATGGTGATACCCTCCACCGTGATAGAGAAGTCAGGAGGTGGGGAGGCATTGGAGGGAGGAATAAGTAGGAGCTCAGTCTTTGACATGTTAATCTTTAGGTGGTGGGAGGCCATCCAGGAGGAGATGCCAGATAAACAGTCACTGACTTTTGAAAGGACAGGGGGAGAGAGATCAGGGGTAGAGAGGTAGATCTTAGTGTCATCAGCGTAGAGGTGGTAATTAAAGCCAAAGCTGTTGATGATTTTGCCCAGGGAGGAGGTGTAGATGGAAAAGAGCAGAGGACCAAGGACAGAGCCTTGAGGTACACCAACAGATAGAGGCAATGAAGAGGAGGAGTTACCAGCAAAGGACACACAGAAGGACCTGTTGGATAAATAGGAGTCCACCCAAGCAAGTGCAGTGTCACTGAGACCCAGAGAGTTGAGTTGAGTTAAGTAAGAGGCATCGTCAGAGGAAGTCCAAGGTCGGTCCAGGCAGCACAGAAGCAAAAAAGGTTAAACACTCAAAGGAAAGCAGAAAATAGTACAACACTGAAGGGGTTTGGTAGACAACTACTGACCAGTAAACCAGGGAATTGAGCAGGGTTAAATAGGACACTGTTACCCCATGTTGCTGTGTGCCTCTATGGGACAATTGGAGCCCAGTTACCCCAGCGACCAGAGGCTCAGCCACCTACTTTGCCGGAATGTTAATCCACGGCCCCTGCTGGGTAATCCATTGGGATTGTAGTACGTCGGGGTCGGCCCATTTTAGCGGTCTGTGGTTCTCTGCAGATCTTGAGAGGGCCAGGCCGCAGAGGACATTGCAGCACAACAGAGGGCCGCATTCCAGGTCAATTGGCGCCGGCAGGTCGACGCAGCAATGTAGGAGGCAACAATTATTCGGAAAGCCTTTCCAAAGTGAAAAAAATGAGAAAGACACATACTTGTCACCAAATGCTAGTGAAATCATTGACCTACCTGATAACAAGTGTATTTTTCAAAGGGAGCGTTTAAATGCCAAAATTTGAAATGCCTCTATAAATTGGGAAAATGCATGAAAGATCATATAATGTATATAATACTGTACTTTATAAGTCAGATTAAAAAAAAACATACATATATATATATATACAGTATATATATAATAAAAACTGTGTTTTATTTTTTTGCAGACCTATAACATCTACAGTGATGGCAATCTTGAATACAGCAGTCTGAATCGCCAGTTTTTATTCCGACGTCTTCAACCTTACACAGTGTACACGTTGGTACTGGAAGCCTGTACAGCAGCTGGCTGTACCCGAACATTACCCCAATCTGTCCAAACAGAGGAAGCACCCCCAGCCTCTCAGCTCCCACCAGCTATAGAGTCTGTTAATGCTACCCACATCAGTCTACGCTGGTCAGCTCCCATCAACCCAAATGGACAAATGAAACCTTATGAAGTTATAAAAAGATGTAGGCAGCCGAATTGCTCGGGACTGCAGAAAAACATGTATGGCAGCATAATACACGTTGAATACAATACAAAACTCGACACATTTATATACACTGATGATGACGTACGGCCTTGGACAAGATATGAGTATAAAATCCGTGCCAGGAATTCTGCAGGTTCAACAAATAGCTCGTGGACGGAGGCCCAGACAGGTCAATCAGCACCCAGCTCTCTTCTACGACCTAAAGTATCTCATGTGGGGATTAGTGCCTCTCAACTGACTATTGAATGGTCACCACCTGAAGAGGATAATGGTATAATAGTGTCTTATAGGTTACAAAGAAATAATGTAACATTACCGTTCAGTTTTGACTCTTCCACATTCAGCTACACGGATGGAGATCTCTTGGCGTATTACGATTACAGCTATGCAGTGATAGCATGTACAACCGGAGGTTGCGCTACAAGCCCATCCACTGGCATTAAGACTTTAGAGGCACCGCCAGCTTTTGTAGATCTACCAAATGTTGAGGTGTTAAGTGCCAATGAAGTCAACATGACTTTCTCTGCGCCATTGATCCAGAATGGAGAAATCACAAAATATATGATTAAAGTAGATAATGAAATCTATCACGCTGGGAAAGGATTATTTAGAGTCATATCAAACCTAGAACCATTTACACTCTATAATGCAAGTCTAACTGCCTGCACAAATGGAGGATGCACATCTAGCTCGTCTGTTGCCTTCAAGACAATGGAAGCTCTTCCAGCAGACGTGAAGGCCCCAACATTTACTGTCACAGGAGCTCAGTCCGTTGAGATAACTTGGCAAATCCCAGGTAAACCACATGGGGAAATACTAAACTATGAGCTACGGAGGGACGAGCTACTGATTTATGTTGGTTTGGACACACATTTTCATGACTATGGATTAGATCCTGGAACAGAATACATATACAGCATACAAGCAACCAACAATTGTGGGAGCAGCTCTAGGTCTTCTGCAAGAGTTAAGACCCATCCTTCCCTTCCTTCTGGAATGAAGCCTCCTAAATTGCAAGCCAAAAGTGCGTATGAGATTCAGGTGACGTGGAGTCCTCCATCCAGAACCAACGGTGAAATCACAGAGTACGTGCTGTCAGCCCGTTGCCCCTTTGAATTAGAAGAGAGGCAATATCATTTCAATAAATCATTCATGGCCCATGTGAGCCATTCATTCACACTTACGGACCTGAGACCCTACAAAATGTAAGTTGAATCACAGCAGGTCTTTTATGATTTTACTTTTTATATATATTTTTTTATTTCTCTTCTAGAAATAAATTGCAGCGTGTTCCTAAAGGAATCTTAACTTCAGTTTGTTCTCATGGGAAGAAGAGGAAAGCATTTTAATTTCCTAAATGAATTAACCATGTTATAGCCAAGCGAGCCGAGAGAGAGTAACCCATACCAAGTAAATGCTATAGCAAACATGTAACCAACATATTACGAATTCACAGAAACAATACTAATGTATAGTGATAATATTAAAAATGCCCTTTATTGACAAAAATGCATTTTTATTTATTTTACCTCTTTTATTTACATTTCGCTGCCCTTGGTATTTCCAAAGTACAACTGATGCCTTCAGAGCATGAAATGTCAATGACTTTCCCATAAAAAGTGACATTCTTTTGGTGCTAAAACGCATACTTTTGGGAAGTTTATTGCACTCATTTATTGATGTTGTTGCTTTCTGGAACAGACATGTTTTACAGTTAGCATAAAAGCACATCGGCCGCAAAACTCTAGCGTGTATCGCATCATTAACACGTGAGTGTCAGGCCTGCAGTGCAGCCTTTAATACAGAAAAGGTGGGGGAGAAAGCTATATGTAATATGTAGAGGTACACATACATCACGGTGTAAATCCGGAGGCATGGCTATAGTTTCCAAAAAGATGAGCTTGAACTCACAGCAAAACCAGCTTACTCTTACCCATAATTCCAGTCAATGGCTTTTTCTCTAGTTGAGCCATTTATCTCCAGGTTGGGGTGTGTTTGGATACCTAAGATTGAATTTATACAGTTACATGTATTTATAAAGGGCTAGTAAGTTACGTAGTGCAGTGCAATAGCTGAGACAGAAAAACGAATGTCCATACAAGTTAAACACAAAGAAGAGTAAGAGTAAGTACCCTGCTCGAAAGCTTACACTCTAAGAGGAGAGGGGTGACACACTAGGTGAGGGCAAATAGCAGAGTATGTGAAGTAGCAGGGTGCATGTGGGCTGTGGGCAAGATGTATCAGGAAATGGGAGGATTATGGAGTGAGCCGATAGGCTTCTCTAAAGTAATGTGTTTTCGGAGACTTCTTGAAGGACTGGAGAGACAGGAAGAGTCTGATGTTGCGGGGGGAGGGAGTTCCATAGAAAGGGGGCAGCTTGGGAGAAGTCCTGAAGGCGAGGGTTGGGGATGCGGGTACGTGAAGCTGTTAGCATCAGGTCGTTGGCAGAGAGAAGTGGCCGTGATGGGATGCACCTGCTAGTAAGGGAGGAGATGTAGGGAGGGGCACAGTTATGGAGAGCTTTGTATGTGAGCACCATTGTTTTGAATTGGATTCAAAATTAAACCAGGAGGCAATTTAGAGATTAACAAAGTGGTGAGGTATGAGAGGTACGGGAGGTGAGGTGGATGAGTCTGTCACAGGTGTTCATAACAGACTGCAGAGGGAGAATCTGGGATCTCTTAAGACCATCAAGAAGGAGGTTACAGTAATCAAGGTGGGAGATAATAAGAACTTGGATGAGGATATATATATATCTGTTATCATTTTATTTATTTTAAGGTATGAAGCTAGAATCGAGGCCTGTACTTCATCAGGCTGTGCTGCCAGTGAATGGGCAGCAGGACTGACGTTGGAAGCTTCACCAGAATCGCAGCCTCCCCCTCTTATAGATCTGCAAGAGAATCCACAAGAGCCTTTCATTATGTGGAATGCGCCCCAGCAGCCAAATGGAAAGATCTTGTACTACGAACTTCATCGCAGCAAAATCCACGGCTCAAAAGAATTGTCCCCCACTGAACTGGTTTACAACGGGTCCCTAACTACATTTAAGGATGTGGACCTGCAGCCATACACAGAGTACGAGTATCAGGTAAGAGGATGCAGACCATTCATGTTTAAATATTTATATTAAGTTGTATGAAGAACTAATACACTCCTTTAGAGCAAACACGCGCTTTATAACATCATGGGCTGATTTATTAATTTTTTGCTTTGTAACTCATTATATGCTGGTCTAGCGCAGACAATGGTGTTTACAGATACAAATGGAGTCAATTCTAGTACCCCACCATCTCAAAATTTCACAAACCACTACTGATAGATATATATATGGTATGGCATGGCATTGATTTAAGGGTTCTATGTAATAACAGACTCAGGATGCATAAAAGTGTGACGGATGTCATTTGCATGTCCTACCCAGAATTCCTTTCTGAATATGTTGAATGTAGCAAAGGAGCTCTGGGATGCTGTTCTTTGAATTGCTGCAATGAGCAATTGGCTCCTGCAATAATTAGTATTTATATAGATATAAGTATTACAAAGGTAACGCTAAAACATGGACGCTAAGGAGGAAAACCTACACCTGCTGGTTTCTCCTTAGCCTCACCGTGTTAGCTCCATATTACGGGGCAGGCGCTAAATCAGCAGCCTGCCTGCCCCGTAATGCAGCGCTAAGCCCCAGGATGCTTGAGTCCATAGGACTCCATTGAGGCTTTGACTGCTGGGTCACATGACCTGCAGGATCTCGCCTCTCGCCTCTCTCCCATAAACACACTCCTAAACCTTGTGGACAGCCTTCCCAGAAGAGTTGAAGCTGTTATAGCTGCAAAGGGTGG
Organism: Leptobrachium leishanense; assembly: GCA_009667805.1. NCBI lineage: Eukaryota > Metazoa > Chordata > Amphibia > Anura > Megophryidae > Leptobrachium > Leptobrachium leishanense. The sequence goes on from CM019066.1 coordinate 334,761,744, forward strand.
ACCGACGTCATATTGAACCCTATGGATTAGGAATGGGATGTCACTTAAATTTATATGCGAGTCAAGGCAGGTAAGCGAATACTTTTGGCAATATGCAGGGTAATTCAAAGAGATTCGAAAAGTCACCGCACGTTCGGTGACTTTTCGTTCTCTTCAATTCGGTTCCTTTTGCCGATCCCATTTCGGTGACCCTGCGGTGTATTCAGCAAACACCACAGGGTCCCCGAATTGCAGGGAAAAGCTGCCGCAAACCCGACGAAAACAAACCGCAAACCCCACCGAATGCACGCCGAAAACCCCCAAAAACATCTGGATTAACCTGCTGAAAACCACGGAAAAACCCGAGCAGGAGCTGATCGCAGCCTCCGGAAAAAGCCGACACTGCAGAAGAGGCAGTGAATAAATTAGGAAAACAGTTTGCATGAATGATTGAAAAGTGAAACGCTGTTTGCAAAAAAACTACTGAGCGAAAATGTCTGAAATTTACATATGAGGTCCAGGGAATGATAATAAAAAGGGCTGTTACAGAAAAAAAAAGTAAACTTAAAAAACAAAGTCCAGAAAGATGCTTAAAATATCCTAAAAAATCTATAAATATAGAAACTCTTTACTGCAGAATTTTATAATGAACGGTTTATTAGATATTGAATTAAAACCGGAATATTTTTAACATTGAAGCCTATGGGATTCGCCTGAATAAACCTGCCGAATTAAAGCACCGAATGGCAGGGCATTTCGGGAACCTTTCACTGCTGGTTTGTGTTCTCTGAATAGCCGAAGCAGTGCTTTTTCATGGGGATTTCACTGCCCTCCAACAGGCACCGAACAGGCACAGTATGTGCAGGCAATTCGCCAGGATTTGGCGAATTGCCTGCTCTCTGGATAGCCGAATGGCCAAGAAAGGTAACCGTACGCTGATTTTCAGCATTCGGTTACCTTTCTCAAGCAATTCGGATCTCTTTGAATTACCCTGATAGTGTATATATGAGGTCTGTTCTTATTGGAAAGCGGTCACATGACATTAATTAAAAGTACACGGTCTTAAAAAAGTGTTATCAGTGCAACCCTAGTACAGACACTACATCCATTTTTACAGTTTGGGCAATGGAAATGATGTCCAATAAACCACTGATCCTGACATTGGCATTATGGAAAATCACTTGGGAGTGAAGGGGTTAAATTACTCTTTGAAACAAAAGAGTTTTGGACAGACAAATTGTCGATAAAAATTTCAAACGCAATGTTATTTTAAACCAAAAAAAGTGACTGGTATTCCAAAATAAAATGAGCATATACAGAAGAATTGTGACAACAAATAGTAAAAAAAGGAAATCTAAGAATGTGCAAAACCGGAAAATAATCCATTATAACAAAATGTGACCTGATATATTAATTCCTCAATTCAGTGGAAAAATATAATAAAATATTTATTATACCAAATGTTCCTCCAGAAACTGAATCAAAGGTCTGCTGGAGAGGCATTAGGGGCAGATGTTATGGGTGAGGTGCTTATTCGCTGTACATGAATTGATAGGATTGCCTTGATTGTGTATTTTTTATTTATGAGGCATAATTTATGAACCCTGAAAAGCAAACTAAGATGAGTGATCGGCAAAGAGAGGCAAAGCAATAAATCACTTGCATCTGAGGAAGTAGTGATTTTGACCGAATCTATTGAATCAGCTGTAGCCCTCAGCCATTAAAAATATTGGAAAGACCTTTTAATATCTCCTTATCTCTCTCATGGGAGAATCACAACTGTTTCATTACAGGCCAATGGGAAAGAAATTATTAAATGACTTGCCTTTAGTGTTTTTTCTGCTGATTGTTAGGAGTGTTTCTCACTGTTTGTGGAGTTTGTAGAATACATATAGCTGAAAAATGCAAGAACCCCATAGCATAATACTATCACGGTCCATCATGTGACGGTGGAAATGTAGAAATTATATGTATTTATTTATGTGTACATAAATAGTGTGTATATGTGTATATATATGTATATATAGACATGGCAGAAAATGACAGCACTCGAAGGCTCACGTTTTTGCTGTTAATTTATTAGATATTCCATAGGTAACGTTTCAGTTCCACCCTGGAATTTTTATCAGACCAAGAATATATACTTATCTACGTTCTCCGCACTCAATTTACAAGAAAATTCATGTTCCGGTGCTGGGAAGCGGTCTCCACTATATACTCAAAACGATAACCTGCACACAGAGACCGACAGGGTAATTCAAAGAGATTCGAAAAGTCACAGCACGTTCGGTGACTTTTCGTTCTCTTCAATTCGGTTCCTTTTGCCGATCCCATTTCGGTGACCCTGCGGTGTATTCAGCAAACACCACAGGGTCCCCGAATTGCAGGGAAAAGCTGCCGCAAACCTGACGAAAACGAACAGCAAAACCCGGCGAATGCACGCCGAAAACCCGTAAAAACCTCTGGATTAACCTGCCGAAAACCACGGAAAAACCTGAGCAGGAGCCAATCACCCGCAGCGAAGCCGCCGGAAAGAGCCGAGACCGCAGACAGAGTGAAGTGAATAAATTAGGAAAACAGATTGCATGAATGATTGAAAAGTGAAACGCTGTTTGCAAAGAAACTACTGAGAGAAAATGTCTGAAATTTACATATGAGGTCCAGGGAATGATAATAAAGAGGGCTGTTACAGAAAAAAAAAGTAAACTTAAAGAAAGAAAAAAAATTCTGAAAAATGATTAAAATATCCTAAAAAATCTATAAATAAAGAGACTTTTTGCTGCATAATTTTATAATGAACGGTTTATTAGATATTGAATTAAAACGGGAATATTTTTAACATTGAAGCCTATGGGATTCTCCTGAATAAACCTGCCGAATTAAACCACCGAATGACAGGGCATTAGGGGAACCTTTCACTGCTGGTTTGTGTTCTCTGAATAGCCGAAGCATTGCTTCTCTATGGGGATTCACTGCCCTCAAACAGGCACCGAACAGGCACCGTATGTGCAGGCAATTCGCCAGGATTTGGCGAATTGCCTGCTCTCTGGATAGCCGAATGGCCAGGAAAGCTAACCGAACGCTGATTTTCAGTGTTCGGTTACCTTTCTTAAGCAATTCGGATCTCTTTGAATAACCCTGTGAGTAATAAGAAAAAAAAATCCTTTTATATTGGTTTGACGTTTCAGTCCACACAGGGACTTTCATTAGGATAGTATACACATCAGAATGACAAGCTTATATACACACCCCACAACTTTAGTTCAATCAGCAATCAATCACATGGTCAATTTAACATGCTCAAATAGTAACCACAACAACATGTCAACAGAATCAAACTTTCCCCATATCAAATAAACAGTCTACTCCATATTGGATTGCTGTAACAATGCATAGATTCTCAAACATCGATATATAAACATGTACTGATTCTAAGGAAGAAAACAAAAAAATATTACTTTATTCAAAAAAGAAAAAAAAGCATTAAAAGGACACAGAAGATTCCTCATCATGCAGGGCAGGACTCACTAAGAAAAAGAAAATCAACAGAGACACCCAATCCACAGTCATCGAGTAGGTAAGAAAGGGGTAAACAAATTGTTTTCATTAAGCCCCCTAGGAGCCAGGGCATCCAGGCGACGAATGCAATATGATTCTCTTTTTAAGAGTAACTTTGCTCGATCACCCCCCCCCCTAGATAAGTGGGGGACATGGTCGATATTCATCACACGCATTGTAGAGAGAGGGTGATGCTTCTCAAAAAAATGTCTAGCTACAGGTTGGGGGCTTTCTTTTCGCCCAATGCAGCCCTAATCGCTGCTTATCAAGGGGGGGGGGGGTGATCGAGCAAAGTTACTCTTAAAAAGAGAATCATATTGCATTCGTCGCCTGGATGCCCTGGCTCCTAGGGGGCTTAATGAAAACAATTTGTTTACCCCTTTCTTACCTACTCGATGACTGAGCACCGGGCATTGAAGATCATAGGTGAACCGTGAGTGCAAACCTTTTTGTTACGCTATATATATATATATATATATAAACAAACCAACATATATTCAAATAATTGTACAGAAGCTTATACATTTAAAGATTTTAACATGATTTTAAAGCTTTAAAGATTCTAACAACTCTTAACCCTTTCAAGATTTTGACAATATTCCAATGTATCCCATGTTCGACAGTGTTGCCCTCCTGTTGTATTTTGTATGAAAAGGGTTGACAACCCTCGACAAGCCCTCTCCCTGTCACAGGTGTTCCATTTTCAGACTCTATTTAACATTGAATCGCTGGGAGCCCCAGAAAGGATTCCGTCCTCAGCGAGTTAATCCCATAAGTGTGATCATTAGGTGACAAGAACAGGACCTGTGGAAAGTGGGATACATTGGCGTTGTCACAGGCTTAAGCAATTTATGGCCATAGATCGTGAACTAAATTCTCATCATTTTTTAACAGAGCTCAAGGTTATACACCGTGTAAAAAATCTTTAATCGGTTAAAATTGTTAAACTCTTTAACCACTTGGCTGCTATGGACGCGCTCAGCGCGTCCAGCCAAGTGGTTCTCCTGTGCTACGGACGCGCTCAGCGCGTTCGAGCACAGGAGGCAGCAATCCGCCGGATTCCGGCGGATTGCTGCACCCCCCCCGGTGCGGGCTGACATCTTGGATGTCAGCCCAGCACTCGGGAGCCCGGCGGGGACATTAGGTGTCATCGCGGCGACGTTGTGGGGGTTAACCCAGGCACCATTTGGAAGGGCACAGCCTGCCCTTCCAAATGGTACCTGGCATCAATCCCTGGGGTGCCGGATCACGAATCGGCGCTGAAAAGCGCCGTTCGTGATCCTTTCCCGAGCTGGCCGACATCTTGGATGTCGGCCAAGCCTCCGGGAACTCCCCCTGAGGACTGGCGTCATCGTGCATGAGCACGATGACGCCAGTCCTGGAGTTAACCCCTAGCTTCATTGGAACCCCCTATCTCCCGATCCGTTGGCAGCTAGGGGTTAAAGTTTGGTACTGTTGGATCGACCAGAGCATGGCCGTCCAACGATACCAAAACACGACTGTGAAAGTTTTTGTAAAAAAAAAAATGAAAAATAAAATAATTTTTTTTTTTAAAAGAATTAAAAAATAAAAAAAAACCTTTTTTTCTTTCTTTTTTTTGGTTGGTTAGTGTAGCAATATTGTTCCCATTTCAATTATAATGTGAACAATGATGCTGCACTAACGATTTTGTATGCGGTGCGTTTGTTAAAAATCGTGTAATTTTTCCCAAAAAAAAATGTAACGAGACCCCATCTCTAATTTTTTAACAAGCACACCCTACAAAATATAACCGCAATTGCTCGCATGTTAAAATGTGAAAAAAAAACACTTTACACATTCTAAATTATTGAAAATACATATTTTATTGCATTTTTTTGTTTATAATATACAGACAGGTCATGACGTATACATATAATAATGACATATTATGAATCTGCCGAGTCTGACGGAAAGAACGATATATAATATGTCTGGGTAATATACTAAAATAAGCCTTCAAAACACGTTTAAACATGATGAGCAAAACCGGTAAAAATGACCTCAGCACAGGGGCGTGAAAAGCCTCTGCAGCGAAAGGGTTAAAGTGTTAAGGGTTGTTAGAATCGTTATAGGGTTAAAATCGGTTAAAATCTTTAAATGTATGAGCTACTGTTAAAGTCTTTGAACGTATGAGTTGCTGTGCTCCTTGGTTTATTGTCTTTTTGCCTTTAGTAGCAATCACCTGCTTTGCTTAGTAAAAGTTGAGTGCTGCGCTCCTGCTATATTATATATCACCAGAACCTGGAAGCTAAGTCATAGAACTGAACAGTAAAGAGCCGAGCAGAAGGGTAGGGGGTTAGGATTTTCCTCAGTAAAGTTTCCAGACCTGAAGAAGAGAGTTATACGGGTTATTCAGATAGCACCAAAGTGTCGCCGACATTTCGGTGCCCTCTCGTTCCCACGCACTTCCCTGCACTTAGGGGAATCAAAGTTCCCCCACCCTGCAGTGAATGCTGAATTGCCGAAGTGCAGGGAACACCCGCCGCATACCTGGCGAACACTCACCAAAAACTCACTGTAAACCCGCTGGAACTGCCTCAAAAAACACGCCGAACATGTCGATAAAAGCTGCCGAGCCGCTGAGCACAGTGCAGACCAGCCGCCAGAAAAAGCCGACAAGCTGACGAACAAAAAAGCTGAAAAAAAAAAACCATACAATTGAAAGTGACAAAATTGAAACGCTGCTTGTAACAACAAAAAAAAATTACTGAATGAAAACGTCTGGAATTTACATATAAGGTCCTATGAATGACTTTAAAAAAAAACCTGAAAACATTTTTGCAGAGAAAATCTCAAAAAATGCCTAAAATATCCTAAAAAAATCTGTAAATAAAGAGACTTTTTACTGCACAATAAAATAATAAACGCTTCAATAGACATTGAATAAAAGCAGGAATATTTTTAAAATTGAAGCCTATGGGATTCGCCTGAATAAATCTGCTGAATGAAAACACTGAACAGCAGGGCATTTCAGCAACTTTTCACTACTGTTCGGTGTTCTCTGAATAGATTAACCATTTCTTCTCTATGGGGGATTTCACTGCCCTCGAACAGGCACCGTACGTGCAGGCACTTCGCCAAAATTACCAAAACTGCCTGCTCTCTGAATAGCCGAAATGTCACCGGGCAAATTCACTGTTCTGTGTGATGTTTTGGGGAAAAATCATCTCTCTCTGAATAACCCCTATACTCTCTAAAGTTTTTCTTTTAAATGTAACGTTTGCCCCGTAGAAAAGGTATCATTACGTACTGCTATATTTTGGCATCTGGTCTAAGATGGTTTATCCGATCTACATATATATACAGTTGCAAGAAAAAGTATGGTCATAAAATGTGCTCTGACCTTTATCTAAGTCACAACAATTTGAAAAACACAGTCTGCTTAAAATAATACAACACAAACATTATATGTTTTCATGTTTTTATTGAACAGAACATGTAAACATTCACAGTGCAGGGTGGAAAAAGTATGTGAACCCCTAGCCTAATGACTTCTCCAAGAGCTAATTGAAGCCAGGAGTGAGCCAACCTTGAGTCCAATCAGTGTGATATTATTGGATGTGTTGCTGAAAGCTGTCCTGCCCTTTAAAAACACACACCAGTTTTGGGTTTACTGGTTTCGAGAAGCACTGCCTGATGTGAACCATGCCTCGCAGAAAAGAGCTCTCAGAAGACCTACGATCTAGAATTGTTGACTTGCGTGAAGCTGGAAAGGGTTACAAAAGTATCTCCAAAAGCCTTGATGTTCATGTGTCCACGGTAAGACAGACTGTCTACAAATGGAGAAAGTTCAGCACTGTTGCTACTCTCCCTAGGCGTGGTTGTCCTGTAAAGATGACTGCAAGAGCACAGCGCAGAATGCTTAATGAGGTAAAGAAGAATCCTAGAGTGTCAGCTAAAGACTTGCAGAAATCTCTGGCACATGCTAACAGTTTTGTTGACACATCTACAATAAGGAAAACATTAAACAAGAATGGAGTAGATGGGAGGACACCACGGAGGAAGCCATTGCTGTCCAAAAAGAATAGTGCAGCACGTTTGAAGTTTGCAAAAGAGCACCTGGATGTTCCACAGCACTACTGGCAAAATATTCTGTGGACAGATGAAACCAAAATTGATTTGTTTGGAAAAAACACACAACACTATGTGTGGAGAAAAAAAGGCACAGCACACCAACATCAAAACCTCATCCCCACTGTAAAACATGGCGGAGGGAGCATCATGGTTTTGGCCTGCTTTGCTGCCTCAGGGCCTGGACGGATTGTTGTAATTGATGGAAAAATGAATTCCAGAGTTTAACAAGACATTTTGCAGGAAAACCTAAGACTATCTGTCCGCCAACTGAAGCTCCGCAGAGGAAGGGTGATGCAACAGGACAATGACCCAAAGCATACAAGTAATTGAACAAAAGAATGGCTTCAACAAAACAAAATACGCCTTCTGGAGTGGCCCAGTCAGAGTCCTGACCTCAACTTGATTGAAATGCTGTGGCATGACCTTAAGAGAGCGATTCACACCAGACATCCCAAGAATATTGCTACACTGCAACAGTTTTGTGAAGAGGAGTGGTCCAAAATTACTCCACATCGTTGTGCAGGTCTGATCTGCAACTACAGGAAACGTTTGGTTGAGGTTATTGCTGCCAAAGGAGGGTCAACAAGTTAAGTCCAAAGGTTCACATACTTTTTCCACCCTGCACTGTGAATGTTTACATGTTCTGTTCAATAAAAACATGAAAACATATAATGTTTGTGCTGTATTATTTTAAGCAGTGTTTGTTTCAAATTGTTGTGACTTAGATGAAGATCAGAGCACATTTTATGACCAATTCATGCAAAACTCCACGTAATCCCAATGGGTTCACATACTTTTTCTTGCAACTGTAGTACTTACAACAGTTGGTGAAGGACAAAAAGTGAGAGAAAAAGCCTCCACGCTATAATGGTTATGTTTATTATTGCAGAAGCCATCTGCACATCACATCACATCACATCACATCACAGCAATTCAAAGAACTGCATATATACTGTATATATCAGAGATCAGCAATCTACTAAACAGTTTCTATGTTCATTATTGCCCCAGTGCAAACAAAATTATTGCCCTTCCTTAAACAACAAATGCTTTATTATGCCATGTTAAAAAAATACAGATGTTTTGGCTCTTCAAGAACCCTTGAAAAAGAAGTGTAATCATTTCTGTCCTCCCTCAGTGATTTTTCTACCTGCTTGAATTACATACTGTAGCTTTGCCTTCTAAGGGCTACATTACAATCCTGGTGCTAAACCGGGGACACTAGGGAGAAAAAACTCCGCCCGCAGTTTTCTCCCTAGCGCCCCCATTTCAGCATGGGATTACAATTAGGGATGGGCGTCGGTTCGATTCGAACATGAGTTAACATTGCCCGTTCGGCGAACTTTGAACATTTCCACGTGTTCGCCCACAATGCACCACAATGGACCAAAATGCACTTTTACACTGGCCTGAAGCTTGTAATTGGCTACAGCAAGACAGGTGCAAGACTATGCCAATCAGGGCTCAGAGTCCTGATTGGGCAAATTTTGCCCAATCATGGGCTCACAGAGCTAAGTCCCGCAGCACACTATATAAGGCTTCCCCGCAGCCCCAGCGTGTGTTTGTTGCAGGAGTGAATCAGAGAGGAGAGGCGATTGTTGCATTTCAGGCTGTATCACTGAGTTATAGCAGATTTCTGGAAATTGGAATCTGTGTGTTGGCACTGACAGCTATCAGGGACCGACTATATCACTGAGTTATAGCAGATTTCTGGAAATTGGTATCTGTGTGTTGGCACTGACAGCTATCCGGGACAGGCTGTATCAGTGAGTTATACCAGAGTTCTGGAAATTTGAATCAGTGTCTTGCCAGCTATCAGGGTGTATCACTGGCCAGAACTTAGCCAATATGCTATGGAGCTACTAGGGTTGCCCTTCTTCCAGCGTGATTTCTGAAGGACGTTCAGTGCCGCTGGAGGTTTTGTCACAGACAAAAGAGTGCGTCTGTCTACCGACTCTGTAGACCAGCTGACATTTATAAAAATGATTCAGTCCTGGATCAGCAGCTATCAATCCCCGGATGCTGATGTAACTGAATAGATTGGGGATCTCTTCTGCATTACCAAAACCTCCACCACTGCACTCTTCCACAATATCTCAGAGGGATTACAGTGTGAAGGCACTAGCTGGCAACAAAGGCCCAATATTTGGGTGCACTGACGCGTGTACCAGATTCATATCATTTTGGCTGCAGGGTCCACCCCTGCACTCTTCTACAATACCTCAGAGGGGTTACAGTGTGAAGGCACTAGCTGGCACCAAAGGTCCAATTTTAATGCACTTGTTGTTACTTTCATCCAAAGCCTGCATAAGTTTCACCATAATTTAGCCAAAAAATCACTATACTTGCTCTGCGTGTCCTAAAACGTCTCCTCTTTTTATACAGGCTGCCGCCCCAAGCAGTTGTTTATTAATAGATTAAAGGAAAAACATTTACCGTCATTTGAAATGTCATTTTTTTTCTTTTTAAATGTTTCTATACATCCTACAAATCCGCCACTTCACGGGCAGGTAATAGGGACCTCCTAGGCACGATAATTGAAGGAATTTTTCGTTTTTATTCTTAACCTTTATTTCATGGAAAAATCACTGTTCCTTTAAAAACATTTTTTTTTTACTTTTTTCCTTGTTTCCTGTCCCCCCAGGGCACTACCCGGGCCCCCATACACATTTTATGGCAAATATCTTGCATATGTGCCCTCTTGGAGGGCTCTCTAAAAATCGAACGTTCGAGTCCCATTGACTTGCATTGAGTTCAAATTGTGTTCGCGTCCAAACTCAAACTTTTGAAATTGTTTGAGTTCGAATGCGAACCGAACACTGGGGTGTTCGGCTCATCCCTAATTACAATGCAGGCACTTAAAATGCTGCTTGCATTGTTACTGGGCGCTAAGCCCTGGGATGCATGCGTCAGTGCGCATGAGCATCCACTCAATGGAGCCCATAGGACTCTATTGAGTTTCTTCTGCAACAGCAGAATCCGTTAGCACCAAGTCCAAGCTGTGGTTAACTCTTTGCTAACCACAGCCGGACATTAATCAGCGTTAGGACTTTGTAATCCAGTGCTGATTAACACTTTGCGCTCCCCATGTTAAGTATAGGGAGCACAAAGTACAGTAAACTCACGCTGAAAACCGCAAGATTCCAAACGCTAACGAGTTTCTTAATCCGTTAGTGCTTGGATTGTAATTTGCGTTGGCTACCAGGGCTAACGTTATTGCTCACTCAGGTGAGCGCTAATGTTAGCACCAACAATGTAACGTAGCCCTTAAAAGTTTAGATTTTTTTAAAATTTACTTCAACCTACAACCACTTAATGAGCCGTCAGGTTTCATGTTTGTGAACTCTTTGAATTTCTTCAATCCCATCCCATCTGTATTCCTGTATCCATCGCCTGTGTCAATGTACATCAGGGATCCCAAACTCTGGCCCCCCCCCCGATGTTTATTGTCTACAGGGCCTATCACCTCCCTACAGCTAAAACGGGGATGCTAAGGGGAAAAATTTGCGTTCGCTAATCTCCCCTTAGCATCCCCATTTGACCTGTAGATTACGGGGCAGGTGTTGAATCCACCAACCTGCCCCGTAGCTGCCGCTAGGCTCCAGGATGCTCGGGGCAGCGCTAAAGCGCCATCGCGAGCATCCCCTCCATGGAGTCCATAGGACTCCATGGAGCCTTCTGCTGCCGGGTCACATTAATGGCATTATCACTTTGCTCCTGGCAGTCAGAAGCGATGGATCAGGTCGCCATTCTTGCCGCGGGATGAGAGGTGAGTATTTGATTTTTTTGGGGGGTGGGTTCCAGTTGCAGCTGATTCCGCAGAAGCTCTTAGCTGTAACAAACTTTTTAAATTAGCTACAGCGGTTCATAATTAGCGTTATGACTGTGATCCTAAAAAGCGCTAATACCAATTCGACTAACGGATTTTTTTCAGCCTGTTAGCGATCGGGAGGTGGTTTTTGCGGCACGCCATCACCTCATCTAACCTAGCAGCGCTAATGCTCATTTATGTGAGTGCTAGCGTTAGGGGGTGCGATTGAGCTCCCTGAGGTTAATTCATGCTGAGTAAAGTGAGCTCGTTTTTTCATATCATCATGATCCTTGCAACAAAGGCTTTGTTCACATTTCACTACGTTTTCACCCAACTCTGCTAAAAGAACTCTGCAGAACTTCTTGTGTGTCTCAAGGCAGGTCACTTGCTTTTTGTTATCCCATGGTACACTGCACACTGCCAGGTAAATTACACCTGCATGGCAACAATATAGACAGAGATCACATGACAACCCAGTTTCATCACGCAGAGCAGGAGTAGGCGCTGAATTCTCCTAGGGAGGTAAGTGGGACGGCAGCCAGGGGTCATTTTACGGGACCTCATACTGTCCAAACATTGCCCTTAGCTTGGTGATATTTCGGAATAGTTGGAAGACCAGGCGTTGTATCATTTCTAGTCCACGGAATACACATCCCAAATTTATTTAGATGCTTTTAATCTAAGGATGATTTAACTGGAGTCAGGTGTATCTGTAAGAAAGAACCTACCATTGGCTTATTACATTACTGGACATTCTGTTATAAACATTATGTTTGCTACATTCTTCATACAATTCAGCACTTACTGGTGTGTCACTATCTATTCCGGTGTATCTGTCTGTCTCTCTGACAGTCGATTTATCTGCATGTATCTATTTCTCTGAATTTATGTCTATCTGAGTGTCTGCCTCTCTGTCAGTCTATTACTCTGACTATGTCTGGCTGTCTGTCAGTTTGTTACTCTGCATATGTCTACATATCAATTTCTCTTTATCTATCACTCTCTCTTTTGGTCTATCTATCCCTGTATCTATCCATCAATCCATCTGTTTTGCTGTTTTTCTATTACTCTGCATTTAACTGTCTGTCTATCTATCCCTGTATCCATCTACCCATCCCTCTATCCATCTATCCATCTATCTCTATGTCTCGCTATCTGTCTGTCTGCCAGTCTCTTACTGTCTATTCCTCTATCTATCCCTGTATCTATCCATCCATCCATCCATCCATATGTTTCGCTGTTTTTCTATTACTCTGCATTTAACTATCTAAATGTATCTGTCTTTCTGTCTCTCTGGTTTTCTCTTGCCCTGCATTTAACTGTCTGTCTATCTGTCCCTGTATCTATCCATCCATCCATACATACGTTTCGCTGTTTTTCTATTACTCTGCATTTAACTGTCTGTCTGTCTGCCAGTCTCTTACTATCTATCTAAATGTATCTGTCTTTCTGTCTCTCTGGTCTTCTCTTACCCTGCATTTAACTGTCTGTCTATCTATCCCTGTATCCATTCATCCATCCATATGTTTCGCTGTTTTTCTATTACTCTGCATTTAACTGTCTGTCTGTCTGCCAGTCTCTTACTCTCTATCTGTCCCTGTATCCATCAATCAATCCATCCATCCATATGTTTCGCTGTTTTTCTATTACTCTGCTTTTAACTGTCTATCTATCTATCTATCTATCTATCTATCTTTGATGCAGAGTTAATATTTTCATTGTGTATCTCCAAATTGAAACATCCACCAGATCCACCAAAATATAAATTTGTAAAAGTACAAAAGTTGAAACAAAGACAAAGAAAAATCCAAGCACACCGCCCTTTAATTGCAAGGCACGGAAGCTTACCAAGTAATACTTTTGAGAAAAACGCTTAGACAGTCTTTTTGTATTGCCATTTAGATCTATCATTCTGATTGATCACTGTGTAATTGGCCATTATTGAGCCTAATTTAACCCTGTAAACTCCCCCATCCATCTATTCTGTCTATTGCAACTGACATTCTACAAATAACGTACTCATGCAAATGAAGACCCCGTGTGACCTTTTATGATATTCGTGTTTAATTATACAAATCATTTTTGATAAATAAGATTAGACCTTCTTCCATATGTTTATTCACTCCTTGATGAATCCGAAATTTAATTTTAATGCAGATTTGGTGAGATCATGCTTAATAAGTGCTGAGTCTCATTTAGTTTGCAAATCTTTTTTTTAACAATAAAAAAAAGAATAGATTATTGTGAACTATCTCATAAATTTATTTAATATTAAAATATCATTCTGTTGCTTCCTCGGGGATTGATCATAGGAAATGAAGTGTGGTCCCTGTCTTTAAATACAAGATAAAATATTAATAAACCATACAATCTAAAAAATTATTAATACAAAAAACAATAAAACTAACGATTTGCCTGTGGTACCTACTAATATCTTGTCATACATCTTGTCTGTTTTTCCTTTTATGTTTGTTTTGGAATTTCCACCATTTTTCTTTGACCCTCTTTGATTTTCTTGCTTACACTAACATTTTCAATAAAAAATAAACAATATTAATAAAAAATGCGTGTTTATCTATGAAACCTTCTCTGTTATAAAAAAAACAATTTTTTAACCACTTGGCTGCTAAGGACGCGCTCAGCGCATCCTGCCAAGTGCACCTCCTGTGCTACGGACGCGCTGAGCGCGTCCTAGCACAGGAGGCAGCAATCAGCCGGGATTCCGGCTGATTGCTGGCCCCCCTGGTGCGGGCTCACACCTAGCATGTCAGCCCGGCACTCCGGGATGCCGGGAAGGGAAGATAGATGTCATCGCGGCGGCGCAATGACATCTATTTCAGGCGCCACCCCGTGAGTGCGGAGGAGGTGCCTGAAAGGGAGGGGGGAGGTCCTTCGGACCTCTCTCCCTCCCGATCGCGGGGGACCAAAGGCTGAAGGCAGGCACGGTTTGGAAGGGCACAGTCTGCCCTTCCAAACCATGCCTGCCTTTAACCCCTTGGGTGCCGGATCACGATTCGGCACCAAAAAGCGCCGAATCGTGATCCTCTCCTCGGCCAAGCTTATGGGAATACCCCCTGACCACTGGCGTCATCGTGCCATGCACGATGACGCCAGTCCTGGAGTTAACCCCTAACTGCCACCAATGGTGGAGATAGGGGGTTCCAATGAGCCCCCTATCTCCCGATCCGTCAGCTAGGGGTTAATGTTTGGTATTGCTGGATCGGCCAGAGCATGGCCTTTCCAACGATACCAAACATGACCATGTAAAAGTAAAAAAGAAAAAAGAAATTAACAAGTTTTTTTTTTGTTTGATTTGTTAATGCAGCAATATTGTTCCCATTTCAATTATAATGTGAACAATGATGCTGCACTAACGATTTTGTATGCAGTGCGTTTGTTAAAAATAGCAAAATTTCCCCCAAAAAAAAAATGTATCGAGACCCAATTTCACATTTTTTTAACAAGCGCACCCCATAGAAAATATAACCGCAAACCATCGCATGTTAAAATGTGAAAAAAAAACACTTTACACATTGTAAATTATTGAAAATTTTAATTTTATTTCATTTTTTGTTATAATATACAGACAGGACATGACGTATACATATAATAATGATATATTATGAATCTGCCGAGTCTGCCGGAAAGAATGATATATAATATGTCTGGGTCATATATTAAAATAAGGCTTCAAAACGCGTTTAAACATGATGAGCGAAACCAGTAAAAATGAGCTCAGCACAGAGGCGTGAAATGGCTCAGCAGCGAAAGGGTTAATGATCTTCCTTTTGACCTCACTGAAAAACAGGTTGATTTTGGACCATGTACATTTATATACAATAAATGGTTTGTTACTATTATTACCTTAATTTACATTATAAAGAAAGAGTACATTTCCTTTTTTATTCTTATATTTTGTAAACCCTGTCAATGAAAGGAGTCAACAAAGAACCTCTTCTACAAAACAAAAAAATAGCTTGAAAACAGATGGGGAGGAAAAAATAGTAAATAAACACTGAAACTAAATCAATAAAAAACAAACAAACAGTAAGGGCTATATTACAGAGTTGGTGTTAACTTAACCAGAGCTGTTGTAAACTTCGGATATACAACGATATAGCGGAAGTAAAGACACTTCCAAAGGAAGGGGGTAACCCAAAAATATCGAATTTATGAAAACGAAGAAACTATTTTATTTAGAACAATAATGTAAACAATACACACAAAAAATAAACAAAATATATATAAAAAACACAAATAAAGATGAAAAGTTATACGTTCTGGTATATCACAATAGAGGGGCAAAATTATCGGCTTATTGTTGTAAACTTCCCAGAGCCATTATAGCCTATGGAGGTTTTCAGTTTACAACAGCTCTGGTTAAGTTAGCACCAACTATGTAAAACGGCCCCAAATACGGAAAAAAAAAATATGATTTGTGGATTGTGTCATTTGAATGAGAGGGTAAATAAAGCAGCCTGCTTGTTATACAGCCGTTCCCCTGAACAATGTGACGTTTGCCTTCTTTTCTGTACTGTGAAAACTGTAATAAAATTTGTTACAATAAAAAATAAACAAAGCGATTGCTTTGGCAGTTACATTTTTAAAGAGCAATTGTGGAGCATACAAGATTTCCTAACAGGTCCTGAATTCAATATCATTCACGCCCTCTTGGAAGCAAACATGAGCCTACAAGAGCTCGGTATCCTCCTAGCAAATATAGAAGTCCTGTAGGCAGATATGCAGTGTTTTAATTATTTTCTTCTTTTTTTCATGTGTCTTTTTGTGATGAAAAATCTTAGTACGCAAGGAAAAAAAAAAGAAAGAGAAAAATCTAATGCCCAACATAGGCTTCTGATGCAGGATAGAGTTACCAGATGTCTTCTTTTAACCGGCGTACTAATAAAAAATGTATATGCAAGGGATCAAATGTACACGAGTTGTTCTAAGCATCATTCTCTTTGAAAGGGCAGCGACTAGAATCCTTTAATTCTTGCCAGACTGATCACTTAAAGCCTCTTTCCCAAGACCATTAACCATGTCATGTCCAGGACATTCATAATACCCAGGACATACTTAAAAATGAGAGAAATCTCAATGTATCCTTCCTGGTAAAGTACTTTATAAATAAATAATAAATAAATATAAGGAAACATTATGGAATCTTTCATTCATAGTGGAATCACTACCAACTTTCTATTCTAATACTTATTTCTGCTTCTATACATGGCCACTGCAGTGAAATTAGGAATTAAAATGATTATCTGTATTGTGTTTATTTTATTTTAAATATACAGGTTGAATATACCTCATCCGAAAATTCCAAAATTCAAATTGTCGCAAATTTTGTTTTAAGCGTCGACATAATGCAACAAGTGGTACGTCATGTGACGGGGGACCGAATAATTAAATATATTTTCTAAAACGACACTCAGGCTAGATGTATAAGGAATAAAAGAAACATACAGGGTTATTCAAAGAGCTCCGAATTGTGGCCAAAAGGTAACCGAACGCTGAAATTCAGCGTATGCTTACCATTCCTGGCCATTTGGCTATCCAGAGAGCAGGCAGTTCGCCAAATGTTGGCAAATTGCCTGCACATTCGGTGCCTGTTCGGTGCCTGTTCGGTGCCTGTTCGAGGGCAGTGGAATCCCCATAGAGAAGCAATACTTTGGCTATTCAGAGAACACAAAACAGCAGTGAAAAGTTGCCGAAATGCCCTGCCATTCGGTGGTTTCATTCGACAGGTTTATTCAGGCAAATCCCATAGGCTTCAATGTTAAAAATATTCCCGTTTAAATTCAATATCTAATAAACCGTTTATTATTTTATTCTGCAGTAGAAAGTCTTTTTATTTTTAGATTTTTTTAGGCATTTTTCGGAAAAAAAATTGCGAAATTTTCTTTGTTTTCTTAAATAGTTTCTTCTTTTTTCTGTAACAGCCCTTTTTATTATCATTCATTGGATCTTATATGTAAATTTCAGACATTTTCGCTCTGTAGTTTCTTTGCAAACAGCGTTTCACTTTTCAAACATTCAAGTGTACCGTTTTTTTTTTCACTCCAATCGTCTGCGGTGTCGGGTTTTTCCGGCGGCTGCTCTGCGCTG
The DNA here is from genome assembly GCA_009667805.1 of Leptobrachium leishanense. Taxonomy (NCBI): domain Eukaryota; kingdom Metazoa; phylum Chordata; class Amphibia; order Anura; family Megophryidae; genus Leptobrachium; species Leptobrachium leishanense. Next base: position 334,779,295 of record CM019066.1, read on the forward strand.
TGATCGGCTCCTGCTCGGGTTTCTCCGACGTGTTCGGCGGGTTAATCCAGATGTTTTTGCGGGTTTCGGTGTGCGTTCGCCTGATTTTGCGGTGAGTGTTTGGCAGGTTTGCGGCTGCTTTTCCCTGCACTACGACGGCCCTGTGGTGCTTGCTGAATACGCTGCAGGGTCGCCGAAATGGGATCGCCAAATCGCACCGAATTGAAGAGAACGAAAAGTCACCGAACGTGCTGTGACTTTTCGATTCTCTTTGAATAACCCTGATAAATTAATTTCTTATTTAGATTTGGGTGCCATTCCCAATATCTTGCATTGTTATGTGAAAATGTTCCAAAATCCCATGTCTAAAATAATTCTTGTCCCATGCATTTTGGATGCTCGAGCTGTACTGCTTTTTTCTCCACTTATAAAACAGACAGCATTAATAACTAAAATAAACTAGGTGCCCCTAGAGAGTAGTCTGTCCCCAAATATTTTGTATTATTTGGTATTTGTATGTCAGTGTGTCTTATAATAATTATTTCCCATCTGTACAAGCAGGTAAAGTGTGCTGGCAAATGATAAATAATGAGTACACAAGCGAAAATGTTACGATTGTCTACAGCTTAAGGGGTAGACTTGATTCCAGAAATGTCAGCTACATTTGAAACACCATGGTGATTTAGTGAGCTTTGTTTAACACAGCCATCTGGTATCAGAAAAGGAGGTTTGATTGTGTGGTGTTAGAGGTTTATGTGGTTACATTGCGTGGCTTGTTAGAATGTCTTGTCGTTCAATGACAGATTCTTGGAAAAGCCATGAAATATAAACAGACTAGACCCCGTTTTAGCCAGAAATGTTTATTGTTATTATACTGTTATTATATTATTGTGGGATTTTATGGATTTTATTGAGATCATAAGAATCCTTTTGGAACAACTGGTTCGTACACAAGATATGTACGAGCTAAACTAAACACAAACATATAACAATATACTTGAATTTTAACTGTAAAGAAGTATTATAGAAAGATATGTTCTTTGGATATCAGAAGATATATGACTACATACAGATCATTTCTAATACTATGAGGAGAAAATAACTTTTTTTAAAAATTCCTTCAATACCAAATGATTTTCCAAAATAAACCTCTCATCAACCAATGGTTTTTTGGAAACTATTTTTTACTTAATTATACAGTTAGATATATTTCGGAAAGTTCCTAATAGCTTATTTTGCATAGATGTCATCTGCTGGCCTAAAGGAGTTACTGCAGTTCTGGGCTCCGTGCAGAATCAGCTGCGGAGATGTCATTAAGACACATTCCCAGCTGGGTTTAAAAGAGGGTAGTCCATTGGGCATCATGCCCAGGGTGCTAAAACCTTGGGGGCACTTTTTGCAGCCCAAATGCAAATGAAATTCTTGTGCAATACACTAGTTTAATTTTCAGTGATACATCATAGCTCTAGATTGTGTTAACGCAATCTTGGTCTACTGTGTCTGCTACTGCTGATTGTATATACACGATCAGGAAGCATTATTTTACTGAGAGGGTGGTGGATACATGGAACAGTCTTCCAGTTGAAGTGGTAGAGGCCAAAACAGTGATTGAATTTAAGCAGGCATGGGATAGGCATAAGGCTATCCTAAACAAAAGATAAATCCAGGTAAAGTATCCATGTAATTGGGCAGACTAGATGGGCCGAAAGGTTCTTATCTGCCGACATTTTTCTATGTTTCTATGTTTCTATGATCACAGTAGTAAAGGAGTTCCAGAAATAAACATACTTTTTAATTCCTGGGGTGGGCATTTTCTTTGGGCAAAGACATTAGAGAGCAGGTCAATCAGCTCACACACAACAATAGCACGCATGACCAAGCAAATGCTTCTCAATGCATAAGACTTATGAGTCAACTGGTGGAATGCTTGTTCAAACATCTACCTCCTCTTTAAACTATAGTTCAATAATAGAGGGTAAGGACTGGGCAGTCAATCTCCAAAAATAAATGTCAGCATTTCGACTTCTCATAAACCTTGCTCAAGCCTTGAGAGACTTGAGAATTGCTCATGTAGATCCGTATTGTTGCCAGTAATTTCCAATAAACCTGCCATTTTTGGAGATTGACTGCCCAGTCCTTACTCTCTATTCTTGGACTATAGTTTAAAAAGGAGGTAGATGTTTGAGTTGGCTTCTTCCAGACTTGTTGCACCTTGTCTCCATGGTGTGCCAGTCCTACTTCAAATCCTACTATATACTGTTTGAACCCAATTGCACCCAAATCAGAAGCTGTCCATCGCCTACCAATTTGCAGTCTTCGTGACAGAGGTGACACCACTGCTTTGAGGAGCTGTCACAGTGTCCAGACAGGTGATGGAGAGGAAGATTGTCAGGCTCCTGCCAGGATGACCATGTATATTAGTTTATGTGGCCGTGATGGCTAGAGCGTCCCTTTATCTTCCTTGCTTGGTCACTGCTACGTTTTTGGTAACTCATCTATAGCTGAACAACCCAAGGTAGTTTGTTTTTAATTTTAACGTTAGTTTGAGATCAGGCTTAGTTTAAGAAGATTTATTAACAATTGTATTGAGTTGTTTCTGTTCTTTAGGCTTTATTTAACAATTACATTTATATGTATCATCATGTTACGTTTAAATTTTGCACGTGTCAACAACTCTTTGACTTTTTTCCAGTGTTAAGGTTGTATTTTGTTCCATTCCTGCAGGTCTGGGCTGTAAATTCTGCAGGGAGAACTCCAAGTACATGGGTTTACTGTAGAACTGGTCCGGCGGCCCCTGACATTGTACATGCACCAATTTTTGAATCTGTGTCATCTACGCAAGCTGTGGCTAATATTACACCTCCCTCCAAGCCCAATGGAATCATAACCCTGTACCGACTCTTTTCTACAAATAATAAAGGAACCTTTAGTGTGGTAAGTAATACCTTGTAATAATAAAGGGGGGGTCATTGATAGGTTCCCAAAATAACTGAGGCTTGAGCCCAATGTAAAATTTAATGACTTCTGCCTTCAACCCTGTAGTTTGTAACTTCACTGTAGTTTCAACCTAGTTGATCCACCATAGTTTGTCAAAGACAAACCAACATTGTTTGACTAAACCAATGATGGTTCTTGAATAGACCATTAAATAAAAAAATCCTTAAGTCTGTTTTGATACTGATGCAGCTGCTGATTTCGGCGAGATAAATAAGGCAATTGATTGTGGTCAAAGTATATTTATCTCATTCATAATAACACCTTCTGCTGATATCAATGTCACTTCCAAGAAGATCATCTCTATACAGGTTGAGCATAACTAATCTGGAATGTTCAGGACCATGAGCATTCCAGATTTTGGATTCTTCCTGATTTCAGAATCTGGGAGAACCCGATGTTTCAGAGGAAGGAGAGAACCGTGACCGCCTTCCCACAGCAGCTCCCAGCACGTGCACACTCTGGGAGCGATCTACAGCGTTTCTATGCAGACATGCTGCCCAGAGTCATGAAGACTCTGAGGAGTATGTCACACGCTGAGGCTGGCTAGAGGTCCCCAGCAGTGTCGCAGACTGCTGAGCACTAGTGCCCTGGACAGAATCACTAAGATCTGGACGGGTTTGAAAATTCCAGCTTTCAGAGTCTTCCGGGTATTACAATTCGAGATAAGGGGCGCCCGAACTGTAGTTACTTCATTATCTGTTGGAATGTATTGTTATATATGCAATATAATAGGTTTATGTTTGTTTACAAATCGGCTTATTATAATATGATGTAAACTAAAAATAATAAATTTATACCTAATGTAACACAACTTCAGTACATGATTTAATTATAAGGTAACAAAAATATATGTATCCCTTATTCAAACATTTTACAGCTTTCAGAGGGTACATCCAACCAGCAAACATTACACGGGCTCAAACCATTTACCAATTACTCTGTTGGAGTGGAGGCCTGTACCTGCTTAAAATGCTGCCGCAGGGGACCTGTGGTTCAAATTACCACTCTGCCCGCCCCACCGTCTCATCAATTACCTCCACACGTAACATCTAGAACTTCAAGATCTGTTTCTTTTCAATGGGACGAACCACAGTCACCTAATGGAATTGTTCAAAGGTAAGCTTTAATTTCTGTGACATTTAGAAACAAGCTATAATTAATTAACCACAAGTCACATTTCACTCAAGCACATTATAAATGAACCAGCTAGCAATCTATTTTTAATCATTTCATGCTGTTCTCCTGTGATATTTTTGACACTTTATCTTCTCTTTACTTTTTTTGATTGTCTATTGGTCAGCTGTGAAGGTCCTCTTCCTTTGAGTCGCACTTTGACGCGTTGGGAAGAAAACTTTGTGATTTAACGCCAGCAATTTTATAACCTCTAAAGTTAAAATGAATGCATATATATATCATGGTAATTGTAAATATTGAATTCAGTGGAGCTTTGCGTGACCTGATTTCCAACGTAACTATGCAAATCAAATATTATTGCCAGAGCAAGTGTGTGAGGTCTGTACTAATGTATCTTTTTTTCGATTTTTGTTTAATGTCGATAATTAATTTATTTCTTTAAATTTCAAAACATAATCTATCACATTCTGCCAATAAAGTTTGAGTATGTTACTCATATCACATTTCAGACAATCTGTTAAGGATTTTTTAAGTTTGTGAGCGTTAGGTCGGTAGTTATATCAGTAGTCTGGCTAGCGCTGATTTCACTGAATTCCTAAACTTCAGAATGGAAATGAAGAAACTTAAGTCTCGATTTAATTTTATTGGCTGTTTTTAGAGAAAAAAAAAATAGGCTGCTTGTGGACCATAATTTTTTTTTTAAATATCGGCTGATTAATTTGAAAAAATTCAACTGGAAGTGACATTCGAAAAACGCCACTGGCCTGATAAGGAGCTTTCCCTTAAAACGGCCAAAAAATCTTTCTTTTGGCCAGCATCATACAGATTTGTGCCTTTAAACTTGTCTATTAGAAAAATCTGGGGCTCTATTACATTCTTCACGCAAAAACGCACGCAGAAAGCGTGAATTTTTGCGCGAAGCGTTAAACGTTACCGCGTGTAAAACAACGCTGGTACTACAATCCTCGCGCATTTTTTCATCCGTCAAAAAATAACGCGCGTAAAACGTACGCGCAAAAACGTACGCGCAGCAACGTTGCGTGCAGAAATCAGTGTGCGGACTGTTTTTTTCACGCGGTTCAGCCAATCAGAATTAAGAACCACAATTGTCTCACGTTAAGTTTTTGCGCCTGTCAAAGTCAATCTGCACATATATGCTGCATCAATAAAAAAAACACACACAACTTCTCCATTTTATTGGTTTGGTATGTGTAACTATACTTTGCTGTGTATTTTTTTTTTTGGGCGGGAGTATTTGGTTTTGGCCAGGTTGATAGAATTTGCCATTAACACCAGCTTTTAGGCGTTTCTAAAATTATGCGCGCAAAGGCTGTGCGTTACAAACTGCGCATACATTGTAATACCATCCGCGTACCAACGCACAAACGCATTTGCGCTCACAATGTTAAGTATAGGACGCGCGACGTACAGTAAGCTCGCGCTGCGTTCGAGCAGGTTCACCCACGGTAGACGATTACGTGCATTTGTTGCGCTGACATTGTAATACGACGTTCAGCGCAACGGGTTTTGCCCCTCGCATTAATGCGTTTTTGCACGGGCGCAAACGTTTACGTGAAGATTGTAATAGGGCCCCTGATGTTTAAAAAAGATTTCAGTTTTATTCCCTCTGAAAATCCATTTGAATTCTTTCGGAAATTGACATAGCTATAAATTCAAATAGAATCTGTAGGGCCGATATTTCTATTGAAAAGGATAGCCGCGACAGCTGATGCTTGATTTGAATTATTAGCGGAAATCGAAATGCTGATAAACCTGCTTTTGAATCTACCAAACCGATAAATAGTCGAAAATCCCCTAAAAAAGATCCCAATTTCAGCCATCGGGCCAACTTAAATCTAAACAAAGAATAAAACATAGAAACATAGAATATGTCGGCAGATAAGAACCTTTCGGCCCATCTAGTCTGCCCAATTACATGGATACTTTACCTGGATTTATCTTTTGTTTAGGATAGCCTTATGCCTATCCCATGCTTGCTTAAATTCAATTACTGTTTTGGCCTCTACCACTTCTACTGGAAGACTGTTCCATGTATCCACCACCCTCTCAGTAAAATAATGCTTCCTGATGTTACTTTTAAACCTTTGCCCCTCTAATCTAAGACTATGTCCTCTTTTTTTGCTACTTTGTTTCCTTTTAAATATACTCCCTTCCTCTGCCTTGTGGATTCCCTTTATGTATTTAAATGTTTCTATCATATCTCCTCTGTCTCGTCTTTTTTCCAAGCTGTACATGTTAAGATCATTAAGCCTTTCCTGGTAACTTTTCTCCTTCAAGCCGTACACCATTTTAGTAGCCCTTCTCTGAACTCTCTCTAAGATGTCTATATCCTTCTGGAGATACGGTCTCCAGTACTGCACACCTCCAAGTGAGGTCTCACCAGTGCTCTGTACAGTGGCATGAGCACTTCCCTTTTCCTACTGCTAATACCTCTCCCTACACAACCAAGCATTCTGCCAGCATTTCCTGCTGCTCTATTACATTGACTACTTACCCTTAGATCCTCTGCAATAACAACCCCTAAATCCCTTTCAACAGAACATGTAGGCAAGTATTATTAATTATGTGATAAGTGATATCAAGTATCTAGTGGTAAAGTACAGACAAACAACAGCAATGAAGTGCGATAAAGTGAAATGCAGCTTCGATGGATAATATTAGCACAAAAAAATGTCCAGCAAAATTTGTGCCATAAATTTCATTGTGCAAAAAACCAGTCCATATGGCGCAAACATTTTTCACTGCAAACAATCACATGCAAGTGCATAACAACCAATTGTGCAATGTCAGTGTAGTAAATGCAAAGAATACTTAAATTTGCAATTACAGACGTGTCCTCTGTGGCATGAATCTCAAATAGAGACAAAAAAGAGAGAAGGCAAAACAATGGTATAAAATCAGATAAATGGCAAAGATATACAGGGTTATTCAAAGAGCACTGAAATGTCTCCGCGAGTTCGATTCACGACCCTGCGGTGAATTCAGCATTCACCACAGGGTCCCTGAAGTGCACGGAACGAGCTACCGAATGCATCCAAAAAACCGCCCCAAAACCGCCAAATCGATCCGAAGAACTGCCGAAAAAACACAGAATCGATTGTAAAAACCGGCGAAAACCCGCGGATTGCATCCAACGATCCGGCGCGAAACTGCGAAATCAATCTGAAAAAAAGACAACGACCCGCCAATCATATCGCTGACCAGCCGCCAGAAAAAGCTGACAAGCCGCCGAACAATGGGTAAAAATAAAAACCTGCATCTTTAAAAATGCGTTTGCAATAAAACTACTGCACGAAAATGCCTGGAAATAATATAGAAGGTCCTATGAATAATAATAAAGAGGTCTGTTACAGGAAAAAAAACATTTTAAGAAAAAAATCATTTAACAAAATTTGCCAAAAAAATCTGTCCTAAAAAATAAATAAATAGACTTTTTGCTGCAAATGAAAAGAACTTCACAGCAAGAGCACCTCTTCAGTAAGAGTCCTTGAGCAAGACACTTAACGGTACATGAAAATTAGGTTTTTGTTTGTTTCAATGGCCATTGCAACGTAAGCCCACTCGCCACTTCAAGGCACCTCTTTAGAGTGGGTACCTAACAATTGTAACCAAAAGGCCGCTCTACTGAGCAGCTCCAAGCCCCTCCAGCTGCTTTTCAGCGAAGGAGAGGCAAAGATGGTGGCTTTTATTTATACACACACCAAACACTTCCCATTTGGGATCAAAAACAAAAACATGGAAAGAGGAACAGCTGCAGAACGACGGACTGGTGTTACAAGCATGATATACATAAATACAGAAAAAATGGCGTTGCGCCCATACTCACTTATTTTCGGAGCGGCAGCAACTGCCAGGAGTAACAGCCCAGTCAATGCATAAAACATAACAAGGAAAAAGAGTGTCATCTGCGCTCGTTTCTATGTGTTCCATGTACAACAAAAATGAGGTTTTTGTTTGTTTCAATGGCCAATGCAACGTAAGCCCACTCGCCACTTCAAGGCACCTCTTTAGAGTGGGTACCTAACAATTGTAACCAAAAGGCCGCTCTACTGAGCAGCTCCAAGCCCCTCCAGCTGCTTTTCAGTGAAGGAGAGGCAAAGATGGTGGCTTTTATTTATACACACACCAAACACTTCCCATTTGGATCAAAAACAAAAACATGGAAAGAGGAACAGCTGCAGAACGACGGACTGGTGTTACAAGCATGATATACATAAATACAGAAAAAATGGCGTCGCGCCCATACTCACTTATTTTCGGAGCGGCAGCAACTGCCAGGAGCTGTTCCTCTTTCCATGTTTTTGTTTTTGATCCCAAATGGGAAGTGTTTGGTGTGTGTATAAATAAAAGCCACCATCTTTGCCTCTCCTTCGCTGAAAAGCAGCTGGAGGGGCTTGGAGCTGCTCAGTAGAGCGGCCTTTTGGTTACAATTCTTAGGTACCCACTCTAAAGAGGTGCCTTGAAGTGGCGAGTGGGCTTACGTTGCAATGGCCATTGAAACAAACAAAAACCTCATTTTTGTTGTACATGGAACACATAGAAACGAGCGCAGATGACACTCTTTTTCCTTGTTATGTTTTATGCATTGACTGGGCTGTTACTCCTGGCAGTTGCTGCCGCTCCGAAAATAAGTGAGTATGGGCGCGACGCCATTTTTTCTGTATTTACTTAACGGTACATACTCGCCACCCAGGACATACTTGAAAACGAGAGAAATCTCAATGTATCCTTCCTGGTAAAAAATCCTTTCTCAAAATTTTTTTTATAAATAAACCGTTGAATAAATATTTAATAAGAAAACTGTTTTTTTTTTTTACATTGAAACCTATGGGATTCAGCTGTTTAAACCTGTCGAATGAAACCACCGAAAATCAGGGCATTTCACTGACATTTCAGTGCTGTTCGGTGTTCTCTAAATAGATTAACCCCTTAAGGACCAATGATGTAACGCTTACGTCATAAATGCATTGACTTTAAAGAGCCTTGGTCCTTAAGGGTTAACTATTACTTCTCTATGGGGAATTTCACTGCCACCAAAGAGCACCGTATTTCGCTGGCAATTGGCGAACTGACAGCTTTTTGAATAGCTGAATTGCCACAAAATTGCACCATTCGGGGAAATTCACTGTTCAGTGCAATTTTTGTGACTAGTTCGGCTATCTCTAAACAACCCTGTTAGGATGTGGAAACACTCACATACTCCAGAGACTAAATAAATCCCAGTTCTGGGTATTAATACCCAGAGTCTGGATTTATTTAGGCTCTGGAGTATGTGAGTGTTTCCACTTTAATACTACATCTTTGCCTTTATGATGCCATATAGCATTGTTTTGTCTTCTCTCTTTTTTGTCTCTGTTTGAGATTCATGCCACAGAGGACACGTCCATTACAAATTTAAGTATTCTTTGTATTTACTACACAGACATCGCATAATTGGTTCTTATGCATTTGCATGTGCATGTTTGCACTAGCAAAAAAATTCTGTTTTTTTTTTCTCTTCATTTTTCTGTAACAGACCTTTTATTATCATTCATTGGACCTTATATGGAAATTCCAGACATTTTGGTTCAGTAGTTTTTTTGCAAACAGCGTTTCAATTTTGACACTTTCCAACGTACTGTTTTTTTTTTCTACCCCTGTTCGTCAGCTTGTCGGCTTTTTGGCTTTTTCCGGCCGCTGCTGTGCGCGGTGATCGGTGGTTCGTCAGCTTTTTCCGGCGTGTTCAGCGTGGTTTTTCCGCCAGTTTCAGCAGATTTTCAGTGGTGTTCGGCGAGATTGCGGCATGTTTTCCCTGCACTCCAGGGACCGTGCGGTGAATGCTGAATTCACCGCAAGGTGGGGAATTTTGCGGGGGGGACGAGAATGTCGGCGACATTTCGGTGCTCTCTGAATAATCCATTTAGTTTGTAAAGCAGTGTTATAGAATACAAATATGAAAAAGTTTAAAAAGTTAAAATTATACCATTAATAATAATAATAAAAGATGGTTTATACACAAAGTTACAGTATATAAAATATATTAATTTTACTATATATAAAACAGTGTGTCTAAAAAGTGTACTGGATTTGGTGGTAAAAAGCGAAATTAATACAATCAAACAAATGGGCTTTCTGGACTCAATGGCGTATCCTTGACTTCCTTATGACCCGTATGCTTTGCCAGAAAACAACGAGACCTATATATATCATTATAATTTATCATTAAATCTCTTGGTTTTTTTCCTACCATAGTTATGAAATTCATACGCAGGTTACCTGCCCACAACCAAACCACATAACTGAGAAGTCTTGCAGAACTGGACAAACCGAAGAGAAATACAATGGGAAAGAGAAGCAGTGTAATGTAACCGGTTTGCAGCCCCATACCACTTACGCAGTATGCGTGGTCTCTCACAACTCCGCAGGCAGCACCACCTCCGAATGGATTAACTGCACGACGTTAAAGGAGAGTAAGTGAAGAATATTTACAAAGTTATTACAATTAGGCATCTTAGAGTTACCCCTGTCGGGCACAGGCCTGGTTTTATGGCTGTGCCAGTGTTAAACGCAGCATTTGTGGGGTTTTTGTGTTTTCTTTACAAAAGCTGTTAACCCTCAACCCCCTCATCCTGAGTATTTGGGCAATGGACAAAGGAAAATCATGTTCTGTATTGACGTAGCCCAGGAATATGATAACCGGGTCATGTTTGGACTCAAATAAAACAGTTTATTCTGATGAATAATACAATCTGAGTACCGTAGCAGGGATGGTAAAGGCTAACTGGTAGATTTGGAAGATGTTAATATGTAACAGTTCCCACGGGTATAGGGCCTTCATTTCCTCCTGTACTGGTTTGTCAAAATGTTGTTTAATGTATTTTAACCCTGTCTATACTGTGCCCATTGTACAGCTCTGCGGAACATGCTGGCGCTTTATAAATAAAGAATAATAATAATAACTAGAGGAGAACATGCTTTGATCTTGCCTTGATGGTATGGTATTTATGACGTTATCAGATAAGGTTCCTAAATATTTTTGGTCTCTTGGATGGAAATTTGATCCAGGGGAATCTCATCCCTGAACAAGTTAGATGAGTGGAGGCGGGGAAAGGGGGGTGTTGGATGTTGGAAAGACAAAGGGTTAGTTCTATATACAGAGTGTGTCCCTCCCTGTATCGCATGGTACTTCCACAGGACTGTTGTTGTTGATGAAACAATATCCAAGCGCCACGAACACAGCTCGGTGGGAGACCCAATTCACCTACCTTCTCCACGAGGTCTCTATCAAATGGGGACGCCGCTAGCCCCCTGAATCAGCTGAACAAAAGAAAAGGATAGACCTCCAATGGATAAGAGGTGCAAATCGGTTTATTAGGGTACAGCACCCCCTAGAAAATCAGTGACGTTTCGACCCTAAGGTCTTAATCATACATCTGATGATTAAGACCTTAGGGTCGAAACGTTACTGATTTTCTAGGGGGTGCTGTACCCTAATAAACCGATTTGCACTTCTTATCCACTGGAGGTCTATCCTTTTCTTTTGTTGTTTATGAAAGACCTAAGAACGAGCTGCTGACCTGAAGTACCTATAGAAATCTTCTTACTAGTGCTCTCTAACTCTCATTTTATTTCAGGAACTGCGTTTGCATTTATTTTTTTCGGATGTCTTTAATGGATTTTTATCCATTCATCAGCAGCATTATATAGAACAAAATAATCTTTTATAGAGAAGATCCGTCTAAATAACATCTTCTTTTCAATGTTGTCTTTGCGTAAAGAATTTTTGTCCAAGAATTCAAAGAGATATGCTGTATGTACCATTAACTTTCTCATATTTGACTCATGATGACAAATAAGCTTGTCCTTGGCGTGGATATAACGTCGCTTCTCTTGAGATAAATTATCAATGAAATTCTCCTTGATCATAAACAAATATATGAAAGTAATGATTTATTAGTCAGCAAAATGAATTATTATTCGCAAATTACTCTTGAGGAGGCTTTTTAACAATCAGAAGAAACATGCTAATGGCTTAAGAAAATGGGATACAAATTAGTGGGTGACACGGCAACATAATTCATTCGTCTAGCGGCCTACATTATAGAAAAAATATATTTACAGCATAAAGTCCTTTGAGCCTTCTGGCAATAAATATTGAATTGATCTGACACCAGTTATCTAGGAAAATGGAGTATGCTGTAGCAATTAACCCTGCTTGTTTATTTTGAATATCCAATAATGGCCATGTTGTGTTCCTTTTAACACATTAAAGGCTTTTTTTTTAATGTTTCCTCCAGTAATTACACATTATTTTAACAACTGTTTATGAAGGGGTGCATTGAACAAATAGTTTTCCCAGGAACTTTAAAATACAGATCTGTGATTATATGTAGTCTATGCACTTTATCTTGTGATGATCGTTTAATAATCTCTTTATGAAATTTCTACATGTAAATTCTAACGTTTTTATTTTAAAAGCAAATAAAAAAAGATTTCCAATTAAAATTAGCCACATGATCCGAGTTCCAAGAATCACAGCTTCCTGCAATTGGAGAGCAATGCAACTACCTCTCACCAATTCAGAGTTTTGATTGGCTGCTGATGTCACAATCTCTGTGTCCTTGTGTTTTATATCAGTAACCTTTACTGAAGGTTTGGACAGTGTGATGTCATTTCAAGATGGCCACCTCCACGCTGAAACACTGTAAAATCTTTATTGATTAATTATTTCAAACTTGCTATCACTTAATTAGTGGAACGTAATATCCATTTCTTTGTTTTGTTGTTTAAAATGTATTTATGAAATTAGAAGCTCAGTTGGCAGTGCCCCCCCCCACACCAGTAAAACTGAAACAGATCAGCTGGTTTGAAGAACCCAGCCCACAACCTTACATTGTAGTCATAAATTACACATGCCAAGGAGTTTTGACAGGGCAATCTTTGAACTATCTGGCAATCAAAAATATTGTTCCCTGGTGATCCAGTCGCTCAGCAAGTCTGACAGGCGATGTCAGGTTTGTACAATAGGAACTCAATATGCAGTTTACCTATAAGCAATGGGGTGATGAAACATAAATCCAAGAGCGTAGTAGTCAAATCGTTATTCAAACGTTGTGGTGGGGAATAGCCGATGGGTCTACCCAGGCAGCAAACAAGCAGAAATGTAGGAACAGCCACGGGACCAAAAAAACAGCAAGAACAACACAGGTACACTTGGTTTAGTTTGGTTAGAAGAAAACACTGGTCCAGCATTTCCAAAAAAGATGTGGTTGCCTTCGTCAGAAAAGCTGTCAATCAGCCTGCACTGACCAGCGTGTTGTGGTTTAGGTCAAGTGTATACAATACAGTATCTTCTTGACCAGCCACTGGTTCTCAGTCTGCTTGCAATGAGAGCCATTGGAGTGGCTGGATGCTACAGTGAATGCCCTGCCCCATCAGATGTAAGGAAGCTTCAACAGAAGGTCTTACATGCCCTGAGAGAGCCCAGCTCAGGTAACTGACACCCCATGGTTCAAATGAAAGGAGGGGATGTGGAGGATATCAAGGGAGTGTTAATATTTAAACCCTCTGTTTCCCATACAATGTTAACCCTACAGTGTCCCTTTAATACTAAGGGCCCTATTCCATGGTTCACGGAAAAATTGGGACGCTAACAGGGAAAACCTGCACCTGCAGATTTCCCCGTAGTGTCTCCATTTCAGAGTGATACTCCAGGGCGGGAGCTAACTCAGTACCTTGCCCCGGAATGCAGTGTTAATCACAGTGATACTCATGGTACCGTTTCCGCGCCGCTGAGAGTATCACCTCCTGGAGTCCATAGGACTCCATCAAAGGTTGCGCTTCCAGGCTGCGAGCCCTGCATGATCTCACTGTTGCGATATCACACAGCGCCGCAGAGTGATCACAGATGGAGACTGGAAACTATTTGTTCCCAGTCTCACTCACTTCCAGGCCACAAGAAGCAGCGGATCGGACCACCGTTCTCGCTGCAGATGAGAGGTGAGTATCGGATTTATTGGGGGGGTTTAGGGGTGTTAAATGATTTTGCAAAAGCGGACTCATTTAGCACCAGCTTATAGGTGTATCTAAAATTTTGTTTTGTGCGGCGCTGCGGTCAGTAGTGTATTTTAGTTTTGTGCTGCCCTAAGCAACATGAAATTTGGGCTCCCCCCCTCTTCACAGTGTATCACAGAGCTTCACAGCAATAAACCTCACAGTAATGTGCAGATATGAGTGTACACAGGATCCACAGCAATAAAGCTCTCTTGTAATGGGCAGTGCATATGAGCATACACAGAATCCACAGCAATAAAAGTCACGTAATGGGCAGTGCGTATGAGTGTACACAGGAACCACAGCAATAAAACTCTTGTAATAAGCAGTGCGTATGAGCATACACAAAATCTACAGCAATAAAACTCACGTAATGGGCAGGGCGTAGGAGTGTACAGGGACCCACCGCAATTAAAACTCATGTAATGGGCATTTGGTTGGTAGCCCAGTGCAGGTGTTTGGGGGGCATTTTTTGCTGCCCCCCTGGATTCTGCCATCCTAGGCAAACGCCTTGTTTGACTCAAAGTAGATACACCCCTGACTGTGATAATTAGCGCTAGGACTTTGTAATACCTTACTTATCCTAACGCTAGTCAAAGATTGCGCTCCCCATGTTAAGTATAGGATGCACAAAGTACAGTAAGCTCACGGAAGCTAACGCAATCACCGATGCGCTAAGTGATTTTTTTACAGGTTTAGCGTTGGGAAGATAATATGGGGACATGCGTTAAAGTCACTTATCCTAGTGATAACTAGGGATGAGCCGAACTCGCCCGAGTTCGGTTCGTATTCGAACCCGAACTTTCCAAATGTTCGAATCCGAACCCGAACTGGAACTCAATACAAGTCAATGGGGCTGAAAATTCGGTTTTTAGAGTGCCCTCCAAGAAGGCATGTATGCTAGATATTTGCCATAAAAGGTGTATGGGGGTCCGGGTAGTGCCCTGGGGGACAGGAAACACGGACAAAAAGTAAAAAAAATAAGTTTTTAAAGGGACAGTGAGTTTTCCATGAAATAATGGTTAAAAATAAAAACGATAAATTCCTTCAAATATCGTGCCTAGGCGGTCCCCATAACCTGCCCGTGAAGTGGCGGATTTCGGGGATGTATAGAAACACTTAAAAACAAAAAAATTACGTTTCAAATGACGGTAAATGCTTTTCCTTTAATCTATCCATAAACAACTGCTTGGGGCGGCAGTCTGTATGAAAAGAGGAGAAATTTTCGTACACACAGAAAAAGTTTAGTGATTTTTTTTGGCTAAATTATTGTGAAACTTATGCAGGCTTTGGATGAAAGTAACAATAGGTGCTTTAAGGCTGGGGTCAGAGTAGCGGACTTTTAACGTGCGTTTAGGCGCACTTAATCTTGGCCACACTAGCAGCAAATGACACGCAATGACGGCCAATATACGAAGTACGGCCGCACGAAAGTCTGGCCGCGCAACGCAAGTGAAAAATGAACGCATTTTTTCGAGAACGCTGAACCGCTAGTACTGACGTACAGAGTGCGCTGCGTCCGCATAGCGGCGTGTGTGCGTGATTAGGAGACGTCAGACACTGCTCATGTCCAGCCAACATAACGTCCAGACACCCAAAGTTTCCTGGTTTGGATCTGTAAAAAATCACGCACAAAAATGCGCATCGTATGACCGTTTAAGCGCTTTCCGTGAAAAAACACCTCAATGCGTTTGGACGCACTTTTTGACGTTCGCTGCGAAAAATGCGTTCGTTTGACCCTAGCCTAAAATTGGGCCTTTAGCGTCGGCAACAGTGCCGTCACACAGTCTCACCCCTCTGAGGATATGAATCTGATACAGGCATCAGTGGCAGTGCAGCCAAATATTGTGCCTTTGGTGCCAGGCCAGCAAGTGCCATCATACAGTAACCCCTCTGTGGTATTGTGGAAGAGTGCAGGGGTGGACCATGCGGTCAGGGCCAGTGCTAGACTATTTTGCGCCCTAGGCAAGATCAGCTACTTGCCCCCCCAAAAAAAAAACGACACAACATGAAACCGCTAAATTTCTTTTTACTTAAGAATAAAGTTTGAAAAGCACCAATAGTAAAGGTAAAATAAATATAAATAAACTGTATTAAACCATTTTAAATTAACTCTATTAAACAAATTAAAATTAACTGTATTGAACAAATATAAATTAACGAAAAAAAAAAAAGAGTTGTCACGTAAGTTTCAATTTCAGACACATCAAAATTTCACTTTGCGTGCCTTATCCTTTGCAAATTTTCATATATATATATATATATTGCCCAGGCCAGCTCACATCATGCGTATATATATATTGCCCAGGCCAATCCCCTGGTGGAGATAGGGGGTTCATTTGAACCCTGATATCTCCAGGCATCTAGTGGGTCATGGAGGGTGTCAATCGAAAGGCCTGAGCATTGCCTTTCGAATGATACCCAACATGACCAGGTATAAAGTAAAAAAAAGAAAAAAGAAAATAAAAACATGTATTTTTTTTATTATTTTTAGTAATGCAGCAATATTGTTCACATTGCAATAATAATGTGAACGATGATGCACTAATGATTTTTTTCTATGGGGTGCGTTTGCTATAAATCACGTAATTCCCCCCATAAAATGTAACAAGTCCCCATTTCTAATTTTTGTACAAGCGCACCCCATAGAAATCATAACCGCAAACGCTCGTGCTAACATGTGAAAAAAACCAACACTTTACACACTGCAGATGATTAAAAATTAAATTTTTATTGCATTTTTTTCATAATATACAGCCAGGACAGGACGTATACATATAAAAATGATATATTATGAATCTGCGGAGTCTGCCGGAAAGAACGATATCTAACATGTCGGTCATTTAACAAAATGTGGCTTCAAAATCGCGTTTAAACATGATGAGCGAAAGCGGTAAAAATTAGCTGAGCACACAGCGGTGAAATACAGCATATTAGAAGTTTTAGGAGGGAAGTTAACACTTCTCAAATCTCAATCAGAAGCAGACACCACCCCACCCCCCAGTATAGTCTACAATGTATCAAATTGATTAGACTAAAAACACCTGTTATGCCGTTTGAAAAACACAGGTCATTTAGAGTTGAGAATCTTTGCAAGTACACATTAGTTTTTAATTCAACATCTAATAAACCATTGCTTATACTATTCTGCAGTAAAGAGTCTCTTTATTTCTAGATTTTTTAGTATTTTTTTAAGCATTTTCTATACTTTTTTCAAAATTTCCTTTTTTGCGAACTCGAACCGAACACACCCAAAAAGTTCGAAGTTCGCAAACTTTCGAACGACCAAAGTTCGGTTCGAACTCCGAACTGATCGAACCGAACAGCTCATCCCTAGTGATAACGCTTACACATCTGAACGCTACCATTATTGTTCACAACGCTGCGACGGATGCCGGGAGGCATGTCAGTACGGGCGCAACTAGTGCGCTCATCTGACCCTGGCCTAAAATAGATAAATTATTATGGACTTGTTGAACTAACCTAATCACAGTGTGTAGGGTAAGCGTTTTTGTACATACCGTTTGTTTGATAGTTCCATTACATAATAAACATGATGGCTAATGTTTTGTTATTTGTGTTTATAGAACCAAGTTACAAGTCCAACTTTATTGTTTCAAGCAATATAACTACACTATTTCTGGACTGGAGCCTCACCTTCCAGCTCAATGGACTTCTGAAAGAATTTGCTTTGACTGAGAGAGGACAGAGAGTTTACAGCGGGTTGGATACTAGTGTCTATATTCAAAGGACCATGGATAAAAGTAAGTCAAAGCTAATGCTTGCTCTTTGCTTTACATAATTAACTATTTTTTTATTATGCTGGCTGCATTTGTGATTTCAATGCATTAAATGCTGGCTGCATCACTGTGATGCTGCAATGTCGTAAATAATAATATATCTCTTCTCATGTCTTGACTGAATGGTATAATAAAGGGACACCCATGTTAAAATGGAGGTGACATAATTGGTAATTCCTCTACCTCCCCATCTCTTCTTCTATTTTACTCCTAAAGCATCCTTAACCCCTTCACCACCATGATTGTGTGTACTCGATCAGCGGTAGCAGCCCGAGATCGTGTTAACAAGATCTGAGGCTATACTGTATGATTGCAAATGAGAATTTGTTAGTTGCAAAATTGTGTTTGTTTTTAGGCCCCAGAAGGTGCCCCCAATGTTTTAGCCCTGTGGGCATGCTGCCCAAGGTGCTAAAACTGGTTAAAATCAGCTGAGGAAAGTCCTTTATTTGTTCTTTATTATATGTTCCCCAGCTGACAAGGCACGGAGCCACAAGCTGCAGTTCTAACTGCAGTAACTCCATTTGGCCAGTAGGTCATCTGTCAAATAGGTTATTACAGTAAGAAATACACTGGGAATATTCCCAAATATTTCTTGCTGTATAATTAATTAAAAATGATTTTCCAAAAAAACAGTGGTTCCTGACTTTATTTGAATCACTTGGAAGTGAAGGGGTTAACTCCCCTTTTAATCTAGTGCTGGACTTGCTCAGTGTTCCTCTGTAATTTAACTAATAAGGGGCTGGACCATTGGCTGCCCGGCCAATCTAATGTCTCTCATTGCAACCATTGAGAGACATCACCTGGTCAATAAAGCATTCCCGACCTAAACCCCAGTGTCATGTTTTCACTTTCCAGCCAGGCCCCCTAGTGGTAAGAGCAATCCAGGCCAGCTATTCCCAGTCTGGGCTAGCCATTCTGCCCTGTGCAGCTCCTGGATTCCCCCCTGGGCTGTTCAGGCCTGGGATCACATGTCCCAATTGCTCAGTCCTGTTCACTATATAGATGCAAGCAGCAGAGAGGCCCATTGCTCTTGCATGGATTCCTATTTTCTGAGAGTCTGGTTGCTGAGCGTTTGCTTCCTGATATATTGTCTTGGTATTTCTGTGTATGACTTAGGTCTGGTTTTGTCAACTCTCTTGTGTTATCCCTGTACTCTGTGTATTGATATTCTGGTTCTTGATTCTTGGCTTGTCTGACATACTCTCCTGGCTCTTGATCCTTTGGCTCTGGTTTTGACATTTCTACTGTATGTTTCTTGTGTCCTGTATTTCTGTTTCTGTGTTTTATCCAGCAACATTATATATATCCTTAATAGAGGCCATTACAAGGACATCATCCTAGTTCAGGGCTCCCTGTGTTGCTGCTGGATATATTATCTTGTTGTATCCTGTTTAACCCTCGCCCTTCCTGTTCTCTTGTCTCTGTGTTATTTCTTGTTAGGTTTACATTCCATAGGCAGAAGGTCATACAAAGACCTTACCCCAGTATTAGGGTTCCCTTTAGTCCTGTTCTCCTGCCTTTCCTGTTCCAGTTGTTTTGTTGTTTATCTTGTATTTATGTGCTGTGGTCTGTGTCTATGCAGCCAGCAGCTAACCTGCCTAAAGGGCTACAAATGCAGTATAAAGGACACACCTTGGCTCATGCCGGTACCCCCGTGACATCAAGAAGGCCAATCAGCTCTTGTGGATTGGCTAAGTTCCAGGTTGGGGGAAGCCTCCCCATTTCGAAGGCTGAATCAGTCTTACAGGACACCCACTCGGGTTATGGTTTTCTTAATGCCTTGGTGTTTGCAGGAATGTTTTGAGATTTTGCATATAGTATTATATTATCTTTATCACAAAAATCACAATTTGGCCATGTCATGTGATCAAACTCCCTGTAGAAAGAGATATTATGCTTGGAATGCTTGGTGGTAGGAGAAAACCTGGCCATCAAAGAATGCATAGGTTGGACACCAAAGCTGATACCATCCAGAACATTATCCTAATGAAAGAAACAGCACAGAAACGAAAAGCGAGGCGGATATGAATGAAGGGATAGAAGAAAGACTATCTTTTTATAGCTAGGAAGGACTGCATCTGATTGGAAGAAGGTCTTCTGTGTTAGAAGGGAGGATGATAAACCCATTTAGAAAAAATTATAAGCCAGATAGAAGGATAAGAATATAATAAGGGCTAAAAAGGGACATTTTAAGTCCCTTATTAATAGCTACATACGATGACAGAACTATAATTTTTTTTCACTGTTAATGCCTTTAATATGTGGCACCTGTTTTCAAGGAGGGCATTATGAAAAATAATGTATGGTTGTGTAAGGTTTACCTCATATGTTTTGTTAAAATATATTTGCTGCATTGTTGGAGGCATCTGTTATTCTCTCTTCACATATCGGGAGGTGAAGAGATGCTATCTTGTTATAGCAGAGCTCTTGGTGACCATTCAATAAATAACAGAGACGTAACAGTGAGATGATATGTAGCGAGTGGACGGAATAAGATTCCCCTTATATATCACTTTTTATGATACAGTAAGCACAATGTAGTTAGTCATTATTTTTCATACAATGGATTCCTATATTCAATAAAGATCAAGAAAACAAATATTTTGGGTAGTTGGTGCACTCCCCTTTAATACTCGATGCTACCAGGGAGAAGGGGGTCAAACCCTTCTTAATTATTTTTCTCACATTCTTTTGTTTGGTATACAATTCCATGAGAAGAACTCAACACAAATTGAACAGGATCCTGTTTTGTCCCACCTTAGTACGCGCTTTGCAGCTAATTTATTTTCTACTTATATTAATTGGCAAAAGTGATTAATCTAAATACACGTTTTCTTTTTTATCCAGCCTTATTCTTTCAGGTGACGTGTACCACTGACATGGGTACTGTGAGCTCGCCAATAGTCAAATACAACTCTGCTACAGGAATTGGTAACGTGTACATAACTTTTTTAATGTTTAATTTTTATAAAAACGTTCTAAATATACATCAAAAATGCTCTACAAATACTAAACTAGGCAAACTGACAAGTCCGTCCATGCGAGCAATCACCAGCAACATTCAGCTTTGTTAGAACCCCCAAATTTTAAGGTCTGAGGTGGCTGAAGGATCCTATTTAAGTCATTATCTCAATTGTGTCTATAAGGCACAAGGGTGGACCTCTTCAGTGAGTAGCTCCTGCTTTCGAGCTTTCAGGTCCCCATCTACAGAAACTATTACCTTGTTCGCGCTAACATGGGGAGGCTAATGGAGAAGATCTGTGCCTGCAGATTTCCCCGTAGTGTCCCCATGTTACCACAATATTCCGAAGCAGGCGCTCCCTCAGCACCTCACTCTGGTATGCAGCGCTAACTTGTCGAATACTCACGGTAGCACTTCTGTGAAGCCATGAGTTTCACCTGGGTTGTACTTGCAGGCTGTGAGCCCTGCTCGATCTTGCTCTCGCTACATTGCGCAGCGTCAGAGTGATCGCGGATGGAGACTGGGAACTATTTGTTCCCAGTCTCACTCTGCTCGTGGCCAGAAGAAGGGGCAGATCAGGCCACCGTTCTCGCCGTGAACTGAAAGGTGAGTATTGGATTAATTGGGGGTTTTTAGGGGGGCAAATGCATCATGTAGCGCCATCTTTTAGAAGGTGCTAACTTTTGGCTCTCTGCATCCTGATGGTAATTACTGCTAGCACTTTGCAATACATTACTGATCGAAACTCTAATGTACATTTGCTCTTCCCATGTTAAGTATAGGATGCACAAAGTATAGTAAGCTCGTGCAAAAACTGTGGATTACTAACGGGTTTAGCATCAAGAATGTAATATGTGTGGAATGCATTAAACACACTTATCCTGGCACTAACGCTTACACATCAAGGCGCTAACGTTAATACCAACTAGGAAATAGAGCCCTACATGTTTTGGGTTTTTCTTATCTGGTTATTATAAGGAGCATTGAGATTAACGGTTTGCACATATTTAAAAATTGTAAGTAATATACGTAACGTTTGTGTACACCCAAAAAATCTGATGAAGATCGCTGTCTACACCTTGTTTGATGGTTAAATGTTTTCAGTTGTACAATGTGCCATATGTGGAGAGGGTTTTAATAATAAAAGAAAGCCATCCACTCCGATATGGATGTGACCCAGTTTAAATCTGAGCCTTAAAACTGAAACCCCAGTGTAACAGGTTTTTTGCGTAGACCCACAAATACCCCTGTGGTCCTTTACCTCAGTTATCTTCAGGCGCTTTGCAAGCCGATACTGAGATTACACTACCTGGGAATTCTGGTATATGACTGCGGCAGTGCCTCCACCCAACTGAACATCCAGGGTATGGATGTGGTATCCAGTCAGGAACATATTTAAACAAGCAATAAAGCCAACACAGAACTGTCTTTTATAGAACTTTGTATTGCACAGCAAAATTATATGCAAAATAAAATGTAACGGTCTAAATAAACATAATGCAGTGCAACAAGTAAAGGATGAAAAAGTCGGTATGAGGTTTCCCAACCACAAACAATACTGCAGCCCACCCTAGTCTTCACCCTAATGGCTGTTGGGTACCGTTGGTAGGTGCACATAGTTGGGTCCCAGGATGAACGTAATCCACCTTGTTTGTGATATGCTGTAATGTTCCAGGGATCAGAGAAATCATAGACTGGTGTCTCTTACTTGTGTAATCAGTGTCAGAGTGCCATGTTGTAAAACCAGGGGGAGAGGTCTCAGCTTACCACCCCACAGTCTGCAATCAGGTCTGACCAGGAAGGGGAGAAGCTGCTCCGCTGGGATTCCTTAACTCTGCAAAACAGTCTCTGCCAGGAACAGTTCTGTAATTTTATCTGGATACAGAGGTCTGTTGGAAGCCTTTTTACAGGATGCTCCAACACTGGATACAGCAGCCACAATTCTCAGCCACCATCTTGGTCCAGCGCCCTCCTTCAATCCTCAGCTGCAGATCCGCGCCCACCAAAGCCATAGAGCGCCACTCAGTCTTGAATCTCCAGAATAAATGGAAAGTCGTCATCTGCTAGTTACTACACAGGAACTGCAGGAATTACTGTAACAGCAAATATTTGTATAATCCAGGGGTTTACACCAGAATAGAATAATCCATGTAAAAACCAGAGATCACCCCTTCTACCAAATGATAACTTCATGCAAAGATATTTCCTGACTATATACATTTACTACAGCACAGAGCGGAATGTAATCAAGAAAATGCTGCACTCATTGTAAGCCGGCTCCATTCCTTTGTATAACTGGCTGCATTAGGATTCCGTCTTTAATATCTTGTTATATGTGTGCTATCGGCAGGCGCAGAGCAGTGTGATAGAAATCCACTGTTTATTTTAGTAAATTAAGATGTCAAATAAAGGTTAGAATTATTCACCCAGATTATGCTTTGCTGAGAGCGTATATAAGTCAGTGTCTGACATATTCTATTTGTGGGCTTGTTGGGGGAGTGTGACATGTTCCCCTGTACTAAGTGTAAAGATTGAGCTGTGATCATTTCATGTCTCATGAATCAGCCTGTTTTATAGCAGGTCTGTAATGAAAGGGCCTCTTCAAATCCCAGATATAATGAAAGGGGGGCAAAAAAAATGCTCCTGAAAAGTGGATTTTGTTTTAGCTCATAATTTTAGCAAAGGAAAAAAAAAAAAACTACAGAAAAATTCTAATAATTTAAACAATAAAACGAGCAGCATTTTCACATTTGGCGCGGTATCCGTGTATTTAAATGACGGCTGGGAGATACATGCAACACCTTTTGGAAACTCAGAAGGAGCAGGGCAAGTTATGGGATTTACCGAGAAGAAAATAAAAATAAAATAATGAATATAATAAAAAAAAAATCTGCATTATTTTATTTAACAGCCTTGGTCACAACGCACCATTTAGTTATTGCCTCTATAAACACATTTTCAGGTACTTTATAGCAATCTCTGCCACTTTATTTTCTCTTTAATTGTTATCGCCCTATCTCCACATTCACTTCTTCGCTCCCCGATTCCTATTGTTTCGATATGAATACTGTGCCCACAGCTACACCTCCACCGAATCAGCTGAAGGTGCTCTATCTGCACCCCCGCCAACACAAATCACTTGAATAGCTCAAGGTTATCTGATAATCCCACTCTTAAAATCCATAATTTTCCTTTCCTCCCCTCAGTCAAATCATGGTACATGTTTAGAATGTATTTTTGGCGAACCAGTCTCAACGTTTCTTTAATATAAACATCTTTAGCTCGGTGTTCTTTCCCTTAGTTAATTTTTTCCTGTAATTATGTCATTTTTCTATATTTGGAGCTTGGCTGCCATCTCTTTTATAACTAATATATGATGGATATGGGCAACTAAATATTACTGCAGCATATGTATACCAGGTGAAATGTAACCCCTTCACTACCAAGTGATATTCCAAAATAACCACTGTCAGGAACCAGTGTTTTTGTTTTTTTTTGGAAAAATCATTTTAAATTAATTATACAGTAAGAAATATTTGGGAATATTCGCAGTGTATTTCTTACTGTAATATCTTATCTGGCAGGCGGATGTCACCATCTATTGGCCAAATGGAGTTACCGCAGTTTAAACTGTAGCTCGTGGTTCCCTGCATCGGCTGCGGAAAGCCCGATATGTCAGGGCATTCTGTAGCTGATTTTAAACAGTTTTAGAACCTTTGGGTATTGTGCCCACGGGGCTAAGGCTAGGGTCAGACGAACGCATTTTTCGCGTCGTCCGTGAAAAAGTGCGTTCGAATGAATGGACGTATTTTTTCACGGAATACGCGATAGCGGTCATACCATGCGCATTTTCGTCCGTGATTTTGTACGGATCATCAATAAAACCCTTTTTACATCTGGACGTTGTGTTGGCCGGACATTAGCAGCATCTGACGTCTCCTAATCATGCACACACGCCGCTAGCGGACGCAGCGCACTCTGTACGTCAGTACTAGCGGTTAGGGATGAGCTGAACACTCCCCGAGTTCGGTTCGAAGCCGAACCCGAACTTTCCAAATGTTCTGATCCGAACCCGAACTCGGACCCCATACAAGTCAATGGGGCTGAAAATTCGGTTTTTAGAGTGCCCTCCAAAAGGGCATATATGCTAGATATTTGCCATAAAAAGTGTATGGGGGTCCGGGTAGTGCCCTGGGGGACAGGAAACAAGGACAAAAAGTTTTAAAAAAAGTTTTTAAAGGGACAGTGAGTTTTCCATGAAATAAGGGTTAAAAATAAAAATGAAAAATTCCTTCAAATATCGTGCCTAGGAGGTCCCCATAACCTGCCCGTGAAGTGGCTGGTTTCTAGGATGTATAGAAATATGTAAAAATCAAAAAATGACATTTCAAATGACGGTAAATGCTTTTCCTTTAATCTATCCATAAACAACTGCTTGGGGCGGCAGTCTGTATGAAAAGAGGAGACATTTTCGGACACGCAGAAAAAGTTTACTGATTTTTTGGCGGTGAAAAGCAGGAGAATGACTGGAGAATGGAAAATTCTAGACCAAATAGCCGATTTGGAAAGTGAGATAAATGGGAGAATTTTTCTGGTTTGGCTATTTTGACCTAGAATTTTCCATTCTCCAGTCATTCTCCTGAGTTTCACCTTTCTCTGAATAACCCTGACAGGGTTATTCAGAGAGCGGTGAAGAGCAGGAGAATGACTGGAGAATGGAAAATTTTAGGTCAAAATAGCCAAACCAGAAAAATTCTCCCATTTAGACTAGGGTCAGACTAACGAATTTTTAACGTGCGTTTAGGCGCACTTAATCACGGCCGCACTAGCAGCAAATGACGGGCAATGACGGCCAATATACGAAGTACGGTCGCACGAAAGTCCGGCTGCGCAACGCAAGTGGAAAATGAACGCATTTCTTCGAGAACGCAGAACCGCTAGTACGGACATACAGAGTGCGCTGCGTCCACTAGTGGTGTGTGCGCGTGATTTGGAGACGTCAGACCCTGCTCATGTCCGGCCAACATAACGTCCAGACACCCAAAGTTTCCTGGTTTGGATCCGTAAAAAATCACGCACAAAAATGCGCATCGTATGACCGTTTTTGCGCAATCCGTGAAAAAATACGGCAATGCGTTCGGACGCACTTTTTGACGGTCGCTGCGAAAAATGCGTTAGTCTGACCCTAGCCTTATCTCACTTTCCAAATCGGCTATTTGGTCCAGATTGTTCTCTTTTCCTGCCATTCTCCTGGTTTTCACCTTTCTCTGAACAACCCCGAGAGAGAGGTGAAAGCCAGGAGAACTGGCAGGAGAAGAGAACAATCTAGACCAAATAGCCAATTTGGAAAGTGAGTTAAATGGGAGAATTTTTCTGGTTTGGCTATTTTGACCTAGAATTTTCACTTCTCCAGTTATTCTCCTGCTTTTCACCGCTCTCTGAATAACCCTGTGAATGTTTAATCCCGAGGTGAAAAATAACATTGCTTTAGATTTTTTTCAAACACCAGTTAACCACTTGGCTGCTATGGATGCGCTCAGCGCGTCCAGCCAAGTGGTTCTCCTGTGCTATGGACGCGCTGAGCGCGTCCATGCACAGGAGGCAGCAATCCGCCGGATTCCGGCGGATTGCTGCGCCCCCCGGTGCGGGCTGACATCTTGGATGTCAGCCCAGCACTCCGGGACCCCGGCGGAGCAATTAGATCTCATCGCGGCGGCGCGATGACATCTAATTCAGGCGCCCCCCCCCCCCGCATGTGCGGAGGAAGCGCCTGAAAGGGAGGGGGGGAGGTCCTTCGGACCTCTCTCCCTCCCGATCGCCGGGGGGCAGAGGGTTAATCCAGGCACGTTTGGAAGGGCACAGCCTGCCCTTCCAAACGGTGGCTGTGATTAACCCCTGGGGAGCCGGATCATGAATCGGCGCTGAAAAGCGCCGGATCGTGATCCTCTCCTGGAGCTGGCCGACATCTTGGATGTCAGCCAATCCTCCAGGAACTCCCCCTGAGGACTGGCGTCATCATGCATAGCCCGATGATGCCAGTCCTGGAGTTAACCCCTAGCTGCCACCAATGGTGGAGATAGGGGGTTCCAATGAACCCCCTATCTCCCGATCCGTGGCAGCTAGGGGTTAATGTTTGATATCGTTGGATCGGCCAGAGCATGGCCTTTCCAAGGATACTAAACATGAGCATGAAAAAGGTTGTTTTTTTTAAAAAAAATATATATATATTTTTTAAAAAAATCTAAAAAAAAATAAACAGGTTTTTTGTTTGTTTTTGTTTTGTTAATGCAGCAATATTGTTCCCATTTCAATTATAATGTGAACAATAATGCTGCACTAACGATTTTTGTATGCGGTGCATTTGTTAAAAAAAGCCACATTTTCCCCAAAAAAAATTTAACGAGACCCCATTTCTAATTTTTTTAACAAGCGCACCCCATACAAAATATAACCGCAAACGATCGCATGTTAAAATGGGAAAAAAAACCACTTTACACATAATAAATTCTTGAAAATTCTAATTTTATTGCATTTTTTGTTATAATATACAGACATGACATAACGTATACATATAATAATGACATATTATGAATCTGCCAAGTCTGCCGGAAAGAACGATATATAATATGTCTGAGTCATATATCAAAATATGGCTACAAAACGCGGTTAAACATGATGAGCGAAAGCGGTAAAAATGACCTCAGCACAGAGGTGTGAAAAGCCTCAGCAGCGAAAGGGTTAAATGCAGCATATTAGGATGTTTTAGGGAAATTAATTCTCAAATCTCAATCAGAAGCAGACACCACCCCACCCTCTCACTATATTGTACAATGTATCAAATTGATTACCAGATTAAAAACACCTGGTGTTATGCCCGTTTGTGAACAGAGGTCATTTAGAGTTGATAATCTTTCCACGTACACATTAGTTTTTAATTCAATATCTAATAAACCGTTGCTTATAATATTCTGTAGTAAAGAGTCTCTTTATTTCTAGATTTTTTAGTATTTTTTTAAGCATTTTCTATACTTTTTTCAAAATTTCTTTTTTTTTTCGAACTCGAACCGAAAACGCCCAAAAAGTTCGAAATTTGCGAACTTTCGAACTGCCAAAGTTCAGGTCGAACTCCGAACCGTCCGAACCCGAACAGCTCATCCCTACTAGCGGTATCACGTTCTCGAAAAAATGCGTTTGTTTGCCGCTTGCATTGCGCGGCCGGACTTTTGTGCGGCCGTACTTTGTATATTGCCCATCATTGGCCGTCATTTGCTGCTACTACGGCCGTGATAAAGTGCGGCTGCATGCGCGTTCACACTGCGTTCGTCTGACCCTAGCCTAAAACTTTGGGGGCACCTTCTGCACCCCAAAAACAAATGAAATTAGTCTGCACCCAACTAATTTAACTTGCTTTTGTCTTTCAGTGCTGTAGATTGAGATAACTCGATATCGGTACCTGATGGTGCCTTTGAAGTCCTGAGTTATCTCGATCTCAGGAGTGAAGGGGTTAAATAGCATTTTAGAAACCGATCACTCCTATTTCCTCAACCATAACCATATTATAATCCCAAAATAATCAGTGCTTTATTGATTTATGCAACATTCAAGGCAATTGTTTGATTTAAATGAAGAGTTAGCGCCTGGTTGAAAGATCATGTAAAATAGTTATCATGTAAGGACGTGAAAGTGAATAAGGAGATTTAACCTGAATATTACCCCCTTCACTACCAAGTGGTATTGCATGTCCTGCTTGATAAATGTTCCAGTAGGAACCGAAACATTGAACAACATAGAAACATAGATAGAAACATAGAAAAATGTCGGCAGATAAGAACCTTTCGGCCCATCTAGTCTGCCCAATTACATGGATACTTTACCTGGATTTATCTTTTGTTTAGGATAGCCTTATGCCTATCCCATGCTTGCTTAAATTCAATTACTGTTTTGGCCTCTACCACTTCTACTGGAAGACTGTTCCATGTATCCACCACCCTCTCAGTAAAATAATGCTTCCTGATGTTACAACACCCTTAGAAATCCGTTCTTTCATGCATCATACAGTGGAGTGACCAGCTTTTCAGTTCCCTCTGTGTCTCTGCTGGGCCACCTGGCTGAAATTGCCTTAACATTTTCTCTATATAGTCCATAAAACAACTGGCAGGAACCAATAGTTGTATAAAAGCCCACTCTAAATGACCCTTTCGCCCCATTATCCCTGTACACATGTCAGTGAGACACACTGTAATGCTTGGGACATATTCTGGAGCCCACATGCAAACAAACTTAATTTGCAACAAACAAAATTAATTTGCATTCCTCCAGAACAGGAAAACAGCAAGTTAACTCGATCCCTTTTTGAAGATCGAGGGCTGGAAGAACTTTGGTTAGGTGAGGGTGGGACTGGGGATCGTTCTATCTGCAAGATGGGCATTGGTGGGTCATGATCAGTGCCTTATCTGTATAAACCGCGGTTGCCCTGTAAATGGGGACTTTACAATAGGACACTGCATACATCGGGGATCTGATAAATGATGGGTAAAGCTGGTGCAATCAGGGAGATTTTTTTTTCTCTATCCCCAAACCTTTAAAGATAATACTCGATCATACATGAGCTGCTAGAGAGGTCATCAGAAATAACATGAACACATAGCAGTGCTCAGCAGAAGGAGGAGCTGTGCAGGGACTTAGCACATGAGCAAAGCCAAAGTCATTCAAGTCGGTGGGGAAAATTCAGAATTTAATCTAACCTGTGATATTTCTCACATTTTGCATTACTATAGGACTGATTAAGGCTAATGGATGCCTTTATGTCTTCTTGTATGTCTATCTTACAATACTAGGGGCCTTAGGTGATGCTAAAATCTGCTCCTGTAGGTTTCCCCATAGTGTCCCCACTTTAAAACGAGATTCCTGGGCAGGCGCTACCTCGGCACCTTGCCTTGGAACGCAACGCTAAGTGCTAGGATACTTGTGGTAGTGTCTCCGTGCTGCCTCGTGTATCACCTACTGGAGTCAATAGGACTCCGTAGAGGATTGTGCTTCCGGTTTGCGAGCCCTGCGTGATCTCGTTCTCACTATATCGCGCAGCACCGCGGAGGGAGACTGGGAACTATTTGTCTCACTTCCCATTCTCACTCTGCTCCTGGCGACAAGAAGCGGTGGATCAGGCCACCATTCTCGCTGTGGGATGAGAGGTGAGTATCAGATTTATTGAGAGGTTTTAGTGGGTGCTAAATGATTTTGCAAAAACAGTATCATTTTGCGCCAGCTTTTAAGTGTAGCTAAAATTTTGGCTTGTGCATCGCTGCGGTAGGACTTCGTAATACCTTACTTATCCTAACGCTAATTACCGATTGCGCTCCCTATGTTAAGTATAGGATGTGCAAAGTGCAGTAAGCTTGCGCAATCACCGATGCCCTGATTTTTTACTGTTTTAGCGTTAGGAAGGTAATATGGGGGGCATGTGTTAATGTCACTTATTCTGATGGTAACATTTACTCATCCAAACGCTAACGTTGGCGTTCACTAAGGAATAGTGCCTCAGGTCTCTCTTATTGTGATACTGTTTGATTACCAAATTGCACAGTTGTCTTTCATTTTTTTTCTGCTCATGAAGACATAATTTCCCTGGAGTCAGAAAACCACGTAGGAAAAAAAATGTCATCAACGTCCAGTTTTATATTCTATAGTGGGGAAAAAATACTTTTAATGAATTTTATTCCTTCTAGACTAATGGTCTCATGTTTGTTTTGCTTAACTGTTTGATGAAAAGTAAACCTGAAGCTGCCCATCAGCATGAATAAATTATATGTGTCCAGGAAAACATGGCCGATCTGGCAACCCTACACACAGGTCAATGATTCCAGGACGTGAAGACAGTGGTTAAAATATAAGTTACAATGTCCATGAAATTCCCATAAAGGGACAATACCACTAACATAAGCTCTAACTAGATTACCGGTGCATTACAGACAAAAGCACATTATAAAACACATGCTGCTGTTTTTTTCTTTGTTTTAGTTAATTACATTTAAAAAGAGAAAAATTAAAGTTAGGTTTTTATCTACTGTTTCCATTTTGTGGATTTTTCCCATGATGCAACATTTGCCAAAATCGTATAGCATGTTTCACTTTACAGCTGTCATATAGGATAAAACAATGAAAAGACAATGGGTGGAGGAGTAAATGTTTAGACAAGGCTGAAGGTGATCTATCATGGAACAATCTTCCAGTAGAAGTGGTAGAGGCCAAAACAGTAATTGAATTTAAGCAAGCATGGGATAGGCATAAGGCTATCCTAAACAAAAGATAAATCCAGGTAAAGTATCCATGTAATTGGGCAGACTAGATGGGCCGAAAGGTTCTTATCTGCCGACATTTTTCTATGTTTTCTATGTTTCTATCTATTGTGCTGTTTAACATTCCCATCGACTCTCCCTGCAACCCCCTCACCTCCAAGTTGCTTTCTATCACCTCCTCCTTGGGCCTTACACAGTGGTCCAACTCTCCTACCCACCAAGCTGGCAACACCCTGGACTTTATTTTCTCCAGTACTATTTCTAACTTTTCCAACACACACACCCCCCCCCCCCTTTCCAATCACCACCTCCTCTCCTGGGCTCTTCTCCTACTGCCAACCCAGACTCCTGCTTCTACTCCCACTTCTCTTTTACCCCAAAGTGCCCTGAATCCTAAGCTACTCTCTATCGCTATCCACCCTCTTTTCCTTCTGATCTCAACATTTAACGGCACTGACAAAGCTACTGATGTCTACAACTCTGCCCTCTCCACATCACTTGACGAACTCACTCCTACCTTTCTCCGTCCAACACGCAGGCCTAACCGCCAACCGTGGCACACTAAATACACATGCTATCTAGGGTGGTGTTGTAGGGCAGCTGAACGTGGTTGGAGGAAGTCACACACACGGCTGACTTCCTGCACTACAAATTCATGCTCCATTCCTACAGTCTCGCTCTATCAATCGCTAAACAATCTTGCTTCTCCTCCCTTATCTCCACCTTTTCTCATGATTCCAGATGTCTGTTTCATACATTCAATCTGTTAATGCGCCCCTCTTCTGCTCAACTTTCCAAAGATCTCACTACTTCACTGATAAGATTACTAAACTTAGACTAGAAATCACTTCACTGCCCTCCTCCATTAACCACTCTACTTCATTCACTCTCTCACTCCCTGCACCCTCTTCTATTATGTCTTCCTTTCATTCGATCTCGGAGGTGGATGTCTCAGCAGTTCTCATGTCCTCCTGCCCAACCACCTGTCCACTTGACCCCATCCCCTCGCATCTTATTCAGTCTGTCCTACTAGTTATTATGCCTGCTTTGACTCATATCTTCAACCTCTCCCTCTCCTCTGGTGTCTTCCCCTCTGCATTCAAACGTGCTCTGATCACCCCATTCTAAAGAAGCCAACTCTCGATCCCACCTCCCTTTCAAACAACTGTCCTATCACTTTGCTCACTTTGCCTCCAACATTTTAGAACGCTTGGTCTATATCCACCTCATCAGTTTTCTTACTGCCAACTCTCTACTTGACCCACACCAGTCCGGCTTTCGCTCCCAGCAATCTACTGAAACGGCTCTGACCAAGGTGACTAATGATTTAGTTGCTGCTAAAGCCAAAGGTCACTTCTCCTTGCTTATTCTTATTGACCTTTCCACTGCATTCAACACTGTCGACCACCCTCTCCTGCTCCTCAAGCTGCAACAACATGGGCTCAGCGACACAGCTCTCTCCTGGTTCTTTTCCTATCTCTCTCTTCGCTCCTTCAGTGTCTCCATCGATGGTGTCTCTTCACCACCACTTCCTCTCTCGGTTGGGGTGCCTCAAGGCTCTGCTCTGGGCCCCCTCCTTTTCTCAATCTATACTGCCTCTCTGGGCAACCTCATTTCTTCCCAATTGACTCCAATATCATCTCTATGCTGACGACACACAAATCTACCGTTCCTCCCCCGATCTCTCTCCTCCTGTGTTGGACCGTGTTACAGCCTGCCTATCGGCTGTCTCCGACTGGATGACGTCTGGCTTCCTAAAGGTCAATCTCTCCAAAACTGAACTTCTCATCTTCCCTCCCTCTAAATCCTCCTTTCTTGCGCTCATTTCCCTTCAGGTGCATGGTGCCACCATTACTTCTACCTCTCAGGCTCGTTGCCTAGGGGTCCTCTTGGACTCTATATATCTATTCTCGCTATTCTCTATCTATTCTCTCTCTCTCGCTCTCTCTATTCTCTCTATCTGTTCTCTCTCTCTCACTCTCTATCTATTCTCTCTGTCTGTTCTCTCTATACAGTTTATATTCTCTGTATCTATTCTCTCTCTCACACTCTATCTATTCTCTCTATTCTCTGTCTATTCTCTCTCCCTCGCTCTCTATCTATTCTTTCTATCTATTCTCTCTCTCTATACAGTATATATTTTCTATCTATAATAATCTCTTTCCTCACTCTCATCTATCCATTTTTCTCTCATTCTCTATCTATCTAGATATCTTTCTGACTATTGTTAAATCTACCTCTACATATCAATATAAAACCGCCAGTGATATAGACCTAGTATCTTGCTGCATTCATTTCTACAAGAGTATTCGACTTGTCAACCCATTTTAATTACCATAAAGTAGGTCCTATAAATTGGATAGGTGCAGTGGACATTGCAAGTTAATTAAAGTGTAAGTAGGTAATGCCCACTGAGTAAACGTATTTCTAATGTAATGTTTATAATGTCGTTATTTCTTTATTTGCTTGTAGCTCCAGTGCAGTCTTTTCCGAATGGAAAGAACGGAACTGTGGACAGAGGGAACACGTTCTACAATGAGCTGTGGTTTATAATCCTCATGGCCCTTTTGGGGTTACTGCTATTAGCTATCATCCTGTCTCTTCTCCTCCAGAGGAAGTTGAGCAAACAGCCGTGCCCTAGAGAACGGCCGCCATTAGTTCCACTTCAACACAGAACGTCTCCAGCAAGTGGATATTCCCAAAACGAGGCTTACACGGTGCGTGAGTTGATCTCGTTGTGATAATGTCTGCACAATAACTGAACGAAATGAAATCTGACCCGGACAAATCCATTTTACAATAGCCCGAATACCTGGGTCAAAAAAGTGACTATATAGAAAATAGCTTCTTAATGTAAGGGTGTAGGATTTTTCACCTTTGAAACAATGACTGTGAACAAATGCTCAAAGCCCTGTACAGCCCGTGACAATGCAATATGTGGATACACAATGTTCCACCTAGGTCAGTGAGGTTTCTTTTGATTCCAATAAAACGTGGATATATTCAATGAAGTGAAACCATGGGAGTGAGTGGGCATAATATAGTGAACACATTCCTTCACACCACCACAAAATGCACAGGTGTAACATGAAAGTACATTTAATTTATTGATCGGAGATGAATAAACTGCCAGGACATATTAGAAATATTTTAAACCAAATGTCACTTATTTTCATGCAGATTCTGCAAAAAATGGGAGGACTGAACTTAAAATCCTGTACCTGTAACTCTCAGTCCCAAAATAACAGGTTGGGTATCATAATTGGAAATTCCATCCAGAAGTGTTTCAGAGTTTGTGTTTGGTCTGGATTTCAAAATGTTTGCATACAATCATGCGGTATCGTGGGGATATTCATGCTTCATACATTTCATATGATTCCTTTACAATATTTTTATTAATTTTGTCTCCCCCCCCCCCTCACATGAACTTGGAAGTGCAATTTTTCACTTTTTGGTGGGTTTTGCAACTTTTCAGATTCTGGAATTTCAGATAAGGGATACTCAACCTGCGCCAGTATAGCACGTTGGGATCCAGTTACATCACGTGACTGTTTTAATTTTGTAAAGTCACATTCTAAGGGATCCCTCTTACAACCAAGAACGATTCCAAATTCTCATAAAGAATGTTGTGGCATTTATTGACGGACACGCAACAATTGCGTCCACGACATGTGACCAAAACATTGCATATCCTTCAATAAAAGCCACAAAATTATTTTGGAGTGACTGGAGCCATACTTGGTTGTTACAGGTACCGATGGTGGGCTGATGGTTAGCCTCACTGGATCCATGAGCACCCTTAAATTCTGAATCTTACACATTTGATTCTTCTGCGAGTGTAGCTCCCTGCTGAGAGTAGCCATTCGATGTGATAGGGCATATAAATATGAATAGGCTTGGTATTTTCTGTTCTTCTTTATCTCATTGATCTTCTTTCTCACTTTAAAACTTTTCTTGCCTCCTGTCTCTCAACTCTCCTTAATATTCAGAAACGCTGTTTGTCTGATTCCCAGCATGCTATACAGCAAGCCCCTACTAGTGCACACATTCCCATCACATCATCACACGGCTCAGAGACAAATGAAACGGTAAGAAGAAAAAAAATAACTAGAATTTAGTGATCCTGCCTTGAAACAAAAAACGTCAAACAAAACACAAACACTGAATACTGGGAACAAGTAAAAATGGTCATTTTGTTATGTCCTCCAAATGTCATTCTTAAGTGGTTGGTACAGATTTTGATGAGCATAGCAACAGGTAGTTCAAACATGTTTTTGGCTAAAACAATTCTATGTATTGATTAGATAGAGAGAGAGATATTAGAATAAAAAGACAGATATTAGAATAGATTTTAGAAAGGTTGGACAGATAGAAAGACAAGAATAAATAGAAAGACAAGAATAGATACATAGATTTTGGAATAAAACCACTGATATATATATATATATTGTGATAGGGTCACTGAACACAAATATCGGTGCTTTGGTTTCATGCTTTATTGTGCAGCCATTGCAGGGTAAAATATCGCAAATACAAAACACCTACTCCTGGAAGCGGAAGCTAACTTCACACTCTAACGTATCTGTCTAGCAAGGTGGACGGCTAAGGCTAATGTCAGACGAACTCAGTCTGAGCGCACGTTGCGTGTGTGCATTGTGGACGTACGTACTGACGGAAGATACTGTAGACACCGCACGGCCTGTTTTTTTTACGGATGTAGAAGACAAAGGGAAATCTGAGAAACAAAATTAAGAAAAATTAAAAGACAGGTACAGTCAGCCGGACCAAAAAAACCTTCTGAGCATAAACGTGATAGACGCCGCAAATGCGCTGCGCCTGACGTCCCGTCATCACACACACAGGCTGCTACACGGATGCGGCGCACTCTGGGTGTCCGTCGTAGCGCTTTTACGTCGAGACCTAAATGGATCTATTGCCACCTGCGTGGTGCGTGCGCACTTCGGTGTTCATATACTTTGTGTGTGGGTCTCTATTGATCACAAATCAATGCTACAACAGACGTTAAACAGTGCGGCGACACAGACGTAATGACTGCATTCGTCTGACGTTTACCAACCTATAAAAGCAAAATATTGTTTACCTTCCTCCTGGGCTCAGGATTAGGCTTTCTTTCCCTCTGCACCCTGCACTGCACACAAGACTACCCTCTGAGGGAACCACACATCTCCTTTAAAGGGTATAGAGCAATCCTAATTAGGCCTCAGCTGTTGGTTAACCCTATAGGGGAAAAGAGAGTCCTCCATCCACCGGCTGATAAACCTATGGTCTACCACCCTGCCCCTAATCACACTTTCACAATATATATATTAGAATGAAGAGACATATATTAGAATAGACAGGTATTAGAATAGATTGACAAGGAGAAATATATATATACACATATATGAGAGAGATAGAGTGGGAAACATATAGATGGATAGATTAGGATATAAATGTTGGAATAGATAAACAGACAGATATTAGAATAGATCTACAAAGAGATATATAGATAATAGGAATAGATAGACTAGGATAGATAAACACAGTTAATGAGATTAGAATAAACATATGTTAGGATAGATATAGATTGATAGAGAGCTATAGGGGCTAAAGATAACAAGATAGATAGAAAGGAAAAATAAAAAATTGTTATGAAAAGCATATTCTGACTATGATTATAATAAAGGCTTTACATGTTTTTGTGCTTCAGTGTGAACCTGTTGCTGTTGTATCTGGTTCTTCACACCAAGTGACCCTAAAAAGTTTTATAATGCACACAGAGGTATAGTAGTAGCGGGGATAATGTTTTCATTTGCATTTACTTCCTTCACTTCTCTGGCATTGGTGTGTGTTCCTTTCTATGTTTTTCAGAGATTGTCATACAAGTCCGTGGAAAGAGTTGATCAATCTCATCCTCCATTTTTATTATACTTACAGGGTTATTCAAAGAGATCCGAATTGCTTGAGAAAGGTAACCGAACGCTGAAAATCAGCGTTCGGTTACCTTTCTTGGCCATTCGGCTATCCAGAGAGCAGGCAATTCGCCAAATCCTGGCGTATTGCCTGAACATACAGTGCCTGTTTGCCTGAACATACGGTGCCTGTTCGGTGCCTGTTCGAGGGCAGTGAAATCCCCATAAAAAAGCACTGCTTCGTCTATTCAGAGAACACAAACCAGCAGTGAAAGGTTCCCGAAATGCCCTGCTATTCGGTGGTTTAATTCGGCAAGTTTATTCAGGAGAATCCCATAGGCTTTAATGTTAAATATATTCCCGTTTTAATTCAATATCTAATAAACCGTTCATTATAATATTCTGCAGTAAAGAGTCTCTTTTATTTATAGATTTTTTAGGATATTTTAAGCATTTTTCTGATTTTTTTTTTTAAAAGTCTGATTTATTTATTTTTAAAGTTTACTTATTTTTTCTGTAACAGCCCTTTTTATTATCATTCCCTGGACCTCATATGCAAATTTCAGACATTTTCGCTCAGTAGTTTCTTTGCAAACAGCGTTTCACTTTCACACATTCATACAAACTGTTTTGCTAATTTATTCACTGCCTCTTCTGCTGTGTTGAAGGCTCCTGTGATCGGCTCCTGTTC
The DNA here is from genome assembly GCA_009667805.1 of Leptobrachium leishanense. Lineage (NCBI taxonomy): Eukaryota > Metazoa > Chordata > Amphibia > Anura > Megophryidae > Leptobrachium > Leptobrachium leishanense. The sequence goes on from CM019066.1 coordinate 334,817,118, forward strand.
GGGTTTTTCTGTGGTTTTCGGCAGGTTAATCCAGATGTTTTTGAGGGTTTTCGGCGTGCATTCGCTGGGTTTTGCGGTTAGTTTTCGTCAGGTTTGCGGCAGCTTTTCCCTACAATTCTGGGACCCTGTGGTGTTTGCTGAATACACCGCAGGGTCACCGAAATGGGATCGGCAAAACAAACCGAATTGAAGAGAACGAAAAGTCACCGAACGTGCGGTGACTTTTCGAATCTCTTTGAATAATCCTGTTTGAATTACCCTGTTAATGAATTATATATTAATTTATATATTAATAATATTACAGTCCTGACAAGCTAGCACTCATGAACACCTAAACATCTTTAGTAATTTCTTGTTTTATTGACTCTTGTGATTTAAAACAGCAATGTGATATTCCTCTTACTTTTTCTCATTAATATCACAGTGAATGAGTTTGTCAGCGTCTGACGGCTTTTCTTGAAATCTGGATTCTATCACTGTTTTCCAACTTTCTGGTTTTTCTTGCATTTTTAATATATAGCTCTTTAATTATATATATATATATCTTAAAGCACATTGGGTTGTATTGCAACCCTAGAGTAACCTTGAGCAGAGCCATTGGGAGTGTATGGAGTTGCTGGGTTTACTAAAGCTCTGGTTAAGTTTACACCTGGGTTGGAATACAAGCCATTCTGTATTACTGTTGTTGCCCTAAATCCGACTTTTGTTTCTAGGGAATAACTGAAATAAAGATCCCCGCTACAGAATCTCCTACACGGCACGATACCACTATGGTCCGCAAAACAAGTCACAGCCAAATCAGCCAGAGTTTCTCTCAAAATTCGCTGTTTAGAAGTGCGAGCCAGCTGATCAATTCACATGACAAAAAGTCCATAGCAGATGGTTCGATGTGGGGCAGCATCCTTCAGGGGCATGACAGCGGAATGGTGAGAGTCATTTCTACTAAATTTAAAAATGTAATTAAATTTAAAATATCAATGTAGTTGTCTGATTATGTTTCTTGGGCTTGATTTCATGCCAAGCCTAAACTAAACTAGAGGTCTGGTAAGCTTATCAACTCCCGAGACAGGGGGGGAACAGAGACCTTGGCCCTCCAGACATTTAGGAACCACATCTCCTATGATGCTTAGCCATTCATTCGGATGGCCGAGCCTTATGGGAAATGTAGTTCTAAAACATCTGTAGGGCAAAGGTTGCCAACCCCTGCCATACACTTTAATTGGATCTGGAAAGTGTACAAAACATCTGGTTTAGTTTACATCTTGCTCGGAATTTCACCCAATATTTTTTAATGCAACATTTCCTACAACATGTTCTGACTGTGCAGTTTGGCACTTAAGGGTTTTATATAAACTGTTATGTAGGAACAGCAACTTCTCATTAATCAGCTGTCACAACAGCCAGCAAGTCAATATCATGTACAGTACATGCATTGAGTGACAGTGGATGATCAGGTTCAATTAACTGAAGCGGAGCAAAACCCTGGAAGGCTGTCCAGGAGATGTTTTCACAGTTTTCGGGTATAGGGAAGCCCTCTATTAAGAGCAGCTCTTCCCAACCCTGGTCGTCAGGGCCCACTAACAGGCCAGGTTTGCAGTTATCTAAAGCAAAGCAGAGGTGACATGATTTGCTGCTCAGTGATTGCAGGATTCAGTCTGCATTTTCCCCAAGGGAATCCTTAAAACTAGGGATGTGCATGGCTGAAAAATTTGTTTCATTTAATTTCGTTTCATTACGTTTTTTAATCATTTCGTTTTCGGAATTTCGTAACTAATTTCGTTTCGTTTCATTTTGGATCGATTTTGACATTTCGAATTGATTCGAATTTCAGATATCGATTCAATAGTTGATATCAATTCGAATTTTGGATCACTAAATAAAACCACAATGAATCAAATTTTGCTGTTAAAAGAAAAGCTAGGGTTAAATTTTAAGCTATGTCACAGATTTAGTATTTGAGTCAAATTAAACAGTTAAACAAGATTAATTTGTTTCATAAAGTCCTTTGCTGACTATTACTTGTATTGTAAGTTAAGATCAATTCGATAGTTGATAGTTCATTTCAAATTCGATAGAACTTGATATCAATTTGATAGTTAATTTCAGATTCAATAGTTGATATCAATTTGCTAATTCATATCAACTATCGAAATTGAAATGAACTATTTAAATTTTTCTTTTATGATGATGACTCAGTGTAAAATGAAATAAATTCATTATACACCATTTCGTTTCATTTGGAATTCATATCGTATCGATTCGGTAGGCGGAGTACTTCCGAAATACGAATGATCAAATTTCGCTCCAAATTACGAATTTTTCCAAAACGAATGCACATCTCTACTTAAAACCTGACCTGTTAGGGGGGGCCTGAGGACCAGGGTTGGGAACCACTAATTTAAGTGATTAAGGGACACTATCACTTACATAAACTGTAACTAGATTACTTGTGCATTAAAAATAAAACCACCTTATAAAACACACGCTGCTGTTTTTTTTTCTTTGCCTGAAGTAATTTCATGTAAAAAGGGAAAAAAATAGGTATTAGCTCTGGGTTCCAGTTTCTGGATTTTTCTCACGATGCAACATTTACCAAAAACTTTGCTTTGTGTCTCTTGTTTATGTGTAATCTACAATATTTACCAATTAATGAAGTGGAGGAAGGAATGTTTAGATAAAGCAATTTTTCTCCAGGCTACCTGAGATAAGAGCTGGCAGCTGAACGTGATAGGACAGGGATTTTAAAAGATTTCTAATCTAACCCCTGGTAATGTCCTTTGAATACATCCCACAATAAACAATGATGTTAGTCGGCTGCCTTACCAATAGACTCCATTCTATGGCAAAAACCACACAGTGAAGAGCAAGTATTGTAAAGATACGGGGGGTAGCGTACAACAAAAGATCATACAATGGATGCACTCAGTGACAGATACAGAGTAAAATATTTTCTTAACCCGTTAAAGACATGGGGACGTACTATTACATCCTGCATTAGGTGGGCTTTAACGCTGCAGGACGTAATAGTACGTCCAGGGCGTCTGCAGCCCCCCTCCTACCAATACTCACCTCCTCCGGCGGCTCCCTCGCTGATCTGACCTCCACAAGGTCAGATCTGCGGTTTTAACTCCTCCGCGCCGGGCACGATGACTTTAATTTCAGCCCCCCCAACCCGCCGGAGCAGGGGGAGCACCTGAAGGGGAGGGGGGATCATTTGGATCCCTCTATCTCCCCATCACCGGGGGCTAGCAGCTAATGCCAGGCATCCCTGGAAAGGTCACAGCCTGACCTTTCCAGGGATGTATGGCATTAACCCCTTGCTAGTAAGTCCGCGATCCGGCACCAATCGGTGCAAGATTGCAGCCTTTTCCCGGTGGGGCCACCATCTTGGATGCAGCCCCACCTTCGGGACTCCCCACGTCCACTGACATCATCGGGCGTGGCGCGATAACGTCAGTTAACCGGGGAACCCCTAGCTGCCAAGGGATTTCCTAAGGAAATCCCATGGTGGAGATAGGGGGTTCCTTTGAACCCCCATATCTCCCAAACGGTGACAGCTAGAGGGTTGGTGTCATTTGAAAAGTCATAGCATGACCATGTAAAATGTAAGAATAAAATTTAAAAAAATAAAAATAACAAAAAAATAATTAAAAATAAACAAAATCGTGTTGTTTTTGTTTTGTTTTTTATTAATGCAGCATTATTGTTCACATTTCAATTATAATGTGAACAATGATGCAGCGCTAACAATTTTTTTGGGGGGAGATTTTAGTTAAAATCACGTAATTTCCCCCCAACAAAAATGTAACAAGTTCCCAGTTCTAATTTTTTTAACAAGCCTACCCAATAGAACATATAACCGCAAAGGCTTGGATGATAAAATGTGAAAAAGAAAAAAAAAACCTTAAACACTGTGGATGACTAAAATTTTATTGAAAATTCAATTTTGTTTTTAAAAATTTTGTTATAGCATTCTGGCAGGGCATGATGTATACATATAATGATAGATTATGAATCTGCTGAGTCTGCCAAAAAAAAAATTCGATATATATATATATATATATATAATATGTTTGGGTCGTACAATAAAACGAGACTTTAAATCCCGTTTGCGTAGCAAAAACCGTCAAAATGAGCTCAGCACACTTCTACTTTTCGAAGAGTGCCGAACTCGTAAAATTGCCCCCGTCCATAAGGGGTTAACATACAAGAGAAAAACAAAGCACATGTAAGATATAAGCAACATGAAATAAACACAATGAGAACATTTAATTTTTTTGGTGGTATTGGCCCTTTAAATTTGCAAACTACAGGGATGACCTAGGACAAAATTCTGTGAAATTCCCTGTTTAGTGACCTGCTGCCACCAGGTGTTCGCTGGAGCTTGTTTCAGGCGAAGTTGTCCCAGAGTTGTCTTTTTGTCACCATCATTTAACGCACAGCCTTTGGAGCAAGCCAACTTAAAATCATTGAACGCAGATCCACTGTTATTTCAGACACAACAGGGAAACAAAAGGGAAAATCACTGCAGTTCACACAACTTACATAAAAACAATGCTGGCTGTGTTGTACAGTGTTGTTCGCTTTAGGCTAGGGTCAAACGAACACATTATTTGCAGCGACCGTCAAAAAGTGCGTCCGAACGCACTGACGTATTTTTTCACGGAATGCGCAAAAACGGTCAGACGACGCGCATTTTCATGCGTGATTTTTTACGGATCATCAATAAAACACTTTTTGCATCTGGACGTTATGTAGGCTGGACATTAGCAGCGTCTGACGTCTCCTAATCACGCAAACACGTCGCTATGCGGGCGTAGCACACTCTGTACGTCAGTACTAGCGGTTATGCGTTCTCGAAAAAAAGAGTTCATTTTCCACTTGTGTTGTGCGGCCGTACTTCGTATATTGGCCGTCATTGCCTGTCATTGGCTGCTACTGCAGCCGTAATTAAGTGCGCCTAAACGCATGTTAAAAATGCGTATGACCCCAGCCTTAGTTTGGGGAAGCTTTGTCTGACGGTGTTTGCGTTTCCCTTTCGTGATCTCCGTTATTCACTGTAGTAGCAATAAGGGTGATTTTCACTGTTGTGTAACAATAGCACTTTGTGAATAATCCCTCTGTTTATTGATAAGGGCCAGAGATTGAGAATTAAATCTTTGAAAGCGTAGACATAACAGAAACGCATTGTATGAAGCAAGCGACGTGTAAATCTATGGCATTGTTATTCAACAACTATTACACAAATCTGAACAAAATCTCAAAATCAGCTATTTTTGACTGAGAAGACGTTTGCTGACTGAACTGGACAACAACATTGATTTGCAAAACTAGATCATTTCCGTTGTAGAGAGAGGTGTAAGTAACACATTTTTGGATCCCTACTAGGGGTGAGCCTTTTAGCTTCGACTTGTCATCTGTTTCCCACAGAAATGTGAATGTTTTTACATAAATCATGCAAGACTACAAAATTAATGGATTAATGGATACAACAGAATTGTGACTTTGTATCAACCAATTAAACACAATTTATTCTTATTCTTCTAGTTTGTGGATGATGACGATCTCCTAAGCACCATCAAAAGCTTCAGCACAGTGACCAAGCAGCACACGGCCTTCACGGACACCCCATTATAGGCTGGAATGGGACTACATTTGGATGATTAGAGAGAAAAAATGTCCGCCTCAAAAAGACGATGAAGGACAAAACTGCATTGCACTGAGAATACTACTCAAGGACTCGAAAAACCGATCACCACAAGTCAGGTTCAATACTGATTTCTTTATGAACAGAGATTTAACAAACAGACATTTTAACTCAAATACCACCAGTTTGCTGCTCCATTAAGGCCGGAGTCGAGAAGGACTTGTCTCCCATATTGGAGAAATTAAACTTGTGACTGACTCGGATTTCATTTCACCTTCTTTTGGCTCAGCAGGACAAACAGAAATAAAGAGAAAAGTTGAACTTGAGTTCCTTTCTCCTTCTATATATACATGTAACCAGAGACCATTGCATAATTCTGGCTGCTCATCTGATAGTCAAGGGGGAAGCTCTAGTACCCGATACAAAAGACGTGAAAAATAAAACACGTTAAAAAAAGTTGATGTTAAAAGACTCTCTAATTTTTATGCATCCTATTTCGACGCCTAAAAATTTGGCTACAGTTGAAAATCTTTGATTGCTCCGGAATAGATTTCTAGTGTTATGGTCAGGTAACTGTGTATACAGCTTCAAGAACTCATTGAGTGGTACATGTATAAAATGTACAGGGCCCTACTTCAACCAAGCTGTTATTGAGTGGAGACCTTATACTTAGAGGAACCTCTTTACATATTTTTCAGGTGGTCAGGATGTGAGGAGTGCTGCCCCCTTTCCCCCCCATTACACATCTGCTGTAATTATCGAGGGGAATCACTACTCCATTATTGCCGCAAACTGTGCTAGCTATTTGAGTGTTATTCCCTGCACAAAGTCACTGTACATTAACATCTCCAATACTTAATAATGAATACACAAATTTTCACCTCCGCATGGAAGAACAAACTATTCCAACGTAGTCTGCGTTGTGACATAATGTCTGTGAACTCTGATTCGTCTGTGATCACTGTGAAATAATGTCTCCTCGTAGCTGGTGCATTTGCAAAATCACATAACACGCTCTGACCCCCCCCCCCGCCATTAAATCCCATACTCCCCTCTCATCCCGCGGTGGATAATTCCTAGTCTCCCTTCGCGATTCCTCCGTGGCGCTGTGCCATCTCACGAGAGCGAGATTGTGGCCGGGACACGCAAGGCGGATGAAGAGCGTGTAAGTGGATGCCGCTGCCGGTATCTGGTAGTCTTGCGCTTTGTTCAGGGTCTAGCCACTAATAAAACACCTTCCCCAGAATACAGAAGGTAAAAAGAATCTGCAGACCCACATTTTCCTGCTTACCGTCTCCGTTTTACTGTCAACTATGGAATAGGGCCCTTAATTTTTCGGTTCATTTTGACAGCGTGCATCCTAAAAAGCAGCACAGGATTCATTGTACACTAAATATTTAATTTAGACATTTTATGATTCACAATTAGCGTCACGTGATCATTTTTGATTGGGGAAAAAATATATTTTGAAGCTAAAATTGTATCATATTTACCCATTTGCACCAGCTTAGCATTTATACAGAAAGAGCTGCGATAAAATATAAAGACTTTGGGTGTACTTTAAAACTTCAAAAAATAAAAAGGGGTGACATCTGCCATTCTGACATTGTATGGGCGCTCATATGTCTGTCAAAACCGAGAAGGGTACTTATTAATAAAAAAAATTCACAAATCTCAAAACCGCAGGGAATACAATCACCCTAGAGATATTGTGTCAATTTTTGAATTTTTACATTCAGTCAGTTCTACCATTAATTCCGACGTCTGCAATTTATTTATCCGATATAAAAATGTATATCTGAACTAAAACACACTTTAAAATTCATTTGGCGGCTACTGGCAGGTTTCCCCTTCACCCTGAATGTCACTTGACACCTATACGAGAGTGAAACTGCTCATTTCAATGATGGGAAAAGCCTCTTTCAAATAATGGATCATGTGAGAGATTTCTATAAGAAGGGTGTGATCTTCTCCTCTTTATCCCCTTAAGGCCTGCGTCAGACGAACGCAGTACTCACGTCCATGTTGGCGCACAGTTTAACGGCCGTCGTAGCATAGAATCATGAGCAATAGAGACCCACACACAAAGTACGTGAGCACCGAACTGCGCACGCACAAGGCATGTGGCAAACGGACGCAAGTCAGGCAAGAACGTAAAACCGCTAGGTCGGACGCAGTATGCCACGTCCGCGTAGCGTTCTGTGTGAGTGATGAGATGTCAGACGCATTTGCGACATCCAGCACCTTGACGCACACAATGGCTTTTCATATCATGTATCAATATTTATAATTTTTCATATTAATTTTGTTTCCCATATTTCCCTTTTTGTTCTACATCCGTCAAGAAAAACGGACTGTGTGGTGTCTACAGTATCTTCCGTCAGAACGTCCGTCCATTATGCACCCGCGCAGAGTGCGCTCAGACTGTGTTCAGCTGACCCTAGCCTAAAGGTGGGTCTAAATGCCGGCGGGGAGTACTAGTATACCCTGGCTATCCGGCTGTGGCCCCTCTTCCGGCCCGCCTTGTGCTTCATTCCGGTGCTAGGCACTAACAAAGCTCGTTCCTTGGAAAATCTGCAGATGCACAGGCTGTAATGATGCACGCCTGCGCTAGCTGGTGAGCGGGAGGCAGCCCATAGAAGTCGTACTATTCCTTCCCACGGCATTTAAGTCCCACATGCCGTGGGGACGGCGTAGTACGCACCGCAGCATTAAGGGGTTAAATTACCTAGAACCGTATTATATTTCTAATTTGCAAGTCATTTGTTATGAAAATCAGCTGGCAGCTGGACTGACACAGGGACACTTGTTTAACTTCCCTGGCGGTCCGATTCTGACATATGTTATATGTCAGAATTGGTACATTAATGCAGCCCCCTGGCAGTATTCCAGAGTGTGGTTCGGGGTTAAATTTCTATGCTGAAAGCGGTAACCTCGAGCCACACTCTGGCTGGATACATACCTATCCCTGCGCCCCGTCGCTGTCCCCCACAGTGACCTGCGGTCGATCGCGGCGTCCTGGTTCCCTTCTCGCGAGAAGGTCCTGCAGTGTTTTTTCTGGTTCTCTGCTGTCATCTTCTTTCTTCCTCTATGCATCTGTAAGATGATCTCAACCCACCATACTCTGAAGACTAAACACGACAGCAAAAATGCTCAACCCCATGCTGTGAACAAGGAAGATAAGGGGGGACAGCGCAAAGATCCACAGCCCTTTACAGGTGCTGCAGCCATAGGGGTATTAGATTTCTACCTACATGAAGTTAGTTACCTTAAAACGCCACTATCACCAGGTCACCTCTCCCTTCACATATAGATCACAATTTTTTCACTGACCGACATAATATAAAAACGATGATATTCAGTTTCTAGGTTCACCCCACCCCCATGTGACTGCGGCACATTTTTCAAAACATGTAGAAGACCAAGGCTGCCTTAATATGTACATCACTTTTTTATAAAAGATATTTTAGTCCGATAAAACTAATGAGAGTAAAAAAATAAATAATCTGGCACAACAGCAGGATGGGAGCTGTATGAAACACACACAAGCGCAAATGTAGTGAAGTAATTTGTGTAGTGCATCATTTATAGATTTTAATATATATCATTATATTATTTCAGTTTACAATACAGCAGAAGGAGCATATAAATATCACCTACTGAACAATATATCAGAATAAATTTACAAGCATTATTTGTTTATTTTTTTCCTATAAAGACAGTCGGATGTTCTTAGGAAAACCTGAAATTCTATAAAAAATAATAAAAAAAAATACAGAGGGAAAAAAAAAGTCAAATCCAATTGGAGAAGCCAGCCAGTACATAACCAAAGTGCTCTACTGCCATATAAGCCACAAAGTAGCAAAACAAGAGGACATAGTCTTAGATTAGAGGGGCAAAGGTTTAAAAGTAACATCAGGAAGCATTATTTTACTGAGAGGGTGGTGGATACATGGAACAGCCTTCCAGTAGAAGTGGTAGAGGCCAAAACAGTAATTGAATTTAAGCAGGCATGCGATAGGCATAAGGCTATCCTAAACAAAAGATAAATCCAGGTAAAGTATCCATGTAATTGGGCAGACTAGATGGGCCGAAAGGTTCTTATCTGCCGACATTTTTATATGTTTCTATAAGCCACTCTGAAACACCGCAGGAGGGGGAAATATATAACAATATACTACTCTGCTTCGTGCAAACTATGTCACATCTCTATAAAATTAAATATTCTGGATATCTCTTTACGGTATCAGTGCTCCACATAAAATGATATATATTAATAAATTGATAAGTTATTTCTTTAATATATTTAGCAAGTTTACGCTTTGTTTAATATTTGTAAACAATTTAAAGTTAAAAAAAAAAAAGATTTTATCAGATGTATATGTTTGCAGCAAACCTGCACAGATTGCAAAACCATTTACATCTGGAAATGTTACAAAACAAAGCCGTTCATACCAGTCTTTCAATTGTTGAAAAGAATAAATAAAATATTTTTGCAGATGTTCAAGTCATGTCGGAAAGAATTGGGTTCGAGAAAGTGATTCTACCGTCAGAAAAGCAAATAAACATCCGATTCCAGCTTTATTCGATTCCGTTTACTGACATGCTAGAGAAGCTTATGGACATGCCAGATTGTGGCCAGATTGTGGTCTTCACAAAGCATAGTCTTGGAAGGAGGAATCACTTTTTTTCCGACGAGGAGAAGAATTGGTGGACTTCGTAGGAGAAGGTGACGCTGTACCTGGTGACTCGTTTCCACCCTCAGCAGAGCCCGGCGAGGAGCTGAGAACAGGGACTTGAGACACTTTCTTTCTTCCCAAAAATGTCCCATCGAACCCACTTTTCTTTTTATTTTCTGGCTTGGGTTCAAGGTCATCGTCTACAGATTTTTTCCTGACATCTGTGTTTTCAGGCATTTTGCATCCATCCATGATGCCTTCTAGCACCTTGCTGACCCTTCCACCCTTTCTATCGAGAGAGCATGTTTCGCAGTCAGATGGCCTCGTTTCATTCTTAGCCGAGGAGTTTCCATTTTCTGAGACTGCCTTCTCCATGGGATTTCTGCCGAAGCTAAAAGAATGGAAATCTCTATAGCTATGGAAGCTTTCTGTTCTCCTTGCCCTGGCCAGCAGCGGGCTCTCTCGGTATGGCCTTACGGAGCCGTAAGTAGCAGCTTCATGAATTGTCTCATGGTGGAGTTGTAAACTGAAATATAAAGAGAATACAAATAACACACTTTTTTACATCCTCAAATAAAATGCAGAAGCTCTGACAATTTCAAGAGGATTCAATTAATGGTTAATTCGTGCTTTTCATGGAACGTGGAAAGCTGTTCAAAACCAGAGATATGTGGGAAAAAAATAATAACGTGTTGCTTCAACTAGATACTCTTTCTTTGCTGGAAAAAAAGTACAACAATCTCAAACTCACAATCACAACCATTTATGACCGGAAAACTAATTTATTAAGACATATTTAACTTCAGAATCCAAAAAGATACAGAGAAGAGCTGGGACTATAGGGGTTTTTCAGAGAGAGCCGAAATAGCTCCGAAATTGCACCGAACAGTGAATTTCCCCGTATGGTGCAATTTCGTGGCCATCTGACTATTCAAAAAGGAGGCAGTGTGACAAATATTGGCGAATTGCCAGCGAAATACGGTGCAGTTCTGCGGCAGTGAAATCCCCATAGAGGAGCAATGGTGAATATATTCAGAGAACACGAACAGCAAATGTCAGTGGAATACCCTGCTGTTCGGTGGTTTCATTCGACAGGTTTAGGGCCATATTACATAGTTGGTGCTAACTTAACCAGAGCTGTTGTAAACTTCCCAGAGCCATTATAGACTATGAAGGTTTTCAGTTTACAACTGCTCTGGTTAAGTTAGCACCAAGTATGTAATATGGCCCTTAATCAGGCGAATCCCATAGGTTTCAATGTAAAAAATATTCCCGTTTTTATTAAATATTTTTTAAACAGTTAATTCTTTTAGTTTGCAGCAAAAAGACTCTGGGCTCCATTAAGCTCTTCGCGTTAAAACGCGGGCGCAAGGGAGGAAAAACTGTGCCCGCAGTTTTCCCCTTTGCGCCCACGTTTTAACGCTGGATTACAATGCAGGTGCAAAAAAATGCTGCCTGCATTGTTTCCGAGCGTAAAATTCCAGTATGCTCGCAGCACCGTTGAGCGCAGCCGCGAGCATCCACTCGCTGGAGTCCATAGGACTCCATTGAGTTCCTCCCTGCCGGTCACTTGACCAGCCAGATCTCGCCTCGCGAGATCCGGCCGGTCGGCGTAGTGATATGCAGGGAGGGACTGGGGGGACTTTTTCCCCCAGTCTTTCCCTGCTTCCGCCGGCTGGAGGAGGCAGACAGAGCCGCGGGCCTCGCCGCGGGACAGAGGGTGAGTATAGGATTGTTTTTTATTTTTTAAGATTGGTGTTAACGGATTCCGGTTCTGCAGAATCCATTAACAGCAAGTCCTGGCTCTGGTTAACTTTTAGCTGACCAGAGCCGGACGGTAATCAGCGCTGGGACTTTGTAATCCAGCGCTGATTAACACTTTGCGCTCCCCATGTTAAACATAGGGAGCGCAAAATGCAGTAACCTCGCGCAGAGAAGCGCAAAGTACCAAACGCAAATGTGTTTTTTAACACGTTTGCGTTTGCTGCGGTATTTACCGCATATTACAATCCAAACGTTAATGCTGACGCAGGTGAGCGTTAACGTTTGCGTGAAGAGTGTAATAGGGCCCTCTATATTTTGTTTTAGGCATCTTTCGGCAAAATTTTTCCCCCGATTTTTATTAAATAGCGGGGTTTTTTTCTTTTCTTTAACAGACTTTTTTTTTATTATTATTCATGGGACCTTAGATTTTATTTTCAGGCACTTTCACCCAGTAGTTATTTTTGCAAACGCGTTTAAAAGTGGCAATGTTTTATTGTTTTTACCCCGTTCGGCGTCTTGTCAGCATTTACCGGCGGCTGGTCGGTGCTCTGTTCGGCGGGTCGTCGGCTTTATTCAGATGCGTTTGTTTTATTTTTGGCAGTTTTGCGGCAGATCGTCGGCTAATTTTGGATTCGTTCGGGGGTTTTGCAGTGTTTTTTTTTGGATGCTTCCCTGCACTTTGGGGACCCTAAGGTGAATGCTAAATTCACCGCAGGGGCGGGGAACGAAAAAGCACCGAACTTCTGGTGGAATTTCGGTGCTCTTTGAATAACCCTGTATGTGGACCTAACTAGGGACTTTATTAATCCAAATCACAACTGTGAGAATTTTTATGATCCTCATCATATGGATTAATAAAGGCAATCATTGGACTCGCGTAGTGACCACACTTCTCTTTAACTCTTCGGATTCCATGGGAGGGTGGCCACCTCAGTGAAGTGGTACCACCCCTAAAATGTAAATGCAGTCCTCAGCTCTTGAGTTGATATTTACCTTTGGCATCAATTCTCTAAACTCAGAATATTAATTGTTGGCATCACTGAGGTTTATAGTTACAATAAAAAAAACAATAATTAGGTGATTTGCTACATAAATAGTTGCAATCTGGCAAAATCAGCTTTGTTTTGATATTAACCCCATGAACAAAGATGGAGCAACTCAACTACATTTTTGGCTTTAATACCACAGTCTACAGTAAAGTTATAATATATAAAAAAATATTTATAAGAGAGAATGAAGGAATGGTAAATGAAGCAAATCTGATAAACAAGAAAACTAACAGCCTTTTGAATTAGTAGAAGGAATAGTTAATGGAGGAGAGGGGAAATTTAACCCTGTCAATTCTTCATAGATGTGGCTTCCTGCGATAAGGAGAAATAGGAAAAATACCCACACCTATGTCATTTTACATTACTTCACATTAAAATGTGTAAACTGACAAACAGGTATGAGGAGAGATTCAAACTGATGCCAATGTAGTTGCATTATACTCCAGCATTACAGTGGCAAAGGGGACTCGCACCAGTGGTTGATGCTTCCATTGGATTAAAGGGACACTATTCATCCTGACCACTTTATATAGTTTGTAGATGTGATATAGAAACACTTGTAAAACAGCAATTTACCTGGAGCTAGAGTCACGTAGACGGGTTTGGTGTACCACAGATGTGGCTGGACTGATGTTAGGGGTGGCACAGCGGGATGCGCTGAGGTCACACTGATCCAGTAACTTGAGTAGTTCTTCTTCTGTTGGACCACCGACTTCTTCAAATAAAAAAATGAATTGGAAAATTTAAGCAGACATTCATTCACTGGTCACTTTCCGTTCACACAGGACACATGCAAAAAACATACCTTTTTCTTCTGGTTTTGTCACCATGTCCATGGCTGTGGTCAGGTCCCACATTTGGATACTTCCATTTGAATGCCCGGTGAAGAGGTAGCGACGTGGACGGGAACCCATTCTGCTAGAACCCTCACACTCTCGGACAGTAAAGCATGAAATTGTAGTACAATCCACAGCCTGAATTTCACAGATTCTGCAAAATAAATATGTGAATGAATGAAAAACCAAATAAAACAGTGTCAATATGGCCAAGAAGGACATTAAGAAATGTAGGAAAACACAATTTCCTATGGCTACTTCTAAACATTGCTGTAAATTACCAAAGCGAATGTTGCTGTGATAAAACAAAATTTAATCTTTGTTGCATTTAAAAATTTGTTCTTTCTTTCTTGACCCTATGCCGCCATGTCCTTGGCCAACCTGTATCAGAGGATCCTTGGATGTGTCTGCTCTCCAAGTAAGAGTACATTGCTTTCCATGATATTGTTGGCCAGAGGGAAGGTCTTGGTGGTACATTGGCCCTCTCCAGACGTACCCTTCCTGCACCAGGTTCTTCTGAAGATCAGAGAACTCAAGACCATGGATGAGTTGACTCCAAAACACTCTCGAGTTATAGTGTGGCTACATAATGTGTCATAAGCTGAGGGTATACTTTCCATTTCTTCATTTTCAATTCATTTCCCCCTTCTCCCATGTCCTTGCCCTTTCCTAACCCCCCTCCCCATTTGTATGGTTACAAGTTTATTGAAAAAAAAGGTGCTGTTCATGTGTCCAGTTGAGCATGTATGCTTTGTATGTCTGTATAAAAGCGCTTACACTGACACCTGCAATAAACACAGTTAAATAAATAATAATTTTAAAAAAATCTGCTATGGGCCAGATTCAAAGCCTGGTGTAAACCTAACCAGAACTCTGATAAACGTAGTATCTCAGTAGCTTTTATGACTGGTAAGTCTACACCAGGCTTAGACTATAACGGTTTGATAGCTCATTTTCTTTTCTGACAGTGTCATCAGGAACCTTTTCTTAAAAAGGAGGAAAAAAGCCTATAACAAACCCAAATTACCTTTTTCCAGTAGAGGAAAGTCTTACAAATAACTTGTTCGTAATCGGGACTACTTTTTGGATAAAAACTTGCTGATCATCTCTTTCTCCAAAAGGCCCTGAGGACAAAACACATTATTTCAAAGATGGCAAATTATGGAATAAATCAAAAGCGTTGGAGTAAAAGGCAACTGTGATAACATTTAATACTAGGTCAGTGTAAAGGGAAACACACAAAACTCCATATACTAGGCTTAGTAACTAAAAATGGTTGATAAACCGGTGTATCAGACGCAATGGCGTATAACACACACCTTAATTTTAAGAAGGAAGTTTGCGTAAAAAGATCTTATATTTAAAATAAATGACTTGGGAGCTCTGAACATTTTATTTATTAATATTTATACCACTTATAAGGTAAATATGTAACATGTAAGTGTCAATCTTACCTCCCACTATGTCCCCAGTCCCATTCATTCTCCCACCATCTGCCCAGAGCATCCATCCAAACCCACCATCTCTCTAAAGCCATTCATCCACTCCATCCCCATTTATCCCCCATCTCTCCAGAATTCATACATTTCGTCATCTTTCTTCCCCCAACTCTGGCACTCGGCGGCTGGCTATACTAAGCCTCACTCGCAGTTTCGCTTGCTAACAGGCATTGAATCCTCCTTCACGTTGTGCCCTCTCACCTTTTGTGCGCAGCTTGAAGGAGTTGAAGGTGATGTCTTACGGAGTTGAGTGGGAAAGCACAAGGCCAGCAGAACCACAACGGAGACGTATTGGTCCTCAGTGTCCTTTAATCTACGAACAGAGAGGTCCTTGCTATCCTCTCCATCGTGAGATGTGGGGCAAGTATTTGATTGGGGCTATTTATTTTTTGTTTTCAGTGTTAAGTGTTTTTGCTGCTGAAAGCAAGAATAACAAGCAAACTTGGAATTGTTATTCTCCAGCTGCCTGCATATTAGCGCCTGCTGTTATAATAGTCACCTATGTCGTTTCCGGATGAATAGCTCCCATGGCTTTCAGTTTCCTCCAAAGACAAGATTTTGAAAGATGCAAGAGGAGTAGAGCCCGGCTGTGTGGAAATCATTCCTCTGAAACGGGTGACTGTCCATGTCCTGACGTGATTATTATCAGCGCACACTGCAGGATTACACGGATTAAAACACTGTAACATGTAAAATAAAGATTGTAAACACAAGAAATAGACAATGTTAAAACACCTTCCACTATAAAGCCATTACAATAACCGAATACAAGAATTAATGACACCTAGCAATGCACCCAACAAGTACAACAAGATGAATCCCCCTTAGAAGAAAAAAAGCCACGCACACAAACACACACACATATATATATATACACGGCGCACTCACACTTCATGCAGGGGTGCCACGAGTGTCCGATGAATTTTGGATTATAGCGTGACAGACATGTGTTGACTTAGAGCTTTTCAAAGTTAATCAGTCACACACAGGGATCATCGATTGTCTGTCAGTCGGGGGCAATGACCGTGGATAATCAATCTTGCAGGCGATCTGTGGGTTGTTTGATTTTTTTTTTTAGATTATATGGAGAAGTTGTGGATTATCAATCACTAAAACAGATTGCCCGTTTCTACAGATTAATACCCTATGGTTTGTCTGGTTATTACAGTGGAAAAAAGTGGATAATCTAGTTTAGAGATAGATTTTTGGGGGCTCAAAAAGCAGATATAGTTTACATTGCCGGATCGCCAGATTGTGTGTTGATGTTTATTTTCTGCTCCAGAATAGTTTTAGGTTTTACTTATGAAGAAAAAAGATGTTGTAATAAAGTGACAAATAGGAAACAAAGATTTCAGACAGAAGCGGCAATTATAGACGCTCCATTGCTGATAAATCCCACAGCGAATGCAAAACCGACATGGTTTAATTGGTACATCATCGATGACTCGGGGCTGCAAAATTCAGAGGTCATTCCATTTTATAAACTCTGTATTCTCTTGTAAATAGCAGCTAGGAAGATCAAGTCTTCATTACCTAGGATAAACCTGACAATATAGACAATTACACAGCAAACAGATTTGTTTATTTATTATTTCGTGATAGTGGAGCAAAGATCTAAATGAGGAGCAAGCATCACAGTAGACAGAGAAAAAAATGGTCAGCGCCCAAACTTGTACCGCCACCAGTCTCCTGATGCTATCCCAGATTTTTAGAGGGTTCCCCCAAAGGGAGGAAGCAGAAATGCAGTGTAGCTGCTCAGCTCCTGCTTCGGCTTTGAAGGTTGGCGGCGAACTCCGGTGGCTCCACGTTTTTATTATAATTTTATTATTTTATGTTTTATTAAAGAATTTTTAAACTTTATGTTTGCAAGTTGGTCCCTATGTCCTGGAACTCGTTGGGGTTTTCGTGGATTAGACCCATTAAACAAATCCACAGGCGACACTACCTAGAGCTGGTCGAAGCTCCAACGAATGTGAGTTGACACTCTATTCAAATAATTGTATATATGAGCTGGTAGATCTGCACAAGAGAGTTCTCCTGTTTTTATGTTTCCTCCTATATCTGAGGTTAAGAGCTACCGATTTGGGAAGGTGTGGGTTACCTTCAGAATAAGAAGAAAAAGAACCCAGGGGCGTCCACCCACTTAGAGCCAGTGATAGGGCTCTATATTTGTGAGTGGAACCGTTATATATTATAATATCAACATTTTAATTATTACACTCTGCACTATCATGTTTTTTGCTTCCTTTTATATAATTACCCATGTGGATGATGTAAATTATGAGAACCATCTGAATCCTGAGAGCGACTAACATCGCGCAGACAGACAGACAGACCTTTTCTGGATCACCATTGAATGACAATACAAAAACTATATGAGCCAAACCTGATACGAGATGTTTCTCTGACAACATGATCTTTGTAACAGGACTTCGATGAACTGTAAATGTCTGGAAGAGCTGAGGTCCAGAACCAACGGTCTCTGGATGCTGTACAATCACTCTCACAGCCCCAGAACTTGTGCCGTAAGCAATCTCAATCCAGTTCCCACTGACACCTAGGAAAAAAGATGTGAGGGTGTGAGCCATGTACCTGGAAAGTGTCCTTGTAACTATAATTATAAACCTGTAGTTACAATTCATCAGTTCATCACATTATTGGGTAAGAAGAAAAACGACCAATTAAAGGAGAGAGAATGGGTGAGATTCACCAAGCGTTGATATGGGCCCAATGCGTTCTGATATCAACACAAAGCTGCTCACCTAATACATGGTGCGTCAGATTGCATTGCAAATGGATGTTACAGGGGTCATAGGGAGATGAATTTTTTTGTTTAATTAATTCCCTTTTTACTATTAATTTACACACAAACACACAGTCTGTGGGGTACACAAGGGTATTTCACCAATATAACATGACGGGCGAGCAATAACTCTCACCAGGCAGTTACTTAAGTTTACGGTAGGCAGGCAATGGGATTTTTTTCTATTATTTGTCAAGCATTGCACACTTAGGCTCGGGTCAGACGAGCGCTTTCTGTGCGGACTGTGCATCCATGCACAACTGACGTACTTTCTGACTGACGACAAGGTAGTGGCCACACAGTCTGTTTTTTTTGACTGATGTAGCAGGGAAAATAAATTAATATGAATTAATTTGATGATGCCATTTTGCCCATCAAGTATAGGAGCTCACACAGTTCACCTGTGCAAGTACCTATACCTGTAACAGGCAATATAACGTGGATATTGGGTGGGCTTGAATTTGGCTTTTTTTGCAGTGGTGTGACCAATCACAAGAAAAAAGTAAGATAAACCTGTCTAAAAAAGATAACTGCCTCTAAAGAAGAGGAAGGCCTTTAAAGAAGACGGGGTAATTTTTACAAACCAGTAAGAACAGGTTTACAAGTGTTTTCTAAATATTAACAAAATTCTTAGCACAATGAGAAGGGCTAGCTGCTCCAGTGACCTGCTCTGCGGAGAGTCCCTGCTCAGGTCTCCCAAGCTTTCAGCTCGATGGTGCCATTTAAAGAAATCACATTACCATATGTAAATCAGCATGATATCAGCCAGAAAGGGCGGCCAGAGCTGAAATGCCAAAGACGTCTCCTCTGCACAAGAGATACTGCAACCTTTGACAATCATTCCCAGGACTCACACGCAACTAGGGCCCCATCACCTCCTTAACGCTAGCTTTCGCATAAATGAGCGTTAGCGATCGGGAGGTGATCTTTGCAGCATGCTAACGGGATAAAAAACCCATTAGCGAATCGGTATTCGTGCTTTTTAGCGCAAACTTACTGTGCTTTGCGCTCCCTATGCTTAACATGGGGAGCGCAAAGAGTAAGCAAAGAGTAATTAGCGTTAGAATTACATTGTCCTAACGCTAATTACAAACTGCTGACGCTAATGAAAAACGCTTGCTACAGCTGGTGCTAACAGATTACATTTTTGCAAAATCAATTAGCACCAGCTGAAAACCTCCCCAAAAAATCAAATTGCTCACCTCTCATCCCGCGGCCAGATCCATCACTTCTGGCCGCCGGGAGCAGAGTGAGACTGGGTGAAAAGAGTCCCCAGGCTCCCTCTGCGATCACTCCACAGACCTGCAGGATCTCGAAAGAGCCCAGTCATGTGACCCAGCAGCAGAAGCCTCCATGTAGTCCTATGGACTCCATGGAAGGGATACTCAGGATGGTGCTTTAGTCCTGCCCGAGCATCCAGGAGGCTAACGGCCGCTACGGGCAGGCTGCTGGGATCAGCGTCTGCCCTGTAATCTATTGGTAAAACAGGGACGCCAAGGGGAGATTTACGAGCGTTAATTTTTCCCCTTAGCGTCCCCGTTTTAGCTTAGGGCCCTTTGTGTTTTTGCCTTTTTTCGGAGACCTCACAAACCTTGTTAATATTAGTAACCTTTCCAGAATGAACGTTACTGCTGATTCAAGGAAGTTATTCTCTTTGTCAAAAAAAAATTAATTTTTTATGCCCTTTTGAGATAACATTAAGGCTAGGGTCAGAGTGGGGCAGTCGGAACGCGCGTGCAGGCGCACTAAATCACGGCGGCAGTAGCAGCACATAACGGCCAATGACGGCCAATATACGCAGTACGTGCGTACAAAAGTGCGCCGACACCACGCAACCGGCAAATGAACGCATTTTTCTCAGAACGTGAAACCGCTGCTACAGACGTACAGAGTGCGCTGCGGCCGCATGGCAGCGTGTGTGCGTGATTAGGAGACGTCAGACGCTGCTAGTGTGCGCCTACATAACGTTCAAACAGCCGGATTTCCCTAGAATTGCGTTGGTGAGTACCTGCGACTGTGCGACTGTGGTCGTCTGACCACTTAAGCGTATTCCGTGAAAAAATGCGTGCGCACGCATCGACGTACATTTTGACGGTGGCCGCAGAAAATGCGCTCATCTGTCCCTAGCCTAAGAGGTTACATTCAATTGATAGTTTCCACAGAAATCTGAGCGTGCCCATATTATTATTATTCTTTATTTATAAAGCGCCAGCATATTCCGCAGCGCTGTACAATAAGCACAGTATAGACAGGGTTACAATACATTGAACAACATTTGACAAACAGTACAGGAGGAGATGAGGGCCCTATTCCCGTAGGAACTCACAATCTAGGAGGGTTGGGGTTGGAAACAGGAGGAGAGGACTGTAAGGTGAGAGTGATTGATGGTTGTGTCAGTGAGTTGGGTGGTAGGCTTCCCTAAATAGGAATGTTTTCAGGGAGCTTTTGAAGGAAGAGAAGTTAGGGGAAAGTCTGACAGTACGAGGGAGAGCGTTCCAGAGAGTGGGGGCTGCGTGTGAGAAGTCCTGCAGTCTATCATGGGAAGAGGTGATGCGGGGAGAAGTTAGGCGCAGGCCCATAGCGGGAACTCTAAAGTAGCTCCCCCTATGTTTTGGATACTGTTAAACGCACAGCTTTTTGATCTGACCTCTGTGCTTAGCTGCTTTATATACTTATCAACGTGGTTGCACATTCAACAGGTTTTTTCCGGCAGTTACATTTTCCTTCATTCAGAAATCATTTATTTCTGATGAGCCTCTACTCCTCACGTTCTACTTACTGGTCTTTGGGGTGAGGTAGACACTTAAAGCAGTGATCGCATCATTTGAAGGATCGTGATACAATTCAGTCACAAGTAGATCATTATCTTTCATTCTTAAGGGGAATTTCTGCATATCTATTAAAAAAGAGAAAACTGATGACTTTACAATCTTTGTATAAATAAAGGAAAACATGTAGAAGATAACAAAAAAGTTTTGATTCAGGAAAAAAGTGCAGACACATACAGGGCTCTATTACACGGTTTGCGCAAAAATGCAAACGCATTAACGCGAGGGGCAAACCCTTGGCGCTGAACGTTGTATTACGACGTTCGCGCTTACGATGCGCTTTAAAGTCTAACTCGAGTGACCCTGCGCGAACGCAGGTTCGTGCGCGCATCCCATACTTAACATTGTGAGCGCAAATGCGTTCGTGCGCTGGTACGCGATGGTATTACAATCGATGCCCAACTTTTTACGAACGCCGTTTGCGCGCATAATTTTAACGTCTTTTAAAAGCTGGTGGTAACTGCAAATCTGAATGTTCTGGCCGAAACCAAATACACCAGCACGGAAAAAAAAAATACAGCACAGTACAGATACACATTCTACATATACCCAAACAATAAAATTGAGTGGTTGTGCGTGTTTTTTTTATTGCTGCAGCATATATACTCAGATTGATTTTGACAGGCGCAAAAATGGAACGGGAGAGAATTGTGGTTCTTAATTCTGATTGGCTGATTCGCGTGAAAAAACAGTCTGCCCACAAATTTCTGCGTGCAACGTTAATGCGCACACGTTTTTTACGCAGGATATTTTTTGACGGATGAAAAAATGCACTCAGATCGTAATACCTGTGTTTATTTAGGCGCGTTAACATTTAACGCTGTGCGGGAAAAAAAATGTGCTGCGCATACGAATTTGCACGGAGAATGTAATAGAGCCCATACAGTACATACATACAGTCAAGGCCGAAATTGTTGGCACCCCAGAAATTTTTCCAGAAAATCAAGTATTTCTCACAGAAAAGTATTGCAGTAACACATGTTTTGCTATACACATGTTTATTCCCTTTGTGTGTATTGGAACAAAACAAAAAAAGGGAGGGAAAAAAAGCAAATTGGACATAATGTCACACAAAACTCCAGAAATGGGCTGGACAAGATTATTGGCACCCTTTCAAAATTGTGGATAAATAAGATTGTTTCAAGCATGTGATGCTCCTGTAAACTCACCTGGGGCAAGTAACAGGTGTGGGCAATATAAAAATCACACCTGAAAGCAGATAAAAAGGAGAGAAGTTCACTTAGTCTTTGCATTGTGTGTCTGTGTGTACCACACTAAGCATGGACAACAGAAAGAGGAGAAGAGAACTGTCTGAGGACTTGAGAACCAAAATTGTGGAAAAATATCAACAATCTCAAGGTTACAAGTCCATCTCCCGAAATCTAGATTTGCCTTTGCCCACAGTGCGCAACATTATCAAGAAGTTTGCAACCCATGGCACTGTAGCTATTCTCTCTGTGGGTGGACGGAAGAGAAAAATTGATGAAAGGTTGCAACGCAGGATAATCCGGATGGTGGATAAGCTGCCCCAAACAAGTTCCAAAGAAATTCAAGCTGTCCTGCAGGCTCAGGGAGCATCAGTGTCAGCGCAAACTATCCGTCGACATTTAAATGAAATGAAACGCTATGGCAGGAGACCCAGGAGGACCCCACTGCTGACACAGAGACCTAAAAAAGCAAGACGACAGTTTGCCAAAATGTACTTTAAGAAGCCAAAATCCTTCTGGGAAAATGTCTTGTGGACAGATGAGACCAAGATAGAGCTTTTTGGTAAAGCACATCATTCTACTGTTTACCGAAAATGGAATGAGGCCTACAAACAAAAGAACACCGTACCTACAGTGAAATATGGTGGAGGTTCAATGATGTTTTGGGGTTGTTCTGCTGTCTCTGGCACTGGGTGCCTTGAATGTGTGCAAGGCATCATGAAATCTGAGGATTACCAAAGGATTTTGGGTCGCACTGTAGAGCCCAGTGTCAGAAAGCTGGGTTTGCGTCCGATATCTTGGCTCTTCCAGCAGGACAATGACCGCAAACATACATCAATAAGCACCCAGAAAACAAAGCGCTGGAGAGTTCTGAAGTGGCCAACAATGAGTCCAGATCTAAATCCCATTGAACACCTATGGAGAGATCTTAAAATTGCTGTTGGGAAAAGGCGTGCTTCCAATAAGAGAGACCTGGAGCAGTTTGCAAAGGAAGAGCGGTCCAAAATTCCGGGTGGGAGGTGTAAGAAGCTTATTGATGGTTATAGGAAGCGACTGGTTTCAGTTATTTTTTCCAAAGGGTGTGCAACCAAATATTAAGTTAAGGGTGCCAAGAATTTTGTCCAGCCCATTTTTGGAGTTTTGTGTGACATTATGTCCAATTTTTTTTTTTCCTCCCTTTTTTTGTTTTGTTCCAATACACACAAAGGGAATAAACATGTGTATAGCAAAACATGTGTTACTGCAATACTTTTCTGTGAGAAATACTTGATTTTCTGGAAAAATGTCTGGGATGCCAACAATTTCGGCCATGACTGTATATATATATATTTTTTTCTTACTTTTCCTCACCTATGTAATATATTGATCCGTTGTTGCATCCCAAAAGGAGGAAAGACCCGGCTGTATCATAACTGGTAATAGGAACAACATCTTGAACCTAAGAAGAATGGAAAATGGTCACAATGTGTCGCTGAATAAGGAAGGACTGAGCTACTTCACAACATCAGCACAATTAAGCATGGTGATCTCTTAGCTAATAAAGCCCTTGCAGTGTGACCCATGAGTCCTGTGATCTACTGGTGTCTGTTAGGAAAGACAAGGAATGGTCAGGAAAATAATATTTAGTCCAGACATTAAGGGCCCCATTAGTTAACACTAACGTTAGGGCTCAGTTGTGTCAGTGTTAACGTTAGCTTTAGTAGCCCTAGCGCAAGCCGAATATATTACATTCCAAACGCTAACAAGTTTAAAAACCCGTTAGCAATTCGGAGATTGCACTTTTCAGCGTGAGTTTATGGTAATTTGCGCTCCCTATGCTCAACATGGGGAGTGCAAAGAGTTAACTAGCGTTAGGATTACAAAGACCTAACGCAAATTACGCCCCACTGCAGGTAACTCAGAAGTTACCCACAGCTTGGAGTTGGTGCTAACGGATTCCGCTTCTGCAGAATCAGTCAGCACCAGCGTAAAATCCCCCCAAAAATCAAATACTCACCTTTCATCCCGCAGCGAGAACGGTGGTTCGATCCACAGCTTCTAGCCATCGGGAGTACAGTGAGACTGGGGGGGAAACGTCTCCCTCTGCTATCACTCCGCCGACCTGTAGGATCTCGCAAGAGGAGAGATCCTGCAGGTCATGTGATCCGGCAGTCGATGCTTCAATGGAGTCTTATGGACTCCATGGAGGGGAGCTCGCGGCGGCGCTTAGCGCTGCCTCGAGCATCCTGAGGCTTAGCGCTGTGTTAGGGGGCAGGCTGATGATTTAGCGCCTGCCCCGTAATATGTAATTCTGCCCTACATTTTTTGTCAATTTTTATGGCATAAAGACCAATATTTTAGCAATCTCCCATTACTGGGTTATTTCCCAAAATGCCGTAAGTGTGGTTCTATGTTACACGGTTATTGTAGGTCTGTGTGAAAGAATCCTACAGATACCTCTACATCCACTGCATCACAGAAAAACTTAAATCTGAATATATGGGGCAGGATTTTTCACGTAGGTTATCTAACAATGTTCATGTCGGAGATAACAATAGATTGTGAATGAAGTCAACATGCAGGATTAAAGCAGTTGACGTGATCGCGGAGGTCCTAGTTCACGTAAGTGATTTAAATTCCAGGACTGTACCAGCTGCTTTATAAATTTGTTTAAAATGTCATAATCCACATTAAATGTGCTGTCGCACAATGTGAATGAAAACCAGTGATATGAAAGCTTTTCTATGGTATGGCTGGCATGTGAAAGCGTGTGAAGAGCCGTCAATGGGAGGTTTTCCTGCTCCCCACAAGCTAGTCACAGACTGCCGACGGGGACGCTGGTGTGTTAACGTGAATACGAATGTGCCTAGTATCCCAAAGTAGGGGCAAAGGTTTGAGAGGATGAGCACAGGAGGAACGGGACACACGCAAGCTGCCCTCATTTCATTCCGACATGTATGTAATCATCAACACCGGTGATGGGTAAGATTTGGTATATGGCATTCCGCGGTCAGATATAGCACTTACATATATATCTGTGATTATTTAAATCATGTGACTTAATAAGACACTGCAGGGAATGTGATCCTCTCCACGACAGGTTCATTTTAAACTCTAACATTAAATCTTCACTGACCTGCCAGTGTTGAGTGACTGCGTTCCACACGCCAACTTTCCCTGTGTGACTGGTAGCCACCAACTGGTTCCCGATGAAGAAAAGCGCATCCACTGGCACTCCCAGACTGAACACCCCTACCATCAGCAACACAAAAAAAGATTCATCAGAACGGATGCAGAGGACAACGGAAAGAGATTAGCAGAGTCCAGAACCTACATCAACGGCTTAATATCAAGTGAAAAGGGTTGGGTAATATCTGAAAACAGAATCTCAGGGAACACAAAAACTTTAAATAAAAGGAGTTATTCGAATTAGTAAAAAAAATGCACAAACTGATACACAAAATATAAAACAATCTCTGATGAATCTCGTATTAGAAGAAATGTACGCTGGCCAGAGTTTCAATTCAGTTGGTTAAGACTTGAAAGGCACCGATTTCTGAAATATAATAAAAAAAAAAGCTAAATGGCAAGAAGGGAACCAGGAAGTAGGACGTTGCGATCGCACGGAGGAGAATGAGATCGCAGAGGTCAGCAAAGGATAAAGGTAATGTAACCAGCCCGAATGTGGCTCGGGGTTACCGCTTTCAGAATTGAAAGTTAACCCCGAGCCACAATCAGGGTTACCGCCAGGGAGGTTAAAAAAAAATTACTTCTATTCTTCGTTTCTACATACAATTACTTCATAAAAAGAAAAACAACAGCATGTGTTTTATAAGGTGGTTATGTTTGTAATGCACAAGTAATCTAGTTACAGCTTATGTAAGTGGTAATGTCCCTTTAAGAAGAAGAAAACTGATACCAGGCTGGACTATAAAGCTGTAGTAGGGCTTCCTGGCCAGAAGGTGGCGTCTTCTGCACGTCACTTAACGCGTACATTTGGAAATATGCTTTTCATATTAAAGTCCATATTTGAAGCAACCTGTCAATGTATGTATGAGGCAAATGTGTTTTCCCATAAACCCAGTGTCCTGGTAGTGATTTAATAAAAAACAACTTGGCAGAGAAAGGGTTAATACCGATGTACTAGGAGCTCACCCCATATGTCTGACATTATGAAACATCCACAAGTGCACAACAGTATTCTAGCAATCACAAAAAACTTTGTGTGGTTCTAAGCAAAAACGCTTTGAAATGTGCCTGGATCCCGCAGCACAGACACAAGGATTCGATTTTGGGTTTTTTGTAGCCTAGAAAATATACATTTATGAACTTGTCCACACGCAAGTATATACTCTGCTTTCCTTTAAATTAGAAAAAATGCTCGGTAGGAGAGAGAATCCAGTGACAGTCGAGAAGTGCGTTCCTGCAATATATCTAAATCACGAGAAATGCTTAATCAGTAACGAGCAATTAAAAACAAAATCAAAACGCACAATCCAATATTTAGTGCAGGAGGAGACAGCGTGGCAATGACATGCAGGCAATAATAAAAACAGAAACAAGTAGAATTGATTACTCCAGAGAAGGATGAAGTTCGGGGAAATCAAAGACGACAGCTTGAATGGTCTGAAGGAATTTAAAGTGTCACTCCTGCTTAGGCTCAACAATCTTGACTGTTATCCACAGGGAGGGAGATGGTATAAGTAATGACATATTCCTGTCTTAAGGGTCCCTCTCCGTAAAATACTGCTTATAGCAGCAATCTGGTAGTGGTGTCTTCAGTAAGTAATATTGAAGGTACAGCAGCCTAGGGGACAGTTCTATCACGCAGATGCCAGGCTCTGTAATTTTCTTTAGATGGTGTTACCGAGGTCTGAAGTGTTTGTAACAACAAATTGTTTCTTTTACAGGGTACGAACAAAAGCGCACCTCTAATCCCAAACCGTCACGTGCAGCCGCTACAATCCATCACAAAAAAAAAAAAAAAAAACAGCACTTGATTATTAGATAAAAAGTGGAAACCTAATTCCAGCGGATACAGTTTCTTTCGTATCTGTCTGGTGTCCAGGAAACAGATCACAGCTCCTCATCGCAACATATAGCAATGCTTTCTTTTGACTTTTTACAAGCTGTTAGTATGGGTATATACATATATATATATATATACACACGTGCGCTCCCACAAAGGCTAGTGATGTGACTGCTCACGATATGGATACAAAAAGCAGGCAAGTGTAACTGTTTATCTACAGGTTAAAGGTACCACTCACCATGCCAGCCATGGGAACATGTGTAATCAGAAGCGATTGTGCAAAGTTCCACATGAATAAAAAAAGGATAAACATATTTATAAACACTTTCTGTAAAGGCGATATTGTTCTGAGGAGCAATGGCAGCACATCAAAAGCTTGTGGGCATATATTTTATATATTTATGAAGAGAGGTGTAGCAGATCTCTATCAGGGTTATTCAGAGAGAGCCGAACTGGCCCCGAAATTGCACTGAACAGTGAATCTCCCCGTACGGTGCAATTTCGTGGCCTATTCAAAACCTGGGACTTCGCCAAATATTGGCGAATTGCCAGTGAAATATGGGTGATCTTCGGCAGCAGTGACATCCCTATAGAGAAGCAATGGCTAATCTATTCAAAGAACACCGAACAGCAGAGAAATGTCAGTGAAATGCCCTGATGTTCAGTGGTTTCATTCGACAGGTTTAATCTGGTGAATCCCATATGTTTCAATGTAAAGAATATTCCCGTTTTTATTCAATATCTATTAAACGGTTTATTCTTTTAATTTGCTGCAAAATGACTGCATATATTTTTTTGGGAAAAAAAAATGTTTCCAATGTTTTTTTAACCTCCCTGGCGGTTTTCTCGAGTGTGGCTTTGGGTTAAATTTCACTGCTGAAAGCGGTAACCCCGAGCCACACTTGGGCTGGATATATACCTGTCCCTGCACTCCCTCGCTGACCTCCTGCAATTGCATTCTCCTTCGTGCAATCGTGGCGTCCTGCTTCCTGGTTCCCTTCTTGCAAGAAGGGAACCAGGAAGCACCAATCGGCCAAAGGAGAATGTGACAGCGGGCACAGCGAGGGAGCGCAGGGACAGGTAATGTATCCAGCCCGAGTGTGGCTCGGGGTTACCGCTTTCAGCATTGAAATTAAATCTGAGCCACACTTGAAAATTGCTAGGGGGATAAAAAACATTGTTCTGCTTCTGACATATAAAATATGTCAGAATCGGAACGCCAGGGAGGTTAAATAGCATTTTTTATCCTGTAACAGACCTTTTTCTTATAATTCATAGGACCCCATATGTTAATTCCAGACATTTTCGTCCAGTAGTGTTTTTGCAAACAGAGTTTAAAATTGTAAAAGTTTCAATCGCTAATTTTATTTTTCTTTTACCCCGTTCGTCGGCTTGTCGGCTTTTTCCGGTGGTTGGTCGGCGCTGTGTTCAGCGGATCGTCTGATTTTTTGAACGCATTCGGTGCGTACGTTCAGCTGCTTTTCTTCGGCGTTTCGAATCGCTCCGATTTTTCCGGATCGTATCGGCGATTTTTCTGATCTGTTCGGCAGTTTTTCCCTGCACTTTGCGGACCCTGCGGGGAATGCAGAATTCACTGCAGGGTCGGGGAATTTGATTCCGAGAAGTGCAGGGAACAAAAGAGCACTGAAATGTCTTATGTTTGTCCTCTACTATCAGGGTTATTCAGAGAAAGGTGAAAACCAGGAGAACTGGCAAGAGAAGAGAGCAATCTAGACCAAATAGATTTGGAAAGTGAGATGAATGGGAGAATTTTTCTGGTTTGGCTATTTTGACCTAGAATTTTCAGTTCTCCAGTCATTCCAGAGTCTCCTGAGTTTCACCTTTCTTTGAATAGACCTGTATGTATTTTGAACCTTGCAGCAAGTTAGAATACAAACCCCCCCCCCCCTGGAAAACCCAATAAAAAAGATATTAGCATTTTTGTGAGTATTACTTGGCCACGTAAAGCTGTGAGAGTAACATCTTATGAGAGTCAAGAAAAAAAATGGTTTAGACAGCACTCACTGACGGACAGATCCGCTACACGGTGCACTTGATACTGGGATTTTACCATATCCAGAATGAAGCCCTAAACACCAAAACGTGCCAGGACTCCTGAGCTCTGTTGACGTGTCTTTTTTATTAGATACTTTACACTAGGTGTCAGCAACCATTGCCCTCCAGACGTTTTGGAACTATATTTCCCATGAGATTGTGCCACCCTAATAAGTGGCTGAGCATCAAGAGAGTTGTACCCATGCTTTACATACTAAGATACTGGTAATGTATCAGTTTAGTGGCTATTATCAAGCCAACAAAAGCCAGGAGGTTGAAACGTTGCAGGTATGCTAGTGTGTAAAGCACCTAATAAAAAGGCAGTTCGGAGCCCATGTGTGGTGATACTCCTTTTCCGTGGAAACAATATACGGTCACCGTCTTCAATAATTGACATAATTGTAAAGGTGAAAGTTTGAAAATGTGCGTAAGAGAATTTAACTTACCGATTTCATTCCCGCTGCTCCCATCCTGAATGCTCCACAGAATGATGCTGCTTTCTGATGCGACAGCGACCATCTTGTCCTTGTCGCCGTGTGGACCTCCAACCACCTTTGCATTAAGGGCCACACGTTCTATAGTCCAGTTTAGGTAAGGGCTTGAGAAGACTTGCTGCCAGCCAGAAGATTCCTTTATCCTGCAACGAGGAATGAGGATCAACACCTATGAGACATGTCCATTATGTTTTATAAACATTTATGCATAGGTTAAATATGGGTCATTCAAAGGTTAAAGTAGACAATGCCTACCAATGCCTACTCCCACTTAATATTTTTATTTATGAATATTATGGCATCCTATGCTTATATTATATTCATACATGTACACTCACCGGCCATTTTATTAGGTACACCTGTTGAATTATTATTAATCTTTATTTATTAAGCACCAGCATATTCCACAGCGCCGTACAATAGACAGGGTTACAATACACTGAACAACATTTTGACAAACAGTACAGGAGGAAACGAGGGCTCTATTCCCGTGGGTACTCACAATGTTGAAGGGTTGGGGGTGGAAACAGGAGGAGAGGACTGCAAGGTGAGAGTGACGGACTGCAAGGTGAGAGCAACGGACTGGAAGGTGAGAGCAACGGACTGGAAGGTGAGAGCAACGGACTGGAAGGTGAGAGCAACGGACTGCAAGGTGAAAGCAACGGACTGCAAGGTGAAAGCGACGGACTGCTAGGTGAGAGCGACGGACTGCAAGGTGAGAGCGACGGACTGCAAGGTGAGAGCGACGGACTGCAAGGCGAGAGCGATGGACTGCAAGGTGACAGTGATGGACTGCTAGGTGAAAGTGATGGACTGCAAGGTGAGAGTGATGGACTGCTAGGTGAAAATGATGGACTGCAAGGTGAGAGTGATGGACTGCAAGGTGAGAGTGATGGACTGCAAGGTGAGAGTGATGGACTGCGAGGTGAGAGTGATGGACTTCAAGGTGAGAGTGATGGACTGCTAGGTGAAAGTGATGGACTGCAAGGTGAGAGTGATGGACTGCAAGGTGAAAGTGATGGACTGCTAGGTGAAAGTGATGGACTGCAAGGTGAGAGTGATGGACTGCAAGGTGAGAGTGATGGACTGCTAGGTGAAAGTGATGGACTGCAAGGTGAGAGTGATGGACTGCTAGGTGAAAGTGATGGACTGCAAGGTGAGAGTGATGGACTGCTAGGTGAGAGTGATGGACTGCAAGGTGAGCGTGATGGACTGGTTGCGTCAGTGAGTCGGGTGGTAGGCTTCCCTAAACAGGAATGTCTTAAGGGAGCATTTGAATTGCTTGTTAACACACATTGCTAATCGGCCAATCACATGGCGGCAACTCAATGCATTTAGGCATCTAGACGTGGTGAAGAAGAGTCGCTGAAGATCAAACCAAGAATCAGAATGAGGAAGAAAGGGAATTTAACCTCCCTGACGGTATTCCCGAGTGTGGCTCGGGGTTAACTTTTTGTGCCGAAAGCGGTATCCCTGAGCCACACTCGAGCTGTATACTTACATGTCCGGCGTCCCTCGCTGATCCCGCAGTCTCCTCCAGCTGCTCGCAAAGTCACACTGCCTGGATGTCTTCTGGCGAGGAGTGAAACCAGGAAGTGTGATGTCGCGATCAGCTGCAGTGTGACTGCGGGGACAGCGAGGGAGCGCAGGACATGTAAGTATTGGCCCGAGTGTGGCTCGGGGATACCACTTTCAGTATTGAAAGTTAACCCCCAAGTCACACCGCTAGGGGGCCAAAATAAATAGGACCGGACATACAAAATATGTCAGCATCGGACCGCCAGGGAGGTTAAGGTGACTTTGAACGTGGCGTGGGTTGTTGGTGCCAGACGGGTTGTTCTGAGTATTTCAGAAACTGCTGATCTACTGGAATTTTCTTGCACAACCATCTCTAGGGTTTAGAGAATGGTCCGAAAGAGATCCAGTCAGAGGCAGTTGTGTGGACGAAAATGCCTTGTATGATGTCAGAGGTCAGAGGAGAATAGGCAGACTGGTTTGAGATGATAGAATGGCAGCAGTAACTTAAATAACCACTGGTTACAAGCAAGGTCCACAGAATACCATCTCTGAAAGCACAACACATCCAACCTTGAAGCAGATGGACTACAGCAGCAGCAGACCACACCGGGTGCCACTCGTGTCAGCTAAGAACAGGAAACTGAGGCTACAATTCACACAGGTTCACCAAAATTGGACAATAGAAGATTGGAAAAAACATTGCCTGGTCTGATGAGTTTCAATTTCAGCTACAACATTCAGATGGTAGGGTCAGAATTTTGTGTACACAACATGAAAGCATGGATCCATCCTGCCTTGAATCAATGTTTCAGACTGGTGGTGTAATGGTGTGGGGGATATTTTCTTGACACACTTTGGGCCCCTTAGTACCACTTGAGCATCGTTTATCACCACAGCCTGAGTATTGCTGCTGACCCCGGCCACCCCTTTATGACCACAGTGTACCCTGTATCTTCTGATGGTTACTTCTAGTAGGATAATGCACCAGGTCACAAAGCTCAAATCATCTCACACTGGTTTCTTGAACATGACAATGAGTTCACTTTACTCCAATGGCCTCCACTGTCTCCAGATCTCAATCCAATAGAGCACCTTTGGGATGTGATGGAACGTGAGATTCGCATCATGGATCTGCAGCCGACAAATCTGCAGCAACTGCGTGATGCCATCATGTCAATATAAACCAAAATATCTGAAGAATGTTTCCAACACCTTGTTGAATCTATGCCACGAAGAATTAAGGCAGTTCTGAAGGCAAAGGGGGTCCAACCCGGAGTAGCAAGGGGTACCTAATAAAGCGGCCGGTTCGTGTATATAATGCTTTCTCTTGTATGTATGTATGTTTGCGCGTGCATTTGTATACATGGGGGGGGGGTCATGCGAAAAATAATAATAAAAATCACAAAACAGCTATCAAAAGCAGAATTTAAGCACGCGTTTGTACGTGAATCTAGTAGAAAGCGAGTTACATTTCTTGAAACGCTCCTTTCTGGTTGAATGAACAGCTTATGCAACTTGCCAAGATGTGAGGATATACTTGGACAGTGTCCATAGCAGGGATAACAAGTTGCAAATACGGAAAATACAGAAGCCATCTCATTACCATTTGCATTCTTTATAAATGATCTGCGATCAGATTATATCAGGGATTACCCTCCACTCCTCCATATCTTACATTTTGTTAACGCTAGAGTTTTATTTCCCTGTATCAGTGTTTCCCAAACCTGTCCTCAGGACCCGCTGACAGGCCAGGTTTGCCAGATATGTGAAGCACAGCACAGGTGATATGATTTGCTGCTCAGATTGCAGGATTCAGTCTGCATTTCCCCAAGGTGATCTGTAAAATCTGGACTGGTTGAGGGTCCCGAGGAGAGGTTTGGGAAACACTGCCCTATAGTTTAGTGTAGTGTTTCTCAGCTGCGGTCCTGAGGACTGGTGTTGAGAAGCCCAGGTTTAGTGAACAGCGTTGTAGAATATGTCGGCACTATAACAACAATAGTGAGGATAGAAAAATTGTAAAAGGAGCTTTAAATTTCCACTCTCATCTGTGTGAAGCAAGTCAAACCTTGAGCACCATCAAGTAGTTATCTGTATTGCACTTCATACCCCCCCCTAGTGCTTGTGTGTGTTGAGGAGGGGGCACTACTTTTTTGCAGCATGCTAAAAACAGTACCCCACCATGACTTAAGGGGTTATTCAAAGAGCAATACACTGATGATGCAATATTGAGACACAAGAGCAACAACATTTAGCCTTGCATCAATGTGTGCCTAACAGAAAACGGCAGCCACTTCAAGCAGTTGCTGTGATGGGATGCGGGCAACATAAGAGGAGGTACGTTCCCCGAAACTCTCATTAATTTCCTTTCATACGTTTAAGATTTATAACACAAACTTTGGGTTCTGGGCTAAATGAATCACCCTGTATGAGCTTTGAAATCACCATTTTTTTTGTATACCCTGTAGAAAACGTTTTGTCTTTCCAGAACATTACAAGAATGCCTACACTTTTTTTTTACGTTTACGTGACAGAAGGAGAAATTTTTTTTTGTAAATGAACAGATTATTCAGTTCCCACTGTACCTTCACTTTACTGCAGAAGAGGAATGGATCACTCTGCGGGGGACAAGGAGCAATCCGGGAGAAATAATCAGGGACCGATAATAAACGCACAAACAAAATAAATTGTAAATGAATAATTCATACCTGTAGCAGACCACAAAATGAGCATATGCGGCTACAATCCAGTTGTGATGGCCCGCTACTATTAGCACTTTCCGAGGATCCACTGGGAGCCCTACAGAATAAAAGTGGAGAGAGGAGGGGAGGGAGAAAAAAATAGAAAGTCAGAATTTGACAGCAATTCCTGCAACAAAGCTGAAGAAAAATGACAGAGCAACAGCATATTCTCCGGAACAGTCAAATGATATTGTCTCCGGCTTCTTAATCATAGTCCACAGTTTGCAATTTAAATCCTTCCTCTCATCCCACGATAAAACACAAAAAAATAAAAAAATAGGTTGTTTGCGATGTTGCCATCTTGAATGCCCCCAATAGAAAAGAAATTGGATTCTCAAATGAAAATGTGGCTTTTGTGGGATAAATGCAACCTTGATGCAGAAACAGAGTTTTTGTGTTCACCGTACTTCCATTTATCTCCGGGTCAGGTATGCTGCTGGCAAGTTCCATAATTGCATCACCATCGCCGATCCATCAATGCTTCCCAGATCCGAACTCATGAGACCATCCTCCAGTGAAATGCGGCTATTGAAACTGACACGCTCACTAAATCATAAGTCTCTTAAGTAGAAGCTGTCGGCCATACTTAATAACTATAGCTTTGCTCAAAACACGGCTATGTCTACAACTACATCGCTTTTTAAAACATTCGTCCTGCGTCTATTTTCCCGGATAACCGCCGTGAAATGATCTGTTCGAGGGGCCCGAATGGAGAAGTTTTTCCTCACTTCTTGAAACGGCCTGTGATTTTTATTTTTTTACAAATGTCACCGAACGACACAGCTTTATCGTGATTCAAAATGGCTTCCCGTTTATTGCCAATAGTTGTAAGAAAACGCTGGCGCTAACGGTTATTACAAGCAATAAGTGCTAGGCGTGCTTTTTAAAGCTTTCGTGAGCAATAGAAAGCAGCCTCATGGAGTGAGGAAGGAAATCTCTCGAAATTGAACACTAGATGGGGAAAATAACATAGATGGCAGCTGCATTATGTATGCAAAATGCTTCGGTGGCTGTTGTACATATGTTCTAAAAACAAGCCCGTACCGAAGACTCAGCAGGGCAGCCCTCTGATGTCATCTGCGCTGCTCCTGTTTCGGTTGACTATTAAATCCTAAATTTAGCTTTTAGGATCAGAGAACGCATAAAGTGGCAATAAAACTTATTGCGAAAAGCCTACCAACTCTTTCAAACGATGGCAGAGGGCGTAGATAACTAGACACTCAATGTATATTAAAGTGCAATAAATACAGAACTTGTCTTAAACGCCCACTGTTTATTTTATAGCTCCATTTCTTTTGTATGGGTAGCACGGATAACCCAGGGTAACCAATGTTTACTGCCTACAAAATGCTGGGAAAAACAATGCCAGGTTTAATCCAGGGCTGAAACAACTAATCGATAATGAAAACAGTGGTCAACTATTATCAACTCATGATTGATTAATCGGCCTGTGTACAGCACACGATGTTTAGAGTCAAACTGAGCTAAACGTTAATAACCCCAGGCGATTCATCAGAGCTGATTGGAGAAGATGTGCCGCTACGTTACTCCGTATGATTTCGTTCTAGGGTTAAGTTAGACATAACCAGTTTGTTTTTATTAGTTTACAACAATAGCAGAACTATTGCACAGACCCTGGGGTGCTGCCACTGGGTGGTTGGAGTTGTACCACCTGTGTTTATCCTTACTTGGAGCTGGAATCCAGTGCCACCACACCACCCTCCCTGCCTCCCTCTCTCCAGTCTGGAGCTGCCATACCTCTCTTTGGTCCTGGTCCCTCCCCCCCAAACTATCCCCAACACTTGGGTCTGGTCCTTTGCCCAAACTCACTTCCTTCCCATCTCTGGTCCCTCCCCCCACTCTACGCACTCTGGCTATTTTAGCTTATTAAGGTGGACAGGCTGGTTGGAGTGCCATCCCTTCTCACCCTGGTTTCATGCCGACATCATCATGTCTATCAGAGTGCTTGTAGCAGTGTTCTTTTAGGGAGAAAGCAGAAATGGGCTTGAGCTGCGCAGGCAGCATCAATCCATCACTCAGACCAGGCACTCGCGTACCTTCTCTGCAAAAAAAAAAGCAAGTTAAGAGAGATTTGCGATTTGTGTATTGACGTAAAAAAGGTTATGTACACTACGCATGTTGCATAAAAAAAAAACAGGCGAGAGGAGGGAGGGGCTGATTTTTTTATATATAGTATTCCTTTCAAGTAAAGAAAAAAAACTAATCGATTCATTGGAAAAAAGTACAATCGAAAAAAAAAAAAATCGGCCAACTAATCGATTATGAAAATAATGGTTAGTTGCAGCCCTAGTTGAAACGAACACCAGTGAATTGTACCATTATGAGCACTCTTAATTCACTGCCCCACCAAGCACCGTTAATATGCACGGCAGTGATTGCGAAGCAAGAGAATAACAGTGTCAGACTTATACAGGTAAAAAGACATAAAAGGAAAAAAATATATATTTATTATGAGGAATATTACATTTTATTAAAAATTATTCCAATACATTTAATTGTACAGGTTGAGAATCTCTTATATGAAATGGTCCAAAGTCCAAGAACAACTTTAGCACCGACATGAAACCACAAGTGGAAAATTCCCCACCTGACCTCAGGTTAATTATTAACGTATAAATTTTGCTTCAAGCTGTGTATAAGGTGTATATGAAATATAACTGGATTTCATGTTTAGACTTGGGTCCAGGGCCGGATTAAGATCTCTATGGGCCTGGAGCTGAAGATTTTTTTGGAATTTAGTGAAATGAAAACATATTTTAGGTTATTTAATAGTGCAGGTACGGGTATATCTAACCAGGCAGATACTGTGTGAGGAAATTTCCATTCAGGTTTCAATGTGTGAAATTATTTTTTTTCAAATTTTATATACTGTATTTGTAAGAATATCAATTCTTACATATTCTACAGAGAATTCTGGTTAAAAAAATTGAAATGGGAACCTGTTACTGCACTTTTCTGAGAAAATATACAATTTCCCTCGGGTTTTGGAGGATGGGGTTTTATGAATAATAGTACTATGTATAAAACACTGACCTTGCTCCCAGCGTGGGAAATGAGAAGGTGAGTAACGGCAGTGGTATTGCTCATTTTATATGTGACAAATGGATAATGCCATGGCTTTGGAACTAAAAATATATAAATAATTTATTTTAAGGTTCTCTTTTCTTTTAGATTTTACATGGTCACGTTTAGACAAAAATATTAATTATTTTATTTTTATTGTTACATAAAACCTGGTCATGTTTGGTATCATTGGAAAGGCCATGCTCTGGTCTTTCCAATGATACCTCAGATGACCATGTAGCTGCTATGGAGTTGGAGAAACAGGGGTCCAAATGCAGACATAGTTATCCTTTCTCTGGGCCTATTCTGGGGCATGGGCCTGGAGCTGCTGCTCCATCAGCCCCTATGTTAATCCGGCCCTGCTTGGGTCCATCCCAAAGTTCTCGTTTATTATTCCAAAATCTGAAAAACCCCAAATGTGAAACAATTTTAGACCCAAGCACTTCCGGAGTCCTCTGCGGCAATTTGGGCGCTCTCGTCAGTCAGCAAACCAGCAGGCAATAGGCTGCGTGGAATGAGCGGACGGCCATCTTGCAGGACAGCTCTTACGCTCATAAATGCCACTCACTCTGGCGGCAGGCCAGCAGACGGAAGGGATAGGGAATTACTTTTATACTACACTTGTTCAACAAAAGCTGCCAGCACATATATAAGGAACAGTCTGCCTGTGAAATGATCTCCATTTATATTGTGTAAGACAAACTTACCGAGTCTAACAATTCCTTCGGCAGCGGTAAGTGTCGGCTGTGCAGCACCTCCTTGGGCAGTTCCTTCACAGAGCTTTGGCCCTGCATTACCATCTGGCGAACGGTCACATGTCAGTTTACGGCTGGGGATAGCTGGAGAGACCAGGGATACATTAAAAAAATGTATGTAAAAATCAGATTTTGTGCCCTAATTTTTGTTATCAAATGCAAAAACAATTATATATAAAGTTTATAGTTGCAGAGTACATTTATATATGTATATATAATATACACAAGGAGGCCAGCACTCACCCTTTACTAATCATTACAAGCAGGTGCTTCTCAAGAGAAAAAATACAACAAACCACAAGGAGAGCACTCCACCTCTTATATTAAACAACTTTAACGGTAGCTCACACATTTAAGGATTAAACAGATTTTAACGACTCCAACGGCTCCTAACTCTTTCAAGATTAACAATTTTTAACCCATTAAAGAACTTTCACAAATGTGTAACCCTAAGCTCGGTTTAAAAAAGTTGGGAATTTAGTTCATAAAATATGGCCATAAATTGCTTAAGCCTGTCAAAACGCCAATGTATCCCATCAATGACAGGCCCTTAGGAGACAAGAATAGGACCTGTCATTGATGAGATACATTGGCGTTGTGACAGGCTTAAGCAATGTATGGCCATGTTTTGCCAACCAAATTACCATAATTTTTTAATAGAGCTTTGGGTTAGAAATCTGCAAATAAAAATCTTTAAAGGGTTAAATATTGTTAAAATCTTTAAAATGTATGGGTCGGTGTGCACTCTTCCTGGTGTTATGTTATATATACAGTTGTGCTGATAAGTTTACATACCCTGCCAGAATTTATGATTTCTTGGTCATTATTCAGAGAATATGAATGATAACAAAAACATTTCTTTCACTCATGGTTAGTGTTTGGCTAAAGCCATTTATTTTCAATCAAGTGTGTTTACTCTTTTTAAATCATAATGACAACAGAAACTCCCCATATGACCCTGATCAAAAGTTCACATACCCTGGTGATTTTGGCCTCATAACATGCCCACAAATTGACACAAACGGGTTTGAATGGCTATTAAAGGTAACCATCCTCACCTGTGATCTGTTTTCTGTAATTAGTGTGTGTATAAAAGGTCAATGAGTTTCTGGACTCCTGACAGACCCTTGCATCTTTCATCCAGTGCTGCACTGACGTTTCTGGATTCTGAGCCATGGGGGAAGCAAAAGAATTGTCAAAAGATCTGTGGGAAAAGGTAGTTGAACTGTATAAAACAGGAAAGGGATATAAAAAGATATCCAAGGAATTGAGAATCGGCCAATCAGCAGTGTTCAAACTCTAAGAAGTGGAAAATGAGGGGTTCTGTTGAAACCAAACCACAGTCCAGTAGACCAACTAAAATTTTTGGTCACAATCATAACCGCTACATTTGGAGAGGAGTCAACAAGGCCTATGATGAAAGGTACAACATTCCTACTGTGAAACATGGAGGTGGATCGCTGATGTTTTGGGGATGTGTGAGCTACAAAGGCACAGGAAATTTGGTCAAAATTGATGGCAGGATGAATGCAGTATGTTATCAAATAATAGTGGAGGAAAATTTGCATTCATCAGCCCGGAAACTGCGCATGAGACGTACTTGGACATTCCAACATGACAATGATCCAAAACACAAGGCCAAGTCGACTTTTCATTGGCTACAGCAGCATAAAGTGAAGGTTCTGGAGTGGCTATCTCGGTCTCCTGACCTCGATATCATTAAGCCACTCTGCGGAGATCTGAAACGTGCAGTTCATGCAAGACAGCCCAAGAATTTACAGCAACTGGAGGCTTTTTGCCAAGAAGAATGGACAGATTTACCATTTGAGAAGACAAAGAGCATCATCCACAAATACCACAAAATACTTCCAGCTGTCATTGATGTTAAAGGGGGCCATACACGGTATTAAGAACTGGGGTATGTAAACATTTGAAGAGGGTCATTTGGGGAGTTTCTGTTGTCATTATGATTTAAAAAGAGTAAACACACTTGATTGATAATAAATGGCTTTAGCCAAACACTAACCATGAGTGAAAGAAATGTTTTTGTGTTACCATTCATAATCTCTGAATAATGGCCAAGAAATCATAAATTCTGCCAAGGTATGTAAACTTATCAACACAAATATATATATATATACACATACACTCACGTTTATAGTAGAGAAGGGGTTAGAAAATAACAATACAACACTGTCCCATACAGATAGCTTTAAAATGTTACACAATGATGCAGAGACTGTTTCTAGTGACAGTCACTTTCAAACAATTTCTGGCCAATGTACAGTTATTTATTTAATACAGAAAGTTACCTGGAGGAGGTAAGTATCCATGAAATAAGACGCTGCCACAAGAGGATCGCTCAAGCTCTTCACAAAGTAGCAATCTTCTTACTGTAGTAAATACACAAATCAAAAGACTGAAAACCAGCCATAACACTACTTAAAAACATAGGGCCCTATTCCAATGTAGGTGTAAACTTACCTGAGCCATTATAGTCTATGGAGTTACTAAGTTTACAACAGCTCTGGTAACGTTTACACCAGGTTTGGAATAGGGCCCATATTCAGCAGCCCCACAAAGCCAGTTTCAGTAATGTGAAACGTATTAAAGGTGTTCCACAGGCAACTGGTGAAAAAATATAAAAAAACTGGGGCGATGGCCATGAAAGCTAATGGTACGTTCTTGTCTAGGTCGCAATGACCACAAGCCCACAGAAGAGATGGCAGCATCACTTCAGTTAGCCCTTATAAATCTGGTACTAAGAAAATATCACCCATACAGGCCCGGCGCCCTGAAGAATGAAAAAGCCTACAGTCCACAACCTCCACCAGAATCCCAGTCTGGACTTGTACATATAACAGCCCATTATACAGAGCGAGGACCCAGACAGGCTCAGAAACGCGTGAGTGTGCTAACCCCAATATTATTATTGTCATCATTTATAGGAGCGCTAATAGTTTCCACAGTGCTTTATAATAACCAAAAGGAACGAAATACATATAAACGGACATGGGATGGAAACAAGAGGTGTAGAGGGCCCTGCTCATAGGAGCTTACAGTCTAGAGGCTGTATTAATAGTGTACTTATTTGCATACCGGGGATCATCTGCACTATACACATTTTTCATATCTTGGAGGTTTGAAAGTAGAGCTGAAGAAGGATCTAGATGTTTCATACTAGGGGTTAATATTTAAAAAAACAGTCCAAGTGCTGATCTCATTCAATAAAAAGACATATACTATTTAACCTCCGATCCAGGACCTGCACCTTACTTGCAATACCACAATACAAAAAGAAAGTGGCTCGATCCTCATTTTCCTACAGAGCACCGCAATTATGTAATAACCTCCCAGACGCCATCAAATCTTCCCCCAGTCTAAAGTCACTCAAGAGCTCCCTACTAACATACCTCAATACAGAATGCACCTGTAAACATGTAACATAATGACTATATACAGAATGCACCTGTAAACATGTAACATAATGACTTTATTTCCTACATATTTATTTTCTGTTAATCTGTATATTTGTGTTGTTTTTTAATATCTTGCATTTTATTACTTTGTATTTCTGTAACGACTGTAACATTTCACTGTTCTTGAACCCAGGACATACTTGAAAACGAGAGAAATCTCAATGTATCCTTCCTGGTAAAATACTTTAAAAATAAATAAATAAATTATGAAGGTGGTATTATTTATATATATATATAATATTCCAGCTATAAAAAATCACTAAAGCATGAAATGCAAAGTCAGCATGTAACGCATCAAATGCACAGATTTTTGTTTAGGAGTAAATTGCTGAATTATTTCAATATTTAATATAATAAAATGACTTACCCAGCGGAGTGATCCCATAAAACTCTGCCTCGTGCCGGAGAACATTTAAACTGACTCCCCTGAAACAATACAAGGAATAAGAAGATTATTTATGATATAAATGGGAAGATTGAGAGCATTTGTGTTTTATTTTTTTATTTTTTCACAATACAGGTTACAGGGATGAAAGAAGTATATTTTGCACCCCCTTATTTCACACAAGCTGCATTAAATCCCAGAAGCCTGGTGGATAGTCCCAAGGCTCATATTGCTCATATTATACATTGCAGTATTCTTTAGGGGAAAACACACACTGTAATCCTGGCTTTAGGCCCTGTTCACACTGTGCGATTTATCGCGCGGATTTTGCCGCAACGTCGCAGCAAAATCCGCGCGACGTCGCGCTGTGTAGCTTCTCCAATGCATTTCAATGGAGCTGTTCACATCTTGCCGCGCGATGTCGAGCGACGTCGCATGTCGCAGAATCATGTCGCTGGTACATGACCCTTGATTTGCTATCTGCGATTTTGCGATTT
Organism: Leptobrachium leishanense; assembly: GCA_009667805.1. Lineage (NCBI taxonomy): Eukaryota > Metazoa > Chordata > Amphibia > Anura > Megophryidae > Leptobrachium > Leptobrachium leishanense. Next base: position 334,859,447 of record CM019066.1, read on the forward strand.
GTATTGGTGGTGCTTTGCAAAAATCGCACAAAACAGCGATGTCGCGCGACATTATCGCACCATGTCGCAAATATGAAAATCGCGCGGAAAGTCGCGCGACTTTCAAATCGCACACAGTGTGAACGGGGCCTTAAAGGAGCATACAGGTTCTGGTTTAGTGAAAGAAGCATTTTAGCAACTGAAACCATTTACTAATTTTGTGTCTGCTAAATCCTATTCCTTCCACAATCTCACTGAAATTTTGTTGCTTTCTCGCTCAGCGCACTTTGGCTCGCTTCGGCGATTCGCTATTCACAGCAGGGTCCCTGAAGTGTGCCGAGCGTGGAACTGTCGAAGACCGTCGCCGACGAGAGCTGAAACGCAGAGGGAAAAAAAACAGCTTGCCTAAAATAAATAAATGAATCAAAAATTGTGAATCAAAAATTTCGCAGAAAAAAAAAATCTCCCAAAAATAATAAAGACTATTTGCTGAAAATGAAAGGTATAAACGATTGGATAAAAAAAAAATGATTATTTTCTTTACATTGAATCCTATGGGATTCACCTGCTTAAACTTGTCGAACTAAATCACCGAAAACCAGGGCATTTTTTAATTGTCATTTCGGCTTTCTTTAATTGATTAACCATTACTTCTCTATGGGACAATTACGCTGCAGCAAAAGGTTGCAGAATTGCAGCGATCCGCACCGTATTTCACCATGAATTCACCAGTATTTGTTGAATTGACAGCTTTCTGAATAGCCGATCTGTCACAAAATTTCACGGTACGGGGAAATTCACCGTTTGATGCCCTTCGGTGGCAAGTTCAACGCTCTTTGAATAACCCTTTAAATATTTTACATATTAAAAATTAAATATATTAAAAGCATAATTGCAAAACGTATAACATGGCGCACTGACAGTCAAGCATTAGCATTGCAACAAGATTCTGGGGTCGGAATAATCTCCCTATTGAAGGCTAGGGTCAGAGGAATGCATTGTTCGCATCGTCCATAAAAGATTGCGTCCAAACGCATGGACGTACTTTTTCACGAAATACGCGATAGCGGTCATACGTTGCATAATTTCAGCCGTGATTTCATACAGATCCAAACCAGGAAACTTTGAGTGTCTGGACGTTATGTTGGCCAGACATGAGCAGCGTCTGACGTCTCCTAATCACGCACACACGCCGCTATGTGGACGCAGCGCACTCTGTACTCTGTACGTCAGTACTAGCGGTTCGACGTTCTTGCGAAAATGCGTTTGTTTGCCGCTTTCGTGCGGCCGTAGTTCGTGGACGTCATTTGCGTTGGACGTCATTTGCTGCTACCACGGACGTCATAAAGTGCGGGTAAACGCATGTTCGCACTGCGTTCGTCTAACCCCAACCTGAGACGTCAAGTGGCCACAGCTTAATCTTATGTAAAGAATGACGTTTTCCTTTGCTTTACCTTAAATCGAGTTCCTTCGTTCGAAGAAAGTTTAGAATTGGTGCAAAAGCAGTTGGATCGCGATCAATAAATATCTGTTGAAGTAAACACATAAAAATGACCACAAGTAGAATTACAGTAAAACAAATTGCGAGATCTTACTGGTAGAAGTGTTAATTTAAGAAAGAAAAACAAGAAAAAGAGAGACGCGCGTCTCATTTCCCCATCACCAATAAACTTTCACTTACGTTTTCTTGAATATGCATTTTATGGAGCCAATTAAACTTAATAGACCTCTTAACATATTCATGAAAAACACTTAAAACCTTAAGTAAAAGGCAATATATTTCCAAATCGTTATTGCGTTGTAAAGTTGTTGTTTTTTCATTACACTGCAAAACGGAACTGCTCTGTCACTTTTGCTGCAAGGTTTACATAAAGGATACGTATGGAAGAGCCGAGTTTTGAATATGCAGCATAAATATGGTTAAAAAAGGCTGCAGAAGGATGACATAATAAGCTCAAACGCTCCAATGCTTAATTAGATGGGAGATTATACACTTCAACAATACAATGTTTTCGGATAGCAATAAATCATAGATTGTGGATATAACTATTTTATTGAGCTACAAATAAAAAAAATGACACGCAATAAAAAAACAAACAAACAAACAAGACACATAATATTAAATTAAATTCATGCAGCCTCCAAGTAGATTTATATTTCCCATTAGATTATATTGGGACAAGCACATAAACTGTGGAGGGTGCTGGCTTCTATGGGTTAAAAAGGGAGGGTTACAGTTACACGTATTTATAGAACGCTAACAAGTTCCCTAGCGCTGTACAATGGGAGGCAGAAAAACAAATATACATACAGGTTCAACACACAGTACAGTAGGCAAGAGGACCCTGCTCAAGAGCTTACAATCGAAGATGATAGGGGTGACACACTTGGTGAGGGTTAATAGAGAATATGAAGCAGCGGGGTGCATGTGGGAAGTTCATGCAAGAAATAAACAGAGGGGGATCATGAAGTGAACCGATAGGCTTCTCTAAAGTAATGTTTTCATAGACTTCTTGAAGGACTGGAGAGACGAGGATGGTCTGATGTTGCAGGGGAGGGAGTTTCATAGAAAGGGGGCAGCTCGGGAGAAGTCCTGAAAGCAAGAGTTGAGGGTGCGGGTACGAGGAGACGATAACATCAGATCATTGGCAGAGTGAAGTGGTCAGGATGGGATATTCCTGCTAATAAGGGAGGAGATGTAGCCAGGGGTGCTTTGTATGTGAGCACCAATGTTTTGAATTGGATTCTATAGGAGACAGGGAGCCAGTGTAGAGATTGACAGAGAGGTGAGGTGTGAGAGGTGCGGGAGGTGAGGTGTAGGAGTCTGGCACAGGCGTTCATTACAGACTGCAGAGGGAGAATCTGGGATCTCTTAAAGCCAGAGAGAAGGAGGTTACAGTAGTGCAGATGGCGTCAGGAGGGTTTAATGTTTAACCCCAGAGTTTCCCTTTAGTAAAGTAGAGAGGACAAAGAGCTTTGTAATGCCTTTCAACACATCTTAACCATCTCACATGATGCCCATATAATAATGGTTAAAAAGTGTATGAAAAACCCAAATAATTATATTTCTAGATTTACATACTATTAGGGATAGGCCGATATTAAGCAAACTCCTGATATCAGTATCGGCTTTTTATTTGCCGATATTGATGATAATTGGGCAAACTGGCTCACTGCAACCTCGGCACGTGTGGTGCCACAGAATGTTGATGATCCAGTGCTGATTTTGGGCTTCTCCCACAGCAGGCTGACAACTCTTGCAGTAAGATGCCCCCTGCTCACCGCACATGAGCAAGTCGACAACAGAAATTGGGCTTCCCTCCTCTCTGGCAGGGAATTTCCTATACAGGGGTCTATTGGTACCCTGTATTTCTGGTACTTATTTCCTACAGCAACCACGGCCCTCTAGATCTTTTGGAACTACACTTCCCATGAGGCCCTAAGAACCTAATGAGTAGCTGAACATCATGGCAGATGGGTGCTGTCTTGCGTGGCGAGCATATACCGTTAGTTGTCTTGCCCAAGGACACTTACTGGACAGGTGCTCTTGCCGGGATTGAACCTGTGTCTCCAGATATTGACTATCAACCAGAAAGGCTGCCAATAATCGCAATCAGCCCTGAAAATTTTTTATTGGTCTATCCCTACATACTACATACATTATTTCTGCATGAACTATAGGTGTTTCTATTGGTGCAATCACAGTAGACCGGTAAAACAAACCGCAACGTTTTGTTCATAAAGAATATGATTTTCTTGCTATAGTAAAGCATAGTCTTATATGGCAGCCTACCCACCTGTAAAAAACTAACCGCTAAGCGCCAGTGTTGCAAACAGCTTTACATTGCAGCTTTTACGGTTTGGATTATAGTTTTTCGAAGCACCAGTGTTTCTCGGCACTGTAATACCAACAATTTTAGCCGGCATCTGTAAAGCTGGTAGATACCAGTGCTTAGTGGATAAACCCCTTAGGGGTTATTCAAAGAGATCCAAATTGTGGCCGAAAGGTAACTCAACAGTGAAATTCAGCGTACGGTTACCTTTCCTGGTACGGTTATCATTCATTGGATCTTATGTGTAAATTTCAGACATTTTCGTTCAGAAGAATTTTTTTGCAAACAGTGTTTAAATTTTCAAACTTTCAAGCGAATTAGTTTTTTTCACCACGTTCGTCTGCGTGTCAGCTTTTTCCGGCGGCTGCTCTGCACTGTGATCGGCGGCTAGTCGGGTTTCTCCGGCGTGTTCGGCGTGGTTAATCCAGCGGTTTCTGCGGGTTTTGGTGAGTGTTCGGTGAGTGTTCAGCAGGTTTTGCGGTGAGTGTTCATCGGGTTTGCAGTGGGTTTTCCCTGCACTACAGGGGCCCTGCGGTGCTTGCTGAATACACCGCAGGGTCGGCGAACTAGGATCACCGAATCGCCCCGAAGTGCGGGGAACGAAAAGTCCCCAAATGTGCAATGACTTTTCGAATCTCTTTGAATAACCCTCTTAGTATATATTTGAGCACTGCAAGGGTTTTAAGTGTTTTGCAGCATCTGTTCTACCATAGGATATAAAGCGCACGTTTCAGCAAAGCGTGATTCTTTGATAGTCTTTGTTGAACATGGCAATTCTAACAATTACCAATAGATGGCAATAGAGGGGGAAAAAAATAGCGAGTGAGAGTGGATAGTGAATGAATTGGTGGAAAATTGCAAGGGGAGAGCACATTTTCAGCCTAGTTTGTTTTAAAAGCAGTACAAGAGTCATCAACACTAGGGTGAGTTATATTATTATTAAAATCCTCATTTATATAGTGCCAACCGTTTCCGCAGCGCTTTACAATAACCAATGGGAACGAGACAAAATTAAAACAGATGTAAGAACAGAAACAAGTGATGAAGAGCAGTATTTCTTAACCCTGGTCCTCAGGTTCCCCTAACAGGCCAGGTTTGCCAGATATCTGAAGCACAGCACAGTATATATGAGTTGCTGCTCAAGAGATTGCAGGATTCAGTCTGCATTTTCCCACGTTTATCCTTAAATCCCTTTACCCTTTCACTGCTGAGGACGTGTGGGGAATGTCCTCATTGACTCCTAAGGAAAGATGGGGTGGAGATAGGGGGTTCCTTTGAACTCCGAGATCTCCCGGCTGTTGGCAGCTAGCAGGGTCACGTTTGGTATCATTGGAAAGGCCAGAACATGACCATGTTTAAAGAAAAAAAATAATCATAAAACAAAAATGTATTTTTTTTAAGACATGAAATGGCTCACCAGTGAAGGGGTTAAGGATGGGCAGGCATTACCCTTCGGGCAGGGGTTAACGCTGCGGGCCTCTGATTGGGCCCGCCCACACTGCCGACGCGCATCATTGGCTGCAGGGGGACGGCCTGAGTTCAGGCACATAAGCACGCTGGCTGTGGGGAGGGGCCGAGGTGGCCCATTGAAGTCCGCCCTGCACCTTCAAGTCCCACCAGCCACGCGGATGTCCCGTGGCATTAATAGCTGACCTGTTAGGGGTACTAGAGGATGGGAGTTGAGAATCACTGGTGTAGCTGGTTCTGCTCGGATGAGCTGCCTGGCCTTAAGTGATTACTTCTTCCTGAGATAGAATGAACGTGGTTTCAGCCGGGTCTGGAACCAGGAAAGTGTGGCCTGTGAGATCTCATCAAGGGATGAGACATTGCATGAATCTTTAAGTTCCCCAAAGCTGTCCTCGGGATCCTCAACCAGGCCAGATTTTGCAGATCACCTTGGGAAAATACAGACTGAATCCTGCAATCACTGAGCAGCAAATCATATCACCTGTGCTGATATCTGGCAAACCTGACCTGTTAGTGGGACCTGAGGAGGTTTGGCAAACACTAAGACCAATGCAGTATCCACCCCCTGCTGGCATTATCACAAGGAAAATGGACCTGACTGGTACAGATGCATTTCACATCCTCAATTAATTTTAACGAAGTTCAAAACCCAATGCCGTTAATGCTAGTGATATTATGCACTGGTTTATATTTGGTGAATGTGATTTTGAAGTCATTTTGACCTTGCACAGAATGCCTCGTTCTGATGTTTTGAGGCAATACAGACACTGCAACACAGGGAAGTTCTCTTCACTAATGTTCAGGGCCTTTATTGTGAGATCATGACAGTAACATGAAATAAAAGATATGATCACAACAACTGAAGAAGAAAAAAAATCAAAAAAGCATTTTCACTAAATTATGGAATGCAAGAAATCCAGACAGGCAAAAATAAAAACTCACAGCTCCAGTTTCATCTCGAAGTGTTGAAATTCTTCCACTTAGAAGACTGCAAAAGAAATTTCAAACATGTGACACTGCGCACACACATATGAATAATGCTGGACAAGGCTCACAATGCATGGCCCAGAAATGTGATTCTGTCTGAGAATATTATATTAAATAAAGCAGGTGACAATACAACCCGAGTCCACGGAAAATAAAATAAAAGTTGTTTAGTTTGGATGTGGATGCCTGCTGGCATTACATGTCAAGACAGACGCAGGTTCTGCTGGTGATCGCTCTGAGCAATGAGTGGGGGAGATAGTTGTAGGAATATATTACGTAGAATGGCTTACTAAATTACTGACCTGTATAACCTTCATATAGGGTATTTATCTGTGTGACTAATGCTATACCAGAACAAATAGCATAAAAAAAAAAAAAGCAATCACTTTAAACAGGGTGGAACCACTACATGGTGCATTCAGGTGATGGGGTGGCCAGGCCCTCAAATCACAGAAAAATAACAAGAGATACCGGCACACATATGGTTCAACTGTGTCTTTTATTGAAAACTTTACTAAAAAGGTGATCCCAACAGCGACATATCAGCCCCGCTGCACTTGGGGCTTTTTTCTTTTGAAGGTGTTGGGCTGAAACATCACTGTTAGCGTCTCCTTTTCAATTCTAGACACAGTTGGACCATACATGTGCCGGGATCTCTTGTAGTTTCTACACAATGTTGTCCCTGTGGCTTAATGAGACATTGCAGACAAAGTGAACATTTCCATTAATGGTAAGAATTGAAATTATAACTTTACAAACCAAACAGCCAGCAAAATAAATAGGGTTTTCATTTGTTGGTTTTGTGTTTTTTTCTTATTTTTTGTGTTTATCCCCCATGAACATTTTGCCCTCTCCATAGACTGCTTGTCGATGGCCAGTGACATGTTAACCAGTCAGTTACTGCCGATGTGCTAACTTCACTACCGAGTGCTGAGTGTGCCTGAGGCAAGTGCCTCGACTGCCCTGCGGCCCAAGACAAACACGCGCCAGGCTGTTGCTGGTGCCGATCTCAAAGGAACGTATTTAGTGAAGGTATATCATATCATTCTTTATCATCACTGTACTACCCATAGCTTAAAGACGAGCCGCAGACAGTGAACTTCTACCGCTCACTTTAAGGTGATATAAAGGAAGGGGGATAATAACATTACATATTACAGGACATATTTCAACAATTAAAAGAAACATAAATATGTTCTTCTTGGTAAAAAATAATAATTTGGGCCCTATTCCACTGTTGATGTTAAGATAACAGCTAAGACATTGTACACAACACCTTCAGAGATTATCATAACGTTGGGAATCGCTATTGCAGTCTTGTCGCATGTTTTGCTTGCAGCTTGGGTACAGCACGTCGCTGCTGTAAATTAATGTCTCCTACACTTATTTTAGAAGGTATTCATTTGTACCTAGGAATAGAAAAACCGACTCCTAAAAGCTGGTGTTAAGAAATTCTGCGGTCGCAAAATCACTTACACTGCAGGACAGGGATCCTCACTGTTTTCTGTTCAGGAGCCACAGCGGCAAGAGATCAGGCACGATGAGAGCTGCATTACCAAAACACCTGTGGCCCATCAGTTAGGCCCCCCACCCCTGGAATACTGTCCAGCGTGAAAAGCGTGAAAAGCAGGAGAATGACTGGAGAATAAAAAATTCTAGGTCAAAATAGCCAAACCAGAAAAATTCTCCCTTTCGTCTCACTTTCCAAATCGGCTATTTTGACATAGAATTTTTCATTCTCCAGTCATTCTCCTTCTTTTCACCGCTCTCTGAATAACCCTGTGTATATTTTAAGCCTAGAATACAGAAAACTGTAACCCCTTCTAAATCTTTTTAAAAACGGAACAAAGACGAAAAAAGTCCTACCTTTATCCCCTTAGGTACCGGCCGGTTTTACACAAATCCGTCCTTTAGTGCCCGCTGCTGTTTTTACGTTTCTGCGCTGTTCGTGTTTAGGTCAAATTTTCCTCTTACTCGTTTATGCAACCCACACATATTATACATCGTTTTTCCCGCCATTAAATGGACTTTCTAAAAATACCATTATTTCCATCATATCCTATAATTTAACAAAAAACAAATATGAAAGATGATGAAAAAAATGGTAAAAAACACACTTTTATGTAATTTAATCCCCAAAATCTACAACCACCAAAAAAGACCCCAGCTAAATAGTTCCAGAATTTTGTCCCGAGAGTATAAATACCCAATTTTTACATGTTTTTGCTTTTTAACCCTGTCACTGCTGAGCCAGTGCACCTATGTGCGCTGAGCTCATTCTGACTGTTTCATGCCCATAATTTTTAGATGACCGCCTAGGTCCTCTTTAACTAAACCCCCAGACAAAAAATAAAAAATATTTTTTTTATTTATTAGCTTTTTTTTTCACCAAACCTAGTCATGTTTGATATCATTGGAAAGGCCATGATCAGGCCTTCTCAATGATGTCCAACATGACCCTCTAGCTGCTAAAGGATCCCCCTATCTCCCCTTGGCAGCTAGGGGGATAACTGGCCCACTGACATCCTCACACATATGGTGGGGATGTCAGTGGGTGGGGGGGTGACCTGGAGGCTTGGCTGACATCCACGATGTCAGCCCCTCCAGGCTTGAATCGCGATTTGCCGCACATTTGCGCCGAATCGTGATCTGGCAGCGAAATAGTTAATGCTGCACACTGCTGAAAAGGGGAGACTCTCTCCTTTCCAGCGGTGCAACTTGCAGCGCTCTATCTTCAATGGTTGGTAAGATAGAGGGCTCCGAAGGAGCCCCCCCTCCATTGATTTCAAGGGGGGCGCCGTCTGATGATGTCACCACGCAGCGTGGTGACGTCATCGAGCTCGCCGGCCCTTCTAAAACAGAGGGGCAGGCTTCCTCCCTGCCAGAACTCCAAGGGAGCCAGCGAGGGAGGTAAGTATTAGGGCGGGAGGGAGGTTAGGAGCCACTGACGTACTATGTACGTCCGCAGGTCTAAGGGAGACCCGTGGGCAGGACATACATAGTACGTCAGCGGTCCCTAAGGGGTTAATCAATATGGAGATAATCGGAAAAATGCATTATCTTACTTAACTGGAATTTTGTCTTAACTTTTTCCCAGCTTCCCAGATTTCACAATTTTTTCATCAGTTTCTGACTGTCTCATCTTCTTTCTTTGCAAACTCTGCTCTGTCCTTCTTTCTTTCCTCTGCCATCTTTCTTTCCTCTGTGCTTCTTATTACTTTCTGCTGCCCGCTGTGCCTCTTATTACTTTCCTCTGTGTCCCTTTCATCTGCCCTCCTGTACCTCTTTCTTTCTTCCCTGTGCCTCTTATTACTTCCCTCTGTGCCTTTCCTGTGCCCCTTTCATCTGCCCCTTTGTGCCTTTCCTTTGCCCTCTGTGCTTTTCTTTCCTCTGCGCCAGCCTTGCTTCTGTGCCATCACGTGATGGCGCCCACGCGTCACCAGAAAACGCTCACCTTCCGCGCAGCTAGCAGAGTTCGGGCTAGCTGATGCCGTCTGTGAGCCAAGCCACGCAATGAGTATCACTGCTATAGGATAACCCCAAAAAAAATCATATACTCAACTAGAGATGAACGATACCATTTATTTAAGACAGAGTACCAAAACGTTTTTGAGGTACTCCCCGATACCGATACTTTTATTTAAGTCATGTGGCCACTTTCCAATAAATAATTTAGGATTTTGCTGAAAGCCTGTCCACTTTATGTTGATATTAATGTAGGGCCAGACACCCCATTTACCCACTGCACAGCCTGCACACACCCTGACCTTAGGAGATATAGATAAATATACACACACACATCCCAGACCACAGACAATGAGCTGGCTGGCACAATTCACTAACAGCCCCACCGGCTGGCCACATTGCAGCATGCGGCCGCCGGCTTGTGAAGGTTGTAAAGCTGCTCTACTGGAGCCAAGATTTTGTGAACTCTGCAAGATTTCGAGAAACCGCGTCTGGAGGCCACAGCAGCTGCGTTACAACCGTCACATGCCAGCAGCCACTCACTGGAATGCAGCCAGCCGGAGGGACCTGGCAGAATGCTTTTGGTGCATTCTGCCAGCTGCCCCAGGCCCTCGAATACCACCCAGTGATTGCTTCCGGTATCAGTATAAGTATCGGGGGCATTTGCACAAGTACTCATACAAATGCCCGGTATTGGCACCAATACCTATATTAGTATCTGTATCGGCACATCCCTATACTCAAATCTCCTCCCATGGTGGAGAGGGTGGTATCCTACCACCTATAGCAGCAGGATACTGGGAGCAAATGGTTCAGAGTGTCCCTCTGCGCTTCTTCTATGGCTACTGTGCTATCTCTCAAGTGTGAGCTCGCATAGATCTCGCATCTGAGATGCACTGGGCTCTATGGAGTCCTATGGACCAGTAGCAGTGCTGCTGTTGGTATCAAGCTGCGCTTGCCTTTCATCCCGCGGCCAGCTGTTATTAAAACAGCAGGTACAGGATAGGTGCTGACAAAGGGAGACAGTGAGGAAAAGCAGCTCACGCAAATTTTTGGCACTTATTGTCTGGCTTATATTGGCAACAACAGAATAGGGGCCTTTGTAGGTTGTTCACTAAACCAGGAGGTTTCGTTGTTGTATAGATTAGGATGTTGCAAACTTTAAAGCCAAAACAAGAATCCCCCCCCCCCTTTAAATTTTGGCTAATTTGATCCATTTTCATAATTTTCTTTTAGCGCAAATAACCTTAGCCAATTCGGGGGATTTAAAAATGCAACATTTTGGCCAAACAAGAGAAAATGAAAAGATTCAAATCATACTTAAAGATATCCTCCAAAATAAGCTAAAACCAAAAGCAAACAAAGAAAATGCCTCTTTGGTTTTCTTTGTGTACCAGATCCTGGTTTAACAAACAAACCTCTTTGATTACTTTAAGGAAAATGCTTTTGCAGGATGCAGAGCTCAGCAACAGACCTGTACTTTAAAATTACCTGGAAAAAAAGGAGTCGGGGATCCACATCAGTGTTTGCCTCGATGTACAGAACCTTAGAAAAGGAATAAGGGAAAAAAGCATTAGGTGGAACAATAAACATTGGAACAATTTTCACATTCATTCCGCAACTTATCTGTCCGAAAACATATAACCATCATCATCATGTACATAGCAACGACACTTTCCGCATCACTATACAGTGGATAATTAAATTAACAAGATGACAATCAACTTTAGAAGACTAAAACAAGAGAAGCAGAGGGCCCTGCTCAGCCGAACTTACAGTGTAAAGAAGTTTGGACGGAGAAGAAACAAAATAAATGAATTACACCAATATGCAAGGTTTTGTTGTTTTGAAATGAATAGGTGTATCTGAATGGATTTCTTGCGCAGATTCCGAAAATGACCTTCAAAATTCTGTATCACATCAAGTTTTTCACAAATGACGGAAATGTGAAAATTTAAAAAAAACGTTTCATGAATGGTCTTTGTGCGGGGATTTCAAGGTGATTGGAATATTGCTCGGCCAACAAGCAGGCTACAACAAATTTCCTTGCTTTTTGTGTGAATGGGACTCCAGAGCAAGGACGAAACATTAGGTTCGGCAGCAGTGGCCAGTCAGAAGTACATTCACACCTGGCGAAAAAAACATTGTTTCACTTCCACTGGTTGATCCCTCGAAAATACTGTTGCCACCTTTACACATCAAACTTGGCTTAATGAAGCAATTCGTGACAGCTTTAAGCAGGGACAGTAAATGCTTTCAGTATCTTGGTAGTAAGTTTCCATCAATCACTTCTGAAAAAATTAAAGCTGGCATTTTCATAGGCCCTCAAATACGAAAATTAATGGCAGACAACATATTCGAGGAAACCATGAGTGAGTGCGAATTGCGAGCATGAACTGCTTTCAGAAATGTGGTACACAACTTTTTGGGGAACACGAAGGCTTCAAATTACACCACTTTAGTCGAGGATATGCTGGAATCCTATGAACTGTTTAGTTGCAACATGAGCGTCAAAGTTCACTTTCTTTATGCTCATCTAAATTACTTTCCTAACAATCTTGGTGATTTTTCGGAAGAACCTGGCGAGCGCTTCCATCAGGATATTAAAGTGATGGAAAAGAGATACCAAGGAAAGTGGACTGTACATATGATGGCCGACTATTGTTGGATGTTGAACAGAGACTGTACGGACGCATACTTGAAAACGAGAGAAATCTCAATGTATCCTTCCTGGGAAAATCCTTTATAAATAAATAAATAAACACCGAAGACAATCCAAAAAGAGGAAGTTTGACGGGGAGCCCAGTGGCGAATGTTAGGTATGTTTGCTTTTGAATATGTATTTATGTTTATCTATTCCTTAAACAATCATTCTGCCCCTCCAGAGAACATTTTCACATGTTACAAACGTTGCCATATAGCAATGTCGTTAAAAAATAAAGTTTTTTCAAATTTTCACATTTCCATCATTTGTGAAAAAACCTGATGTGATACGGAATTTGGAAGGTCATTTTCGGAATCTGCGCAAAAAATGCAGATACACCTATTCATTTGAAAACAACAGAAAAAGATTGAAAAATTGCAGATCAGTGTTATTTGTGTCAAGATCACCAGGAGCTGGTAACAGAAAGCTGCAACTGCCAAAAGACTACGGGCAGTAACACACAGCTGGTGCTAACTTAACCAGAGCTGTTGTAAACTTAACAACTTCAAAGAATATAATTAGGGACGCACCGAAATTTCAGCCATCAAAATTTTCGGTCGAAAATGGTGGTTTCGGCCGAGGAGAAAAAAAAAAAAACGCCGGAAATTTTCCATACTAAGGCCCGCGTCAGACGAGCACACTTTTCACATCCGTCTGACCGCACTGTTTGCTGTCCATTGTAGCTTTTCAAAGGAGTCAATAGAGAACAACACACTAAGCACGTACGCACGTTTTCATGCGCGCGCAACGCATGTTGCAACGGACACCAAAATGGCATCAACGTGAAAAAGCTAGACGGACGTAGAGAAACAACTGCATACAGCTTTTGTTATCTTTTTCTCAACATCAGTCAAAATTAACTGATACAATGTAACCACAATCACATCAGTTAAAAAGTACGCAGTCAGTGCGCTCGTCTGACCCCAGCCTAAATAGGGCCGGGGGGCTCGCCTGAGCCTGGATCCCTAATTATAGTCTATGACTTTGTTAAGTTTACAATAGCTCTGGTTAAGGCTAGGGTCAGCCGAACGCATTCTGTGCGGACTGTGCGTCCATGCGCAACAGACGTATTTTCTGACTGACGACAAGGTAGTGGCCACACTGTCCGTTTTTGTGACTGACGTTTTTTTGACTGATGTAGATGTGAAATAAATTAATATGAAAAACCATTTTGTCCGTCAAAAATGTTGGACATCAAAAATGCAGTCCGTCTGACTACGTTCCATCACTCACACACAAAGCTATGAGGACGATGCGGACGTGACACACTCCGCACGTCCGTTCTAGCGGTTTTACGTTCTTGCCTAACTTGCGTTGTTTGCCGCGTCTGTTGTGCATCCGCACTTCTGTGCGGATGTACTTCGTGTGTGGGTCTCTATTGATCATAATTCTATGCTACGACGGACGTTAAGGCTAGGGTCAGAGTGGGGCAGTCGGAACGCGCGTGCAGGCGCACTAAATCACGGCGGCAGTAGCAGCACATAACGGCCAATGACGGCCAATATACGCAGTACGTGCGTACAAAAGTGCGCCGACACCACGCAACCGGCAAATGAACGCATTTTTCTCAGAACGTGAAACCGCTGCTACAGACGTACAGAGTGCGCTGCGGCCGCATGGCAGCGTGTGTGCGTGATTAGGAGACGTCAGACGCTGCTAGTGTGCGGCCTACATAACGTTCAAACAGACGGATTTCCCCTAGAATTGCGTTGGTGAGTACCTGCGACTGTGCGATTGTGGTCGTCTGACCACTTAAGCGTATTCCGTGAAAAAATGCGTGCGCACGCATCGACGTACATTTTGACGGTGGCCGCAGAAAATGCGCTCATCTGTCCCTAGCCTTAAATGTAAGGCAACACAGACGTGAACACTGCGCTCGTCTGACCCGAGCCTAAGTTAGCACCAGCTTTGTAATACTGCCCTGTGTGAGGTGTTAAGCATTAGCGGATCCCTATTGGTGACTGTATGAGAAGTGAATCACAATGTTATGGACTCAGGTCATGGTACCCTCTCCAGCAGTCCATATTCACATGTATGTGATCATGCAGGGATGAGAATTGATAAATATAATCTGCTTACCACCCATCATCATTTTCTGTGCCCCCCTACTGTTTTAACACTTGAGTTTGATTTCTAGAAATCAATGGTTATCTGGCTCCTGGATTGCCAAACCCTGCCTTAACCATATTGTTAATCTGCAAATCTATGTGCACAGAATTAACATGATAAAGTGCACCTGTCAAGCCCAACATCAAAGACCAGACAGATGCACTAGGGCTCACAGTAAACTGACAGCTATACTACTGCACTTAATGCAGAGCTCGACAAATCCCAGGCGCCAGGTCGCCATGGCGACTAAAAATTGCATCCTGGCGCCTGGGCTTTTGTCAGACCATTCACTGTTAGCACAAGCATGAGAAATCTTTATTGCAGCATCTGCCCAGCAGCTCATGCTATCGCCAATTTCAGGGGGCCATCTTTCCCTGCTGTTCCTCCCCCACATGCATCAAACAGAGACATGAAGGCTCAGCACAGCACACCTTCTCTTATGCTGCTCTGATGTGTAATTCTTTACAGATGCACAGCGCAGGTTTACACCCAGCTACGCCTCTCCGCTTTTGCCTAATAACCTTCTTAGGATCCTTAAGAACTTCATAAATTTTAAACTGTAATAGCTGTGACAGAGGCAGAGACTGGAGACTATCGCCCACTTACTACCATAAAAAATAAATGGCTAATAACTTTTTTATCTGGCTCCTAGATTCAAAGCCCTTACTGAATAAACCTCATACTATGCCCCAATCCAACACTGACACTTACTGAATAACCCTCATACTATGCCCCAATGCAACGCCGACACTTACTGAATAACCCTCATACTATGCCCCAATGCAACACCGACACTTATCGAATAACCCTCATAGTATGCCCAAATGCAACACCGACACTTACTGAATAACCCTCATGCCATGCCCCAATGAAACACAGACACTTACTGAATAACCCTAAGGCTGGCATCAGACGAACGCACTATGTGCGCCCAAACTGATGTGCCTTCTTGCGTCCGTCGCAGCATTGAGACGCTGCGACAGGGCCAGCCACACCCTGTTGTGCGCACACAAATTGCGTGCGCAACAGCGTCTGTGCTGCGTCCGTGCAGCAGCCCTCTCCGTCAAAGCGCTAGGACGCACGTTGATGGGGCTGCAAAGCGCAATTCTCCATAGGAGGATCGAGCCTTGCAGCGATGAGCGCACTAAGTGCGCTCAGCCAATGACGCTCGTCTGCCCCCAGCCTAATAGTATGCCCCCCCTTCCGTAAAATTACAATACATATAGGGGACTCCTGGCCGATAAGCCAATACCCAGAGCAGTAGATATTTACAACCTTCAGGGTAATAGATGTGTCCAGACACAGGGCAAAGTTTAATGGGAAAGTAAAGAGGAACATGATAAGCAAGCGTTCGATTGCAGTTTATCTTTAATATGTAACACAGCCACTCCCTATTTTCCTGTACCTGCATTTAACCTTTTCATTGCCAAAACTGTGCATTCTCACTTTTGTATTGTAGTATAATAAAACATTACACAAAACCCCATTGGAATAGCTTTATACTAGTCTTTGCCCGGGGGGGGGGACTAAATTCTCTGAGATTTCACCATGTCACCCTGTATTACTGTAAAGAAGTCAGAATGAGCAGAACTCATCCTCACTGTAAGAAAAAGTTCAGCAAATTTTACTGCTACATTACATCAGTCAGGGAGAGGGCAGAATACAGGGATAGCTCTGGGATCACTCGCTGCTGTACAGGGAATGATTCAGGGGGTTATAATGACTGAAAATCCCTGTACAGTACAGATAAAGTGTTACTGTAATTTCGAGGCACAGGCAGTATGCCACATACAGATATTATTTTTATATTCTATCTGTATTTTATGGAAACTGCATTGATAATAATCTCATTATGATCACCACTAAAAGAAAAAAAATCCCCTCAAGCAGGAGATCTGGCCATTTTATCATCTACCTTTACCACATTTACTGTATTTGACACAAAAGCCATTTCTGCCTGTATGTTGATACTGGAGACCCTATTTGAAATTGTGGAGTTTAGAACCTTTAATCCCAGCAGTATTTCTGTAAAGAACAAATACATGACAAATTAAAAATGAGAATACTTGCATAGTTTTAACCTTAAAACTATCTCAGAAGAACTATTCAGAAAGCACTGAACAGCAGTGAAAAGTTGCCGAAGTGCCCTGCTGTTCAGTGGTTTCATTCGACAAGTTTATTAAGGAGAATCCCATAGGCTTCAATGTTAAAAACATTCCCATTTTAATTCAATATCTAATAAACCGTTTATTATTTTATTATGCAGTAAAAAATCTCTTTATTTTTAGATATTTTTTTTGGATGTTTTAGGCATTTTTTGGAATTATTTTTTTTTAATCATTTTTCTTTTTTCTGTAACAGACCTTTTTATTATCATTCATTGAATCTTATGTGTAAATTCCAGACATTTTCGTTCAGTATTTTTTTTGCAAACAACGTTTCAAATATTGAACTTTCAAGCGTACTTTTTTTTTCTTTTCAACTCGTTCGTCTGCGTGTCGGCTTTTTCCGACGGCTGCTCTGTGCTGTGATCGGTGGCTAGTCGGGTTTTTCCGGCGTGTTCGGCAGGGTCTTTGCGGCGGTTTCAACAGGTTTTCGGCAAGTGTTTGGCAGGTTTGCGGCGAGTATTCCCTGCACTACGGGGGCCCTGCGGTGCTTGCTGAATACACCGCAGGGTCGGCAAACTAGGATCGCCCCGAAGTGCGGGGAACAAAAAGTCACCGAACGCGCGGTGACTTTTCGGATCTCTTTCAATAACCCTATAGATCTATCTAATAAGCTGAAGAAAAAATGCCGAACGCATCCGATGATCTGCCGAAAAAACTGCCAAACGTATCCGGAAAAAGCCGATAAGCCGACAAGCCGACAAACTGGAAAAAAAAAACAAGAAATCAACACACACAAACTTTTAAAAGCTGTTTGCAATAAAACTACTGCACGAAAATGCCTGGTAACAATGTATCAGGTCCAATGAATAATAATAAAGAGGTCTGTTACAGAAAACAAAAAACGCTATGAAAAAAAGATATCTGAAAATTTTTTGCATTACAAAGTCCTGAAAAATGCCTAAAAATCAAAAAAGAAAAACAGCGTCTTTTGCTGCATATTAAATATTTATTAAACAGTTTATTCTTTTATTCTCATCACCATGCAGCCAAGAATGTGAATTTCCCGGCTGACGGTCACCGCTCTGCGTGCCGCCGTCACCTTCTCTCAGACCACTCACATTAGTGGACATGCTAAGACAGGCAGCCGACGGATGGTTTCTTAGGTTAGGACTCTGGTGACTTATTTGTTTGATTAGCGTGTATTTTTTATCCACTTGTACTCCTGAAATGATTTATTCCTCGCTGGATAAGGCTGGGGTCAGACCTGCGCACTTTTAACGTGCATTCTGGCGCACATAATTATGGCCGCACTAGCAGCAGATGACGGGCAATGACAGCCAATATACGATGTACGGCCGCACAAAAGTCCGGCCGTGCAATGCAAGTGGAATTTGAACGCATTTTTCTGAGAACGCTGAACCGCTAGTACTGACGTACTGAGTGCGCAGCTGCGGCATAGCGGCGTGTGTGCGTGATTAGGAGATGTCAGACGCTGCTAATGTCCAGCCTACATAACGTCCAGACGCAAAAAGAGTTTTATTGACGATCCGTACAAAATCACGACCGACAATGCTCGTCGTCTGACCGTTTTTGCGCATTCCGTGATAAAATACGTCAATGCGTTCGGACGCACTTTTTCACGTTCACGGGGAAAAATGCTTTCGTCTGACCCTAGCCTTAATGTTTGCCTACCTATAACCATCGATGGTGTTTCAGTTCTCAGGATTGCCGAATGCTCTGCACATGTCATATATATGTATTTATTTTATCATTTCTATATGCTGTAATAAATAGTTTTACACTATGCTTTTTTTATTTAAATTTATATGTAGCACCCTGCAGGTATATTTAAAGGAACATTGCTGAGCCATCGTTACTGCCCGTCCTTTGTGGAGACAGTGGGTATACGCGAGTTATTCTGTGCGGGTGCCAAGTCACAACATACTCATCTGTTGTGATTCTGCAGAGGCGCCAGGGGACTTGAGTACATAAAATACACACGTTCTGAGCGACGCACTATTTCCGCATCCTACGCCACGCAATTTGCATGGAAAAGCTGTAGGAACGTTTTAATTTCAGAAGCCCCTGAGCTGACAGGGACAAATGGCACTTTTGCAGGTACCAAGGCGGAAAAAGGGAGTATTTTCAAAATGCCCTTGAAAAAAAGAATTAAAAAGGTTTGGTAGATACAGTCAGCAGCATCTGCCCAAATATTTAACGGAGGGGGGGGGGGTTGTACTTATTAAAGGAATACCCCCCCCTTTCCGTTAACTGAATTGTAGAATTTTGTATAATAATAATAATAATAATAGGCCAGGAGATGGAACCGGTATCACTGACTATAAGGACGTCATTAGAGACGTCTATTCATAAAGCACCGAAATTTTACGCAATTTCAGTGTTTTTCATTTTGGCACATATAAAAATAAAATTAAAGATATTCCATTTATTACAACTGAAACCTATGGGATTCGTCTGTAAAAACCTGTCGATTTGAAACACTAAAAATCAGGTCGTTTCATCGAAATTTCGGAGCAATTCGGCATTCTGTGAGAAGAAGACAACGATGGTCTTCAGTGCCGGCAAATTGGCGAGATACGGTGCATTTCGGCGCATCAATTTCACCTGTATTAGGCAGATTGACAGTTTTGAGAATGGACGGATTGCCCCAGATTTGCACTTAGTGTGAAATTCACGGTTCGGTGTAATTTGGAAGTTAGTGAATAAGCCCTTGCGTACGGGACACGGTCGGGACGCACGGTCGGGACGCACGGTCGGGACGCACGGTTGGGACGCACGGTCGGGACGCACGGTTGGGACGCACGGTTTTATTCTTACTATAGAATTAAAAAATTCTAAATGGCAGAACTGGGCATTTTAACCCAAAATAATACACAAAAATTACAATCAGGCCCTTGGCAGAGGGAACCCTAATACATATATATATAAATAACAATAAAGAATAAAATCAGGAGGTCAGCCTGCCACCTCTGTGCTCTTGGAAGCTATATGCTGGCTGAGCATCATGGGAATTGTAGTGCACGGCTGCAGGGAGCGCCACATTTTCTCAGTGGGGGTCCCTTCTCCCCGCTTTTACTATACCTGGTCCCCCCGACATTGAGCTGTATGATCTCCCCGCTGGCCGGGGTGAAGCTGTTCCCTGCCATGGCGGCGGCGGTGGCGGAGGAGGCGGCCTGCTGTGTCTCCCAGGCCATGTCCCGGGATCCCAGCCCCTGGCAGGGCTTTACGCGGTCACCGCCTCATATTGCAGGAGGACTGAGAAGCATGGCAGCCTCTCCTTCCGGGCCTGACTGCAGCTAGAAGGCCGCACCGGGACGGGGGAGGCTCAGTGTCCTGGCTGAGGGAGACAGGGAGGGAGGCAGGCCGCTTCCCATTTGATCCAGGCCGGGCTGCGTCAAGTCGCGGCCTAGGCCGTAGCGCTCGGCCCACCGTCTCCATGACAACGGTCCCTGGAGGATGGCTGGCTGGTGATTGGCTGGGGGCGAAGGAGTCAGGAATGGGCGAAAAGGAGGAGAATAGAGAGTGCATGGATTACTGGGCATCCAGCAGCCTCAGTCAGGGCCCCAGGGCCCATGTGTGGTTCAGGCTAGCTGGAGGGCCACAGCCCTGCAGGGTAATGCAATAGTTAAAACAGCTGGGGAAGAAATGTAACAACAGCAACACAGCTATTTGATTATTATTATTTGTACTGCGCCACCACCAGCGTAGTGCAGGAGTTACAATACATATGAGGGGTTATTCAGCCGAACTTGCCACCAAATTGTTCCGTATGGTGCAATTTAGTGGCCATTTGGCTATTCAGAAAGTAGGCGGTTTGCAAACCTTTGGCGAATTGCCAGCGAAATAAAGTGCCTGTTCGGCGGCAGTGAAATCCCCCATAGAGAAGTAATGGTTAATCTATTCAGAGAATGCCGAACAGCAGTGAAATGCCCTGATTTTCTCTGGTTCAGGCTGGCGTCAGATGAGCCGCTATGTGCGCACGTACTGACGTGCTTACTGTCGTCCGTCGCAGCGTTGTGACGCTGCAATGGGGCCGGTCATGCTTGTGCACGCAACAAGCGTCCGTTATCCAAGCCTCTCTGTCTAAGCGCTAGGACGCGCGTTGACGGAGCTGAAAAGCGCGATTCTCCATAGGAGGATCGCGGTTTGCAGCGCTGATCTCACTGAGTGCGCTCAGTGAGGTGGTCAGACGGGCGTCGAGTGGAAGGAACGTCCACTCTCACGGACGTTCCTTCCACTCGCCAAAGACGCACGTCTGACACTAGCCTTAGTTCAACGGGTTTAAACAGGCAAAGCCCATAGGCTTCAATGTAAAACTTTATTTTTATTAAATTTTTATTCAACCGTTAATTCTTTTCATTTGCGGCAAAAAGTCTTTTTATTAAAAAAATTTTAGCCATTTTTTCGGGATTTTTTCAATGACATCTTTGATTCAGATTTATTTTTAAACTTTTTTTTTTTTGTTCTGTAACCGGCCATTTTATTATTTATAATCTATATCTATATATATCTATATTATTTCCAGGCATTTTCGTGCATTAGTTGTTTTTTAAACGCCTTTTAGGCTAGGGTCAGACGATCGTATTTTTCGCGTTGTCCGTGAAAAAGTGCGTTCAAATGAATGGACGTATTTTTTCACGGAATACGCGATAGCGGTCATACGATGCGCATTTTCGTCTGTGATTTTGTACGGATCATCAATAAAACACTTTTTGCGTCTGGACGTTATGTTGGCCAGACATTAGCAGCATCTGACGTCTCCTAATCATGCACACATGCCGCTAGCGGACGCAGCACACTCTGTTCGTCAGTACTAGCGGTATCACGTTCTCGAAAAATGCGTTTGTTTGCCGCTTGCGTTGTGCGGCCGCACTTTCGTGTGGCCGTACTTCATATATTGCCCGTCATTGACGTCATTTGCTGCTACTACGGCCGTGATAAAGTGCGCCTGCACACGCGTTCGCACTGCGTTCGTCTGACCCTAGCCTAAGGCTAGGGTCAGACTAACGCATTTTTCGCGCTGTCCGTGAAAAAGTGTGTTCGAACGAATGGACGCATTTTTTCACGGAATACGCGATAGCGGTCATACGATGCGCATTTTCATTCGTGATTTTGTACGGATCATCAATATAACACTTTTTGCGTCTGGACGTGATGTTGGCCGGACATTAGCAGCGTCTGATGTCTCCTAATCACACACACACACGCCGCTAGCGGAAGCAGCGCACTCTGTACGTCAGTACTAGCGGTTTGACGTTCTCGAAAAAAATTACGAAAAAGTGTGTTTTTACCATTTTTTCATCATATTTCATATTTTTTTATAGTAAATTATAGGATATGATGGAAATAATGGTATTTTTAGAAGGTCCACTTAATGGCGGGAAAAACGGTGTATGATATGTGTGGGTTCCATAAACGAGTAAGAGGAAAATTTGACCTAAACACGAACAGCGCAGAAACGTAAAAACAGCAGCGGTCACTAAAGGACGGATTTGTGTAAAACCGCCCGGTCACTAAGGGGTTAAACAGGATGAGTAGAATATCCCTATGCAAGGCCAGGTTTCAAATCATTTATCACACATCAGTTTTGTGCATCATATCTTCTCCTTTAGGCTTGAGTCCATTCTTGGCACAAGTTGGGCTTGTGGCTCGAGCATAGCGCTACCCTACTGTAAATTAACCTCTCTCCTATATTTTGTACAGATACTTTGCGCAGAATTTGTTTTTATTTACCGTCTCCCTTTTTGAGGCAGTGCTGGAAAAGGGCCCGAAGTCTTTTTTGTGACTGAAGATTGAACTCACTCGCATTCTTCATTCTTTCCACTAGATGTCATATTTGTTCTGTTTTACAACTGTGCTTGCAGAAATATTTGGAGAAAGTATTTTACCAGGAAGGATACATTGAGATTTCTCTCGTTTTCAAGTACTGTATGGCGAGTATGTACCGTCAGGTGTTTTGCCCAAGGACACTTACTAGAGAGGTGCTCTTGCTGGGATCAAACCCATGTCTCCACAGGCTCTCTCCACGCAGAGCAGTGATGTTACCTCTACTCCACCCAGCCGGTATATTATCATGTAAGTTACAAAGCATCATAAATATTCTTGTCCAAAATCATCTCCCTTAACCCTATGTGTCTCCCCAAAGACCACACTTTTCCCCAGTGGACAGTCAGGTGTTAGTTATGTGCATGACAAAATTTGGGATCCAGGGTTTGCATCATTTTTGCATCACCATCGCTAAGTCGACACTTCCACGTCTTTATTTTGCCACTGGTCACTGCGCCATTGTTTACATCTGATGCTGGGCACTCTGCCAGCATCTTTTAAATAAAGCTTGAAAAGTGGAAATGTGACCAGGCGCTTCTATCTTGCAAGTGAAAAATATATTGGATGGTTATCGATGTTTTGGCTATCAAAGCAGCCTTTTTCAAGTGCTTGAGTAAGGTTGCTGCGACTGCCGAAACATTACTAACCCTATAATACAGTGGCGTAGCGTGGGGGGTGCTGGGGGGGCCGTGGCCCCGGGCGCAGTTTTCTTAGGGGCGCATAATTTCAAAAGAAATTTGCGCCCCTGAAACTTGAGGCCCGGACTGACCCGCCGGGCCCTCGGGCGCCGCCCAAGGGCCCGCGGGTTGAGGGGACCCAAATGCCGGGCAGCGGGAGTGCCTGCCCGGTCCTGAACAGTGAGTCCGTCCGTGTTGAAGGGGAGGCGGCTGCGTGCAGGCGCAGGTCACGTGGTCCGGCTAATCAGGTGGTACTGAGTCTCTGTACCACCTGACTGGCCGGACCGCGTGACCTGCGCACGCAGGCAGCCGCCTCCCCTTCAACACGGATGGACTCACACGCTGTTCAGGACCGGGCAGGCACTCCCGCTGCCCGGCATCTGGGCCCCCTAAACCCCTGCTGGATCCGGAGCTGGGGCAATATCCAGGTGAGAGCTGGGGCAATATCCATGTGTTAGCTGGGCTGGGGCAAATCCATGTGTGAGCTGGGGCAAATCCATGTGTGAGCTGTCCTGGGGCAAATCCATGTGTGAGCTGGGGCAAATCCATGAGCTGGGGCAAATCCGTGAGCTGGGGCAAATCCATGTGTGAGCTAGGGCAAATCCATGTGTGAGCTGGGACATTATCCATGTGTGAGCTGGGGCAATAACGATAACGTGCGCCACAGGTTGGGGGGGGCGCACAATTCTTGGCTGGCCCCGGGCGCTGACAACCCACGCTACGCCACTGCTATAATACATACTGTAGGTCACTTGGAAGATTGGAGTGCCTGGTCACTTTTACATTTGTTGCTTTTTTTTTGAGGTTTCTGCAACTGCTCCAGCATCCAGGAGCACCTATCTGCATAAATTGCTATGCACCTGCATGCACGACCTCATTGTTGTTTTACTTGAATGTTGACCACTATATCGTGCATCTAACGTTAGGTATTGTTCTCAAATTATGTTTTGCGCAGGCTTTGGCTTGTCTCAGGTTTTGCTTGGTACCTTATTGGTACTTTTAGGACAGCCATTAGAAGGACAGGTATAAGTCAGGTTCCTCTTTACTACTCCCCCAGGATCCTCTGCCCTGATCATAACATGAATCCCTTCACTAAGTTATTGTTGTGGAAAAAACTATCAACGCAACATTTATTTGAACCATGAGATGCATATTCAACTGTAAAATTCACATGTGGATTGCTATTCTGAGATAGTTAAAGGGACACTCTGCCATGCTCTGGCCTTTCCAATGACTCCAAACATGACCCTCTAGCTGCCACTGGCCGGGATATATGTGGATCCAAATGACCCCCCTATCTCCAACATAGGGATTTCCATTGGTGTAGCTAGGGATTAGACATGTGCATTCGTTTTAGTACTAAAACGATTTAGTCAGAATTTTGGGATAATTTAGTTTTAGTATGACTCAAGAGATACGAAACTGCTCAGTACAAAAAACGAAAGAAACTAAAATAAAATGCACTACATTTTAGTTTCAGTCCTTTTTGTGATATTACATTGATGAGTGAAGGAGACCAGTATTGAACGCAACATCGCAAAGCTACAGAAAAGGTTTGTATGTGTAATCCTTCCCGACCCCTACCCGAAAATCTGACAGTGATAGAGCTCCAGAATACTCACTTGCAGCACAGACAGCAAGCACAGGAGAGGAAACCTTTACTTAACCCTTGCATGTCTATGAGGCAGACAAGATGATAAAAGCAGCTGGAGAAGGAAAACATTCAAATAAATCACACTGAAAGCTAATGACAGGAGGGCTGGATAGTAAAAACCCCTTTATAACAAGCAGCGCTAGGAGAAGAGAGGGACTTTATAAAATGTGTGTTTATTTATTTATTGATTTATTTGAATGTTTTCCCTAGATTTAAAGTGCTTTACTTTATTATAAAAATCAATTTGCACCAGTCATCTCTTCTCTGAGCTTTCAGACCGATTTACGTCAATATTTTCCCTCTCCCCTGCTTTTATATTCTTGTGTCTCCCCCACAGAGATACAAAGTTTAAGTAAAAGTTCCCTCTCCTGTGCTATATAAGCATTGCATTCCGAAGTTCTGCACCCTCCACATGCCAATGCAGTAGGATGTTCTATACAGAGAGGGGCATTAATTAATGCAGGTGGATGTTGTATACATTATACAGAGAGGGGTATTAATTAATGCAGGAGGATGTTATCTACATTATACAGAGAGGGGTATTAATTAATGCAGGAGGATATTCTATACATTATACAGAGAGGAGCCTTTTTTTTTAGCCCTTTAAATCCAGTGGCTGTGAGCGCTGAGATCGGCTGCTTGTTATATTATCTCTCAGTACAATGTATCAGGCTCAGATGTTACAGTAACTGACTGTAACAGCGCTCAGAGTTTCAGTAAAACAAGGAAATAATATTGTTCTAACCTCTTATATATAAAAATATTATTTACTAGTTTTACTGAAACTCTGAGCGCTGTGATGAGCAGCAGTTAGTTACTGTAACAGCTTTGCCTGGCACATTGTGCTGAGAGTGAGTGATACTGTAACTAGCAGCGATCTCAGCCCTCTGAGGAGCCACTACAATAGTAATTGTATCCACTGGTTTTCGGATGAATGAAATTAGTTTTCATACTAAAGAACTGAAAACGAATTTCTTTAGCAACTAAATAAATTGCATTTTAGGACTAATCCATTACTTAAAAACGAAATTTTGTGCTGTGCACATGTCTACTAGGGATCAATTCCCTAACTGACATCATCTCATTTATGCGTGATGACGTAAGTGGGCGGGTGAGGCCCCGGAGACTTGGCTGACATCCTCCGGGAGAAGTCCACAATCCAGCGTCGGATCAGGCATTGGCACCTAAGGCTAGGGTCAAACGAACGCATTATTCGCAGCACCAGACAAAAAGTGCGTCCGAATATTGACGTATATATTTCACGGAATGCACAAAAACGGTCAGACGACGCGCATTTTCGTGCTTGATTTTTTTACGGATTGTCAATAAAACACTTTTTGCGTCTGGACGTTATGTAGGCTGGACATTAGCAGCGTCTGACATCTCCTAATCACGCACACACGCCACTATGCAGCGCACTCTGTACGTCAGTACTAGCGGTTCTGCGTTCTCGAAAAAATGCATTCATTTTCCACTTGCGTTGCGCGGCCGGACTTTCGTGCGGCCGTACTTCGTATATTGGCCGTCATTGCCCGTCATTTGCTGCTACTTCAGCCGTGATTAAGTGCGCCTAAACGCACGTTAAAAATGTGTTAGTCTGACCCCAGCCTAAGAGGTTAAGCCTCTCTTTTATTCTAACTTTTACCGATCAGGAGGGAGAGGGGTCTAAAGGACCCCCTCCCTTTCAGGTACTCTCTTGACTCTGTGGGGGCGCCTGAAGTTGACATCATTACGCTCCAAAGTGACCACCCAAGTGACATCATTTATTACGCTCCATTACGCCCCCAAAGTGAACGCATGGAGTCTTCCCTTTCGCTGCGGAGACCCCATGAGATGCGGGGGACATCCTCCACAGCGAAAGGGTTAAACTAAAGTAAATAATTCTCTGTGGTTTTAGTATTTCATTGATACTGTACATTCATCCACTACAGAAATATTGTTGGAAGGAAATATTCTAAAATCTAGGTGGTGTCCCTTTATCTTACATGATGTAACACTGGGTCTACATACAGGCAGAAATGGCCTTGTGTGAAACGTGAACAACAGTGCTGATTTAAGAAAAAATAATTATTTGTTTTTTATTTATTTATTTATTTAAATTTTATATAACACCTGTAATACTTCATTTCTTTGGAACGGCTATATCCTGGCTTTTCGAATGACACCTCACATGACCCTCTAGCAGGTATGGCTCCAGAGATATAGGAGTCCAGATGATTTTTAAATTGTAAAACATTATATACATATAAATGTATTTAATTTTTTTACAGAGAAAGGCGCTCCCCCAGTGGTAGGTGCCTGTAGGCACATGCCTTCTTTGCCTAATTATAAATCTGGCCCTGTGTGATAAAGCTAGATAATAAAAAGTCGGATATCCTGCTTGTGGGAATTGTAGCGATCATAATGAGATTGTTAGCAATACAACTACCAAAACATGCTAATAGAAACTAAAAATAGTATCAGTATGTGGCACAATGCCTCTATATGGAAACTACAGTAACATCTTGTATCTGTACTGTACAAAGATTTTCAGCAATTATAACCCCTGAATGTTATCACGGTACAGTAGGGTTACCCCGGAGCTCTCCCCGTACTCTGTCCCCTCCCTGGCTGTTGTAATAAGGCAGCAAAGTTACTTGTAGCTACTTGTTGCTTGTTTACAGTAACACAGGATGAATGGAAAGGCAAAATAACAAATTCATTTTTTCACAGGGTGCACTAATCGTGCTTTAAAAAGTATGCAAATGAGTTATGATATGCTAAAGGTGGAATTTCATTGTATTGAAGTGTAAAATGGCATTAACTTGATTTTGGTAGTGAAAGGGTTAATACGGTCTTGTGTTGAATAGCGCACAAAACATATAACACACACCAGAGCCGCGTTCAATACCTCAGCCGCTGCAAGTGCTAAGTTAGCAACTTGCCACTGAACGCTGTTCTGCTGCTCAGCGCTCATCCCTGCTAACTTAGCACTTGCAGCGACTCGGAGAGATGCTGCAAGTAGCTGAGTGTGACGTAGTAAAGATGGACGCCGCCATGGAGCAAGTTATTATCCAGTACGGCAATGTCCATTTCAAGGTGTTTGTTGACCAAAGCACCAAATATTTATTGGAAAATGGTAACTATTTACATTTAAGTGGTAATATAAAATATTAAAAGAAATGGAACTGTAATAGTCAAATTTATATCCCCCCGATATGTTTTTCCCCTATACAGAGGCGCTCAGCTCTGCTAAAAATTCATTTGAAGCCAGCAGCACTATATACTCATGTGTGTGAGCTGGGGGCAATTTTTCAATATGAGCTGGGGGCATCGTCGGCCATTTTTGCTTCGAAATGCGCATCCAAAGCGTTCAATGACACTGCTGCAGCAAACTGAATTGCTGCGTTGCATCAATTCAGCAGCTGCTGAGTTATTGAACGCGGCTCAGGTAAACCGCTGTGATTTGAAAGAGCAATTTCATTTCATTTGGCGTCTTCCAAATTTTCAGCAATAAATTCTATACAATTCGGACCCGAGGTGATCATTCATTTCAGAATCCATTGGAACCATTTCTATAAAATAAAGGTTTATTATTATTCAGCCCCTATTCAAAAGGAATTCTGTTTTGATACAGAAAATAATTTAAGATCATGGAAGGACTTTCCCAAAGTGAAAATGACATTTTGTTATTTCGTGCATCTGTGCAGTCAAGGTAAGTACATCATTAATAACACTCCAAAAGAAAATTAGACTATCATTTAGAAAACGGAACATGGTGACATGGCAATAATGAAAAATATTTTATTTACAGTGAGAGAATACTAATTTCACAGTGCGCTGGTTAGAGCGTCTATGAGGATCAGCATTTAGGCTAGGGTCAGACGAACGCATTTTTCGCGTCGTCCGTGAAAAAGTGCGGTCGAACGAACGTACGTAATTTTTCCCGGAATACGCGACAGCGGTCATACGATGCGCCTTTTCGTCCGTGATTTTGTACGGATCATCAATAAAACACTTTTTGTGTCTGGACGTTATGTTGGCCGGACGTGTGCAGCGTCTGACGTCTCCTAATCACGCAAACACGCCGCTATGCGGCCGCAGCGCACTCTGTACGTCAGTAGTAGCGGTTTGACGTTCTCGAAAAAATGCGTTCGTTGGCCACTTGCGTTGCGCGGACGAACTTTCGTGCGGCCGTTCGTCGTATGTTCCCCGGCATTGGACGTCATTTGCTGCTAGTACGGCCATGATTTCGTGCGGCTAAACGCACGTTAAAACTGCGCTAGTCTGACCCTAGCCTTATTGTCCATGTATGAAATCTGCTAAGTAAACACCAGCACTGGATCACATTACTTGTAGTGCTGCCACGGACAGACAATACAGAAAAAAGTGACAATTTGTCATCAAAGAACAAAAATAAATAATAAAAAAGTTACGGCAAAAGATTAATACATTTCTCCAAGGTCAATTGGAAAGTTATTTGAATTCTCCGGAGGTTTGCATGTATGTGGTAGCCTGGATTATAACAGGGGTTAAAGCTGCTGCAGTTCCATGTTATGCCCCCCCCCCAAAAGGTTCTGCGAGGGTCATATAAGCAGGTATGGCAATCTACCAAAGGCATCACTTGAAGGGGGCTCACTTTGGGGACCAGCTGGCTGCATTCTGTTAGGACAGCTTGTTATGGATCCTTGTACCCCAAGCTCGGTACGCCCTTCCATCCGGGTGCCCATTCCGCTGTATGAGAAGGTGAAAGTGTGGGTGATCTTAGCTCCACAGACTAGACGACACGTAGTACTGTGACAAAAGGTTGTAGCTGATCCTTGCAGGGTGAACACCAGACT
Source organism: Leptobrachium leishanense (assembly GCA_009667805.1). Taxonomy (NCBI): domain Eukaryota; kingdom Metazoa; phylum Chordata; class Amphibia; order Anura; family Megophryidae; genus Leptobrachium; species Leptobrachium leishanense. The sequence continues at coordinate 334,889,097 of CM019066.1, forward strand.
CGGAATAGTTAGATTGTAAGCTCTCCAGCAGGGTCATCTCTCCTACTGTTCTGTGTGTCTACCTTGTATGTATATTGTTATTCTGTCTTAGCCATTGCACAGCGCTACGGAACTTGTTAGTGCCTTATAAAAACTTGTAACTGTTCCATACAGATACACACATGCAAGGTTATTCAGAGAAAGGTGAAAAGCAGGAGAATGACTGGAGAATGGAAAATTCTAGGTCAAAATAGCCAAACCAGAAAAATTCTCCCATTTATCTCACTTTCCAAATTGGCTATTTTGACCTCGAATTTTCCATTCTCTAGTCATTCTCCTGCTTTTCACCTCTCTCTGAATAACCCTGATGGAAAAACAGCACAGTATATCACACACACTCTATCCTAAATACAGGGGCTAAGAAATATAAGAAAATTAAATGCAAATAAACATTGTGGTGGCCGTTCCGTCACAAAGCTCCTGGACCCCATATTCCGATTACATGTCCCCTGGTGCGTGGGACCCCTGTGTTTCTGGTCACAGGAGGAGGCACCAAGCCCAAGACATGGCGTTAGTGCTGCACATACACCGTCATTCCTTGCAAGCGGCTGCCTAGATTTGCGAGCACAGTTCACACACAAGTAGCTCCATATATGTGTATGCATAACTTCAAATAACTTGTATTAAAGCAATTCATTAAACATTTTATAAAAAAGAAATTAGCTTTCAATAAAAAAAGTTTGTGGTTTTTCAAAAAGTTTTCGATTTTTGTCTGGGTGGGGGGCTGGGCACCAAACTGCAGTGCTTGCCATAGGTGCACGTAGTATTATTATTATTATCATCATTTATATAGCGCCAACAGTTTCCGCGGCGCTTTGCAATAACCAAAGGATATACCTAGGTAGGTCTCTTCTTCTACTCACTAATATCTATCCTCCTTTCACAAGCAGATGTCTGTGTATATCACAACCTTCCTGGATTTGGTAGACAGTCAAGATTTTGGGTACTTGTCATGAGGTCTCTGGTTTGGTATCGGGGGGCCCCTGATAAATATCCGAAAGAATGCAGTGCAATATGGTTAACGATAACAGAGGCACAATAGGGGTAATTCGCAGAGCACCAAAATTTCGGTGTTTTTCACTTCGTGGCACTTCGGCGATTCCGTTTTGCCGACCCTTCAATGAATTCACTATTCACCGCAGGGTCAGCGTAGCGCAACGAAGATGGAGTTGAAGACCGCCGAACTGCAGAAATAAAAAACCTGAACTCTCCTATTCTTCTAATAAGTTTTTAAAACAATAAAATGGCTTCGAATGTGTCTGAATAATAAAAAAAAGTCCTTTAAAAATAATGAAAAGGTCTGTTACAGAAAAAAAAAACGCTTTTTAAAAAATTGGGAATCAAAATTCTCGTCTAAAAAATACAAAAGGTTTTCTAAGAAATAAATAAATAGACTTTTTGCTGAAAATGAATAGAACAAACAGTTTTCTTTAAAAAAAATAATTAAAAATGATATTATTCTTTCACATTGAATCCTATGGGATTCTCTTGTTTAAACCTGTCAAACGTAATCACCAAAAATCAAGGCCTTTCGCCAACACATTGGTGCAGTTTGGCGTTCTGTGAATAGATTAACCATTACTTCTTTATGGGACAACTGTGGTGAACTGCACCTTATTTCGCTGTCAATTCACCAGTATTTGGCAAATTGTCAGTTTAGTGAATAGACGAACTGCCACAAAGCAATTAAACCCATTAAAGGGACATAGAAACATAGAAAATGTCGGCAGATAAGAACCTTTCGGCCCATCTAGTCTGCCCAATTACATGGATACTTTACCTGGATTTATCTTTTGTTTAGGATAGCCTTATGCCTATCCCATGCCTGCTTAAATTCAATCATTGTTTTGGCCTCTACCACTTCAACTGTCTCGTCTTTTTTCCAAGCTGTAAATGTTAAGATCATTAAGCCTTTCCTGGTAACTTTTCTCCTTCAAGCCGTACACCATTTTAGTAGCCCTTCTCTGAACTCTCTCTAAGATGTCTATATCCTTCTGGAGATACGGTCTCCAGTACTGCACACAGTACTCCAAGTGAGGTCTCACCAGTGCTCTGTACAGTGGCATGAGCACTTCCCTTTTCCTACTGCTAATACCTCTCCCTACACAACCAAGCATTCTGCCAGCATTTCCTGCTGCTCTATTACATTGACTACTTACCCTTAGATCCTCTGCAATAATAACATCCCCTAAATCCCTTTCCTCAGATGTTGAGGTTAGGACTGTATCAAATATGCTATATTCAGCCCTTGGGTTTTTACGTCCCAGGTGCATTATCTTGTACTTATCCACATTAAAACTCAATTGCCACAGCTCCGACCATTGTTTTAGTTTACCTAAATCATTTGTCATTTGGCTGATCCCTCCAGGAACGTCAACCCTGTTGCAAATCTTTGTGTCATCAGCAAAAAGACATACTTTTCCATTAATACCTTCTGCAATATCACTAATAAAAATATTAAAGAGAATGGGTCCAAGTACTGACCCCGGAGGTACCCCACTGGTAATAAAACCTTGCGCCGAATAAACTCCATTTACCACAACCCTCTGTTGCCTGTAACTCAGCCACTGCCTAATCCATTCAACAATATTGGAATCCAAGCTCAAAGATTGCAATTTATTGATAAGCCTTCTATGCGGAACAGTATCAAAAGCCTTACTGAAATCTAAATAAGCAATGTCTACTGCACCACCTGCGTCTATTTTTTTTGTTACCCAATCAAAAAAATCAATAAGATTAGTTTGGCATGATCTCCGTGAGATAAACCCATGTTGTTTCTGATCCTGTAATCTATGTGTTTTTAGATGTTCAACAATCCTTTCCTTTAACATGGTTTCCATTAATTTCTTCACTACTGACGTAAGACTAACTGGTCTATAGTTCCCTGATTCCTCCCTTCTACCCTTCTTGTAAATGGGCACAACATTTGCTAATTTCCAGTCTTCTGGGATGACTCCCGTTAACAAGGATTGGTTAAATAAATCTGTTAACGGTTTTGCTATTACACCACTGAGCTCTTTTAATAATTTAGGGTGGATCCCATCAGGCCCCATTGACTTATTTGTCTTTACTTTAGACAGCTGCTGTACAATCTACTCCTCTGTAAACCCATATGTAAATGTCTCTTTAGTGTTTCCTCCTAACTGAGGTCCCTTTCCTTCCTTTTCTTCTGCAAAGACTGAACAAAATTATTCATTAAGGCAGTCAGCGAAACTTTTATCCTCTTCTACATACCTTCCTTCCTTTGTTTTTAATCTAACTAATCCTTGTTTTACTTTTCTTTTCTCGTTTATGTATCTAAAAAATGTTTTGTCCCCCTTTTTTACTGACAGAGCTATTTTCTCTTCTGCTTGTGCTTTGGAAGCTCTTATAAATTGCTTTGCCTCTTTCTGCCTAATCTTATAGGTTTGCCTATCTTCTTCACTCTGAGTTTTTTTATAATTATTGAATGCTATCTTTTTGTTCTTCACTATTTTAGCCACTTCTGTAGAGTACCACAGTGGTTTCTTCCCTTTTTTGTTTTTGCTAACAAGCCGAATGCAATTGCCTGTGGCCTTCAATAATGCCTCCTTTAAATAATCCCATTTCTCCTGGAACACTTTATGTTTCATATACACCTTATACACATAGCCTGAAAGTAACAATAACACAATATTTTTAATAATTGTGTCTGGTTCCAAGAGGCCAGGTTTAGAATGTTTCACTCTTGTACCATGATGCAGAAAGTTTTCAGATCTAAGATCTTTTTTTTTTTTGGAATTTCCGAGATACTCCAGCTCGGGTCAGACAAACGCATTCTGTGCGGACTGTGCATCCGTGCACAACGGACGTACTTTCTGACTGACGACAAGGTAGTGGCCACACGGTCCGTTTTTGTGACTGATGTTTTTTTTGACTGATGTGGATGGGAAAATAAATTAATATAAAAAACCATTTTGTCCGTCAAAAGTGCTGGTCGTCAAAAATGCAGTCCGTCTGACTACGTTCCATCACTCACACACAAAGCTATGCGGACGTTGCAGACGTGGCGCACTCCGCACGTCCGTTCTAGCGGTTTTACGTTCTTGCCTAACTTGCGTCTGTACTTCTGTGCGGACGTACTTCGTGTGTGAGTCTCTATTGATCATAATTGTATGCTACCACGGATGTTAAAATGTGCTGCAACACGGATGTGAACACTGCGCTCGTCTGACCCGTGTCTCAACCAGTACAATCTCCCTTCTTATCTCCAAGATGAGACACCTCATAAATATGTTTAAAAGTACTTATGGATGTTTTTGAAATATAGTTTTAATTTCAGTGAGACGTCTACTATAATTTGTAATATAAATAATAAAAAGAAACATTTCAGTTTTACATCTCACACGTCGAGAGTGATTCTGCTTTGAGATAAATTATTAGATATTATTAGCCTCATTAAATTATTAATGTTTTAATTTTGTAGAAGTGCAGTACCTTGACTAAGGCAATATCAAGTACATTCCCAGCTCCTCAGTCTTCAGACCATGTAACAATAAAAAAATAACAAATGACTATAGTGAAAATAAGAAACCTTAGATACAGCAAGATAAAGTCAGGAATGGCTGTTTGTGAGATTGTCAAATCTTTGAATTAAAAACAGTGTTACAGAGGGTTTAATTCACTAGATTAAAATTTAGGGACTGAGTCGAGGGCTAGTAATCTTTAAATTTAAAGCTAGGGTCAGGCGAGCACATTCTGTGCGGACTGTGCATCCGTGCACAACAGACATACTTTCTGACTGACGACAAGGTAGTGGCCACACGGTCCGTTTTTGTGACTGACGTTTTTTTGACGGATGTAGGAGGGAAAATAAATTAATATGAAAAAACATTTTGTCCGTCAAAATGCTGGACGTATAAATGCAGTCCGTCTGACTATGTTCCATCACTCACACACAAAGCTATGCGGACGTTGCTCACTCCACACGTCCGTTCTAGCAGTTTTACGTTCTTGGCTAACTTGCGTCCATTTGCCGCGTCCGTTGTGCGTCCGCACTTCTGTGCGGACATACAACGTGTGTGGGTCTCTATTGATCATAATTGTATGCTACTACGGACGTTAAAATGTGCGGCAACACGGACGTGATCAATGCGCTCGTCTGACACGAGCCTTAAAAGGTTTTAATTTGAACAGTCACTTCTGTTTGCGTTAACGTAAAAATAATTTGCTATTAGACATTTTTCTGATAACAGATATATTTTAAAGTCATCAAAATGAATATAAAAGGGGTTATTCAGAGAGCACCGAAATGTCACCGACATTTTGGTGCTCTCTCTTTTCCTGCACTTCAGCATTCACTGCAGGGTTCCCGGAGTGCAAGGAACGGACCCGAAAATTCGCCGAAATTAGAATAAAAATAAATAAATAAATAAAAAAATCGCCGGAGACTGCTGTAATTTCAGATCGATCAGATAACTGCCGCTAAAATCCCGAACGCAGTCGACGATCCATCGCCAACCTCCCAGACAGCCGCCGCAAACCCGCCATGCAGCCTCTGAACACAGCGCCGACCAGCCACAGAAAAAAGCCGACAAGCTGCCGGACGGGTAAAAAAAAATAAGAAAATACAGGATTGAAAGTGCCAAATTTGAAACGCTGTTTGCAAAAAAACTACTGGATGAAAATGTCTGAAATTAACATGTAAGGTCCTATGAATAATGAAAATTTCTTACAGAAAAAAAATGCTGTTTTTACGTTTACGTTTCAGCACTGTTTGTGTTTAGATCAAATATACCTCTTACTCGTTTATGCAACCCACACATATTATATACCGTTTTTCTCGCCATTAAAAGGACTTTTAAAAATAACATTATTTCCATCGTATCATATAATTTACGATAAAAAAAATAAAATATTGTGAAAAAATGGAAAAAACACACTTTGTCGAAACTTAATCCCCAAAATCTAAAACCGCCAAAAAAGACCCCCGACTAAATAGTTTTGAAATTTTGTCCTGAGATTAGAAATACCCAATTTTTTTTTACATGCTTTTGCTTTTTAACCCATTCACTGCTGAGCCATTTCACCTCTGTGCACTGAGCTCATTTTAACCGTTTGAAGAAATCCTCTGCCCAATTTGAATAATAATTTTTAATTGATGACTGTTGTATAAAGGAAGCCAGTGAAGAGACTAACAGAATTTACTAAAGAAGAGCAACTAGAGATGTGCATTCGTTTCAGAAAAATTCAGTATTTGGAACGAAATTTGTTAATTCGTAGTTCGGAAGTACTTCCGAATAACGAATTGATACGATACGAATTCAAAACGAAACAAAATGGTATATAACAACAAATTTATTTCGTTTTACACTGTGTCATCATCATAAAAGAAAAATTTGAATAATTGATATCAACTAGTGAATTTGAAATCAACTATCAAATTGATATCAACTATCGAATTTGAAATCAACTATGGAATTGATTTTAACTTACAATACAAGTAATAGTCAGCAAAGGACTTTGCTATTGCAGTCCATTAATGAGATCAATATTAGCATAATTTTAATATGTAGAACATTTTCATAATTGTTAATTTTTTTGAGGCTTAGAGGGTTATTCAAAGAGTGCCGAAATTGCCACTAAATTGCACCGAATGGTGAACTTCAGCCGTGGCAGAAAGTCGTCAGTATTTGGCAAATTGAAAGCGAATTACGTGCAGTTCACCGCAGTTCGGTTATGTTCGGCAACAGTGAAATTGTCCCATAGAGAGGTAATGGTTAATCTATTCAGAGAACACCAAGCTACACTGAAATGTCAGTGAAATGCCCTGATTTTTGTTGGTTCAGTTCAACAGGTTTAAAAAGACGAATCTCATAGGTTTCAATGTAAACAAAATATTATCGTTTAGCAATTTTTTGTTCAACCGTTTATTCTTTTCAGTTTCATCAAAAAACCTTTTTATTTATTTATTTATTTCGAATTTTTGGGGATTTTTTATGTGAAATTTGTGATTACCATTTTTTCAATGGCTTTTTTTTTATTCTGTAACAGACTTTTTATATTTTTTTTATAGGATTTTTTTATTGTTTCTAGACATTTTGATGCACTTTTATTGTATTTACGGGTTTTTTTCTGCAGTTCGGTGGTCAGATCACCGTCTCCACTTTGTCGCACTTCGGGGACCGGGTGGTGAATATTGAAATCACCACAGGGTCGGCGAACTGGAATCGCACGAAAGAGCACCAAAATTTCAGTGCTCTAGGGGCCCTATTACGCTCTTAGCATTAAAACACAGGCGCAAGGGAGAAAAAACTGCGCCTGCAGTTTTCCCCCTTGCGCCCGCGTTTTAACGCTGGATTACAATACAGGCGCAAAAAACGCTGCCTGCATTGTTTCCGAGCGTAAACCTTCAGGATGCTCGCAGCAGCGCTGAGCGCAGGTGGGAGCATCCACTCGATGGAGTCCATAGGACTCTATTGAGTTCCTCCCTGCCGGTCACATGACCAGCAGGATCTCGCATCGCGAGATCCGGCCGGTCAGCGTAGTGATACGCAGGGAGAGGCTGGGGGGACTTTTTCCCCCAGTCTTTCCCTGCTCCCGCTGGACGGAGGAGGCGGTCCTCGCCACGGGACAAAGGGTGAGTATATCATTAGGTTTTTTATTTTTAAAGCTGGTGTTAATGGATTCTGCAGAAGCGGAATCCGTTAACACCAGGTTCTGGCTCTGGTTAACTTTTCGTTGACCAGAGCCAAGCGTTAATCAGCGCTGGGACTTTGTAATACCAGCGCTGATTAACACTTTGCGCTCCCCATGTTAAACATACGGAGCACATAGTACAGTAACCTCGCGCAGAGAAGCGCAAGGTACCAAACGCAAACGGGTTTTTTAACCCTTTTGCGTTTGGATTGTAATATGCGGAGAATACCGCGGCAATCGTTAATGCTCACGCAAGTGAGCGCTAACGTTTGCGTTACGAATGTAATAGTGCCCTAAGGAGGGTTATTCAGACCATGCCTGTGTGAAACATCTCCTGTGCCTGTATGGGTTGTTCTTTCGTGAAGCACAGACGTTTGTCTCCGCTGTTTGCAACATCGGCAAACACCGGCGCTCTCTGAATATCCCTCCTATAAATGATATCTAGCCAAAATGTTTAAATAGACCTTATTAAAAAAAATAGCTTTACTTTTACGTTAGTTTTTTTAAATAGAATAAGGAAGGTTATTGAAATAGCTGTCCTTTGTAGCGATGGACGTTTGCAACCGTCCAATCATCATAATATAGAACAAACCACAAAGAGACATGACCCGCTCGTTAGTTTACGGTCTATTTTCCAGATGCAACTCTATTATTTTTTTTAACAAAGAAAGATGAAACTGAACCAATTTACAGCAGAGTGCTTGACAAAAAGAAACCTTTTCCACAACAATGAGGAAACGTGGAATACCACAGTATTAAAAAAAAGCGCGCATCGACTTATTGCCAATTCAATCCCAACACACGAGCTATTGACAGAAAATAACACGAGTCTTTTGCTATGTCATCGTGATCCTCTCATTGATCGAGACTGCAGACTCAATAGGGCTCGAGATAATTAGCAGCACCTTGAAGATCTGTGCTAACAGAAAAAGCAACGGTTCGGAAAGGCAAGTTGCTAACACAAAACCAGGTGACAAGTCAATGCGCCACTCGGCTTATTGTTGCAAAAACCTAATTTTTGCCTTAATTAATTCTAAGTAATAAATATAGACTTGATAAGACTAGTTTCTTATCAAAGGTTAATGGAGCGAACCTGGGCAGATTATTTTGCAAATGTTTGTTTCTGAAAATTGCGTCCAGGAGTTAGAGACAAGACAGACCAGAGAGAGGTTCCCGAGGGGCGAGACATGTTGATGGCTTCCTTAGACATTTAAACTAGTCTTCAAGCTTTAAAGTGAAGTGGTAAACCCAAACCAATAGCTGAAACAAGGGTCTCGTTGTGATTTTCACTGTTCCTTCTGCCATTTATAAGCTCCTTGCCGCACTTGATATTTTATTAGATATTGGCTCACCAACAAATTTGAAGGGAATCTCTAAAGCCAAAATTTCTATAAAAGAGTAAAGGTACGAGTGCCAATAATTGCGCCCAACTTTTATTGGGAATCAAAATAAAGGCATGCCCTCAATTTAATCTGACGAAACAGCAACTGGACGAATTGCTCCAACAAAAACTGCAGATTTCGGAAAGTGTGCCCTTAGGCCTTTGGGGTAGATTATCTAAGAACAAGCACATTTTTCAATTTACATCATTTATTTCCTATCTCTAGTTATTCGGCTTTTAGAGTCGTCTCTTTCCAGGTCAGCCGGCCCTGCACAAGCACTGTTGCACGGGGACTTGTCCAGCCCACTGCAATGCGCATCATTATAAGAGCCAGCTATCTGGCAGAGCAGTACATATCATCACCCACATCCCATGATATTTATGTCAGCTGCTGATTGTAAGATTGGTACATCTTCTCCTTCGTGCAACCCCACTCTTTGTGTGAGTGCCTGTTCATACAGTCTGCTCCCAATCCCCAGCCTGTCTTTAGACTTCTCTTCTGCGCCTCCTCCATGCAGTAATGCACCAACGCTCTTCTGGTCTTGCCTCTTTCATATTCAGCTTGCGCTCTCCAGCCTGCCCTGCTGCAGTACATAAGTGAATTTGTTATTTATTCATTTAAATAAATATTCTTGTTTCTCCTATTGGTTTTCCCCTAAACATACTCATTGTGCTATGTTGCTAGGATGCCCTATTCACCCTCCAGGCAGTGGCCAGAAATATCCCATAGCACCGTGGCTAAGAATGATGGGATTTGTTGGATTTTACATACACATGCCACTGTTGGCAAATTGACAGTCCAGTTCTTCTTCTCCTTAGCCCAGGTAAGACACCTCTGACGTTGTCTGTGGTTCAGGCATGGCTTAACAAGAGGAATATGACAACTGTAGCCAAATTCTTTGACACGTCTGTTTGTGGTGCCTCTTGATGCCTTGACCCCAGCCTCAGTCCATTCCTTGTGAAGTCCACCCAAATTCTTGAATGGATTTTGCTTGACAAGTCTCTCAAGGCTGTGGTTCTCTCGGTTGGTTGTGCATCTTTTTCCTCCACACTTTTTTCTTCCACTCAACTTTCCGTTAACATGCTTGGATACAGCACTCTGTGAACAGCCAGCTTCTTTGGCAATGAATGTTTGCGGCTTACCCTCCTTGTGAAGGGTGTCAATGATTGTCTTCTGGACAAGCAAGTAACCCCAGTCAATATCGAGCGGAGAGACGTCCTGGGTCAGCGGAGCCTCGAGTATCTGGCGGATGGGTGAGAGGCCTTCCAGGCCGTTGTAAAACTCAAGTAAAGCACACTGCTGTTTGTTTCCAAAACCCACAGGGCCCCAACTTGACTAGTCGAAGACATCTCTTAAGCAATTCACTGGCCAGTTGAATATAGTACCCGGGTACCGCAACACACACACACACTTACATTCCGAGACTTGACCTGTGCAGGACTCACTCCCCAATCACAAAAAGGGGTTAAAGATACGTTTTCCATTATTCTTTTCCGCTGCGCGTTTTCCCGAATTACGAAGCACTGTATTTCGTTTCCGCTGCACGCTTCCCCGAAATACGAAGAATCGTATTTATTTTCCGCTGCGCGTTTCTCGAATTACGAAACCTTGTATTTCTTTTCCGCTGCGCGTTTCCTCGAAATACGAAGCATCGTATTTCTTTTCCGATGCGCGTTTCCCGCATTACGAAGTACTGTAAATATATCTACGAACACTGTGTTATTCATTATATGCCCTTTATTCTAGTAAACTATATAATTTATAAAATCCACAACGGTGCTGGAGTATATTTATTCCCTAGTGCGGGAGACTGACCCGAGGTTTAATTTCAGCGGCTCCTCCGGGAGTGAGCGCTACAATGGTAAAGATTGCTGTCTTGTTCATTCATTATTGAGTTGAATAGTAATGCTAAATTAACTCTTTCAATACTGTTATACTGCTGATTACTTTGTCCTACAAAGGGTTTGGTCGCTAGTCCTAATAAACCCCTTTTTATTTAAAGTAATCTTGTCCTGGTATTACTTGGCGCCGAAGGTGGAGGTGGGTAATCACTGGAGTGAGACAGAAGGCCGTCAAACTCAGCGGCACTCGCGGGAGTAGCGCTATCTATCTACATATATACATATATATATATATATATATATATATATCTATATCTACAAGGGTTGTGGTGGAGGACAAAAAGTGAGATAAAAAGCCTCCACACTATAATAAGTGTGTATATTCCCGAGCAGTAACAATTGAAATAACACAAAAGGAGTAGTAAGTGAAGCCGTTCACTAGATGGCTCTGTAACATAATTATATATTAATAGAGAAACAAAAAACCTTGAAATGAAGACAGTAATATGCATGAATTAGGTCAAATTACCCAGGGCAGTCGAGAAAAATATTGCGGCTCGTCTCTGAATTTGTAAATACTAATGAGCACCGAGGTTATGTCACTAATGGCTAAGAAACACATATTGCCCCTGCTTTCTTACACTCTTATTACCCTTTGTGGGATACATTTCGCTACTTCTCAAGCAGTCTTTCTTAGATGTGGCCCTGGGACAGAAGTGTATTTGGGTGAGAGGTGACAAAATAATGCTGACCCAAGATGATATTTTATGTGCTTTTATGAAGCTGAAATTGATTTTAGGAGGATAGGATGCTGACCATGTGGGATGCTGATGGGTTATGATGGTGAGTGGTTCAGGTGCTTCGTGAGATAAAATATTACCAGGTACCGTAAAGCAGTTTTTGTCAGCTCCAGTCCTCAGTTACCCCTACCAGGCCAGGTTTGCCAGATATGTGATGCACAGCACAGGTGACATGATTTACTGCTCAATGATTGCAGGATTCAGTCTGCATTTCCACAAGGTAAACCTTAAGGCTCGGGTCAGACGAGCGTGTTGTAGAGTGGAAGGAATGTCCGTGAGAGTGGATGTTCCTTCCACTCTGACGCCAGTCTGGCTACCTCACCGAGCGCAGTTAGTGCGCTCAGTGCTGCAAGGCTTGATCTCCCTGTGGAGGATCATGCTTTGCAGCCCCGTCGAATGCGCGTCGTAGTGCTTCGACGGGGAGGCTTCCAGTACGGCCACAGCATGGCTGCTGTTGTGCGCACAATTCGTGCTCGCGCTACAGCATCTGGCCGGCCCCATCACAGCGTCACAATGCTGCAACAGACGCTGGGAGGCACATCAGTGTACATAATGTGCTCGTCTGACCCCGTCTTAAAATCCGACCCGTATGTGAGTTCTGAGGACCAGAGTTGAGAACCACTGCCCTATAGGACTCTATAGAATGAAAATTCCTTGTGGAAAAAGTATTGGTGGGGTACCACCAGCCACCTCACACAGCAGGATCGACCATATTTTCCAGAACAGTTGTATCTTCTACATGGCTGATGGCTGAGACAGGAAAGTGCTCCAACGCAGTATTTAGAATTAATATACTGCAGAAATAAAATCACATTGCCTTAATTACTGATCTGATTTCTCTTCTGCAGATTATGACTTCTACTTACTGCAGGGGAACAGTATTATGTTCCTCACCATTTTCATGTAGACGTCAAGCGTGTCCTAGGAATTATGGTCAAACCGGCTATCGTAGATGGTTGACAGCATTCATCATTAATTTATTCACAAGGAATTTACGGTCTTTAGTGATCCTTGTAGTATTTTATCCCTTAGCCCAGTGGTTCCCAACCCTGGTCCTCAAGGCCCCTTAACAGGCCAGGTTTTAAGGATTACCTTGGGGAAATGCAGACTGAATCCTCCAATCACTGAGCAGCAAATCATATCACCTGTGCTGTGCTTCACATATCTTGCAAACCTGACCTGTTAGGGGACCTGAGGACCAGGGCTGGGAACTGATGCCTGAGAAACATGACCAATAGTCAAATCTACAACCAATTATATATAATGAGTAGTGACCACTGACAGATCCCCATTGGCTCTAACAGGCATTTTTTTTTACATATACCAGCAAATTATCTTCTACAGATACACTAAACCTTTAGGCCTCATTCACACACATACGCTTTTATATTTTATTTTGCGTATGTGCGCGCAATACGTGCGTGAAATAAAAGTGTTTTTGTGTGTTTTTTTACCTCCCTGGCATCGAGTGTGACTCGGGGTTAACCTTCAGTACTGAAAGCGTTAACCCCGAGCCACATTCGGGCTGCTGTTGCACACATTACCTCTCCCTGCGCTCCTTCGCTGATCCCCGCTGTCTCCTCCGTTGATTGCAGAGTTTTACTTCCTGGTTCTCTTCACGCGAGAAGGCAACCAGGAAGTAAAACTTGGTGATCGCCGGAGGAGACAACGGGGATCAGCGAGGGAACACAGTTAGAGGTAATGTGTGCAGCAGCAGCCCGAATGTGGCTCAGGGTTAACGCATTCAGCACTGAAAGATAACCCCGAATCACACTCGAACACAATCGGGGGTTAAACTTGGTAAAGTACCTGTGTATATACATGTGCACACACGCATTTACACGCGTAAACACACGCAAAAACTGAGAAATACGCTGCCGGGAGGCAGCTCGGTTCCATTCCATTTTTGCGCGCGTTTACGCAATGCAAATATACGGCTCCATACGGTGCTATGTATATGGAGCCATTAATTTGCATATGTTCCATACGGTACAATACGCACATACGTGCTTATACACGCGTACGTGTGTATCAGTGTGAATGAGGCCTTAAGTGTTGGGAAAACACTGATGGGCGGAACCTGATGGACACATGTCTTTTTTCAGCCTATGTAACTACTGTATGTAAAACATTACATCGACAGGACAAGGTTTCATGATGTATAAATGAATAGAAAAAAGTAAAATAATAAATAAATAGCACAGAAGTTTAGATTAGATTAGTTGAAAAGGCTTCCCACAGGCATGGACTAGAGTTGATTGTCACGGCAGACCTGGAGGTTGTAGAAATGAAGAGTCCCTAGTTTACCTGCTGCAGTTGGTTTTTTGGCTTGGTTGCTGTAGTGGCTGTAGTCACCAGGGCTGGCCCAAGACATTATGCTGCTAGGGTTCAAATGAAATGCTGCCCCCGCCCCCCCAAACCACACGTATCACAGAGCTCCACAGCAACAAAAAATAATTATCGATTAATATATTTGATATATTCAAGTACATTAAAATAAATTTAAATATTAGAGTAATTCTAGATTAACATAATTATACTAACGTGAATTAAAATATTACAATATCGATTAAATTATGTATTTTTAAAATAAATCACACTTAAAAATACATTTTATAATAAAATAAAATATTAAAATTAATATATACAGTATATAATACACCACGATCTCCGCACTCCTTCTCTGTTCCAAGAATTGCTTCTGGTGCCAGGAAAAGGGATGCCCGAATACACCAATGCACAATATCTTTCAACACGAAGACTTGTTAAAAAAAATAAAGACTTTTATTAACACTTCATTGTCGACATTTCAGTCCCGAAGGACTTTTCCCATGAGGTCTTGAGAAAAGTCCTTCGGGACTGAAACGTCGACAATGAAGTGGTAATAGAGGTTTTTATTTTTTTAACAAGTCTCCGTGTTGCAGGATATCGTGCATTAGTATATATATATATACAGTATATATAAATATGTAAATCACCATATTAGTATAGCAGTAGTAGTGATACCTTTTTTTATTAGAATAACATTACATTTAAAAGAAAAGCTTTCGACTAACATTACATTTAAAAGCTATACTGAGCGAAATCATAGAATTGAACAATAAAGAGCCAAGCAGAAGGGGGGAGGAGGCGTAAATACTGTTAGTGGACTTCCCAGTGCCTGGAGGAGACGGACAATGCCTAAACGCCTTGCCCAAACGGAGGGTCCCCGACAGCAAGACATTAGAGACGCTATGGCAGGTGGGTCTGTATCCAGAAGCGCGGTGATCTCCTCGTCTCGTCCCCCAGAGTATGGATCATCTGGGGAAGAGGATTGTTCCTGGCCCCTTGGTGGTGACTCTGGGATGTCATCAGGGGCGACTGACAACTAATGGAGCCCCCGGGCAATAAATCATCATGGGGCCCCCCATGAGGCCAAACCCATACAAACCCCACCCCCTACAACGCAACAGCCACATGCACCTTGTTGTGCTAAAGAATTTAATTCTTAACTCTTTTAAAAATAATCTTTTTGAAAATTGTGTGAAGAAAATCCCATTTGGACCCAGCAGCTAATTGGGGAATCCATTGTGCCCCCTTCAGACTTACAGATGGCGACCGCTCTGCTGCAGCAGCCATCGCCCACTCATTGCAGCCAAGGCTGCGCCGCAGCACAGAATTTCCCTGTGGCAAATGTGGGAAACTACTAATCACTTTAAAAGATAATGTACATTACTGACACACTGCACATTACAGAGCTCCACAGCAATAAAACTCACAGTAATGTGCGCTGTGTATGAGGGTATCACAGAGCTCCATAGCAAAAAATTCACAATAATGTGCCGTGTGTATGAGGGTATCACAGAGCTCCATAGCCATAAAACCCACAGTAATGTGCACTGTGTATGAGCATATCTGTCAGGGATCCCGGGTGCAGGATATGAGGAGTTCAAGGAGTTCAGAAAGGAATGCAAAGTCGAGGTCACAAGCCAGGTCAGGATAGGAGAAATACTCGTAGTAGAGGGTCACTTTCGGGGTCAAACACGTTAGGCAAGAAAACACTAGAAGGAATGCTACACTGGGGAACTGCTATAATCGCGAAGCGAGGAAGAAGTGGTATCCTAGGTTTAAATACTCGCTAAGCTCCTCCCCCTGCCCGGGACACCGATGACGTCATGGACGTGCGCCGCAGCCCGGCTGCCATATTGGCGAAGCCTGGGCGCGCGCACGTCCATTCTGAAGCCTGCTCTGCGCCTGTAGCCTTGGGCTCCGGCGGAGGCCCACTGCAGGCGACCCAGGACCCGGCCTCCCTCCTCCCTGGGGAATATGAACCACCAACGAAGGTGAGTTGGGTCCCGAGGAACCGCCAGGCACTCTTGTCGGCCCCAGCCGCACCCTCCAGGCACAAGCCCGTTAAGAAGGGAGCGGCTGGACCACACGCCGCGGAGCACGCAACCCTGACAATATCACAGCGTACATTACTGTGAGTTTTATTGCTGGGAGGCAGATGACCATCTTCCCTCCACGAAAGGTGACTTTCATAGATTGCTGGACGACATCAGGGACATGTGGAGACCTAAGGTGGCTGCTGTTCGAGTTAAGGTGGAAGAGATACGCACGCAGATGACCGAGGTGAAGGTGAAGAACGCAGAAGAAGTAACAGAGCAGACCCACCTATGTGACCAGATGACAGCACTTCGATCTCAGGTCGAGATATTGTCCAGATCTGTGGAGACGTTGGAATCTAGACACCGTCGCCAGAATATTAGGGTCAGGGGCATCCTGGACTCGGTACTGGCTGAGGACTTACAGCCTTATGTGAACCGACTGGTTCTTCATGTTGCTGGACTGCCTTCCGACACCCCTGATGTGGTGGGATTAGTGTTTCGGATCAGGAGACCGGCGGCGACTGCTAAGAGGGCACCTAGAGATGTAGTGGTGGCTTTCCGGGATGTGGCCATGAAGGTGAAGATCATGACTACACCTGGTGCTCCAGAACCTGTGCAGTTTGAGGGCTCCACGCTTGCCCTCTACCACGACCTTCCGTTCCTGACCTTGATGGCCCGTAGGCGTTTCCAAGATCTGATTGCTGCCCTTCGCCGGAAGGGAATTCGCTGAAGATGGGGCCTGGCAGACTCCCTCGTCGTGACACATGCTAATATCCCTTATACTCTCACGGACCCTGCGGCTGCTTGGTCCGATCTCAAGGCGTCTGGCTCCCACTGGACTTCCTGGAGGTGAACCTGGGCTGAGCCTATTCCCCCCCTCACTGTTTATTTTTGTTCAGGAGTGTTCTGGACTCTTTGTGTCGCTTATTTCTACTGACTGGGGCACCTTTTTTGAGTTTATTCGCGATCGCGCTGACAATTTTTGCCCCTGATTCATTTTCCTGTCTCATGAACGGTTCCGAAGCATCGTCACTTCCCCGTCGGCAGTTGCTTTTGGGGTTTTTGCTTTTTTGTTACCAGCACACTCGTTCTTACTTTTGTTGGCCCTGTATGGCTGTATCTTATCAGTTTGATTTCCCTTTCTTTGTAATTTTACAAATTCTTAATATTAAAAAAAAGTACTAATAGTGGAGTCTTATGGTCAAGAAAGGTAAACTAACAGAGAGGACCTTTCTTGACCATACGATTCCTCTATTATCATTTACAACACACACACCCCCACACTCTGCTTGGCTCTTTATTGTTCAATTCTATGATTTCGCTCAGTATAGCTCCATGACCTGAAGAAGAGAGGTGTACACTCAAAAGTTTGCCTTTTAAATGTAATGTTAGTCCAATAAAAAAAGGTATCACTACTACTAAGCAAACATGGGATAGGCATAAGGCTATCCTAAACAAAACATAAATCCAGGTAAAGTATCCATGTAATTGGGCAGACTAGATGGGCCGAAAGGTTCTTATCTGCCGACATGTTTCTATGTTTCTACTACAATACTCTGTTGATTTTGGCATCTGGACTAACACGGCTTACCAAATCTACACTATATACTGTGTATACAGTGGCAAGAAAAAGTATGTGAACCCTTTGGGATTACGTGGAGTTTTGCATGAATTGGTCATAAAATGTGCTCTGATCTTCATCTAAATCACAACAATTTGAAAAACACAGAATGCTTAAAATAATACAACACAAACATTATATGTTTTCATGTGTTTATTGAACTTAACATGTAAACATTCACAGTGCAGGGTGGAAAAAGTATGTGAACCCCTAGCGTAATGACTTCTCCAAGAGCTAATTGGAGCCAGGAGTGAGCCAACCTTGAGTCCAATCAGTGTGATATTATTGGATGTGTTGCTGAAAGCTGTCCTGCCCTTTAAAAACACACACCAGTTTTGGGTTTACTGGTTTCAAGAAGCACTGCCTGATGTGAACCATGCCTCGCAGAAAAGAGCTCTCAGAAGACCTACGATCAAGAATTGTTGACTTGCATGAAGCTGGAAAGGGTTACAAAAGTATCGCCAAATGCCTTGATGTTCATGTGTCCACGGTAAGACAGACTGTCTACAAATGGAGAAAGTTCAGCACTGTTGCTACTCTCCCTAGGCGTGATTGTCCTGTAAAGATGAATGCAAGAGCACAGTGCAGAATGCTTAATGAGGTAAAGAAGAATCATAGAGTGTCAGCTAAAGATTTACAGAAATCTCTGGCACATGCTAACATTTTTGTTGACACAGCTACAATAAGGAAAACATTCAACAAGAATGGAGTACATGGGAGGACACCACGGAGGAAGCCATTGCTGTCCAAAAATAATATTGCAGCACGTTTGAAGTTTGCAAAAGAGCACCTGGATGTTCCACAGCACTACTGACAAAATATTCTGTGGACAGATGAAACCAAAATTGAGTTGTTTGGAAAAAACACACAACACTATGTGTGGAGAAAAAAAGGCACAGCACGCCAACATCAAAACCTCATCCCCACTGTAAAACATGGCGGAGGGAGCATCATGGTTTGGGGCTGCTTTGCTGCCTCAGGGCCTGGACGGATTGTTGTCATTGATGGAAAAATGAATTCCAGAGTTTATCATGACATTTTGCAGGAAAACGTAAGACCATCTGTCCGCCAACTGAAGCTCCGCAGAGGATGAGTGATGCAACAGGACAATGACCCAAAGCATACAAGTAATTCAACAAAAGAATGGCTTCAACAAAACAAAATACGCCTTCTGGAGTGGCCCAGTCAGAGTCCTGACCTCAACCCGATTGAAATGCTATGGCATGACCTTAAGAGAACGATTCACACCAGACATCCCAAGAATATTGCTACACTGAAACAGTTTTGTGAAGAGGAGTAGTCCAAAATTACTCCAGATCGTTGTGCAGGTCTGATCTGCAACTACAGGAAACGTTTGGTTGAGGTTATTGCTGCCAAAGTAGGGTCAACCAGTTATTAAGTCCAAAGGTTCAAATACTTTTTCCACCCTGCACTGTGAATGTTTACACGTTCTGTTCAATAAACACATGAAAACATATAATGTTTGTGTTGTATTATTTTAAGCAGACTGTGTTTTTCAAATTGTTGTGACTTAGATGAAGATCAGAGCACATTTTATGACCAATTCATGCAAAACTCCACGTAATCCCAAAGGGTTCACATACTTTTTCTTGCCACTGTATATATATTTATATATATATATATATATATATATATTCATCAAATAAATTATAATAAAATATTATAAAGAATATATTAACATAATTATATTAAAATGCATATATTGTTAAATTAATGCATTTGCCAGCAAGATGCTGCCCCTGTGAAAGTGCCGCCTGGAGTTATGGCCTCATTGGAAATTGGGACCAGTGGATGGGCCGGCACCATTAGTCACTTATCAAAGCTATCCATCAGTTGGAGGTTTTACTGTGTGATAAAAGGCAACAGGTCAAATCACTGTAAAATCATAAGAATTAGAATTCATTCTAGAAACCCCTTCACTACCATTCATTTTCCATAAAACCACTGGCAGAACCTAGTGACTAGATGGAATGCTCCCGAAATGCCGATATTTTGTCCAAAAACAATTTGGGACAACAAAGAATGCACATGTCTGTTTATTAAGTCCATGCCTAAAGAACTGGAAAGAGCCAAGATCTTTTCGCTGAGATCTCCTTGTTGTTTGCTTAATATCAGGACAGAAAAAAGGCTTCTCATAATGTCACAGGAGAAAATGAAAAAGAAAAAAAAAAAGAACGAACATAAGAAAGTATCTATATGGCTATAAAATTCAATGAACAGAAGTGCGTCATTACAGAGAACCGTATTAACCTCAATATGTCATTAAGCACAGAGAACCTCACTAACGGTTTGATGCTATTTGCTCATTCACTGCTTCTCTGCAGTACAATTTTTACAAAGATATTCCTCTGTATCTCATTATACTTTCCTAGTTTTACCAGTAGAATAAAAAAGACCCTTCACACTCAAACTGAAGCAATTTCCAGCTGTATTACAAATAGGGCAAAAATCCTTCTTGACTACAAAATGAAAATTAGACTTTGTCCTTGGACCGGCAGGGTGTTAATAAAAAGTTTTTAAATTGAATATATTCTCTGAAGTTACACTATCGGTGACGTTCAGTCTCTTGGTTCAGAATTATACTCGAGTCAGGTAAGATGTCTCTTACTGTATATGTATAGTGGCATTTTTATTTTTGAGAAAAGATTTTTACCAGGAAGGATACATTGAGATTTCTCTCGTTTTCAAGTATGTCCTGGGTGGCGAGTATGTACCGTTAGGTGTCTTGCCCAAGGACACTTACTGGAGAGGTGCTCTTGCTGGGATCAAACACATGTCTCCACAGGCTCTCTCCAAGCAGAGCAGTGATGTTACCTCTACTCCACCCAGCCATGTCCAAGTGTAATCTTGTAGCATGGCACATAAACAGTTATTCAAAGAGCACCGAATTGGCCACCGAATTGCACCGAACAGTGAATTCCCCCATTCGGTGCAATTTCGTGGCCATTAGGCTATTCAAAAAGCAGGCGATCCGCCAAATATTGGCGAATTGCCAGAGTAATACGGTGACCTTCCGTGGCAGTGAAACTCCTCATAGAGAAGTAATGGATAATTCTATTCAGAGAACACCGAATAGCACCGAAATGTCAATGAAATGCGGTTTCATTCGACAGGTTTAAACAGGCAAATCCCATAGGTTTCGATGGAAAAAAAATATCTCTATTTTTCTTAAATATTTGTTCAACTGTTTATTCTTTTTATTTGAAGCAAAAAGTGTCTTTATTGATTTATTTTTTGGGATTTTTTCTCCGAAATTTTTGATTCCGATTTTTTTTTTTATGGCATTTTTTTTATTATTGTTTTACAGACCTTTTTATTTTTATTAATAGGACTTTATATATTTTTTCCATGCATTTTCATGCACTAGTTGTTTTTTTTAAAACTCCTTGTAAAAGTAGCAGGGTTTCTTTTTTTTTTTTTTACCCCTGTTCGGCGGCAAGTCGACTTTTTTTCGGAACGTCGGATTGACTCAGTGGGTTTTTAGCAGGTTATCGGATTGATTCAGCAGTTTGAGGATGCGTTCAGAGGTTTTTTGGATCGATTCAGCAGTTTTTCGGTGGTTTTTTGGATTGATTCAGTGGTTTTTCGTCTCGTTCGGCAGGTTTATCGGTGGCGTTCAGTGCATTAAATCAGTGCACTTCGGGGACCCTGTGGTGAATGCTGAATTCACCAGCTTTCTGAATAGCTGAATGGTCATGAAATTGCACCTTATGGGGAAATTCACATTTCGGTGCAATACGGTGGCCAATTCGGTGCTTTCTGAATAAACCTTTAATTGTTTTTGGACTTGACCCCTGAGTAATATCAAGGGTACTTTAATATGTACAAGTATGTTTCTTTTCTAAACTATAGTATTGAAGTCACATTTAAACTAGGGATGCACCGATACCGATACTAGTATCAGTGCCGATACCGGTACTTTGCACTCGTGCAGATGCCCCGATACCAGAAGCCAGCACTGAGCTGGCTTGCGGGCATCCAAGGTGCTGAGGTGGCTGGCAGAATGCTCAAGCGACATTCTCCCAGGCCCCTGCAGCTGGCCACGTTCTATCGAGCACCGACGGCAAAGGTTTAGATCGGCCGCAAGATCTTGGAGTTTGCGAGATCTCGAGCTTTGCACGATAAACAAGATCACGTCGTGGGGTTCCGAAAGAGCGGCCGATCTAGATCTTAGCTGGCGGCACTCGATGGAAAGCGACCAACCACAGGGGCCTGTTAGAATGCCGCTACAGCACTCCACCAGCCGCCCCATGTCTGTATCTAAGGTATAGAATGTGTATGTATGTATATATACACATACACACACGGATCTGCGGGGTATACAAGTATATGAGGTCTGTTGGGTATACATATATCTGTGGACTGGTGTGTGTGTAGGGGTATATATATATACTGTATGTGTATCTGAGGTCTGTGTGTGTGGTCAGGGTGCATGCAGCCTGTGCAGAGGGTAAATGGGGTTTCTGGCCATACATTTCAATGTTAACATAAGCTGGACAGGCTTTCAGCAAAATCTTAAATAATTTTTTGGAAGGTGGTCACATGACATTAAATAAAAGTATTGGAACTCTATATCGGTGAGTACCTGAAAAAAGTGTCGGTACTTGTACTTTATCTTAAAAAGATGGTATCGGTGCATCCCTAATTTAAACAAATATATTTTTTCCAACTAGTGTAAAATAGAAATTGCAAATAACTTCATTGCCGTATTATTTGTAACTCATGCTGACTTCCCAAAACACTTGTCCGTCACATGATACAAAGAGATTGAGTGATATAACCAAAATTGTCTTAATCCACCAGGGAGAACACAATTGCAAATGGGGCTTTGTATGCTAAATTTCGTTTTTCAGTGTGTGCATAGGCATTTTTGGGTAGTGAAATGGTTAACATTTACACAAAGAAAAGCTTTGGACAAACACCAATGGACGACCTGCATTAAAATGTAGACAGATTTTTTTTCTGTTACCTGGGAAATAAATTCTGGCAAAAAAACAAAAAAAAAAGGGAATTAGTAGAATAAGCGCATTGTAGTAAGAAAAAATAATGGCATTGTCCCAATTAATGTTAGTTGACATAACAACAAAGAATGAACAATACAGAATCACAAGAACAGCAATAATAGATAAACCCTTCATCAGGGGACAAGGAAAATATACAGAAGGTCACATGCCGGGTCATCGAACCGGATGGACTTTGTGGGACGTTTTCGTTTCGGTTTCACGTTTTTACTTTTGGTTAATTGGCATAGATTTTAGGTATATAAGAGGGGCAACAGATGGACTTCTTAAGCTCCTGATGAAGTCTACATGACGAAACGCGTGGAGCGGTACCTGCAGACGATTTGGTTCAGCGGGGAGTTGGTGATGTTATATGCTCCATTTGTCTGAAACTTTGTAAGCGCAATAAAACCCTGTTTTTAAAAATTTCTTTGGTTGTCTACACTATTGTGTCACTTTCTCTTTAAGGCTATCGTTATTGGTGTGGAGATTTCAAGAACCTGTGATGCTTCTGTTCAGTATTGGCAGCTTGTGAGTAGCTAAGTTTGCACAGCGTGCTTATTTTGGCTTGGGGAGTATCACCCTATGTGGTTTTTTTTTTGTTTTTTATATGCATTAAAATGTAGACAGGTTTTTTTCTGTTACCTGGGAAATAAATTCTGGCAATAAAAAAAAAAAAAAGGAATTAGTAGAATAAGCGCATTGTAGTAAGAAAAAAATAATGCCTTTGTCCCACTAATGTTAGTTGACATAACAACAAAGAATGAATAATACAGAATCACAACAACAGCAATAATAAATAAACCCTTCATCAGGGGACAAGGAAAATATACAGAAGGTCACATGCCAATACCAGCACCTTTACGGAAAAGCAGTGATTTGCTGCACTGTCAGATGCCTCTCGCCTAAAAAAAAAAAGGACTTTTAGTGGAGCACAATTTGTAGTTGCGTACTTTAAATAATGCATTAAAGCTCCGGTTCTAACTTCTAACCATCTTTAGAAGAATCCTGGAAATCTCTGAATGCAGCATGTGAGAAATCCAGTGGGGTGCTTTTCATTCAACAGACTATCTCAATACCCCAGGCGTTTCCTTAATAATTAATTGTATCTGTCAGCAAAACGGTCTTTGCCGGACATTATTAAACCTGAATCGCTATGTACGCCTGTGTATCTCAGGGGGGAAGCTAACATGAAAATCAAAGCTAGTCACGAACTGCAGATGCCACACTCTGGTCATAAAGCAGATTATTGAAGCACATGTGTTTCTTTTACAGTGTAACAAAGGTGAAACGTTACACAAACAATATGATAATATATTTATTGTAATAAGATTTCAGGTTGATTAAACCTTTTAAATACCGAAAGTGAATAAACTCAATTTACATAAAACCTCATTTATATACATTTTTAATGCCCCTGTGGATAAACTAATCTCATTATCTCTACAAACATCCATCAGCAGGATATCTGGCCATATGTATCACATTTATTGTATTTGACACAAAGGTAATTTTTGCCTCATACTAATATATTGCTGACCCCTATCTAGTTTTGTGCAAGATAAGGGACACCATCTAAAGTTTAGAACCTTTCATCCCAGCAATATTTTTGTAAAGGATAAATAAAGACATGCAAAAAAATTAAAATGAGCAAATTTACATTATTTTAATTATTTAATTCGAACGATCTTGGAATAATTATCGCAATGCAAAATTGCTATTTTCTCCTAGATTTAATTGCTAATTATGCATCCCATGTTTCAAATAAATGTAATGACAATATTTTTTTCCAAGAAAATTATTATTATTATCATCATTTATATAGCGCCAACAGTTTCCATGGCAGTTTACAATAACCAAAGGGAACAAGATACAGATAAATGGACATAGGATGGAAACAAGAAGTGTAAACGGTCCTGCCCATAGGAGTTTACAGTCTAGAGGGATTGTGGTTGAGAAAGTCAAGAGCCATTTTATTGGACAACAGGATCATCAGTGCCAGTGGTTCAGGTGGAGCCATAGAAGCAGCTTCAATTATGTGTGAGTAGGTGAGCAGGGGGATGAGATGCATCAGTGATGTGGTACGCTAATCTGAAGAGATGGGTTTTGAGGGATTTCTTGAAGGACTGAAGATTAGGGGAGAGATTGTTAGAAGAGGCAAGTCATTCCACAGGAACGGAGCGGCCCTTGCCAAGTCTTTGAGGCGAGAGTTGGCAGCGTAAACAGAGGACAGGCATAGATCGCCTGCCGATCTGAGTTTTTAACATGAGCGTCAGTATTTTAGACTGTATCCTGAAACATACAGGAAGCCAATGGAGGGACTGGCAGAGTGGGGAGGTACGCAAGGTGCAACTGGGAGCAATCAACTTCCGGTTTAACCAGAAAGGTGACCCGTCAGTGAGATAGCTCAGAATCACTTCCAGCTGCTCTAATGTTATTGCAGGGATGCCTCAAAATTGAGGCATCCTACAATAACAAAATTTACTGCTTGTCTGCTAGTACATTATACAATATGATGAAAATAATGATTTCTTTAGAAAGTTCATTCAATGGTGAGAAAAACGGTATATAATATGTGTGTGATCCATAAATGAGTAAGAGGAAAATTAAAGCTAAACACAAACAGTGCAGAAATGTAAAACCAACAGTGGGTATTTTCGGATGCCACAGAGAAACACCCAATTCTTCAGCTCCATGCCCATGATGCCTTTAATCCAGCACTGAGGACAGAGAATGGAAATGCTATGGAAACAGATTGAGTAACTCTTATCCAAATCTCCTGAAATCTGTCTTGTCCTAAAATCACGTGTTGGAGGACAAATTTATTATAAATATTGTAAAAAATTAAATCCGGGTTGTGCGTATAAGGTGTATAGAAGACAAATTATTTTCTTGTTTAGACTTGGGTCACATCCCAAAGATAGCTCATTATTATATGCTAATTTTCCAAAAAAGCCCAGAATCAAATACATTTGTGCTCCTAAGCATTTGGCATATGGGATACTCAACCTTTACAAAAAAAAAACATAAGGAATTATATATAAATTTTGGATGCAGTCAAATGGAGGTAATTTCTCAGTTTAATGAGACAAAATCCCGATATTCCTTTTAGAATGCTTATAAGTGAATTGATTAATGTAAGAAGGCAGTAAAAACTTAAAGGTAGTGTTCTAGAGCCGTGGTTCTCAACCCTGGTCCTCAGGTCCATCTAACATGTCAGGTTTGCCAGATATGTGAAGCACAGGTGAAATGATTTGCTGCTCAGTGATTGCAGGATTCAGTCTGCATTTCCCCAAGGTGATCCTTAATACCTGACCCGTTTGGGGTACTTGAGGACTAGGGATGAGCTGTTCGGTTCGTTCGGTTCGTAGTTCGACCCGAACTTAGCCTGTTCGATTAGATCGCGCACACCGAACATTTCCGGGTGTTCGCCGCATGTTCGACCACAATGCATCACAATGGACCACGATGCATTTTCCCACTGGCCTGAAGCTCGTAATTGGCTACAGCCTTGCAACTGACCACAGGTCTGGTGCAAGACAGGTTCAACAGTATGCCAATCACGGCTCAGAGTCCTGATTGGGCAAATTTTGCCCAATCATGGGCTCACAGAGCTAAGTCCCGCAGCACACTATATAACGTTTCCACGCATAGCTACAGCACGCATTTTGAGAGGAGATTTCAGAGGAGATAGTTGTGTGTTGTTACTGCCGGTCTGCCACGCTACTGGGGGGGTCTCATTTCTACCAAATATCAGGGAATTTAGGTGATGCGTGTCTTGTCACTGTGCCAGCAAGTCTTTTTGGGGGTTAAAAATTTCTTTCAGAGGGCGGAGCCGAACCAACGAAGATGGCGGACGTGTGATTGCTGAGCTCCCGTCCTTACCGCCGCCGATCCTCTCCTAAAAGCACCTCACTCGCCTGCCAAGCCAACTAAAAAGGGGTAGGAATCTTCCCCACCATGATAGCGGCCCTAAAAAAAAAAAACAGCGGGATGCGCCTATTTTCGCCGCCAAACACCGGGCGGATGAGCAGGCCCAAGATGGCGCCCGTGGTAGCTCTGAGGGAGCGGATGGGGATGGCGCTCGGTCCACTCACCGCAGCTCACACAACATGAGGCCCCCTCAGCGGCTCTTGCCCTGGCCACCAGGGAAGACATACAGGGCCTGCGGGCTTTCATTACCCATGAGCTCAAGAAATCCACCAAGGCCCTGTCCTTGGAAATTCAAGCGATTGGAGAACGCACTGCCAGTTTGGAAGATCAGGCCAAGAGGCATATTACATTTTCTAATGATCTGGCGGGACGCTCTGAGGCTATGGAACAACGTATTCAATTTTTAGAAGACTCCTTGGAGGATCTTACGAATCGGTCTAGACGGAATAATGTACGTCTCCGTGGCTTACCAGAAACGGTTACTAATTCTGATTTATCAGATATCTTTCATGGCATAATTAAACGTCTGGTCCCTGATATACCGGATGCTCATCTCATATTGGACCGTGTCCATAGAGCGTTGGGTCCGCGTCGTGATAACTCGTCCACTCCACGAGACGTGGTGGCACGTTTTCATTATTACACTTCCAAGGATGCGGTGCTTAAAGCTACGCGGAATCAAGATGTGGAATATGAGGGCGCTCCCTTATCATTTTTTCAGGACTTGGCTGGCTCCACTCTTGCACGAAGGAGAGAATGGAGAGAGATCACGACCATGTTACGTACCAATAACATCCGATATGCATGGGGGTTCCCATTCAAGATTTTGATATTTCATGAAAATCGTACCTTGGCCTATACATTCCTTTACCAAGCAAAGGACCTTTTGAGATCTTTGAATTTACAGGTGCCTCCTTCGATTGCTGCCCTTGCCCCTCCACAACCTTTACAGAGGCTCACTCAAGAATGGGAGACATCAGGAGACTGACCATTTTCTTTTTGACTGCCAGGGTTTGTACTGGCGGCCAGTCTCTAGTTACCTACCACGCCCATTGATAGGATGGGTCCGCTTTTCCTCGCGGCAGGCGAGTGTATGGAAAATTCTGATGTAACGTATCCTTCTATTTGCGGGGGGTTATCCCCAATGTTATTATGGTTATTACTGTTATGGATATGTTCCTTTTTTTTTTGCTTCTCTCTCCATTCCCTTTTGGGTCTGGAAGTAGGAGAGATCTTCTCTTTTTTTCTATAGGTGTATTTATATTGTTGGCGGCGGAGGGAGGTAGCCGGTTTTGGTATCGCCCAGACGCCGGCTAACTATCGTTGGTTATCCCCAATGGTCTTCTACCTCTCCTCCCCCTATGTCTACCTACCCTTCGGTATCCCCGTTCGGCTGGTACCCCCTCCCCTTCTCCCTCGTGACTGCCCACCACGAGATCTCTTTATCTTATTCTCCCGCTCATCTTCTTTCCTTTTCCACTCTTTCTTTTTCTCATGTTTTTCGGGATCCCCCCTCCGGTCACCCCTCGGGCCTTATTGCCCTCCGGGGGGGGGGGTGGACGGATGGGGGATCTTCTCTTTGCATTCCTCTCCTGTATGATTAATGTCTAAGGTTAATGTCTACTCTATTAATGTAAAAGGTCTTAATTCACCACGTAAGAGACGACTTTTATTCAGGGAACTCCGACGGAAGTCCGTAGAAATTGCTTTTCTCCAGGAAACCAGAATTCCTAAACTAGCTGCTTTTCGCCTTTCAGACCCGGCATACTCTAGGACATATGTGTCGTGCTCTACCCCTAAACGTAATGGTGTTGCCATTCTCTTACGTAATTCGTGCCCGATGATCGTTGAAGAGGTACATGCAGATGGGATGGGGAGGTGTTTGATAGTTCGAGGTACCATCTCCTCTCAGCCGTACTCTCTTATAGCGCTTTATGGCCCTAACTGCTCGGACGCTAGCTTTTGGGATGACACGAGGGATTTTATTAACTCCCATGCCAGGGGTAGGATTATTATGGGGGAGATTTCAACGCCACCTTATGCCCCCTGTGGACAGATCGGATCCCCGGGGAGATAGACTAACGCAACCCCCTTCCTCCCAGGATAGTCAGTATCATAGCTTTGTGCAGGAATTGGGACTTATAGACATTTGGAGAATCCAACACCCCTCGACCCGTGACTATACCTTCTATTCCCAGGTTCATGACTCATATTCCCGCATTGACTGTTTCCTGACCTCCCCTGACTGTATACCATCCGTCGTGTCCTCTGACATAGGTTCAATTACATGGTCTGACCATGCGGATGTATCTTTGAAACTGACCCCTTTCGCCCCTTCTCCGGGTAGACGGTGGCGCCTTGACCCATTTTTATTAAATAAACCAGGGGTTCGGATACGATCAGAGAAACCACTCAGAATACTTTCAACTGAATGATACTCCTGACATCTCCCCTCAGATTCTCTGGGCGGCGTATAAGCCGGTGGTAAGGGGCAAACTGTTAAGCTTGGCAGCGTACCATAAAAAACTAAAATTGGCAGACATTACTTCTTTACAAACCCTACTCAGGCAATACGAACTTCAACATAAATCTTCCCCCAGCTCTGACACTTTCACCGCTTTGTCTAAAGTTAGGTCAGACTTAAATTTACTGTTTGTGGAGGATGCAGGAAGAGCCATGCTATGGTCTAAACAGCGCTACTATGATAGGTCCAATAAAATGGATTCCCCAATGGCCCGGCTAATTAATCCCCGCTCTCAATTTAGCCCAATCACAGTCATACGGGATAGGGATGGCCCTTCACACAAGACCCCGCAAGCCATCAGAGATGCATTCACTAAATACTATACAGCCCTATATGACCATTCCCCTGACCACACCCATACGAATAGGGTACTGATGCAGGAAATTGACTCTTACTTGACTGGGGCATCCTTACCTCGGTTGCCGGAGTCCAGCATGGAGACACTGATTGATGCGATCACTGAGGAGGAGATAGGTAAAGCATTAGGATACATGAAGCCTCATAAAGCCCCAGGTCCGGATGGCTTTACCTACCATTTTTATAAGTCTTTTGCGGCAGAGCTTATCCCTAGGCTACTCCATACGTTTAATGACATGCTGACAGGGGGTATACCTCCCCGGAGTCTCTGATGGCTTCCATAGTGTTATTACCCAAACCCGGCCGGGACCCTCAGCTAGTGGAAAATTATCGCCCGATATCTTTGATAAATACGGACTTAAAACTGTTCACTAAAATTTTGTCCTTACGTCTAGATAAACTGTTGGGGAGTTTAATCCACCCTGATCAGGTAGGGTTTATCCCAAATAGACAGGCGTTTGAAAACACCAGGAAGACCGCAGATCTCATATGGTATGCTTCTGCTCACAAGGTGCCTTCCCTGTTTATCTCTTTAGATGCGGAGAAGGCATTTGATAGGGCAGAATGGCCCTTTCTGTTTTCTCTTCTCGAACACCTGGGTTTTCCTTCAGCATATGTGGCGGCGGTACAAGCCTTATACTCATCCCCATCCGCTCAGGTAGTGATCCCTGGTACAGAGGGGACCCCTTTTAACATTCGAAACGGTACTCGCCAAGGCTGCCCCTTATCGCCGGCTTTGTTTGCCCTTTTTTGGAGCCTCTTTTGCAACACATTAGACTTGACTCTTCCATACGGGGCATTTTGATTCAGGGAAATGAATATAAAGTATCAGCCTATGCGGATGACGTTTTAATATCTATCTCACAACCCCTTTCGTCTCTCCCTAACGTTTTACGGATATTGTCGGATTTTGCTAGATTATCTGGGTATAAAATAAATATGGACAAATCGGAGGCTATTCCGATTCACATGGGGGAGGGAGACATGTCTTTCCTTCGCTCCTATTTCCCTGTAGCAGTTTCACTAACCTCGATTAAATATTTAGGCATTCATTTATCGACTGATCCCGGGCTAATGTATGATGTGAATTATGCTCCTTTGTTGTCCCGGATTAAAAGGGATTTGGAAAATTGGGACAAATATGCAATATCGTGGATGGGTAGAATATATTGTGTAAAGATGACTGTCTTGCCTCGGCTACTATACTTTTTTCAGGCACTTCCGATAGCCATCTCTCCGGAGGATCTCCATCGCCTTCAACGGGCGATTGATAAATTTATATGGAGGGGCAAGAGGCACCGAATATCGAGAGCAACTCTCTATCGACCTAAAGATGCAGGGGGCCTGGGGCTTCCTTGCCTCCTATCTTATTATTATGCGGCCCAGCTGGCTCAAATTGTTGGGTGGCACACTCCGCCTGGACGACACCGTTGGGTAGACCTGGAACGTGCCCTTATGTTTCCGGATGACCCCAGCCTCTGGATTTGGCTCTCAAAGACCCACAGGACTCTCTTACGCACCGCTTGCCCTGCTATTGTGAATTCTATCAG
Organism: Leptobrachium leishanense; assembly: GCA_009667805.1. Taxonomy (NCBI): domain Eukaryota; kingdom Metazoa; phylum Chordata; class Amphibia; order Anura; family Megophryidae; genus Leptobrachium; species Leptobrachium leishanense. The sequence goes on from CM019066.1 coordinate 334,920,188, forward strand.
AATCTGGGATAAATTGGCCGCAAAATGTGACTTGTCGTCTTTTCCTTCTCCATTATCTCCTATCATAAGGAACAAAGCTTTTTTACCAGCCTATTCGGCGAAAGCAGGAAGAGGATGGATGGATTCTAATATCTCCCGGTTCCACCAACTATTTCCAGGAGGTTCTTTTGTGGCCCAGGCAGAGCTCTCAGCGACTGGCATAACTTCTCTTGCTAGTCTTCTACCATATATGCAACTGAAGGCTTTTGCTTCTCAACCTCATGTGAAAGCGGCGGCCTTATCACCTCTTACACCGTTCGAACGATTATGCAAATCCAGCTCATATCCAAAAGGTTTGATCTCGACTCTATACCGTTCCTTAACCTCTTTGTTGGACTGGAGAGAACTAACATATATTAAGGCCTGGGAGAAGGATTTGGGGGAACAGCTGGAGAGGGAGGAATGGATGGATATTTGGGACTCCATGAGAATTGTCTCGGTGTGTACCACCCACCAGGAACAACTTGTCAAGACCATTTTCCGATGGTATGTAACTCCTGTACAGCTCTCACGTATGTCCCCCACGACCCCGGATACCTGTTGGAAGGGGTGCGGTGAAAGGGGCTCCTATATACATCTATGGTGGACATGCCCTCACACACAACATTATTGGACTGCTGTCCAGACTCTTCTTTCCACAGTTTTCGGAAGACATATTCCTATGGACCCCTGGGCCTTCTTGCTCTCTCGACCCAACCCGGATCTCTCACGACAAGAACACAAACTCATGGCAAAAATCACGTTGGCGGCTCGCAGATTATTGGCCCTGGAATGGAATTGCCCTCAGGTCCCCTCATCGCACCGGATTCATTCTTTAATACAAGACGTACAAATTATGGATAAATTGACGGCTCTGGCCAGAGATTCTCTCCCTGCCTATCACACCACATGGGCCCCCTGGATAGACCATATGGGACATTCAGTAATGACATGAGACGGAGGACTCAATGGTTTTTTCTTTTTATGTCCCTGGCGTGAACGTTCTTGATTTCGCATACAGTGAAACGAACCTACTTTTGTTTGCATTTTACTTGACCTCCATATTTTTTTTTATTTGTATCGCTATTCTTTCTTTTCTTTCTCTTTATTTCACTTCTTGGGGATCTGGGCAATCCCCCCCTCTTTTCCCCCTTTTCTGTGAATTTTAGGAAATTGGATATATTTGGAGTGTATTGCATCTTTATATGTTATGCTCCGTAATTCTGGATTGGATTGCCTTATTTTCTCCAATAAAAACATATTTAAAAAAAAAAAAAATTCTTTCAAACATTTGCAATTGAGGTTCTTCTGTGTCTTGTCACACAGCCAGTAAGTATTTTGGGGGTTAAAAATTCTTTAAAACTTTGGAATTGAGTGATCTTCGGTGTCTTGTCACTGTGCCAGCAGTCTTTTTGGGGGTTAAAAATTCTTTAAAACATTTGCGAATTGAGGTGATCTTCTTGTGCTTGTCACACAGCCAGCAAGTTTTTGGGGGTTAAAAATTTCTTTACAACATCTGTGAATCGAGGTGATCTTCTGTGTCTTGTCACTGTGCCAGCAAGTCTTTTTGGGGTTACAAATTTCTTTAAAACATTTGTGAATTGAGGTGATCTGTGTCTTGTCACATAGCCAGTACCACGCAGTATTTTGGGGCTCACTAATTTCTTTAAAACATTTGGGAATTGTTATAATCTGTGTGTTCTCACTGGCTGCCATCCATCAAGGGGTCTCACTGATTTATAGGAGGTTTCATTGCCACCCATCAAGGGGTCTCACTGATTTATAGGAGGTGTCTGAGACTGTAATCTGTGTCTTGTCACTGGCTGCCAGCTATCAGGGTGTCTCACTGAGTTATACCAGAGTTCTTTAAATCTTTATACCAGAGTTGAATCAGAGTTCTGTATATATTAATCTATATATCACTCACCATGTCTGAAAGAACAAAAAGGACAGGCAGATGCTCCCAGACACAGATAAGAGGGCAAGCAGCCCCTGTGTCAGGAGGCTGTGCCTCTGGTCGTGGTGGATGTGGTGCATCCTCTGCAGGGGCACGCTTGTCCTTTCTAACTGGTGCTGGCCATCTTAAGCAGCAGCAACATACAGAGGACTTGGTGGATTGGCTAACCAGGCCATCCTCATCCTCCGAGTCCTCTGCCAGCCAGGCTTCTAGTGCTTTACAGTCCACCTCAGCTGCCAAAGCATCTAATGCAGCCTCCATGTCCATAGCTACTCCTGCCGTAGCCTCGCTATCACACACGGAGGAGTCAGCTGAATTGTTTGACTACAATGAGAGTGACATGCTGCTTGAGGATGCGCAGCAAGCACAGTGCTCTGATTCAATCTCTGAGGTTGAGGAAGGGAGTATAATCAACCTAGAGGAAGGGGGTGCCAGTGATGACACACAAATAACTGGCACTCATGTTGCCCCAGCAGCTGCAGCATACTGCCAAGTTGGCTCCAGTGACGAGGAGATAGGGGGTGATGATGACAATGATGATGAGGTCACTGACTCCACCTGGGTGCCTGATCGAACAGGGGAATTAAGTGAGGAAGAGGGGGAGGAGGAGGCACAGCAAACACGAGGCACAACATCCTCTGTGACCAACCGTAGCACTAGCCAGTCCAAGGCATCACATGTCAGAGCTGCTCCGGTGCAGAGCGCTGTTGTCTCAAAGAACACATGCAGGAACTCTGTTGTCTGGGAGTTCTTTAAGAAATGTGCAGTAGAGCGCAGCGTTGCTATTTGTAATCTATGTCAGATGAGGCTTAAGCGTGGGAAAGATACTGGACACTTGGGTACCACGTGCTTGAGGCGACATATGAATAAGTGCCACACTTCCCGTTGGCGCAAAACTTTGCGTAGCTCCTCCTCCTCCTCATCTGTCTCTACCCCTACTGTATGTCCTGCCATGTCATTGCCTACAACATCCACCGACAGGGATGATGCTACAGTAATGGATGTACCAGGTCCTTCCTCACAATGTGACATCATCCCAGCAGCTGAAGATTTACGCCGTCAGATTACATTGCCGCAGCTCCTGCAGCGAAAGAAAAAATATAGTCCCAACCATCCCCAAGCACAGCGTCTAAATGCCAGCTTAGCAAAATTACTCGCATTGCAGCTGCTGCCTTTCCAGCTGGTGGACTCTGCTCGCTTCCGTGAATTTGCTGAATGTGCTGTGCCACAGTGGCAGGTTCCAAAACGCCATTACTTTTCACGCAAGGCCATTCCAGCACTATACCGGCACGTGGAAGACAATGTTATCCAGTCATTGGGAAAGGCAGTCAGCAGCAAGGTGCATGTGAGGTCTGTCTGCTCCACCACCACCACCTCTCCCTCTTCCTCTCCTCCTCCTTCTCTGTCTCTGTCGAAGTTAAACTGACGCCTGACAGGGTCTATGCAATGGCTCAAGCAAAAAGATGCCATACTGTGCTTGAGCTGGTTTGTTTAGGGGACAGGAGCCACACCGGGCCAGAAATTCTGTCAGCTCTGCAGGGGCAGGTGAAGAGATGGTTAACACCACACCAGCTTCAGCTGGGAATGATCGTCTGCGATAATGGCAGCAACCTTCTCTCCGCCCTACGCAAGGGTAAATTGACGCGTGTACCATGCCTAGCACACGTCCTAAATCTGGTGGTACAGCGTTTCCTAACCAAGTACCCAGGGCTGCCAGAGCTTCTCATCCAGACCAGAAAAGTCTGCAGCCACTTCAGACGGTCATTCCCAGCAAGCGTTCGCCTGGCAGAAATTCAAAGAGAATTCCACCTTCCCACAAACCGTCTGATCTGTGACATTCCCACCAGGTGGAACTCGACATTAGCAATGCTGCAGCGTCTGCACAAGCAGCAGAGGGCCATCAACGAGTACCTGTGTGAGTATGGCACAAGGACAGGTTCAGATCAACTTGGTTTTTTCCCCCCGCAGTGGCTGATGATCAAGGATGCATGCACTGTACTGTCACCATTTGAGGAGGCAATGAGGATGGTGAGCAGGGACAGTGCATGCATCAGTGACACAATTCCTTTAGTGTTCCTGCTGGAGCACACTCTGTGGGGAATTAGAGATGTGACTCTAGAGGCAGAGCAGCGGGAGGAAGAGGAGGCCTTCCCTAGCTCTCAAGGCCCCAGTCTTTCCGCAGACAGCATTCCAGCGGGTCCTACTCAGATCAGACAGGAGGAGGATGAGGAGGAGGAGGAGGCAGAATATTTAAGTAACAAAGAAAAAAATGTCATCTGCGCTTACTCCAATTATACCGTGTGAAACTAAACACAATTAGAGGTTTGGTTTCTTATTAATGGTCATTATAACACTAGCTCACCCGCCAACATCACGGCACCTCTATAAGGGCGAGTCCTAACCAAAATGAAACCACAGGCTGCTACATAGCAAACCATACCTGCACATGCTGCTTGTCAAACATGAGGTAGACTGGTGGACCTTTATTTATGCTCCCCCAGAAACAAAATCCACTTTTGGATTTGGAAGTGCAGATGACATTTTTTTCTTTGTTATGTTCTACACTTGTTGTTGGGCTGGATGCATTTGGTGGTTGCAGCCAACCCTTCAGGGAATAGGCGCGACCCCACCCCTCCTGCACTATGTATGTTTCAATGTACTTCCAGTCAGGTCATCCCTGCAGCAAGACTCCGCTCCGTGTCTTTGTTTTGATCCCAAAGTGGATTTTGTTTCTGGGAGAGCATAAATAAAGGCCCACCAGTCTACCTCATGTTTGACAAGCAGCATGAGCAGGTATGGTTTGCTATGTAGCAGCTTGTGGTTTCATTTTGGTTAGGACTCGCCCTTATAGAGGTGCCGTGACGTTGGCGGGCAAGCTAGTCTTATAATGGCCATTAATTAGAAACCAAACCTCTAATTGTGTTTAGTTTCACACGGTATAATTGGAGTAAGCGCAGATGACATTTTTTTCTATGTTACTTAAATATTCTGCCTCCTCCTCCTCCTCATCCTCCTCCTGTCTGATCTGAGTAGGACCCGCTGGAATGCTGTCTGCGGAAAGACTGGGGCCTTGAGAGCTAAGGAAGGCCTCCTCTTCCTCCCGCTGCTCTGCCTCTAGAGTCACATCTCTAATTCCCCGCAGAGTGTGCTCCAGCAGGAACACTAAAGGAATTGTGTCACTGATGCATGCACTGTCCCTGCTCACCATCCTCATTGCCTCCTCAAATGGTGACAGTACAGTGCATTCATCCTTGATCATCAGCCACTGCGGGGGAAAAAACCAAGTTGATCTGAACCTGTCCTTGTGCCATACTCACACAGGTACATGACATTTTTTTCTTTGTTATGTTCTACACATGTTGTTGGGCTGGATGCATTTGGTGGTTGCAGCCAACCCTTCGGGGAATAGGTGCGACCCCACCCCTCCTGCACAGAATATTTAAGTAGTGGGAGCATGGAAGGTGGGGATTCCTCAAGGGAGGGTTTCGTGTGCCCAGAAACACAAGGGCTAGTGCGTGGCTGGGAGGAGGAAGTGCTTGATACGGTCATCCTCATTGACCAGGAAGACTTGGAAGCTAATGGCACCTCCAACCTACGCTGCATGGGCTCCCTAATGATGCAAAGCCTGCTAAAGGACCCCAGGATTCGTGCTATCAAGGAGAGGGATCATTACTGGTTGGCAACCCTTCTTGATCCACGATACAAGGTTAAAGCTGCAGAGCTCATCCTGCCCGCACAGAGGGAGCACAGGATGAAAAAACTTGAGGACGCTCTAAAGCGACACTTGTGTAACACCTTTCCAGGCACTGGTAGATTACAAAGTGCTGACACACGTGCTTCTGAGGCTGCGGATGATCAGAGGAATAGTGGTGAAGGCCAGGGCTGCTTGACTGATGCATTTTTTAATTTTTTTAGTCCTCGACGCCCAGGGACGTCAAATGTAGGCACCCATTGCCAGCATCTTCACCATATGGTGCAGGACTACCTAGGGCCAAGGGCAGACCTGGATACCTTCCCAGCAGATGATCCACTGGCTTACTGGGTGTTGAGATTGGATCACTGGCCAGAACTTAGCCAATATGCTATGCAGCTACTAGGTTGCCCTTCATCTAGTGTGCTTTCCGAAAGGACGTTCAGTGCCGCTGGAGGTTTTGTCACAGACAAAAGAGTGCGTCTGTCCACCGACTCTGTAGACCGGCTGACATTCATAAAAATGAATCAGTCCTGGATCAGCAGCTATCAACCCCCTGATGCTGACGTAACAGAATAGATCGGGGATGTCTTCTGCATTCACAAAACCTCCAGCATTGAACTCTTCCACAATACCACAAAAGGGTTACGGTGTGAAGGCATTTGCTGCCATGAAAGGCACAATATTTGACTGCACTGACGCCTGTGCCAGATTTATATCATTTTAATTTTTTGAACCGCAGGGTCCAACCCTGCACTCTTCCACAATACCACAGAGCGGTTACTGTATTATGATGGCACTTGCAGGCCAGGCACCAAAAGCACAATATCTGGGTGCACTGACGCCTTGACCAGAATCATTTCTTTTCAATATAGGACCACATGGTCCACCCCTGCATTCTTCCAAAATACTACAGAGTATGATGATACTTGCTGGCCTGGCAACAAAGGCAGAATATCTGTGTGCACTGACGCTTTGACCAGAATCATATCTTTTCAATATAGGACCACATGGTCCACCCCAGCATTCTTCCACAATACCACAGAGGGGTTACTGTATGATGATACTTTCTGGCCTGGCACCAAAGGCACAATATCTGGGTGCACTGACGCCTTGACCAGAATCATATCTTTTCAATATAGGACCACATAGTCCACCCCTGCACTCTTCCACAATACCACAGAGGGGTTACTGTATTATGATGGCACTTGCAGGCCTGGCACCAAAAGCACAATATCTGGGTGCACTGACGCCTTGACCAGAATCATATCTTTTCAATATAGGACCACATGGTCCACCCCTGCATTCTTCCACAATACCACAGAGGGGTTACTGTATTATGATGGCACTTGCAGGCCTGGCACCAAAAGCACAATATCTGGGTGCACTGACGCCTTGAGCAGAATCATATCTTTTCAATATAGGACCACATGGTCCACCCCAGCATTCTTCCACAATACCACAGAGGGGTTACTGTATGATGATACTTTCTGGCCTGGCACCAAAGGCACAATATCTGGGTGCACTGACGCCTTGACCAGAATCATATCTTTTCAATATAGGACCACATAGTCCACCCCTGCACTCTTCCACAATACCACAGAGGGGTTACTGTATTATGATGGCACTTGCAGGCCTGGCACCAAAAGCACAATATCTGGGTGCACTGACGCCTTGACCAGAATCATATCTTTTCAATATAGGACCACATGGTCCACCCCTGCATTCTTCCACAATACCACAGAGGGGTTACTGTATTATGATGGCACTTGCAGGCCTGGCACCAAAAGCACAATATCTGGGTGCACTGACGCCTTGAGCAGAATCATATCTTTTCCAAATAGGACCACATGCTCCACCCCTGCACTCTTCCACAATACCACAGAGGGGTTACTGTATTATGATGGCACTTGCAGGCCTGGCACCAAAAGCACAATATCTGGGTGCACTGACGCCTTGACCAGAATCATATCTTTTCAATATAGGACCACATGGTCCACCCCTGCAATCTTCCACAATACCACAGAGGGGTTACTGTATTATGATGGCACTTGCAGGCCTGGCACCAAAAGCACAATATCTGGGTGCACTGACGCCTTGACCAGATTAATATCTTTTCAATATAGGACCACATGGTCCACCCCTGCATCCTTCCAAAATACTACAGAGGGGTTACTGTATGATGATACTTGCAGGCCTGGCACCAAAGGCACAATATCTGGGTGCACTGACGCCTCGACCAGAATCATATCTTTTCAATATAGGACCACATGGTCCACCCCTGCAATCTTCCACAATACCACAGAGGGGTTACTGTATTATGATGGCACTTGCAGGCCTGGCACCAAAGGCAGAATATCTGGGTGCACTGACGCCTTGACCAGAATCATATCTTTTCAATATAGGACCACATGGTCCACCCCTGCATTCTTCCACAATACCACAGAGGGGTTACTGTATGATGATACTTGCTGGCCTGGCACCAAAGGCACAATATCTGGGTGCACTGACGCCTTGACCAGAATCATATCTTTTCAATATAGGACCACATGGTCCACCCCTGCATTCTTCCACAATACCACAGAGGGGTTACTGTATTATGATGGCACTTGCAGGCCTGGCACCAAACGCACAATATCTGGGTGCACTGACGCCTTGAGCAGAATCATATCTTTTCCATATAGGACCACATGGTCCACCCCTTCACTCTTCCACAATACCACAGAGGGGTTACTGTATTATGATGGCACTTGCAGGCCTGGCACCAAAAGCACAATATCTGGGTGCACTGACGCCTTGACCAAATTAATATCTTTTCAATATAGGACCACATGGTCCACCCCTGCATCCTTCCAAAATACTACAGAGGGGTTATTGTATGATGATACTTGCAGGCCTGGCACCAAAGGCACAATATCTGGGTGCACTGACGCCTCGACCAGAATCATATCTTTTCAATATAGGACCACATGGTCCACCCCTGCAATCTTCCACAATACCACAGAGGGGTTACTGTACTATGATGGCACTTGCAGGCCTGGCACCAAAGGCAGAATATCTGGGTGCACTGACGCCTTGACCAGAATCATATCTTTTCAATATAGGACCACATGGTCCACCCCTGCATTCTTCCACAATACCACAGAGGGGTTACTGTATGATGACACTTACTGGCCTGGCACCAAAGGCACAATATCTGGGTGCACTGACGCCTTGACCAGAATCATATCTTTTCAATATAGGATCACATGGTCCACCCCTGCATTCTTCCACAATACCACAGAGGGGTTACTGTATGATGATACTTGCTGGCCTGGCACCAAAGGCACAATATCTGGGTGCACTGACGCCTTGACCAGAATCATATCTTTTCAATATAGGACCACATGGTCCACCCCTGCATTCTTCCACAATACCACAGAGGGGTTACTGTATGATGATACTTGCTGGCCTGGCAGTCTTGCACCAAAGGCAGAGTATCTGGGTGCACTGACGCCTTGACCAGAATCATATCTTTTCAATATAGGACCACATGGTCCACCCCTGCATTCTTCCACAATACCACAGAGGGGTTCCTGTATGATAGTACTTGCAGGCCTGGCACCAAAAGCACAATATTTGGGTGCACTGCCACCGACGCCTGTATCAGATTCATATCCTCAGAGGGGTTACGGTGTGACGGCACTGTTGGGGATGCTAAAGGACCAATTTTGAAGCACCTATTGTTACTTTCATCCAAAGCCTGCAAAAGTTTCTCAATAATTTAGCCCAAAAAATCAGTAAACTTTTCTGCGTATTCGAAAATGTCTCCTCTTTTCATACAGACTGCCGCCCCAAGCAGTTGTTTATGGATAGATTAAAAGGAAAAGCATTTACTGTCATATGAAACGTCATTTTTTTGTTTTTAAGTGTTTCTATTCATCCTAGAAATCCCCCACTTCACGGGCAGGTTATGGGGACCTCCTAGGCACGATATTTGAAGGAATTTTTCGTTTTTATTTTTAACCCTTATTTCATGGAAAACTCACTGTCCCTTTAAAAACGTTTTTTTTTTACTTTTTGTCCTTGTTTCCTGTCCCTCAGGGCACTACCCGGACCCCCATACACCTTTTATGGCAAATATCTAGCATATATGCCCTCTTGGAGGGCACTCTAAAAACCGAATTTTCAGCTCCATTGACTTGCATGGAGTTCGAGTTCGGGTTCGGGTTCGGACCCGAACATATGGGAAGTTCGGGTTCGGGCCCGAACCGAACTTGGGGGGTGTTCGGCTCATCCCTATTGAGGACCAGGGTTGGGAACCACTGTCCTAGAGGATTGGCTCAGACAGTAGGGAATTAGGGCAATCATGGAAATGAAATTATTTTTCCATGTTCTAATGAGAGATATTACCGGTTTATCAGTGGAAAGACAAAAAGTCATTCTAGCATTTTAGAAGACATAAAAGGGACCCTATCTCCTATTGCTTAGCCCCCTTTAAGGCCAGGGTCAGACAAGCATCTATGAGAGCGGAAGGAACGCCCGTGAGAGTGGATGTTCCTGCCACTCTGACGCCCATCTGGTCACCTCGCTGACTGCAGTTAGTGCGCTCAGTGCTGCAATATTCGATCCCCCTATGGAGGATCGCGCTTTGCAGCACCGTCCAACACGCGTCTAGCGTTTCGACGGGGAGGCTTTCTGCAATTCCTGCTCGCGCTACAGAGTGTGAACAGCCCTGTCGCAGCTTTGTGACTCCGGGAGGCACATCAGTATGGGCGCACATATTGCGCTCATCTGACCCCGAGCTTCTTAATGTCTGTAAAGGTCATGTGCACTGCTTTATAAAATTTGGGAAAAAATAAAATATTATAAAGGTTGAGAAACAAAAGCAAGAAGGGATTTTATTCGTTCATTACCACTTTCACAGTGTATTAAGTTCCAGATTTCCAGTACAAATACTAGTGGAAAAAAAGATCTCCTTTATAGTCCGGTCATGTAGTTGTTACTAATCATATTGCATACAATGTGATTTAAAGATGAACAGCTGTCATACCACATGCCGACTGTTCTTGGCTGCAGATCTGTTCTATATTCCGGGACCTTTTCAGGTGCTGTCATTTAAAATGCCAAAATAAGAAGCTCAAATACTGGAAATGTAACCCTCGCATCGACACAAAAAATAACCCACACTTCTCAGTTGCAACATCTTTTGTTTGTCTCTTGCAACATTGATCAACATTTTCTTGACATGTACTGGAATTTAGATGAGAACATATGCGGGGGGGGGGGGGTTTGGAAAAGTGTAAAAGTGATTCATTAAGCGTACTAGAATCTTTATTTCCTTCGGAAACAATCTCAGACACAGATATTATACTGAACAGAAACAGACCCTTGTATAAATAAAATAAGAAGATGAATCAGTGCACAAAAAACGAGGTGAGATATTCAGTACAAAATTAATTGTTCTCATCACATCTATTTAAAAGTCAAAATATACAAAAAGGAAGTGAGACAGAAATTAAGATAACTGTACGAGGAGAGAAAAATGGTGGTCGTAAGGTCATAAGGGTAGCTGCTGCAAATCTAACCCAGTAATATTATCAGGGGCTCATCCAAAGAGGCCATTGAGGTAGTGACCCCACCCCTAGATAACAGTATAAGGAACCATAGCATCCTCGTGGACCAGTTGGACAAAGGCGCCATCCACATCAATTATGCTTTGACTGATGCAGCCACCGGATCTCACAAACCTTGTTTTTCGCTCACTCATAGTATACAGAGTAATCCATACGTGGACCCTTTGTTAGAGGTGCCTAGAGGAGTGTCAGATATATCCTCCTGACAAGGCCTAACAAGACTGAAATGACCATCAGAGGTTGCTGCATTTCTTGTGCATAGAGGACTTCCTTGGCATTTCAGTCCTGGCCACCAGGGTGATTGTAGTCTGATTTGCATGTGGTAAGGTCTTCTCTGTAATGGGAAATGTTTAGAAGCTCATATGAAACAGGCACCATCCTTATTTTCATTGGATGCCGTGACTGTCTTGCCGGATTCGCCCAGACAACAAGGGAGTGGACAAGTCTCGAATTGCATCTTATGCATTCATATGATAGAACAGCCTGTGCTGTGGGCCCAAAGTCTTTTAGCTTCGGATTGACTCTGATTTGTTTGCTTCTATTCGATTCCAGGGATGTGCATTCAGGGGCGGCAGGGCCTCACCTGCCATTCCAGTAAATGAATGTGCTGTGCTGTTGGGTTTTCAATGTATTTAATCTGTAAAATTAAATTTTTATATTCAAAAGAGTTCACATTCTCACCTGCTCCACGCTCTCTCGCTGCCTTCTCTGTCCTCCACTTTTTTTTCTTTCAGTTTGCCAGCTGCTGTGTGTGTGTGAATCATCACACAGACAGAAGCAGCGGCAACACTGAGCCAGATTAGCCTACCAGTTTGCGTAGCTGAACGCTATGCTAATTGCATAGCTCAAGCTGGCTGAGTGGGTCAGACTGAAGTCTGCATCGTGCTGCCTATTTCCTGAATCTACGCTCTTCAGTGCCTCTGAGAGGCACTGAGAGCAATTGAATTGCTTGAACCAATGGCAAAGCACCATTGGTCTCAAAACATCTCAAAACATTCCCATGAATTGAATGCCACAGGACAGTCATGTGACTGTCCTTGTCAGTCATGGGGGCCTGCCGCGGGGCTGTGTGCCTGGAGGCACATCCTGGAGAGCAGCAAAGATCCTGGGAAGCCCTGAGAGCACAACAAATCCTGGGAAGCCTTGACAGCAGCAGTATTATGGCACACTGGTATGTATAATGCACACTGGTATTATGGCACACTGCTGGCAGTCTGGTATTATGGCACACTGGAATGTATATGGCACACTGGTATTATGGTACACTGCTGGCACTCTGATATTATGGCAAACTGCTAACAAAAGATGGCCCGACCCGGGTCGACGGTGTTATAGGCGCTAATATAATTGTTGCACCACACGATAGAAGAAAAAGGAAAAAACAATTAAGCAAATGGTATATATGTATGCAGCTCACCGTTGGGCGTATCCCTCACCCATATATAGAATTCGTACACAAAAATAAGTACCACAATACATTCGGGAGCGCAAAGAATTGTATAAACTTCCAGTCTTTTTTATATAATGAAAGTCTCTGGAGAAATCTTCAAAATGATGATCAAATGTAGTCTCCGATCACGTGACCAACATTTCGGGAGATAAAAGAGAAAAACACCAATTGGGCAATATCATGTATCACATGTATATATAGACTGTGTAATCATAAGAAGGAAAAACTCACAAGTCTGGAGCTATATAGCTCGAATATAAACGCAGTTGAGTCACTTTGGGGGACTCCTCCCATCAATCATAGAGATTCTTCCTCCCACCGGTTAGAAAAGTAGGAGACTCTTCACAGTATGGATAGTATATTGGGGAACCTCCTATTTAGGTGGTTCCGTAGAAAAGGCAATAGACCACTTTCCAGGGGGTCTCTATTCTAGCTGGATGCGGTCCGGTATGTAAAACCAGATGGTCTGGGCTGGCCATGACTGGGGACGTAACCTCGTCCTGTACCGCAGATGCATAGACGATATTCTTACTATTTGGGAAGGCAGTCAATCGGACCTAATGCAATTTATTACCCATCTGAATACCAACTCGGTCGGTATTAAATTAGAGTCTACAATCAATAAAGTCCTCAGGGGGAGTTCACGGAGGCGTGGCCGACATCCAAGATGTCGGCCAGCTCCGGGAGAGGATCACGATCCTGCGCTTTTCAGCGCCGAATCGTGATCTGGCTCCTCAGGGGTTAATAACAGCCACCGTTTGGAAGGACGCTGAGCACGTCCATAGCAGCCAAGTGGTTAATAATATGGTGGAATTTAGGAATAAATTTGGGGATAACACCAACGATAGTTTTGGCCAGAGTCAATCTGCCCAGGCTAACAATGACCATATAGGCATTGTCAGAGATAAGAAGAAAATGATTAATAAATTAGAATATCTTTTAAAGAAAGAGTTAAGACTAAAATGGGATATTAACACACTAGAACGATATTCTAAGGATAATATTATACCACGAGGTTTAAGATGGATCAAGGATCCCTCACCTGAAATGATTGACGATTCTTTTATGAGTACGTGGTGTAATATGTTGCAAGGTTTTTCCCTCACCATGCTGGAAGTGGTCATCCAAAGGAGAAAGGTCCTATTAGAAGCACTCAATATAGAGATTGTGACTATTTTTGAACAAATAAGCACAGGTTCAGAGGAATCTGAAAAGAAAGATCTCCTACTGAGGATTGAGAATGCATTGTAAAAATTAGAGAAGGAACTTATATCCAAAAAGATAAGTAAATTTAATAGGGACTTAGGAGACTACGCGGCCAACAAAGTGTGGATCTTCCAAAACCATACAGCTAATCGGAACTTTAGGGGTAGGAATGGAGTAAAGGCCAATCCATCTCTACCAGAAGAACCTGTGAACAGAATACAGGAAGATGCACCCAAACCCCGATGGACAAGCCTGTAGGAAGAAGTGACAGTAAAGAGAATGACCCCATTTAGAAAGAAGAGTTTTCGAGGACGCAAGGATAGTAATCGTAGTCCAGGATGGAACTGGGACAATAGAGGACCACCACAAAATAGGAATGAGAACAATCCATATGAAGCATATCGCAAAACATTTGAAAATTATAACGAGAAAAGGGGAAGGAATAATCACCATTCCTATGGAAGGGGTTCCAAAACAGACCGTGACTCCTGTATTCAAAGAACACAACCTCTTACTTTGAGGAACAATTATCTACCCCTTCTCCAAATGGATGATCAAGAAGTCTTCCGAAGAGAAGAAAGACCTGACCTGGGGAAAGGGGTCCCTCATTTGGCCAATTACAAAGACAAAATGAAAGGTGCAATCAGCAACAATTACCAAATGAGAACTCCAAAGAAAAGACTCCTAAGAGAAGAGGATGTAGAGGAGGGGGAGCAGTACAGTGAAGGAAAGAGAGGAAGATTGTAGAATCTAGGGGTATTTTTAACTTGAGTGGAAAAATACTCACTCAAGGACATATTGACCTCTTAGCTAAAGGACTCAAATTTGTCCCGACTAACCGAGGTAGTACTTTTAACACCAACATCGACTTACAAAAATTTAAGAGGAAATTATGTCTTAAACGTTTTTGGCGATAACTCCTTTGGAAAGACAACTAACAGAATCCCACTCAAATCAATATGCACATACAGAGTTGAAAGAAAGGTCAACATTCTACCCCCGTCATATGGCCTCCAAAGAAATAGATACGTTTGAACAAATAATCCATATGGACATAATCGCATACCTGTTATATATTACTTACCCAAATTGCATAAGAATAAAACTAATCCCCCAGGTCGACCTATAGTGTCGGGGATTAACTCGGTGACATGTAGGATTTCCGAATACATTGATCTACTGTTACAGCCCTTGGTGGTGGGTACTTGTGCCTACCTGAAGGACACCATATCTGTATTACGTCTTTTGGAAAAGATTGAATGGAAAGAGAATTACATCATGGCAACATGCGATGTGAACTCGCTATATACTGTAATTCCTCATGATATAGGATGCGAAGCGACGAGATCTTTTCTCCTGAATTCAGGAGGCTTCGAGGCAGACCAGATAGAATTTTTAATTGAGGGCATACGACTTATTTTAGTCAATAACTATTTTTGGTATAAAGGAGACTTTTATCTGCAGGTAAACGGTATGGTTATGGGGACGAGGTTCACCCCCAGTTATGCCAATTTATTTATGGCATATTGGGAAAACCAGATGGTCTGGGCTGGCCATGACTGGGGGCGTAACCTTATCCTGTACCGCAGATACATAGACGATATTCTTACTATTTGGGAAGGCAGTCAATCGGACCTAATGCAATTTATTACCCATCTGAATACCAACTCGGTCGGTATTAAATTAGATTCTACAATCAATAAAAAGAAACAATAGATTTCCTCGATCTTACATTGTATATAGAGAATGGAAGAATTATGAGTAGAACACATTTCAAAAACATTCATGTGAATGGATATATTGACAAAAGAAGTGACCATTATCCACCTTGGCTAAATGGCATTCCCAAGGGACAGATGTTAAGAGTCTGCAGGAACTGCTCGGATATTGAACAGTATCAGGTACAATCTCAAAAACTCATTCGGGAATTTTCAACTAAGGGATACCAAAAACAAGCTCTTAATATCATTAAAGATGATGTACTTAATATGGAGAGATCAACTCTTCTGGATTATAAATGACAGGAGAGAAGTAAAGACGATGTTGTATCTTTTATTCTTGATTATAACATGTGCAATAGGGAGATTAGAAAATCTATAGAGAGGCATTGGCCGATTTTAAGAAGGGATCCTATTCTCAATACTATTCTGCCTGAAAGACCATCTGTCATCTACAGAGGTGGAAGAAGTTCAGGACGCCAGCTAGTGAAAAATCACATTAGAGGAAAGAAGGAAATATCTGGGAACTGTCGGGTATATTACAGAAAGGAAAAATTAAAATGGATGCCTGTAGCCATTTTGTTTTTAAAGACAGTCTTTTCTTTCAATTTTCTCTAGGTTTAGAAATGAACGAGATTTTTTTTTACAGAGTTCATTCCTGGGTGAAGTTTTTTATATTTTTTTAGAAGTGCCAGACATGAAGGAACCTAGAATGTTTTTGTGTGATAATGCTAGAGTTAAGTGCTAAGACGTGTCATAATTAAATTTATTGGTCTGTCTTAAGTTTTTAAAACAAAAGATATTTTGTCTTTTGGGTATAGGAATAAGAGTTAATATCTCTGTAATATAGATTTATATTCACAAAATATATGTTTATAATCAAGGTATATTTTATTATATTTACAGTAGGAAATATATACTCCAATAAATATTGTAGAAAGTATATAATTGGTAAATAATAAAAATTACTAAAGAATAGATTCTGTTGAGTTAACCAGAAAAGAATTCAGCTGATAGGACTCCGTGAGTAACCAAAAGGGAGTGAGGATATAAATTAGATATGACAGGTAGAGACACAATGTCTATACATGGAGAGAGAGAGTCTTTGATAAGTCAGATTGAACTTTGACCCGAGATGAGAATATTAAAAAGAAATGGTGGAATTAATTAAGAAGTGCAATACTGCCCTCTAGAGGATAGTAAATATTATATTTGATATACCAATAATATTGCCAGTGACGTCAAATTGACTATAATAAGCGGCAATGTTGGTTGCAAATCAGTCCGAGATTCCAGCATTCAGACTCACACCGCAATGCATTCAGACGTCCAGTACATATGACACTCTGAGAGTCCGAGATTCCAGCATTCAGAGACTCACACCGAAGTCCAGTACACATGACACTAGGAGAGTCCAAGATTCCAACACTCAGACTCACACCACGATGCAGGCAGATCCCAAGACATGAGGCAATCAAGATTCTCACCAAATCTCTGACTCTCACCAAATCTCTAACTCACATGCATTGATTATCTGATATCGATAATCTTCACACATTCCAAAAATATTACATCAGGAATTCCAAGGCAGGCTTATCAAAATCCAAATTGGACAGGTAATGTATGAAATTAAGGAATTAATGTAATTATATATATTTGCAGATATTCTTGAAACGTAGACTGAGATTTCTCAGATACTGGGTAACTCCAAAAATTCTAAGTATTTCTATTCTGCAGATAGAAATATGAAGAAGTGGATATAAGGATTTATTCCTAAAAGAAATGTTGTAAGATTGATACCAATATATATTGAATTTGGAAATTACTGTGATTATGATTAATAAGCAAAGAATTATATAACTACAAAATAAAAAGCAAAAGATTAGAAGTTTAATTCTCGAGATTAGGGAGGATTCACTAAATAAGTTTTATTACTTATCCTTTTAAATTAGCTCATCTTTTGTTGATCCATGTAGTATAGAGAGAAATATATATTTCTATAAGAGCTGGCTGGTTAAACATTGTTTGCTGGGAAATGCATGTTGTATTAAGCAGAAATGTTTATTAACCATTTGTGTATTAGTTACTAACTGATAAGGTAAATGATATTAATCATATATGCAGTTACTAACCGGAGATACATATATTGTGAAGCTAGTTTTTATATGCTGATGGATTGTGGTTTATAAATTTTTGTTGATGATATGAGATTTGAAACTTTTTTGTATACGTAATAAATATATATATATTTTTATCCGATTATTGATTATTGTATTTTTCAAAGCAAAACACAGACAATTAAAAGAATTTAGGAGAATTTCTAGGAAATATAAACGATTGATATTTGTGTCTCGTGTAAATTTCTTATGAAATAATAATCCCTGACATATTGGAGGCTTGGCTGATAAGTCCAATATATAACGTGTTGTATTCACGTGCAGAGATTATATCCGACAGAACCCATTTGGATTACAAGCAGGCTTTTACGGATGCGGTCAATGCATCTCATGTAGGAAGATGCTGAATAAGAAGAGGACGATTCGAGAGTTCGATTCACCTAGAACAAACTCAACCTTTAAAATCCAACAACTCATCACTTGCCATTCCAAAAATGTAGTTTATTTGTTAAAATGCCCATATGGAAAAAGCTATGTAGGACAAACATCAAGACCTCTGTATGTGAGAATCAACGAACACCTGTGCAACATAACGAGGGGTTATGATAAGCATAGCGTTTCTCTTCACTTTAGAGATACACATAGTTGTAGCACCAAAAATATCGATTTTTTTACATTAGAGAATGTTAAACGCAATTGGAGAGGTGAGGATTTGACTAGGAAATTAATCATGACTGAGATGAGGTGGATCTACACACTTGATACACTTCTCCCTGGCGGTTTGAACGCCGATTTTGAAATCAGCCACTTCTTTAAATAATTCTCAATTAATTATTTTCCTTTACTAATGTCATTTTATTATAGACTGTTTCTGTATCTGCATTTTTAAAATGTCAGTATTTTTTTAATAAGTCACTATGTAATGTAATTACTTTTGTATCCGTTCTCACTGGTCTGTATATATAATCTATGTCTGATTTCCGTTTTGTGGCGTATTCCTAGGGTGATAAGTAGGATCAGATGATAGGATGTGCTAATGTACTTGATACACCCTTCCGACCACACGAATAGAGACCAGCAGGGTGATTTGAAATGTATTGACACTCGAAGAGTGAATGGAACACAAACCGGATATGTTAACGATGGAACGCATGCGGAAGTAACACAAATGGAATGCATACGGAAGGGATCGAGGTGGAACGCACGCCATAGGTTGCGGCATGATCAGTGGAGGTAATCTATATCGCGCAATCGCAACTGTGGGGATTATCTGACTGAAGAAGCTTACAGTTTTTGTTAAGGGGAACGCGTCTCGGTGATTCCCACATGTCTTTATCCTTTTCAATTTTTTAAAATAAATTCTATTCGTATTTAACTTCTCCACGCTCGATTATATGCTTACACACCCTTCGCTTGTCCGATATTTAGTCGCCTACATACCGGACCGCATACAGCTAGAGGTTGTGACCCCCTGGAAAGTGGTCTATTGCCTTTTCTACGGAACCACCTAAATAGGAGGTTCCCCAATATACTATCCATACTGTGAAGAGTCTCCTACTTTTCCAACCGGTGGGAGGAAGAATCTCTATGATTGATGGGAGGAGTCCCCCAAAGTGACTCAACTGCGTTTATATTCGAGCTATATAGCTCCAGACTTGTGAGTTTTTCCTTCTTATGATTACACAGTCTATATATACATGTGATACATGATATTGCCCAATTGGTGTTTTTCTCTTTTATCTCCCAGCATGTTGGTCAGGTGATCGAAGACTACATTTGATCATCATTTTGAAGATTTCTCAAGAGACTTTCATTATATAAAAAAGACTGGAAGTTTATACAATTCTTTGCGCTCCCGAATGTACTGTGGTACTTATTTTTGTGTATGAATTATGGCAAACTGGAATGTATATGGCACACTGCAGGCACTCTGGTATTATGCCAGCAGCCAGTTCCTTGGGATCACTGAACAGCCAGATCCTGGGGAGCACTGAACCTGGACTTACGTAACCTGCATATATCTGGCTCTGATACTAGTCAGTGCCTCACCAGCCACTGACCTCATCGCACATCACTGTTTGATTCTGACATCTCAAATTCCTGCTCCAGCTTCAGCTCCACCTTGTTATCGCTCCTGCTTATGCAAGCTGTGGAGCCTGCTTCCCCTGTAATATATTCTGTGTTTCATTGAGCCCTGTCATGTCTCCAGGACTCCGAGGAGGTGATCGAACAATTGTGAATAATTACAGGATTTTATTTGGGGTACACATTATGGGTGGAATCTAGTACCCCAAAATTTGACTGCTTTAGCCTATTACATGTGTCTTTACCCTTACCAACAATTGCAAGGTTGACGATACTGTAATTGTTCAGGGCATCAGCCACAGTGTTAGTAATCCACACCCAACACAGCCATATTTATTTATTTATTTATTTTATTTATTTATAAAGAATTTAACCAGGAAGGATACATTGAGATTTATCTCGTTTTCAAGTATGTCCTGGGTTCAAGAACATTGAGTGGTTACAGAAATACAAAGTTACAGTTACAAGTACTTGTAAAGCGCTATGGAATTTGTTGGTGCTGTATAATGGGGATGCACAAACAGCAGACTTACATGATACAAGAGGAAATAACCCTGGACATCAGATAACTGTCAAGGTTATATATCACTTTAAACAAAAAGCTCAGGCAGACATCCCATGAGCTTACACTCTAAGGGACTAGGGTAACAGAAACAAATGGGAGCAGAGGGAAGGTGAAACTGGTGGTCAGAGGGATTGCATGAAATGGACCAGATTTTTTTTGGGCTTAGTAAGGGTGATTAGGGAGAGAAGTGGAGACAGCTGGAAAGGATGCCTGAAATTAGGGACCAGCTCTGGGTGGGAGGAATGGAGGTCAGTCTGTGATGGAGAATGCTGTGGAAAGTGAATGAGGTTTGTGATAATGCAGATAGCCCCAATTAAACAAACATGAGGGGGAGGAGGGAAACACAGATTTTTTCTATCTAAAATGGAGGGAGATTCAAAATATTTCAAAAGACTAGTCAGAAAATAATAAATGCAGACATAAAAATACATTTGCAAGATCATGGCAGTCTGGGGTATGATGTCGTACGCCTTTGTTGAGATGGTGGATACCTTGAATGCTTGGTTCAGGGCAGCAGAGGGGAGGAATGGAGGTCAGTCTGATGGAGAATGCTTGAATGCTTGGTTCAGGGCAGCAGAGGGGAGGAATGGAGGTCAGTCTGTGATGGAGAATGCTTGAATGCTTGGTTCAGGGCAGCAGAGGGGAGGAATGGAGGTCAGTCTGTGTTGGAGAATGCTTGAATACTTGGTTCAGGGCAGCAGAGGGGAGGAATGGAGGTCAGTCTGTGATGGAGAATGCTTGGTTCAGGGCAGCAGAGGGGAGGAATGGAGGTCAGTCTGTGATTGAGAATGCTTGAATGCTTGGTTCAGGGCAGCAGAGGGGAGGAATGGAGGTCAGTCTGATGGAGAATGCTTGAATACTTGGTTCAGGGCAGCAGAGGGGAGGAATGGAGGTCAGTCTGTGATGGAGAATGCTTGAATGCTTGGTTCAGGGCAGCAGAGGGGAGGAATGGAGGTCAGTCTGTGATGGAGAATGCTTGGTTCAGGGCAGCAGAGGGGAGGAATGGAGGTCAGTCTGTGATGGAGAATGCTTGAATGCTTGGTTCAGGGCAGCAGAGGGGAGGAATGGAGGTCAGTCTGTGATGGAGAATGCTTGAATGCTTGGTTCAGGGCAGCAGAGGGGAGGAATGGAGGTCAGTCTGTGATGGAGAATGCTGTGGAAAGTGAATGAGCAATATAAAATGCCACCTGATAACTGCAGCCATACGAGCACAACAGACAAACACAAACATCATTTTTCCCATGAGCTTTTTGCTCAGCCAATATGACCACGGGCACATTTCCCCAAAAAATACAACCCGACATCCTCTCCCATTCAATCATCAATCCTCTCCACTGGCAAAGAGAATTACACCTACCCAGGTATAATGAATCTTTCTTAACCTAACACTGACTGAACATGGCCCTCACTGCCCCCCGTCACAGAACTGGGAATGTGCAGCGTGACTCCTGTAAACGTAATTTCTGAACACCTGATTGAAATATTGCTGAGAGCTGGAAGCATTTCAGAGGCCTCGATCACTGATGAACTCAAGAAGACCTTCCATCTGCTGGGGATCTCCCAAAAAATGTCTTAACCACCATACATGGACACCAGGCATCCCCTGGTCCCTCCCCTGTCTTATATATTGTAATATACATGATAAACCTTTTTCAGAAACATACATAATATATTGCCTGGAAGCTATCTGTCACTTGTTAACTATGTCCGATCACTGCATCTGACATTACATCTCCAAACACGCTGGGACAATAACTTGGAAGGTCTGTCTCCCATCACTGAAGCTGCCTGTACTGAATCTATTTCATCCTCCCGATTTTCCTCCAGCCTCAACAGTTGGACCCTGACTCCAGCTCACGTTGAGTAGGCCGTGACAGCAGGGACTGGCATCAATGGCATCAAAAATCCATTTTTATTGTGTCTTGAACACAAGTGAGCGCTGGAGATACATTTGTTCGGCCACAGTGACATATTTTGACACTAGCTTGAATTCTATGGAGCGTATGATTACATTTTCTTGTTCTCTCTATGCAGAGCTTTTCTTAAAACTTAATGTATTCTAGAACTGCCTCTGCACACAATATGGATGAATAGCTTTAGCTAAAACATTCCTGTATTTCCTCTACGTATTGTTTCTGCAGATTCCCTTAGGTGGAAAAATCAATAAATGAACATTCAGAGAACTCTGCTTGAGTGCTTCGGTAATAACAGGTTCTCCGGCCGCATTGTGATTTGCTGGGAAAAAACAAGTGGTTCTTCCATTATCTCTTTTCATATAAGAGAGACGCTAATTCATCGAGTACTAACGTAACATGATCGCCGGTTTGGTTTCTAAGACCTGGTTACAGAAGATGGATAATATAAAGAAGAAGAAACAGGAAATGGGAATGAGCATTCAAATATTGCTAAATTATGAAAATATTACTTAAAATATCCATTTTATATTAAAATTTTATCCACAACCAATGTGAAAGTCAGCCAGCAATGTTATAGGGTATGATATTAAAATGTTTATTACCGAGTTGTTTTCATAAATCCACTGCCAGAACCCAGTAGATTAATCGGAAACCGATTTGCATCATAAATACATTGAAATTGTGCTTCAAATGGAGATTCAAATAACAAAAGCACAGTTTCAAATGTATGCGTTATTTAACATGCAGTTGGCACCATCTGCTGGCCAAATAGTAACATTACATCTATCCACTTTAGGATCCGTTTTTTTTTCTTTCAGAAAAAGAGGGTTCATGGGTATCCAAAGGTGCTAAAACTTTAGGGAGCACATTCTGGAGGGCGTTTACAGAAAAATTTAATTTCTTTACTTTGCCTCAGTATTTGCCCACATAGGGCCCTATTCCCGTCCCTTCTTCACGCCGATGTGGGGACGCTAACAGGGAAAATCTTCGTCTTTATATTTCCCCGTAGAGTCCCCATGTTATCGTAATATTCTGGGGCAGGCCTACCTGAGCACCACACCTCGGAACGCAGCGCTAACCACTGGGATACTCACTGCAGCGCTTCTGCGCTGTCGCGAATATCACCTCCTGGAGGCTCTAGCAAGATCTCAGAGCACCGTGGAATGATTGCAGAGGGAACTATTTGTTCCTAGTCTCACTCCGCTCGTGGCCAAAAGAAGTAGCAGATTGGGCCAACCTTCTCGTCGTCAGATGAGAGGTGAGCATCGAATTTAATAAGGGGCTTTTTAGGGGGTGCTAAATGATTTTGCATTTGCAGAATCATTTAGCATAAGCTTTTAGGACTCGCTAAAATTTTGGCTTGCGCGTCCTGACGGTTATTAGTGCTAGCTTTGTAATACCTTGCTCATCAAAACACGAATTAATACACAGTCAATCTGAATAGGCGCAAAACCGTTTTTTCTGCACATAAGTATATTATGTTGTATCCCCAGGCAGGTCATTATTGCTGCTGCCCCTTTCCGTGTTTTCTTTTTAATCCCAAAGTGGTATTGTTCGTGGTGAGGGTATAAATACAGTATAACCCATCAGTTTGCCTCTTAGCTGATAAGCAGCATGAGGATATGCGGTTGCTTAGAAACCAGCTCTTGGTTTCATTAGGTAGGACCCACCTGACCCAGATCAGAGGTGCCGTGACCTGGCAGGTGGGGTTACACTTCAATGGCCATTCAAGTAAACCAAAACCTCTGATTGTGTTTTGTTTTGCATGGAGCTACAGGGGTGAGCGCAAATGACAACCTTTTTTCTTGTTATGTTTTATACATTTAGCAGGCTGGATTATCCTGGTCTACGCAGCCGCGCTGATAGGGAATAGGCCCAAAACCGTTTTTTCTGCAAAATGCTAATTAATGATTGCCCTCCCCATGTTAAGCATAGGATGCACAAAATATAGTAAGCTCGCGCAAAAACTGATGCTCTAACGGATTACCAATGGGTGTAGCGCCAGGAAGGTAATATCAGGGGCATGCGTTAAACGTACTTATCCCGGCGGTAACGCTTACACATCCAGACGCAAACAATAAGCGATAACTAGGGAATAGTGCCCATAGTGTTTTCTTGATATTGGGGTATCAGCAAATGCCATGCAGATCAAGTAACTTGATATTGATATTAAATGGGTTAATTTTGCAATTTTGGGTACCTTTAAGCATGAAAATCTAATTTACAGAGTATAAAAAAATGCTAAAACCTTAAAAACATACACAGTGTTATTCAGAGAGAGGTGAAAAGCAGGAGAATGACTGGAGAAGTGAAAAATCTAGGTCAAAATAGCCGATTTGGAAAGTGAGATGAATGGGAGAATTTTTCTGGTTTGGCTATTTTGACCTAGAATTTTCACTTCTCCAGTCATTCTCCTGCTTTTCCCCGCTCCCTGAATAACCCTGACAGGTCTATTTAACCTCCCTGGTGGTATTCCCGAGTGTGACTCGGGGGTTAAATTTCACTACCGTGAACGGTAACTCCGAGCCACACTCGGGCTGGATGCATACTCACCTCCTCCTGCGCTCCCTGGCTTTCCCCCGCAGTGTGATCGCGGTGAGTTGCTTCCTGGTAACGCTCCCTGTGAGTCACACGATGCAGGGGGGCGGGACCAGGCTGCAAACTAAAAAAAAAATTATAATACACTGTATTCCAATGTACAATGTCATGAACGGCCACTAGGTGGCACTACAGGATAAGAAACAGACCATACATAGTCTCACCCTTGTTTTCAGACAGATTTCAGTGTTTTTTGTTGTATTTTATTGAATATCATTTATTTGCATTATTTTGGATAATTATTTTTGGGATAATAAATTATTATGTCATGTTTCAAACTTTATCGGACTCCGTGTATTTACTATTTTTTTTTTCATTTCTTTATTTATTTATAAAGGATTTTACCAGTAAGGACTCTTGCTTGCACGGATTTCAGTGCGGGATTCCTAATTATTACGTGCTAACTATGTACAAAAACATGTTTCCTTTAATAAAAATTGAGGCGCTTTTAGACACAAAATTTTGAAACAATTAGACCGCCAGGGAGGTTAAAGAAAGGTGAAACTCAGGAGAATGACTGGAGGAGTAAAAATTCTAGGTCAAAATAGCCAAACCAGAAAAATTCTCCCATTTATCTCACTTTCCAAATCGGCTATTTGGTCTAGATTGTTCTCTTCTCCTGACAATTCTCCTGGTTTTCACCTTTCTCAGAATAATCCTGATAGACATTAGGAACACACACATGTTGCATCCCACAATATCTATCATTTGAGTGCATGATGGGAGCTACAGTGTTTGTTCCAATAACGTGAAAACAATATTTTACTGCAACGTTGCAATGTAGATTGCTGATACACTTATGAAAGTCCTCATTCAATATGCTTGGCAGCTGTAACTCTGGTGATCGACTGTTGGACTCAAACAAAAATTAACGCAAACCTAATTTCAATGAACAGATACATGAGAGTAGTTGAAATTTCACTTCCGTGGTCTCCCAGCTACAGACCAGATGCCATAATCAAATAAACACTAAAAATAAACGGAAAGAAACACACTGTTGTTAAAGTTCTGTTATGTAACTGCCTGCCCAGGAGGAAATGAGAGCTCTTTCAACTGAAGAGACATTCCCTATTGTTCAACAAATCAAATGTACCCGTCTCCAACAATCCTTTAAAAAATAAATCTCCCACTCCCTGGTTCTGGCTATTTTCTTATTTTCTAAAATAAAAGCTCAGTCGCTTGACCGTTTACTAGCAGGGTTATTCAAAGAGCTCCGAATTGCTGGAGAAAGGTAACGAATGCTGAAATTCAGCGTACGGTTACCTTTCCTGGCCATTCGGCTATTCAGAGAGCAGGCAATTCGCCAAATCCTGCCGAATTGCCTGCACATACAGTGCCTGTTCGGTGCCTGTTCGAGGGCAGTGAAACCCCCATAGAGAAGCAATGCTTCAGCTATTCAGAGAGAAAAACCCAGAAGTGAAAAGTTGCCGAATTGCCCTGCCATTCGGTGGTTTAATTCGGCAGGTTTATTGAGGCGAATCCCATAGGCTTCAATGTTAAAAATATTCCCGTTTTAATACAATATATAATAAACCATTGATTATAATATTCTGCAGTAAAAAGTCTCTTTATTTTTTGATTTTTTTAGGACCTTTTAGGCATTCTTTGGGATTTTTTTATTTGCAAACATTTTTTTTCAGGTTTTGTTTTAAAATCGTATTTTCTTTTTTCTGTAACAGCCTTTTTTATTATCATTCCCTGGACCTCATATGTAAATTTCAGACATTTTCGCTCATTACTTTGTTTGCAAACAGCGTTTCACTTTTCAAACATTCAAGCATACTGTTTTTTTTTTTCTTCACCTCCTTCGTCTGCGGTGTCGTTTTTTTTTCGGCGGGTGCTCTGCGCTGTGATCAGTTCCTGCTCGGGTTTCTCCGGCGTCTTCGGCGGGTTAATCCAGATGTTTTTGCGAGTTTCGGTGTGTTCGCCCTCGTTTTACGGTGAGTTTTTGGCGGGTTTGCAGCGACTTTTTCCTGCATTACGGTGGCCCTGTGGTGCTTGCTGAATACACCGCAGGGTCGCAGTAATGGGAACACCAAATCGTACCGAATTGAAACGAAAATTCACCGAACGTGCGATCGCTTTCGATTCTCGCAATCGGTGGGCAGACTGTTTTTTCACAGGATTCAGCCAATCAGAGTTAAGAACCACCCTTTGCTAGGTTTAGGTTGTTGCGCCTGTCAAAGTCAATCTGAGCATATGTGCTGCAACAAAAAAAAAAATTAAACAATTTACTAATTTTATTGTTTAGGTATGTGTAGAATGTGTAACTGTGCTGTGCTGTAGTTTTTTTTTTTTGTGCAGGTTCATTTCGTTTCGGCCAGAGCGTTCAGATTGTAAATTAACACCAGGTTTTCAAAGACGTTAAAATGATGCGCGCAAAAGTCGTGCGTTACATTTTGCGCTAAGATTGTAATACCATGCACGCATACGCGTACTAATGCATTGGCGCTCACAATGTTAAGTATAGGATGCGCTCGCGCTGGGTTCGCACAGGGTCACTCGCGTTAACGCGCATCGTTTGCGCGAACGTCGTAATAGGATGTTATGCGCTAATGTTTTTTCCTCGCGCAAATGTGCATTTGCGTGCACGCAAATGCGCTGCCGAAGAGTGTAATAGGGGCCCTTTTATTTTAAATTGCAGAGCTCCATTTTTTGTTGTTTTTTTTACCAGTTTGGCAGCGTATTGGCTTTTTCTGAGGTGTTCGGCGGCCTGCAGCAGTCAGTTCGGCGGGCTGATCATCAGCGTTCAGTGGATCCCGTTCGGCGCGCTTCGGGAACCCTGTGGTGAAAACTGAATTCACCATAGGGTTGGTAAATTGAAATCACCGAAGTGCGCCGAACAGGGAATACCGAAATTTCGGTGCTCTCTGAATAACCCCTATAGTAACAGTCACACGAAAAGGCTTCCTTCTAAGGTCAGTTATAAATAATCAACCTCTGATGAAGGACACAGAAAGCCAGATACAGGAAAAGCCATTTACAGCAAAGTAACAAGTTCACGTGGAAATACACTCTACAAGTCCTAAGGGAATGGCCCCACTTACGTTATGTAGCCCCCACTCGCTAATGCTAATGGCTTGTATGGTGGAGGGCCCTGAGATTGGGCCAGGCTTGGTTCTTGCCCCTGGATTAAAAAATTTCAGTCTTTTCTACTGCAATTACTGTGTCTGTATGAACATTGTTTTATTTTGAATTATATAGAGCATTTTATTAACTCCCTCAATGCCATGTACAAGTATACTCAATCTGCTGGTGCCCCGATATCGAGTATACTTAATGAGGGCTAATACTGGAACAATGCAAAGGAATTTTTTTTAGCAAACAGAATTCATTTTCAAATGTCCTCCAGAATGTGCCCCCAAAGTCTTAGTACTTTGGGCATGATACCCAAGGTGCCGAAACAGTTTAAACACCTTGAATTCCATTCTTTTCTGCAAGAAAAAAATTGATCCCAAGCATAACTATAGAGATGTTATTTTGCAATTTGTCCAGCAGATGGCGCCATCTGCCTGTCAAATAATGCATGTATTTGAAACCGTGCTTTTGGTATTTGAAACTGTAGTTGATGCACAATTATAATATATGTATGATGCACATTTGTTTTGAATAAATCCACTGGCAGTGGATTTATCAAAAACAACTTGGTAGTGAATGGGTTAAATTAGGACACCCTATTCTTTTACTCAGCCAGATGAGAAATGGTCGCCATAAAAAATAAAAACATTTATAAAAATGGATTTGTGAATTTTCTTTAAATGTAGGACATTTTAAATAGATGCACGTTCTTGCATGTTCCCTTCAAAAAGAGGTCAATATCAATGTTATTAATGTATATAAAAGTCACTTAAAGGGTTAATCAAAGAGCACCGAATAGGCCACGGAAATTGCACTGAACAGTGAATTTCCCCGTACCGAACAATTTCGTGGTCATTCAGCTATTCAAAAAGCTGTCAGTTCGCCAAATATTGGTGAAATGCAAGGACATACTTGAAAACGAGAGAAATCTCAATGTACCCTTCCTGGTAAAATCCTTAATAAAAAAAATAAAATAAAAATATGGTGACCTTCAGCGGAAGTGAAATCCCCATAGAGAAGTAAGGGTTAATCTATTCAGAGACACCGAACAGCACCAAAATTTCAGTGAAATGCCTTGATTTTCGGTGGTTTCATTCGGCAGGTTTAATCAAGTGAAACTGCTAGGTTTCAATGTTAAAAAAAATCCCTGAAATTTTTGGTTCCGATTTTTTTTTTTACATGCAGGGTTATTCAAAGAAATCCGAATGGCTCCCGAAAGGGAACCGAACGCTGAAATTCAGCGTTCAGTTACCTTTCTTGGCCATTTGGCTATCCAGAGAGCAGGCAATTCGCCAAATCCTGGCGAATTGCCTGCACATACGGTGCCTATTCGGTGCCTGTTCGAGGGCAGTGAAATCCCCATAGAGAGGCAATGCTTTGGCTATTCAGAGAACACAAACCAGCAGTGAAAAGTTGCCGAAATGCCCTGCCATTCGGTGGTTTAATTCGACAGATTTATTCAGGCGAATCCCATAGGCTTCAATGTTAAAAAAAATTTAACTTTACTTATTTTTTTCTGTAACAGACCTTTTTATTATCATTCATTGGATCTCATATGTAAATTTCAGACATTTTCACTCAGTAGTTTCTTTGCAAACAGCATTTCACTTTTCAAACATTCAAGCGTACTGTTTTTCTAATTTATTCACTGCATTCGTCTGCAGTGTCGGCTTTTTCCAGCAGCTTCGCTGCGTGTGATCGGCTCCTGCTTGGGATTTTCCTGCATTTTCGGCGGGTTAATCCAGATTTTTTGCGGGTTTCGGTGTGCGTTCGCCCTCGTTTTGCAATGAGTTTTCGGCGGGTTTGCGGCGACCTTTCCCTGCAATTCGCGGACCCTGAGGTGCTTGCTGAATACACCGCAGGGTCGCCAAAATGGGATCGCCAAATCGAACCGAATTGAAGAGAACGAAAAGTCACCGAACGTGCGGAGGCTTTTCGATTCTCTTTGAATAACCCTGATGGTGTTTTTTTTGTCTGTAACAGACCTTTTTATTATTATTCATATGACCTTATACACTATTTCCAGGCATTTTCATGCACTGTGTTTTTTTTTTAAACGTGTTTTAACCCCTGAGCCATTTCACGTCTGTGTGCTGAGCTAATTTTTACCACTTTTACTCATCATGTTTAAATGGGATTTGAAGCCACGTTTTATTATGTGACCCAGACATATTATATATTGTTCTTAACGGCAGACTCCGCAGATTCATAATATATTATTATTATTATTAAATGTATATGTCATGCCCTGCATGAATGTTCTAACAAAAAAATGCAATAAAATTGGAATTTTTAATCATCTACAGCGTGTAAAGTGGTTTTTTTTATCACATTTTATCATATGAGTTTTTTAGCGGTTATATTTTCTATGGGGTGCGCTTGTTAAAAAAAATTAGAAATGGGGACTCGTTACATTTATTTGGGGGGGAATTATGTGATTTTTAGCAAATGCTCCCCATAGGAAAAAAATCATTGGTGCAGCACCATTGTTCACATAATAATTGAAATGTGAACAATATTGCTGCATTAATAAAAACACACAAACAAAACCAGTTTTTTAAACACTTAATTATTTATTATTTTTTTTAATTTTATTTACTTTTAACATGGTCATGTTTGGGATCATTCGAAAGGCCATGCTCTGGCCTTTCGAATGATACCAAACATGATCCCTCTAGCTGCCACCGTTCAGGAGATATGAGGGTTCAAAGGAACCCCCATCACCAGGGGATTTCCTTAGGAAATCCCTGGGCAACTAGGGGTTCCCCGGTTAACTGACATCATTGCACCATGCGCAATGATGTCATGTAGCAAGGGGGGACCTGGAGGTGGAGCCGCCATCCAAGATGGCAGCCCCCACCAGATCTACAGTGGCAAGAAAAAGTATGTGAACCCTTTGGGATTACGTGGAGTTTTGCATGAATTGGTCATAAAATGTGCTCTGATCTTCATCTAAGTCACAACAATTTGAAAACCACAGTCTGCTTAAAATAATACAACACAACGATTATATGTATTCATGTTTTTATTGAACAGAACATGTAAACATTCACAGTGCAGGGTGGAAAAAGTATGTGAACCTTTGGACTTAATAACTGGTTGACCCTCCTTTGGCAGCAATAACCTCAACCAAACGTTTCCTGTAGTTGCAGGTCAGACCTGCACAACGATCTGGAGTAATTTTGGACCACTCCTCTTCACAAAACTGTTTCAGTGTAGCAATATTCTTGGGATGTCTGGTGTGAATTTCTCTCTTAAGGTCATGCCACATCATTTCAATCGGGTTGAGGTCAGGACTCTGACTGGGCCACTCCAGAAGGCGTATTTTGTTTCATTGAAGCCATTCTTTTGTTGAGTTACTTGTATGCTTTGGGTCATTGTCCTGTTGCATCACCCATCCTCTGCGGAGCTTCAGTTGGCGAACAGATGGTCTTACGTTTTCCTGCAAAATGTCTTGATAAACTCTGGAATTCATTTCTCCATCAATGACAACAATCCGTCCAGGTCCTGAGGCAGCAAAGCAGCCCCAAACCACGATGCTCCCTCCACCATGTTTTACAGTGGGGATGAGGTTTTGACGTTGGTGTGCTGTGCCTTTTTTTCTCCACACATAGTGTTGTGTGTTTTTTCCAAACAACTCCAAACAACAAATTTTGGTTTCATCTGTCCACAGAATATTTTGCCAGTAGTGCTGTGGAACATCCAGGTGCTCTTTTGCAAACTTCAAACGTGCTGCAAAATTATTTTTGGACAGCAATGGCTTCCTCTGTGGTGTACTCCCATGTACTCCATTCTTGTTTAATGTTTTCCTTATTGTAGATGTGTCAACAAAAATGTTAGCATGTGCTAGAGATTTCTGTAAGTCTTTAGCTGACACTCTAGGATTCTTCTTTACCTCATTAAGCATTCTGCGCTGTGCTCTTGCCGTCATCCTTACAGGACGACCACGCCTAGGGAGAGTAGCAACAGTGCTGAACTTTCTCCATTTGTAGACAGTCTGTTTTACCGTGGACACATGAACATCAAGGCTTTTGGACATACTTTTGTAACCCTTTCCAGCTTCATGCAAGTCAATAATTCTTGATCGTAGGTCTTCTGAGAGCTCTTTTCTGCGAGGCATGGTTCACATCAGGCAGTGCTTCTCGAAACCAGTAAACCCAAAACTGGTGTGTGTTTTTAAAGGGCAGGACAGCTTTCAGCAACACATCCAATAATATCACACTGATTGGACTCAAGGTTGGCTCACTCCTGGCTCCAATTAGCTCTTGGAGAAGTCATTAGGCTAGGGGTTCACATACTTTTTCCACCCCGCACTGTGAATGTTTACATGTTCTGTTCAATAAAAACATGAAAACATATAATGTTTGTGTTGTATTATTTTAAGCAGACTGTGTTTTTTGAAATTGTTGTGACTTAGATGAAGATCAGAGCACATTTTATGACCAATTCATGCAAAACTCCACGTAATCCCAAAGGGTTCACATACTTTTTCTTGCCACTGTAGCATATAATTATGATCAATGGAGCCCCACACACAAAGTACGTCTGCATCGGTTGTCATCGTTGTCATCGTCGTTGTCATCAGTTTGAGGATTTATTCAGCCATCTGTTTTGGTGGGTTGTCGGCATTTTTCAGTGGGTCTGCACGGTTTTCAGTGGATTTTCGAATAGGTTCGGCGGTTTTTAGAATCGATTCAGCAGTTTTAGGATCCGTTCGGCAAGTCGATTCACCGCACTTCTGGGACCCTGCGATGAATGCTGAATTTAACGGCGAATTTAACTCACTGAAGTGCGGTGAACGAGACAGCACCGAAATATTGGTGACATTTCAGTGCTCTCTGAATAACCCCTCTTGGATCAAGTATTCACGCAATTTTGGTGCTTTGCATTCTGTCCCTTTTTGGCTCACTTCAACGATTCCATCTCATCGATAATTTGGTGAATTCACTTTTTATCATTTTCTTTGCCGAAAATGGAGTCACCGAAGCAATTATCAGATGTTGAATTGCACTGAATTGACATCGGTGAATTCCACCAAACTGCGTATTTTTTCTCCTAATAGGAGCTTAAATCAACAAAAATGTAGTAAAAATGTGTCTAAATAATAAAAAGGTCCTTTAAAAATAATAAGAACATCCTTTTAAAAAATAAAAAAACAAAAATATATCTTTTAAAAAAATAAGGAAATAAAAAGGATTTTTGCAAAAAATATAAAGAATAAATGGTCTATAAGAAAAAATTCAGATATTCCATTAATCACATTGAAACCTACTGGATTCGCCAAGTATCTTGAACTCACTTGGTCCTCACTCACTCACTGGTGGGTCAGGGACCTGACTCACATCATTGTATTGTGTGGGATGTATTCAAAGACATCACCAGGGGCAGATACGTCACAGAATGTCACAGACTGAGAGGAACATGAGAGATCCCGGATTTATAAATCCCCAACACGGACTCGCCCCCATCCCACTTCACATTATCCATTACCTCTGGTAATGTCCATGGGCTTGCCCATTCCCCCCATATATTAATTTTATTTATTTATTTATAAAGGATTTTACCAGGAAGAATACATTGAGATTTCTCTCATTTTCAAGTATGTCCTGGGTTCAAGAGCATTGAAAATATATGTCCCACTACCCCCCCCCTCCACCCCATATAAGCTCCCCATAGGCTTTGGCAATGCCAAAATGTATTTGGTCCTGCCAATAAAGCTTATTTTGATTTGATTAGATTAGAAGTCTTTTAGGTTTTAAGCTCCCTGTTTTGTCTCATTCAGCTGCCATCTCTTATCTCGTTCAGCTGCCATCTCTTATCTCAGGTAGCCTATACCACACAATACACCACCTGCAGCCTTATTCCCTCCTCCACCTCATTAGCTGCTCAATATTGTAGATTAAATAAACAAGAGCCACAAAGTAAACCTTTTGTAAATGTTACATATAATATACCTAATAATATACCGGAGATAATATACCTAATTTTATTTTTCCTTTTCCCATGCAATTACTTCAGAGAAAGAAAAGAAAACAGCAGCATTTGTTTTATAACCACTGAACCACTGGTCTAATTGATAGTTTCCAATGAGACAATTTCGATGCCATCGAACACTGATGGATTGCACCTTATTTCGCTGTCAATTTGCCTGTATTTGGAGAATTAACAGCTCAGTGAATAGAGGATTTGACCTTACGGTGTAATTCGGGCCTCAAAATTTCCGCTCGCCTGCTCGCATTTAGCGAGTGGAAATTACATGAGGGCGAGTGGGAATGCAGACGCAGCAGGACAGGATAGGGGTTAGGTGGGGCAACTAGTGGTGAGTAACTTGTAAGGCCTGGCTAGTAGCTTGGGACTTGAAACGTTGAGCCCTGGTGTAATTCATTGTTAGGTGCAATTCAGTGGCAATTTTGGAGGTTAGTGAATAACCTGCTTAGATTTAAAACAAATAGTATACTCGCAAATGATTACAACGTTTAATGTGCAAGCTGGGTGCTTGTGTGGCGTAACCTGAAGAACAGAATTTAATTGGATGTGGTACTATTGATGTTGAGGCCATGTATCAAGAGTTGCATTTTATGTTGTTTATTACATTGTTGTGAGTATTGTTCTAGTAATTCGGTTCCCAGTACTCCATCCTTATTAGTTTCATATAATTGTCATTCATTTGAAGATACCTGATTGTGCAAAATGTATTCTGCATCAAATATACCATTAAAAAAACATATTAATGCCATACAGACCATCTCTGTTATCATCGCTGAATGTTTCCCTGTAAAAAGATATTTAGTCTGGATTCTCCTCACATCAAGCCTTTTTCTCTCTGCAGAAACAATGAAGTTGAAATGGAGATAGTAACAGAATATGTATTAGATCAGCCAAGCAAGTGACCCAGAAGTTCTAAAATAACACATTACATTTAAGTGCAGAACATAAAAACAAAGGCTTGGGTAGTCATCCAGAGCAAAGTGAAAATGAAGAGATCATTTTGCAGCGAATACATCATTTAGTTTTATTAATATTTGGAAGATTTTTTTTTAATTGCTGCATGCCAGAAATATAAACCTTAACCCATTCACTACAAAGATCGACTATAAGCGATCAGCAAAGCACCTCCTGGCTCCTTGATAGTAAGTTTAGTCGATTTGGTGTTCCATAGGAGGAATTTTAATTATTGCAAATAAAATTAATTTGCATTTGGGATCCAGAATATGCCCCAGATGTTTTAGCACCATGAGCATGATGCTCGAGGCGTTGACACTTTTAAAACCAGCTGACAATGTGTCTTTATGACAACTTCCCAGCTGATCCTGCACAGAGCCCAGAACTGCAGTAACGTCTTTTGGCCAGCAGATGGTGACAACTCCCTGTCAAATAGGTTATTACTGTAAGGAATACATTGGGAATATTCCCAAATATTTCTTATATAATTGATTAAAAATTATTCCCCCCCCCCACTGACAGCAGCTTTCTGAGAAATCCCTTGGTAGTGAAAGGGTTAAAAATAACAAGCTAATAACAAGCAGTCATTGCTGAAAAAGAAAACAGAGTGATAAAATGCCACAACGGCACAAGAAATTACATACAAATATTTGTACAGCGCTGCGGAATCTGTTAGCACTTAATAATAATAATATATTTGAGAATGAATATTACCTTTTTTTTTTTTACTTTTTAGTGATTGAGCATCATAATAGCTGATTCATAATCCTAGATATAAATTAGTAAGTTATGCTTATGACATATTCAATAAACGCTTTGATAATCCAATATACGCTACGGTATATATTACACCAAGGATGTGAAAATTTTCACCCTGCTGCCAGGTATTTCATGAGTCACAGTTCTCGCACTTCATTCACAAGATTCTTCACACCGCCATTAAAAATGATCTTTTCCATGTTTAATCACTATTTTGATAGCTGTGAAGCTAGAACTGAAAAATAACATTTCAATATTATTATTTATTTAAAAAAAAATAAGCCGAGAAACTTGTGGTTCAAATTCACCTTGTGCTTATGAAACCCTGTAAAAATATATAGAAGGTTTGTTATAAAATTTTCAGGAACCAAGCTGAGAATGAAATCCTTTACCGCACGCAGTGCAGAGAGAGCGCACAATATACAATAGAAAATCCTGGCAATAACAAGAAACAGAGGCATTTCTTTGATATAATAACAGCAGCACGCAGTGTACAGTTGGTATAAAAAGTCTAAAAAGCATTACTCAAGCCTCACATTTTGTTGATTTAGAGGACAGAGCCAAAAGAGCAATTCCAAAAAACTCCTGTGCTTCAAGCACCTCCACCATCACCACCTTCCCTTCTTCAATCAACATGATCTCCTACTTTAGTACTTATTGTCCCTGCTTTACTGTTTTTATTACTGTTCATATTTATGTATGAATTTGTTATTTCAGGCTTTTTTTCCTCTACATTTTAATAATATAGGGCTCTATTCAAACCAAGGATAGTGATAAATGGCAGACGCTAATGGAAAACCTGAGCGTCTGCAGTTTTCCGTTACCGTCTGCCATTTAGCACCCATATCACGACGGAGTCACTTTCTCAGCAGCTCCAGTCGTAACCCTGGGAAGGTGTTAAGAGATAACACCAGCAACACTAAAGGCTGCGGGTATTTCAGCTCCAAGAGTCCATAGAACTTCATGGAGACAGGACGCAATCTCAGGCAAGCTCTTGCAGAGCTCCCGCAAATCAGTTCCTGCCAGGTGGGTGGAGTGATACGCGGAGGAACATTGAGAACTATTTGTTTCCAGTGTACCTCTCCCGTGGTGCGAGGAAGGGCGGATCGCACCGCTCTCTCACCACTGTGGTATCGAAGGCGAATATGGACGTTAATGGTACAGTAATGTACAGCAACATGTCGCTACATCCAAAATGATCAGCTTGCGTCGTTAAAAAGAAAGCACAGCGCTCGAGCCGTTCTGCTGTGCTCAATGGCAGCATTAGAATAAGGACCCATAGAATATTTGAGCAAAAATCAATTCAATGAAGAAGTAGAGATGAATTAAAATGTATCATTCATCATTATTTTGGATTCTCCCCATTCTGCATATGACCGTACTGTGGTCTAAACTCAATGGCAGGAGGTATTATATTGTTCTTCTCGTTCTTGACACCACTAGATGCTCTGGTGATGCATTTATAGTGCATTTTTTTGTCAGTATAGATAAATGATTCTTAAATACTGTACATTTATAAATGTAGCTATACTTTTTTAACCTTTGCTCTTCTCTCAATCTTTTATCTTTCAAGATGGATTAATTGGAGCTGCAGCTCAAAACTAATGCCCCAAAACAACCCAATAAAATAAATTTCTATTGTGACAAAACAATACAAAATAGCACTTCCATCCCTGTACTGCTGTGAGATATAGAAAAGCTGGATATGATGCAGTATTCTCACTAGTGATGGGCCGAACATCTCACTAGTGATGGGCCGACCGCGAACTCGAACACAATGCGAACATCATGCAAGTCAATGGGGCTCGAACGTTCAAAAATAAAGGTCCCCTCCAAGAGGGCATATATGCAAGATATTGGCCATAAAAGGTGTATGGGGGACTGGAACTGGAACTGCCCTGGGGGACAGGAAACAATGAAAAAAAACAAAACATTTTTAACCCTTTCACTGCTGAGTGCTGAGCCATTTCACCGCTGTTCGATGAGCTCATTTTTACCGCTTTTGCTCTGTTTAAACGCAATTTGAAGCCATGGGAAATGTTTCACCAACAATGAGTGGGAAATGTTTGACCAACAAGGAGTGGGAAATGTTTGACCAACACGGAGTGGGAAATGTTTGACAAACAATGAGTGGGAAATGTTTATGAATCCCATAGTTTTCAATGTTAAAAATATTCCAGTTTTAATCCAATATCTAATAAACCGTTTATTATTATATTCCGCAGTAAAGAGTCTCTTTATTTTTAGATTTTTGTAGGATCTTTTAAGCATTTTTTGGAAAACTTTTTTTTGCCTCGAACTTTACGCGAACGTCCCGAAAAGTTTGAAATTTGTGAATTTTCGAACAGCCGATGTTCAAATCGAACCTCGAACCGATTCGAACTGGCAGCCCATCCCTAATCCTCACCACCCTATGTGCAGAGAGTAATCTGACCAATGCTTTAATGAGGAGAGACTTGGAGGAGAGAAGTGGAGGAATGACAGGAGGTTTTCAGAGGTCCATTAGACATGAAAATGTTGGGACTGAGACATACCTACAGTAAGAGGGATAGGAACAAAGGCACAATGGGGGTGAGATGAATGGGACAGAGGCAGAAGGTGGATAGGGAGAATGAAACAGAGACATAATGGTATATGATTGAAATGCAGAGGCGCCGAGTGGGGAAGAAACTAGGGTGAAAGTGATGAGTAGTAAAAGAACTGGGACAGGGTTCTTTCAAAATGTCTGAAGAAGTCCGTTGAATGAAGCACGTATGTTTTGAGAAGCATACATTGATGTTTAACGGAAGGAACATGTTTTTCAAAAGATAAATAAATGGACTCTGAGCTAATACACGTTTCCCTAAGGGCTAATGACTCATCTAGGGGCTTGATTTAATTCTACCGAGCGATTTTTCAGCAACTGATAATTTCTATTTCCAAATATTGGCTGGTTAGAAAAAAAATTGACTGGATAGAAAAAAAATTTGTCCAGAGTTGATATTCCAATAATTGCGGTGGTCTGAAAAAAGCGAGCCGGTAAAACAACCGAAAAAGCTTTTTCCCGTCCACCATCATTTGTGAGATTTGTGCCTTTAAACATGTCTATTAGAAAAATCTGATGTTTTAAAAAAAAAAAGAGTTTAATTTTATTTCCTTTTCATTTCTGCCTGAAAATCCATTTATCATCACCTTTCAGCATTTGCAGTTTTCTAAATTGCTGCACTAAAGCAGAAATTTCCATCGAAAAGTGATTGCTGATATTTGAACCAATCAAAATGCAGGAAAGCCCGAATATGAATCTCCTTAACTGAAAAAGGGTTAAAATAGGGATGAAAAAGATGCCAATTTCCACTACTGGGCAAAATTAAATTGAAGCCTAAGTATGTAATGACTGCATTAGAGGTTTCTATCATTGAATATTAAGGGTCATTCCTACGGTTTTGTTTTTAACCCTTAATGAATTCATCCCAGACTTTGTGCAATTGAAATTCATTTTTTTCTGCCTGCAAAACGGGCCATTCTACTTTTCCAACATCCCTCAGTGGCCCACAGACTGAGAATGAGTTTTTGCTTTAGTGTTCAGAATTGAAGAATAGGGGGGGGGTGGATCGAAACAAACCTGTAGGTCAGTGGTTCCCAGCCTTGGTCCTCAAGTCAAGTCTAACAGGTCAGGTTTTAAGGATTCCCTTGGGGAAATGAAGGCTGAATCCTGCAATCACTGAGCAGCAAATCATATCACCTGTGCTGTGCTTCACATATCCTGCAAACCTGGCCTGTTAGGGGGACCTGAGGAGCAGGGTTGGGAAACACTGTAATAGAGGGATAGAAGAAAATGGCAACAGAAATTAAGCAAAGTTTGCTCTGTTACTAAAGAAGTAAATAAATGTATTGTTTTAGAAGGCATTTGGAAAGATATAAAGAGAATAAGGATGTGATTGGTAGTAGACTTTTTATTAACCCCTTCACTGCCAAATGGTTTTCCATAAAACCCACTAGCAGGACCCAGTGGTTTCTTGGAAACCCAGTTTAACTACACAGTTAAATTCATCTTATATCTGTACAATTCTGTATATGTCAGTAAGCCCCAAACAACACGTGCATCATTATTGCAGGTGTAAATCAGGTGGGGGTTCCTGCTTCAGAAACCCCCTAAAAATCACATACTCACCTTTCCTCCCACGGCGAGAATGGCGATTCACCTCTTCTGGCTGCCGGGAGCAGAGTGAGAAAGGGGAAAAGAAGTCCCCAGTCTCGGTCCGACCACAATCACTCCGCCAACCTGCAGGCTCTCCCAAGAGGCGAGATCCTGCAGGTCATGTGACCCAGCAGTCAAAGCCTCAATTGAATCCTATGGACTTCAGGAGGGAATGCTCGGGTTGGTGTATTAGCGTTATCGTTAGTATTCTGAGGCTTAGCGCTGCATTACGGGACATGCTGCTGAATTAGCGTAGTATGGAGCTAAAACGGGGACGCTAAAGAGACACCTGCAGGCGCAGGTTTTCCTCCTTATCGTCCCCGTTTTAGAGGCAGTATTTAATACTGCCCAAAGTATTTTATTGTGATGGTTTGGTTTTAACCCCTTAAGGACCGCTGACGTACCCTGTACGTCCTGTCCACGGGTCTCCCTTAGACCCGCAGACGTACAGGGTACGTCAGCGGCGCCTAACCCCCCTCTCGCCCGATACTTACCTCCCTCGCTGGATCCCTCGGTGATCTGGCAGGGAGGAAGCCTGCCCATGTTATTTACCTGGGCAGGCGAGGTTGATGACGTTGCCACGCTGCGTGGTGATGTCAACAGCCGGCATCCCCATGCAAATCAATGGAGGGGAGGGGGAGGCTCCTTCAGAGCCCTCTATCTCCCCAACCATTGAAGCTAGGGAGATGCTTTTTGCACCGCTGAAAAGGGGAGAGTCTCCCCTTTTCAGCGGTGTATAGCATTAACGATTTCGCCCCGAATCGCGTTTCGGCGCTAGTTCTAAAGTCCTGCATACTTTAATCCTGGCAGGACTCTAGCAGTAAAGGGTTTTGGAGGGGTACGTCCTGCGGTGCCAATGGCACGGGTTTATTTGGACTGGGGAGAGGGGAGAGGTCTGCGGGAGGTGGGGGTGTCTGAAAATATTCCTACAGATGTGTTGCTGGGCACAGATTTGGGTAAATTGGTGTCACAGTACGTGCTGGAAAGGGATGCTGGGTATTTACCCAGGCCCACTAGTGGCTCTACAGTGGGTAGGGCTGTGTGTGGGGGTGCACCACAGGATTCCTGGACGGGAGGGCAGGGGATGGCAGTGAGTCAGTCTGCGCCTGCGCCAGGTGTGCCCGAGGTGTTGTGTGGTAGCATGAGGGGGCAGTGTGACTGGGAAGAAAGGCAGGGGGTGAGTGAATGCCCGCCTGCACCTGAGTCAGCTGGTTCCATGGACCCCATGCATGGGGAGACCGCGGTGCCCATGGTGGAAGTGGGTACCTGCTGGCAGTCTGCGGGGAGTAGGGCTGACTCTGACGTGTGATGGTATGGATCAGAATGCCTGTACAGGGTGGCAGGATACTGCGGTATGCCTACCAAGACCAGACTTGGGTGTGTCTGTGACGCCATATGGTTGGGAGCAAGGGCAAGGGATGACTGCGGGTCTGCTTGCGCCTAAACCAACCAGGACTCTAGTGTCCCGTGAGAATAGTGTAGATCAGAATACCTGGGGGATGGCAGGATACTGTGGTGTGCCTGCCTAGACCAGGCTCAGGTGTGTCTGAAATGCCATGCAGTTGGGAGGGAGAACAAAGGACCACGGTAGGTTCCTTTGTGGCAGAACCAACTGGGTCAGTGGTACTGGAGGGGAAGTGTGTGAATTGGAATGCCTGGGATGAGCAGGACACTGCGGTGTGCCAGTCTGTGCACTTTGTGTTAGGGACTGTGCGTGGAGCAGAGGGCGTGCTGGGTGGTCACTGTCTGGGTCTAGGATAGACAGACAGCGCGGTTGCTTAGCCCTGCGTATCTCGCTGCGATGCGCGTAGTGTCCAGGAGGTCTGCTGGCAGCGTAACTAATAGAATAGGAAAGTGGAACCAGGGATTGTAGGAGACGTAGTCACTACCCGATTCAAGAGAAGACTAGTACTGTGTTAAACTCCTGAGGATCATTTCATCGCGCTCTACGTGCCTGTTGTGATGTTGCGCGCACGTGGATTGTGGTCCACGCAGTCATTATATGGGTCTAGGATAGACAGATAGTGAGCGGCTTAACCCGGCGTTTTTCGTGGCAGCGCACGTACTTGTCGTGACACCGCAAAACCTGGTGAACGCACGCCGAAACCCGCAAAAACATCTGGAGAAACCCGAGCAGCTGCCGATCAGAGCGCAGAGCAGTCGCCAGAAAAACCCGACACCGCAGACGAATGGAGTAAAAAAAGTTTGCTTGAAAAGTGAAACGCTGTTTGCAAAGAAACTACTGAACGAAAATGTCTGAAATTTACATATAAGATCCAATGAATGATGATAAAAAGGTATGTTACAGAAAAAAGGAAAAACGATTTAAAAAAACAAATGAAAAAATATTTTCGCCAAAAATATCCCGAAAATGCCTAAAACATCCTAAAAAAATCTATTAATAAAGAGACTCTTTACTGCAGAATATTATAATCAACAGTGCTTCTCTATGGGGATTTCACTGCCCCCAAACAGCCACCGTATTTGCAGGCAATTCGCCAACATTTGGCGAACTGCCTGCTCTCTGAATAGCCGAATGGCCAGGAAAGGTAACCGTACTCTGAATTTCACTGTTCAGTTACCTTTCACCAGCAATTCGGATCTCTTTGAATAACCCTGAAGGTTTATGTGCTTGCTGAGAATGGGCAACAGCCAGGGCCAGGTTTACAAATAGGCAGAGGAGGCATGTGCCTACAAGCGCCTGCCCTAAGGGGGTGCCTTTCTCTGAAAAAAAGAAATGGAATTTATTTTTTTTACAATCATTCAGACCCCTGTATCTCTGAAGTCGTACAGGCTAAAGGCACCTATAAGGTTTACCGGTAATTGAAAAGGTCAATGTGTGGCCTTTCCAGTGATACCAAACATGACCAGGTTAGGTTTTATTTATTTAAAAATAAAGTAACTAAATATTATTTTACTCTTTTTTTTCTAACGCAGCCACTATTATTCACTTTAAAATTATAAAGTGAACAGTGATGCTGCATTCTTCTGGTTTTCACCTCTCTCTGAATAACCCTGATAGGAACCCTGCATGTCTGATTTTTATGTCACACAAGGTCAAGTGAGTGAGGTCTCATTGGAAAGGTCAGAGTCTGACCCTCCCAACGATACCAAAAATGACCATGTAATGTGTAAAATAAAAAACTAAATACAAAATTGACCTTTTCCTCTGTTCTACGACTTTTACTTATAAAACAAACCATGCCACTGCACTAACTCAACTAAGGCAGCAGATTCTGCTCCTTCTTTTGATTTGAGCGCAGAGAGAAACTGTTTTTCAGTTTTTATAAATCGTGTTTTTTTTTTTAATTTGCCCCAAAACAAAAATATAATAAGTAATTTTTGGCGCTTTCTTTTTTTTTCACAAAAACGGGAAAACGAAATAAACGAAATAACCCATTGAAACAGACTGCTGAAATCGACCCGAATTGACGAAACGAACCCAAACTAAAAGAAAACCTACCGAAATGAAAAAAATGAGCCGAAAAATAAACGAAGCAAAAAAAAACGCGGGCACATCCCTAATTACATTCCTAATGCTATATTCGTGAAAAATCTGTTAGCGCATCGGTGATTGCACTAGCTTGCGTGAGCTCAGTGTACTTTGCGCTCCCCATGTTAAGTGTAGGATTAGCAATCAATAATTAGCATT
The DNA here is from genome assembly GCA_009667805.1 of Leptobrachium leishanense. Classification (NCBI taxonomy): domain Eukaryota; kingdom Metazoa; phylum Chordata; class Amphibia; order Anura; family Megophryidae; genus Leptobrachium; species Leptobrachium leishanense. The sequence continues at coordinate 334,963,732 of CM019066.1, forward strand.
AGGATAAGTATTTAAGGTATTACATAAATGCTAGCGCTAATTACCGCACTGATGGGCTAAATAAAATTTTAGTGACACATAAAAAAGGGTGCTAACTGATTCCGCTTTTGCAAAATCACTTAGCACCCCCCCCCCAATAAATCAGATACTCACCTCTCATCCCACAGCGAGAATGGTGGCCTGATCCGATACTTCTCCTGGGTTCAACCAGGGTGAGACTGGGGACAAACAGGTCCCAATCTCCCTCTCCAATCACTCCTCTGCGATCATTCATGCCCCGGATGCGCAACCCTCCATGGAGACCAATGGACTCCAGGAGGTGATACTCACGCAGGGCGGAAGCGCTACCATGAGTATCGCGAAGGGTAGCGCTGCGTTCCAGGGCATGGTGCTGAAGTAGCGCCTGCACCACAACCTAACACTAAAATGGCAACACTACGGGGGAAATCTGCAGGCGTAGGTTTTCCCCATTAGCGTCCCCATTTATAGCGTTAGGTAGGGAATAGGGCCGCTTGTTTTTTATCCTTTTAATCACGAATATCCACTATTCCTGTATGCTGCATCACCAGTAATTTTGCAACATTACTACATGTTGGAATCTGTTTAGAATGTTGACTGTTTCAAAAACACTTATTTTGTCGTGAGGCATCGTGGATGGGATTTGAAACCTCAGCACGCTGTCCCCTAATGAATAACGTGTGAAGTCTCCTCTCTCTCTGATCGGAATCACAGCATGCTCAAAAATTCACAGTGCAAGCAAAAACTCCCTTTAACAGCAGCGAGCGAGGAATCTTTCATCTGTATTGTATTTCTATTCACCAAACCTATGTACGTTCCTCTATATTCTTGATTTAGGTACTTGGTACAGTTTTCTGATATTTTACACTCTGTACATGTACTTGGTATTACCTGTAATAAACAATAAAAGAGATTATATTTAAAAAATAAATCAATTAAAGGAACACTTGAACTACTGAAAAGTAGAGCATCCCTTCTTTTGCCCTTAAATATTTGGGCAGAGGCTGCTGACAGCCTCTACCCAATTATTATTATTTATTTTTTTGCCCCATTTTACTCACTTTTTGTCCCTCCCCAGGAGCAGCTCCTCCTCTTCAGGTCAGGGATGCCTTGAGGCTTTTCTGCGCTATTTGCGCTTGCTGCGCTACTTGCGTACCGTAGGAAACTCATATTGCGCACTGCAATGGGACATATGAACTTTATGTACGCAAGTCCCCTATTGCTTGCGCAGAATGATGGATAGGAGCTGTGAGCAGGCGAATCAATGATCCACCGCAGCCGCTCTGAGACCTATCACTAGCGCGATTGGTCTAAGATAGTGATAATGGCAAGCTACCTGCGTCAGAAGTATCCAAGTAGTAACCTGCAGCCAGGAAATTCAAATTCCCCGGCTGCTGGTGATTCTGGATGGGGTGACGCAAATTCCCCAACTTCACCCAGCGTTTTAGGAAAAACTGGAGGAAGGGGGGTGATAGGGGGAATGGGGGAGTCACTCCTCATATCCTGACCATTTTAGAAATATAAAGTGGTCAGGATGTGTAGAGTGATCTTTTAGGTGACAGCTTTTAGAGATAAGCCTACATTCTGTAATTAAGTAAAACATGTTAAACGTAGCAGAGGCGCGCATTAGATCAGTGGATTCATCAATGCAGTTTTCTAGAGCTCCATTCCTAGTGTTTATTTGACCCCCCTTTGAGTCTTTCAATCAGGATGACTATTGATGGCGATCTTACATATGTCTCCTTCAGTGAACAAATGGTTAATCTTATCCAACTTAAATTCTACTTCTTCTGACTCCTTCTCCAGACAGAATAAGATAATGGCAAAAGTGTACAGGAAAGAGCAAAAAATAAATAAATCGATAGGGCTGTGAAGGTTGTGCAGAAAGTTAGTAAAGCAAGAATCCAAACGTGGCTGAAAATATAAGAATTTGCAGGAAACAGAAAACAAGCTAAAAATATAAAACAACAACAGGTACGTTAATATCTTCTTCTTTCCAAAGCCAAAAGTCTGCTTAGTTTTTGACAAAAACAACTAAAATGTGCTGGTGCACTGAAAATATTTAATTTCACGCATGGACATCTATGGAGCAGAAAATTACAACAGCTATTTACTCTGACACACAACAGACTGGAATCAGATCTATGCACAGTTTAACTCCTTTAACCCCTTAACACCTCAGGGCAAGCTATGCCATCCTTATGGCAGGTGGGCCTAATTGCTGTGGGATGGCATAGAACGCCGTGTGGCTTTCGGTCAACTCCTATGAACTGACCCTTCACAAGCCGATCGCCGTCATTGGCTGCTTGAGTTTAGGCAGTCCCGCTGCAACCAATGATGGTGATCAGCCGCCGGGAAGGGAGGCGGGCTGTAGAAAATGCCAGAAAGTTACAGGGTGTGCTATGCTACCTCATGGCATTTAAGCCCGACTGCCTTCTGGCGAACCTCTGACGGCGGAGGCAGCTCCATAATTAGGCAAAATAGGCGATCGCGTAAGGCCTCACTCAAACACGGGTCTCAACTGATACTGTTTGTATGGAATATCTGCATGTATGTATTCATGTGACTGCTTATATTCCAAAGACACTCCTACATCTACAGACACCAGTTTGCCAAGACAGCAGTCTCAGCTTTCATTAACTGTAGTTCTTTTGGGGTTCATTTTTGCACAATAATTGTGTCATCACAGTTGCCTGGCGGCAAAGGGTGAATTCAGCATTCACCATACGGTCCTCGAAGTGCGCCAAATTGATGAACTGAACGCAGCAGCGAAACTCAAAGAACAAATTGAAAAATCACCAAATCGATCCAAAAAACAGCTGAATCGAACTGATAAACTGCCGGACGCATCTGCAAACCGCCGAATTTATCTGATAACCTGATAAAAAAAGTCAAATGCATCCGATCTGCTGATCAAAATGCCGAATGCATCCGAAAAAAGCCAACCAGCCGATGAACAGCAGTAAGAAAGGACTAAAACAAAAAATGCTACTTTTAAAAGGTATTTTTAAAAAACTAGTGCATGAAAATAATATACAAGGCAATATAAATAATAATAAAAATGTCCGTTACAGAATAAAATTTAAAAAATGCCATGTAAAAAAAAAATCGGAATCAAGGATTTCGTCGAAAAAAATACCGAAAAATTCCTAAATAAATTCTAAAAAATAAAATAAATAAAGAGACTTTTTGCTGCAAACGAAAAGATTAAACAGTTGAATTAAAAAAATGAATAAAAATGGTGATTTTTTTTACATTAACCCTTTCCATGCTGAGGACGCGCTCAGCGCGTCCTGCCGCATGGCTACTTCGCTGCGGAGGACGCGTTGAGTGCGTCCTCCCTTTGCAGCGGCGATCGGCCGGGATTCGGCCGGGATGTCAGCCCAGCCTCCGGGACCCCGGCGGGCTCTTCCGACCTCTCCCCATCCATGCGGGCCATCGGCTAAAGACAGGTACCGCTTGGAAGGGCACAGCCTGCCCTTCCAAGTGGCGGCTGTCTTTAACCCCTAGGGGGCTGGATCGCGATATGGCGCTAACTCCCCTCCCGGAGCTGGCCGACATCTTGGATGTCGGCCAAGCTTCCGGGATATCCCCCTAACGACTGGAATCATCGCACATAGCGCGATGGCACCAGTTTCACAATTAACCCTTTGCTGCCACCTACGGTGGAGATAGGGGGCTCCAATGAACCCTCTATCTCCTGATCCGTGACGGCTAGGGGTTAATGTTTGATATCACTGGAACGGCCAGAGAGTGGCCTTTCCAATGATACCAAACATGACCATGTACAATGTAAAAAAAATAATGAAAAATAAAAAGATTAAAAAACTTTTTTGCTTTATTAGTGCAGCAATATTGTTCCCATTTCAATTATAATGTGAACAATGATGCTGCACTAACGATTTTTATATGCGGTGCATTTGTTAAAAATAGCGAAATCTGCCCAAAAAAATCTAATGAGACACAATTTCTAATTTTGTTAACAAGCGCACCCCATAGAAAATATAACCGCAAATGCTCGCATGTTAAAATGTGAAAAAAACACTTTACACGTTGTAAATTATTGAAAATTCTAATTTTATTGCATTTTTTGTTATAATATACAGACAGGACATAACGTATACATATAATAATGATATATTATGAATCTGCCGAGTCTCCCAGAAAGAACGATATATAATATGTCTGGGTTGTATAATAAAATGTGACTTCAAATCGCATTTAAACATGATGAGCGAAACCGGTAAAAATGAGCTCAGCACAGAGGTGTGAAAAGGCTCAGCAGCGAAAGGGTTAAAATCTATGGGCTGATTCAACACGTCAAAAGCAGGGACTAAGCTTCTATCTGTTTAAACCTTTCAAACAGAAGTACCGAAAATCAGGGCATTTCACCAACATTTCGGTGTTGTTTGGCATCTCTGAATAGATTAACCATTACTTCTCTATGGGACAATTTCAATACCGTCGAATTGCAGCCTATTTCGCTCTCAATTCGCCAGTATTTGACAGCTTTCTGAATAGACTAACTACCCCGAAATTGCACCGATCGGTGAAATTCACTGTTGTGTGCAATTTTGTGGCAAGTTCGGCTCTTATTGGGTAATCCTTTAAGTATAAACAGCAATTGAGTGGATACATACATTGTGAAATGCCCTGTGACTTTTTGTTTTATGAAACTGGGCTTTAAATAAGTAAAGTTTTATTTTAACTTTGTTTTCCTAGAGCAAGTTGTCTGAAATTTACCATATGACGAGTGATACATTAATAGACATCTGTGCCTTCAGTTCTTTTATTATCCAGCCATATGGTATATTTGCTGCATCTCTTTTGTCGTCTCCCTGACAAACTAATTCGATCTACCCATACAGAGCGCTCTTAAAATGAAAAAATATTTCTACATTTTTTTTTGAGAAGTACTTTAAGTATCTGGAAGCCGGAAGCCCAAACTGTCACTGAATGTTTATTATTATCAGTGATAAAATGCTTGAAAACTGGAAAACAATACTGTACCTGTTACTAACAGGGTTATTCAAAGAGATCCGAATTGCTTGAGAAAGGTCAAGAAAATCAGCGTTCGGTTACCTTTCCTGGCCATTCAGCTATTCAGAGAGCAGGCAATTCGCCAAATCCTGGCGAATTGCCTGCACATATGGTGCCTATTCGGTGCCTGTTCGAGGGCAGTGAAATCCCCATAAAAATGCACTGCTTCGGCTATTCAGAGAACACAAACCAGCAGTGAAAGGTTCCCGAAATGCCCTGCCATTCGGTGGTTTAATTCGGCAGGTTTATTCAGGAGAATCCCATAGGCTTCAATGTTAAAAATATTCCCGTTTTAATTCAATATCTACTAAACCGTTTATTATAAAATTCAGCAGCAAAAAGTCTCTTTATTTATAGATTTTTTAGGATATTTTAAGGATTTTTCTGGAATTTTTTTTTTTTTTAAGTTTACTTATTTTTTCTGTAACCTCCCTCTTTATTATCATTCCCTGGACCTCATATGTAAATTTCAGACATTTTCGCTCAGTAGTTTCTTTGCAAACAGCGTTTCACTTTTCAAACATTCAAACAAACTGTTTTGCTAATTTATTCACTGCCTCTTCTGCGGTGTCGGCTCCTGCTCAGGTTTTTCCGTGGTTTTCGGCAGGTTAATCCAGATGTTTTTGGGGGGTTTTCGGCGTGCATTCGCTGGGTTTTGCGGTTAGTTTTTGTCGGGTTTGCGGCAGCTTTACCCTGCAATTCGGGGACCCTGTGGTGCTTACTGAATACACCGCAGGGTCGCCGAAATGGGATCGGCAAAAGGAACCGAATTGAAGAGAACGAAAAGTCACCGAACGTGCGGTGACTTTTCGAATCTCCTTGAATTACCCTGTAAGTTTACTTACAAAGAGTTGAGTAAGGCTAATGTCAGACAAAGCAGTCTGAGCGCACTCTGTGTACGTTGCACAGCGAACAGACGTACTGACGGAAGATACTGTAGACACTACACAGTCCGTTTTTTTTGACGGACTTAGAAAAAAAAGGGAACTATGCGAAATAAAGTGAATATGAAAAATGATAAAATTTGAAAAACGATATGAAAAGCCATTTTGTGCGTCAAGCTGCTGGTCTGACGTCTCCTTATCACTCTGCGCGTCCGTCTAGCAGTTTTACGTTCTTGCCTAACTTGCGTCCGTTTGCCACGTGCATTGTGCGTGCGCAGTTCGGTGCGCCCGTACTTCGTGTGTGGGTCTCTATTGCTCATGATTCTATGCTACGATGGACGTTAAGCTGTGCGGCAACACGGACGTGATCACTGCGTTCTTCTGACACGAGCCTAAAAGTGCAAGGTATGCAACTGTTTGATAAAAAAATCATTATTAAAACAAACAGACATGCCGAACATAATGATTGTATGAATGGTCTTTAACAGATGGCCCTTGTATTTTTAACCTTGAGAATTTTTATTTTATTTTTTTATTAATTTTAAGACAAAGAAAATGAGGAAGCAAGGGAACCAAAGCCCGAGGACATGTAGTTCTAGAATGATTGCGCTGCTGGAGTACATTGGTACTGTATAAATAAGATATAAAAATAATGATAATAATGTTCCTAGCAGGAGCTATAATTCACGCTCTACAGGAACTAAATGCTAAAGCTCGTTATCTGTAGCAAACAGTGGGGGGCGATGGAGAGAGGGACGGAATGAAAATTATAATTATGAAAAACACGTATAAGGGACAGACAGTAAGACTGTGAAAAGCGGTTTATATATATATATATATATAGATAAACTAAAGATTATTATTGCAGCGGCCATTTACACATCACTTCAATTCAAAGAACTGGCATCACAGAGCTCATGTGCTACATTCCCCATATGCAGCAAGGAACTCTGGGTAAGTCATGCACATGACATCTGCAATTTCTAAATTTTTTTTGCATCCTGGGTCTGTTTTCACACAGAACCCTCCAATCAATGTCATGCCACACTAGATGGCTAATTTAGAAGAGATCAGGTTCTGTGTGAAAACAGACCCAGGAATAGTGATGAGCCGAACACCCCCGTGTTCGGTTCGCATTCGAACTCGAACAATTTCAAAAGTTCAAGTTCGAAAGCAAACACGAACCGAACTCAATGCAAGTCAATGGGACTCGAAAGTTTGATTTTTAGAGTGCCCTACAAGAGGGCATATATGCAAGATATTTGCCAAAAAAGGTGTATGGGGGTCCAGGTAGTGCTCTGGGGGACAGGAAACAAGGACAAGAAGTTAAAAAAAAAACTTTTTTAAAGGAACAGTGAGTTTTCCATGAAATAAAGGTTAAGAATAAAACTGAAAAATTCCTTCAAATATTGTGTCTAGGAGGTCCCCATAACCTGCCCGTGAAGTGGCGGATTTGTAGGATCTATAGAAACATTTAAAAACAAAAAAATTACATATCAAATGATGGTAAATGGTTTTCCTTTAATCTATTCATAAACAACTGCTTGGGGCGGCAGCCTGTATGAAAAGAGGAGACATTTTAGGAGACGCAGAACAAGTTTAGTGATTTTTTTGGCTAAATTATGGTGAAACTTATGCAGGCTTTGGATGAAAGTAACAATAGGTGCTTTAAAATTGGGCCTTTAGTGTCGGCAACAGTGCCGTCACACCGTAACCCCTCTGTGGTATTGTGGAAGAGTGCAGGATTGGACCCTGCCGTCCAATATTAAAATGATAAAAATCTGGTATAGGCGTCAGTGGCAGTGCACCCAAATATTAGGCATTTGGTGCCAGCTAGTGCCTTCACAACGTAACCCCTCTGAGGTATTGTGGGGAAGAGTGCAGGGGTGGAGGTTTTGGTAATGCAGAAGAGATCCCCGATCTATTCCGTTACATCAGCATCAGGGGATTGATAGCTGCTAATCCAGGACTGATTCATTTTTATAAATGTCAGCCGGTCTACAGAGTCGGTGGACAGACGCACTCTTTTTCTGTGACAAAACCTCCAGCGGCACTGAACGTCCTTTCAGAAAGTACGCTGGATGAAGGGCAACCTATTAGCTGCATAGCATATTGGCTAAATTCTGGCCAGTGATCCAATCTCAACACCCAGTAAGCCATTTTATCATCTGCTGTAAAGGTATCCAGGTCTGCTCTTGCCCCTACGTAGTCCTGCACCATAGGGTGAAGACGCTGGCAATGGGTGCCTACATTTGACGTCCCTGGGCATCGTGGACTAAAAAAAATTAAAAAGGCATCAGTCTACAGATTACAACAATTCCCAGATATCTGTAGAAGTGAGACCACCCCAATAGCTGCTGGCAGTGAGAACACACAGATTACAACAATTCCCAGATATCTTGTAGAAGTGAGACCCCCCCCCCAATAGCTGCTGGCAGTGAGAACACACAGATTACAAAAATTCCCAGATATCTTGTAGAAGTGAGACCCCCACAATAGCTGCTGGCACTTAGAAGACACACTAACAGAACAATCTCCTCTCAAAAAACACGTGCTGAAGGCTGTGTGAAGCCTTATATAGTGTGCTGTGGGCAGTGGCGTCACTAGGGCTGCTGTCACCCGGTGCAGTAAGGCTAGGGTCAGAGTGGGGCAGTCGGAACGCGCGTGCAGGCGCACTAAATCACGGCGGCAGTAGCAGCACATAAGGGCCAATGACGGCCAATATATGCAGTACGTGCGTACGAAAGTGCGCCGACACCACGCAACCAGCAAATGAACGCATTTTTATCAGAACGTGAAACCGCTGCTACTGACGTACAGAGTGCGCTGCGGCCGCATAGCAGCGTGTGTGCGTGATTAGGAGACGTCAGACGCTGCTAGTGTGCGGCCAACAATCTTTTCACCCCATCGTCATGAAATACGTCCAGAATTGCGCATCGTCTGACCACTTAAGCGTATTCCGTGAAAAAATGCGTGCGCACGCATCGACGTACATTTTGACGGTGGCTGCAGAAAATGCGCTCATCTGTCCCTAGCCTAACTCATGGAGTCACCCCCCCCCCCCCGAGTTTTACGGGGTTTTTTTTTTTTTTACTACTCTTACTCATAAATCAGTACTCCCATATAACACTGAATGCTCATAATACACGGCGCAAATTACTGTGAGGTTTATTGCTGTGCAGCTCTCTCATATACTCACACACAAATTTTGGTGAACTGCCAGCAAGTACGGTGCCTGTTCGACGGCAGTGAAAGTCCCCATAGAGATGTAATGGTAAATCTGTTCAGAGACATCAAACAGCAGAGAAATGCCCTGATGTTCATTGGTTTCATTAGACAGGTTTATTCAGGCGAACACCATCAGGACTATTCAGAGAGGTGAAAACCTTGAGAATTGCCAGGAGAGTGAACAATCTAGACCAAATAGCCAATTTGGAAAGTGAGATAAATGGGAGAATTTTTCTGGTTTGACTATTTTGCCCTAGAATTTTCAATTCTACAGTCATTCTCAAGGTTTTCACCTCTCTCTGAATAACCCTGCATAGGTTTCAATGTTAAAAATATTCCTGTTTTTACCCAATATCTAATAAAACGTTTATTCCATTAATCTGTAGTAAAAAGTCTCTTTATTTGTTGATTTATTTTTCTTAGTATCTAATAGGCATTTTTTTAAAAAAAATCAATTTTTTTTCTTTCTAATAGTGTTTTTTTTCTGTAACAGCCCTTTTTATTATCATTCAGAGGATCTTATATGTTAATTCCAGACATTTTCGTTCAGTAGTTTTTTTGAAAACAGCTGGCGACGGGTTCGCGGTGGCATTCGGTGGCTGATTCCCTGCACTTCAGGGACCCTGCGGTGAATTCACCAGGGAAATTTGATTCCCCAAAGTGCCTGCGTCATTTCAGTGCTCTGTGAATATCCCCTTTAGTGGTGATTTGTTTGCTGCCCCCTGGAAAGTGCCAGCCTAGGCCTTGCCTACCCAGGACATACTTGAAAATGAGAGAATTCTCAATGTATCCTTCCAGGTAAAATAGTTTTGTGAAAAAAAAATAAAAAAAATTTAGGGTGTCACCCTAGGGGGTGGTGCCACCCGGTGCAGGCCGCACCCCGCCCCCCCCCAGCGACGCTAGTGGCTGCGGGACTTAGCTCTGTGAGCCCATGATTGGGCAAATTTTGCCCAATCAGGACTCTGAGCCGTGATAGGCATAGTCTTGCACCTATCTTGCACCTGACCTGGGGTCAGGTGCAAGGCTGTAGCCAATTACAATCTTCAGGCCAGTGGAAAAGTGCATTGTGGTCCATTGTGGTGCATTGTGGGCAAACTCGAACCGAACACGCGGAAATGTTCGGAGTTCGCGAACAGCCGAACGGCCGATGTTTGATGCGAACTCCGAACAGATCGAACCGAACAGCTCATCCCTACCCAGGATGCAAAAAAGTGAGAAATTGAAGACATCATTCGCATATCTTATCCAGAGTTCCCTGCTGCATATGGGGAATGTAGCACATGAAGTCTGGGATGCAGTTCTATGAATTACTGTGATGTGTAAATGGCCTTCGCAATGATAAACTTTATTATATGCAGTGTGGAGGCTTTTAATCCCACAACCTAAACACACTCTCTCTCTCTCTCTCTCTCTCTCTCTCCATTGCAGATCCTTTTAATAATCACAGATCTATTGAGTAGCTGAGCATCCTGGGAGATTTTGTCCTAAAAGCACCCAATGGGCCAACGTTGCTAACCCCTGCACTATGACAACTCAATGCAAATTGAGTGGTTACAGTGACTTCAGCATCCTCAGCCCTCTCACCCTTCCAGGACTCTTGGAGGGCTGATTCAACACGTCAAAAGCAGGGACTTAGCTTCTATCTGACTAACCACCCCCAGGGCCGAATTAACATAGGGGCAGATGCAGCAGCAGCTCCAGGCCCATGCCTCAGAATAGGCCCAGAGAAAGGATAACTATGTCTGCATTTGGCCCATGTATCTCCAACTGCATAGCAGCTACAGGGCCAAGTGAGGTATCACCGGAAAGGCCAGAGCATGGCCTTTCCGATGATACTAAACATGACTAGGTTTTAAGTAAAATAAATAAAATAATAAATATTGACTTTTTCTTTTTCTTTCCAATAGTAATATTTTTCACTTTTTAATTATAAAGTAAACAATGATGCTGCACTAACTAACCATTACATTTCTCATGTCACCAACAAGTGTGGAGGTGATGGGTGATGGTACAATCCATTGTTACGCATTGTTACATCAAAAACCTAAACCGCCGCACTGCAGGAAAGAGCACTGCAGGAAACTTTGGACCCCTGCGTCACTAATATTTACACCTCACAAGATCAAGTGAGGTGTCTTTGGACAGGGCAGAGTCTGGCCTTTGCATTAATACCAAACCTGACCAAGTAAAATCTAAAAGAAAAGATTTTTAAATTTATTTATTTTTAGTTCCAAAGTGATGGCATTGTCCATTTGCCACGTATAAAATGAGCAATACCACTGCCATTACTCACCTTCTCATCTCCCTCACTGGGAGCAAGGTCAGTGTTTTTATACATAGTCATATTATTCATAAAAAAAACATGTTCCAAAACACAAGGGAAATATTTCATTATTTTTTTTTCATTTTTTGGTTAAAATTTTATATTTTCTCAGAAAAATGCAGTAACAGGTTCCCATTTCACATTTTGTTTTAAAAGAATGCTCTATAGGATATATAACCACAAAGGTTTGGATGATAAAATGGGGGAAAAACTATTTACACTCTTTAAATGATTGAAATGTGAATGAAAAATGAATCACAGTATCTGCCTGGTTAGATATACCCGTATCTGCACTGTTAAATAACCAAAAATATGTTTTCATTTCACAAAATTACAGAAAAAGCCCACCACAATCTTCAGCTCCAGGCCCATAGAGATCTTAATCTGGGCCTGATCACCTCGCTGCATGTATAATCCATACGCTGCAGCTAAGAAATCAAAGATGAATCCCAGGTGACCTGCTTTGATTTTCTTCCTGCGGCATATAAATAATACCTGTTGCAGGGCAGCACTTTTTCCTGTGTTCTCTGCTGGAAATTATATGTGTCCAGGAAAACATGGCCGATCTGTCAACCCTACATTATAACCATTTTATTTTTTATCATTGTTACTATTCCTAATGAAAGCTGTTTATCAAACAAAATGAATCAAGTGCACGTTCTTAAACTTCAAATACATTTCTTGTTTACCTGCCTTCCGGAGTTCCAGTCCTTCCAAGCTGCTGACCCCTGACCCCTGCCCCTATTTAAGATACGGGAGGGAGTACATCTTCTCAGCATATAATTAGATTATACTCGCAGTACATATAAAGTGAGAAAAACTGCTGTACGGAATTGTGCCACCACCACATGCAATGAAAGATACAAACAATACTTATATACGTTCTGGTGTGGTGGTACAGCAGTGTTCTGCAAAAGAAAAAAAGTACATCTAAAAGTAGCGTCTGTATAAATTTATAGACTCAATTGGTGATACAGGAGTTAATCTCACAAGCCAGAAGCAAACTACGTGGTGCTCTCACGAATCAAGCCCAACAATAGTGCCTCCCGATATCAGCAATGCAGATCTCCAAAATTGTTCTTCTATTGTGTGGATTGTGATACTTCATATGGCCACACTCAAGCAAAATAGAAAGAATCCTCCGCTAGTGCTTATATCATTTATTATCGTTGGATAAAATTGTATAACTATATGCGTACATTTAAAAATGTGTGGGTATACAGAACTGTCTCACCCACGTAAAACACAAGAGATAAATAGGTCTTGCTCCGTCCTCACGTGCCTCCTTTGCATACTGTATGGGAACTCCCTTCGTGTCCCTTCGCGTGCCCGCAGTAGCTTCCGGCTGGCCGTTTGTCTGGATACCGACCTCAAACGTGATGTAGTTCTGACGCGTTTCGTCCCGCCTCCAGGACTTCGTCAGCACTACATCACTCTCGAGGTCGGTATCCAGTCACATGGCCAGCTAGACGCTACTGTGGGCATGTGAAGGGACGCAACGGTATCGTAGGTGGCCGGGAGGCAGGTAGCGGCATGATGACTCATAGCCGCTGGGTTCAAAATCAGTCTGCTTAGGCAGACTCACTGCCCTGAAGTGGAGTTTGCTTCCACAGTGCTTTGGTGATTTTTTTTTGGTGATTGATTTATTGACTCTGGCTATTCTGAGAACCCTGTATTGTGTACTGACCCGGCTATTACTGAGAACCCTGCATTGTGTACCGACCTGGCTATTACTGAGAACCCTGCATTGTGTACCGACCCGGCTATTACTGAGAACCCTGCATTGTGTACCGACCCGGCTATTACTGAGAACCGTGCAATGTGTACCAACCCGGTTATTACTGAGAACCCTGCATTGTGTACTGACTTGGTTAGTCTTAATATCCCTGCTCTGAACTCAATCCTTGGCATAAAGCTGTCCCTCTTTCCTGGCTTTAAGATCTATACTTTCAAGGTCTGCTGTGTCGTACTACTCTGTGGCCTGTTAACCCTTGCTGGGTGTGTTGAGATTGAGTCCCTGACGGTAGTCAGCTGTACCGACCATTCAAGGATCGGAGGGGTAGATAGGGTACTGTATACAGGGACTGACATCTTGAAATCAGGGGGGATCCGTGACAAGAGTCCTCTTATAGGGGCAGTGACATGCTACCATGATGTCATTAACTATGACATCACACATTGCTGGCCAGGGAATTTCCTGAGCATACTCAACGGTAGAAATCTGAAGGGCAGTAAGAAACTGTGATAAATATGTGGATAAGTCTGACGCCAAACAGACAAAAAGTTATTAAATTAATTGTGTGCCAAGCCAAGGCATGAATGGAAAGGGGAGGACTCTTCCAAAACGCTGTCATATCTCATTCAGCTGCCATCTCTTATTTCAGGTAGCCTCGAGAACAATAGCCTCCTGAGGCCCTATCTAAACATTCCCTCCACCATCTCATTAACTGTTAAATAATGTAGATTAAATAAACAAGAGTCACAAAGCAAAGTTTTTGTTAAAGGTTGCAACTTGGGAAAATCAACAAAATGGAAACAAGAGATCAAAACTTAACTTTATTTTCCTTTTTACATGCAATTGCGTCAAGCAAAAGACAAAAACAGCAGCATGTGTTTTATAACGTAGTTTTGTTTATAATGCACAATTAATCTAGTTACAGCTTATATAAGTGTCCCTTTAATGTTTTATTCAGAAATGTTGACAGCTGACCTGGAATGGAGCCCCAGATAGGAAAACATGTTATTTAAAAGTAATATCTTTAAGTAAATTTTATAATTTTAAATCTTAGTCCTGGTATATTTTATATTCTTCGTTATGGATCATAATTGTATTTTTTTAATTTTATTCCCTTTACTCTGTCAAAACAACAAATAATCCTTGCATCTCTGTATTGCGTTTCGTGATATAATTTATGGTGTATTTATTTATGTATATCATCATAATATTTTATTCTCATTTATTATTCTCCTTTGTTTATTCTGCTCTACATTTGCGTTTTTGTAATCTAGAGGATATTCAGCTGGTTGGAATAAACAGATAGAAAAAAAATAGCTTTAGAGAAAAAACAGATTTCCAGTTTGTCATAGTGCCAGACGATGTACCTTGTTAATTGAATACTGGTAAAGTAACTCTTTTCCAGGCTATTAATTATTGCATACTAATTTGCAGTATTATTAAAGTGATTTGTCTGTATTGCAGTGCAGTAGCTAAATTAAATATTAATATATATTTTTTATATTATTTTTTTATTATTAATTAATTTATATATAATTATATAAGTGACCTGCCTTACATTGGGTCCCCACTCAAGTCTCATAAGGTTTTAGCTCGATGGTGTCTTTGCATATGCAAATCAGACTGCTATCACCCAAAAAGAGCAACCAGAATTGAATTCTCCTCCGGATGAGAACTTTCAAGACTGAAACACTTGTCGGCATTGCAGTATCTCTCTTGCAGAGTAGACTTCAATGAAATTTCAGTTCTGGCTGTCCTTTTTGGGTGGTAGCAGCATTTTTTCTTTTTTCTTTTTTTTTCTTTTAATTTAAATTTTTTATTTTACAAGTAAGAATGATACACAAACTGGCAAAACCGGCCTCGCAGGGCCAAATAGGCATCAAATACACAGAAAGCATAAGGGGGGGGGAAGGTTTCTCACAGGGCAAATAACAGAGGGGGGGGGGAAAGCGGTGGACACAATCAGAATAAGCCCCAGCCGGGGAACTATAGCAAAAAAAAGAGGACTTCAGTGTCCCGAGAAAAAGGGGTGTCTCAGTAGCGGAGAAAATAACTCCCTGGGCTAGCAGAACCCAAATACGGGTATACCGGTAGAAAGCGTAAAAGCAAATAACGACTGGCCCAAGTGAAGTTATGTTAAAAAGCAAACAAAAGACAAAGATTGTCCATAGGACCTTCAAAAAAGGAAAACTCAGGAAGAGTTCCAGTCCTTAGAAACAGACAGTTCCAAAAGTCCAGAGAACCCGCTTGCAAATATAAAGAAAAAGAGAAAAGAGAGGGAGAAAAAAAAAGGGGGGGGGGAGGGGAGAGGAAGGGGGGGGGAAATCAGCATGAACCCGGCTGAACCGTCGCGGCATCCAGCAGGATACCTGCTTGGTCGAGGACATTCAGCGCCGTGGCGGGGTCGGTGATCGTATGGGCGATATTGGCATAGGTTACACTAAGGGAGCCAGCCAGGCCCCATCTATATCGTATCCCCTGCCGACGAAGGACAGCCGTTACGTCTCGGAACCGTCTGCGGGCCACCAAGGTCAGGAACGGGAGGTCGTGATAGAGGGTGAGAGTAGAACCTTCAAACTGCACAGGTTCCCGAGCGCCAGGAGTAGTCATGATCCTCGTTTTCAGGGCCATGTCGCGGAATGCCACCACGACATCCCTAGGTGCTCCCTTGGCAGACGCTGCGGGTCTCCTGACCCTGTACACCGAGCCAACCACAGACGTAGTAGAAGGCAGGCCGGACACTTGTAGAGCAAGACGGGTCACATAAGGCTGCAGCTCGTCCTCCAGCACCGAATCTGGGATGCCCCTGACCCTGATATTGTGCCGCCGATGCCGAGTTTCCAGTGTTTCTACAGAACGGGACAGGATTTCAATCTGCGAGCGAAGGGCAGTCACCTGGCTAGCTAGTTGGGATTGTTCCGTTGCTACTTCTGCCGTCTTTGTCTGCACTTCCATCACCTGTGCGCGTACCTCTTGTACCTCTGCCCGAACTGCTGCCACCTCAGGTTTCCACATGTCCCTAATCTCGTCCATGAGTCTGCGTAGGTCTCCTTTTGTGGAAGGGAGATGATCATCCTTCTCTTGGGTCTGGGCTGCCATTAACTGTGCACCAGGTACGGATGCCTCGGCCCGAGTACCCGATACTCGCGACGCCTGCCTTGGCCTAGGTCGTTGTTCCGACGTTACACTGCTGGCAGCGGAGAGTTGGTGGTCATTAGCAGAGTCCCCCTCAGAGGATTCCCGGGTGGCCAGTGGAGAAATCTAAGATGCTGCTAACACGGCCTTGCGTTTTTTTTGTGCCCTTTTCCTTGCCGCTGCAGAGAGAGGCCGTTGTCCCTGCCCCCGAGATGGCGGGGTAAGCCAGGACATCCCAGCATCCCCACCAAAAGACCAGGCACGGTCCTCCTCTTCCTCAGACGACCCATAGCTGGGAGGGAGAGACACAGAAACCGGCCCCCCTACCATAGAAATCCGGATGTCCTGTTGGCGGGGACCACCGTTCTGAGTAGGCTTCTTAGGCATTATCGACCTCCTCCAGTCCGGCGTTAGAGATTAAGACCCAAGATGGCCGCCGTCACTAGGCCCGAATCTCTCCCGGGGAGTAAGTCCGCCACAGAGTCCGCCGGAGGGTAGCTGATAAGTTCCTCGAGACGTGCTAGGGCATCCAGGCTCAGTCGGGAGCTGTGTGAGGGCAAACGAGCAGTTAAAATCCGGTGTAAAGCCGAAGCTGCGATGGAGCTGATTAGAAACGTGACCGCTCGCTGCCGTGGTTAGCTCCGCCCCTAGCAGCATTTTTTATTTGTGTCTGAATTTTTTCAATTGAATCAGACAATATTTAGAAAAAAAAATCAGTCAAAACTCAGCCTTATTTAAAAAAATAAAAAATTAAAAAAAGTCTGAAAGTATATTGAGCTCTTAGTCTCTGGCAATGATGAGTTATCTCAGATGTCAGATGTTAACGCAGTAGATGAAGACTGCACATACCATGTGCACAGATTTGACTTCTGGCAGGGAGAGTTTACCCTTTAATTTCTTAGGGATGATAAAAATATGTTCTATAAAGTTTGTTAATAGCATTATTAATATTTGAAAGAGCTACATCCAGGGATCAAATCCCCCTAAAAAATGTGTGTGGGAACTCACCAAGATAATGATTTCTGTCCCCTAATTAGCAATTACATATGGTGAGATACTAAAATTACTTAACTTTTTTGTTGTATGGAAACATCCTCCAGAAGGTGATTCTCATCCTTCTAATTCTGATAATAGGTGGACACGGGGGCTAAACAATCCTATAAAAATGTGGTCAAGTAGTTTGCAGTGTGGGTAGGCAATTCCAATCGATACTGAGACTCCCCGAGTCCACAGGGGAACTAGCTTTTTTCCTGGAACTCCCGTTTGACAAATTAAAAATTGCCACGGTGCACCAAAATGATGAAAATTTATTCAATAAAATGAAATAATTTACAAACATAAAAGAGCCCATAAATATAAATATGAAAGGCCGACGCGTTTCGTCTGACTAAACAGACTTTCTCAAGGGCAGTACAATCAAGAATAAAAACAAAAACAAAATGTGAATGGTTTTATTCTTGATTGTACTGCCCTTGAGAAAGTCTGTAATTATTTCATTTTAATGAATACATTTTCATCATTTTGGTACACCGTGGCGATTTTTAATTTGTCAAAAGGGAGTTCTAGGAAAAAGCCAGTTCCCCTGGGGACTCGGGGAGTCTCAGTATCGATTGGAATTGCCTACCCACACTGCAAACTGCTTGACCGCATTTTTATAGGATTGTATACCCTAATTAGCAATTATCATCTCACATGTAACATAAACATACACTCAAATCACATATTTATTTATTTATAAAGTATTTTACCAGGAAGGATACATTGAGATTTCTCTCATTTTCAAGTATGTCCTGGGTTCAAGAGCATTGAAATTTTACAGTCGTTACAGAAATACAAAGTAATAAATGCAAGATATTAAAAACAACACACAAATATACAGATTAACACAGAAAATAAATATGTAAGTAATATAGTTACTATGTTATATATATATATACATATTAGCAATAATATATATTATAAGTGGAAATAAATCTATGATTTAACAGGGAATGTGATTGAACACCTGAATGAAATATTTATACAAGTCTATTCAAAGAAAGGTTAAACTCAGGAGAATTGTCAGAAGTGAAAATGCTAGGTCAAAATAGCCAAACCAGAAAAAAATCTCCCATTTAGGCAGCCGGCACACGAGCATACTGTGCTGCGTCCATTACGGACGCACTTTTTCACGGGAGATATTGTGAGCACTGCATAAAGTGCGTCCGTAACGTCTGACGTCTCCACACCTTAGGAAAATACATGGCAGCGTTGTTTTTGCGTCCGTTTAGCTTTTTAACGTCGATGTTATTTTTGCGTCCGTGGCTTTATGCTTTGCCCGTCCGTGAACAAGTGCGCAGGGGCTTTGTGTGGTGTGTTTAATTGACTCCTTTATAAAGCTACGACGGACAGCAAACAGTACGGTCAGATGGACGCAAAATGTTTGCTAGTGTGTCGCCAGCCTTATCTCACTTTCCAAATCGGCTATTTGGTCCAGATTGTTCTCTTCTCCTGCCAATTTTCCTGATTTTCACCTTTCTTTGAATAGACCGGATAGTGGATGAGACCAATCGGAACTCAGTTACGTCTGCAAAAATAGTGAAGAACTGTGTTTCCACACGATCCCCCTTGAGTACGTCTAAGAATGAGACTCAGGGAGACTTTAGGGGTTATTCACAATGCACCCAAATTTCAGAGAAAAAACGCCTTTTAAAAAAAATGGAAAACAAAGATTTTGTCTGAAAATTACAGAAAACACAAAAAGGTGTTAAAAAAATAAATAAAAATAAAAAGGCTTTTTGCTGAAAATGAAAAGAATAAAAGGTTGAATAAAAAACGAAATAAAAACGATATTATTCTTTTACATTGAATCCTATGGGATTCGCCTGTTTAAACCTGTCAAACTGAATCACTGAAAATCAGGGCCTTTCGCTGACACTACAGTGCAGTTTGGCTTTCTGTGAATAGATTAACCACTTCAATGCTAAGGACGCGCTGAGCGCGTCCTCAGCATTACCGCTGGTATGCGGAGGACGCGCTGAGCGCGTCCTCGCATTGGGGTCAGCGTTCGGCCGGGTTCCGGCCGATCGCTGGCCCCTCCGGTGCGGGCTAACATCCTGGATGTCAGCCCGGCATCCGGAGCAGTGGCCGCCATTATTAGGTGTCATCGCGCCCCCGCGATGACACCTAATTCAGGCGCCCCCCCCGCATGTGCGGAGGAGGCGCCTGAAAGGGAGGGGGGGAGGTCCTTCGGACCTCTCTCCCTCCCGATCGGCGGCACACAGGGGCTTAACCCAGGCATCATTTGGAAGGGCACAGCCTGCCCTTCCAAATGATGCCTGGCATTAACCCCTGGGGAGCTGGATCGCAAATCGGCGCTGAAAAGCGCCGATTCGCGATCCTTCCCGGGAGCTGGCCGACATCTTGGATGTCGGCCAAGCTTCCGGGAACTCCCCCAGAGGACTGGCGTCATCGTGCGCAGCACGATGACGCCAGTCCTACAGTTAACCCCTAACTGCCACGAACTGTGGAGATAGGGAGTTCCAATGAACTCCCTATCTCCCGATCCGTGGCAGTTAGGGGTTAAATTTTGATATGGTTGGATCGGCCAGAGCATGGCCGTTCCAACGATACCAAACATGAAAGTAAAAAAAATTGTAAAAAAAAAAAAAAGAAAAAGAAAAATAAAAAAAATTAAAAAAAATTAAAAAAAAAAATAAACACTTTTTTTTTATTTTTTTTGGTTTGTTAATGCAGCAATATTGTTCCCATTTCAATTATAATGTGAACAATGATGCTGCATTAACGATTTTTGTATGCGGTGCGTTTGTTAAAAATGGTGTCATTTTCCCCAAAAAAAAATGTAACGAGACCCCATCTCTAATTTTTTTAACAAGCGCACCCCATACAAAATATAACCGCAATTGCTCGCATGTTAAAATGTGGAAAAAAACACTTTACACATTGTAAATTATTGAAAATACATATTTTATTGCATTTTTTGTTATAATATACAAACATGACATAACGTATACATATAATAATGACATATTATGAATCTACCGAGTCTGACGGAAAGAACGATATATAATATGTCGGTGTCATATACTAAAATAAGCCTTAAAAACACGTTTAAACATGATGCGCAAAACAGGTAAAAAATGACCTCAGCACAGGGGCGGGAAAAGCCTCAGCAGCGAAAGGGTTAACCATTACTTCTCTATCGGTCAATTTTGCTGCCGCCGTAGATCGACGATTTGTGGCGATACGCAATGAACTTCACAGTATTTGCAGAATTTACAGTTTAGTGAATAGATGGACTGCCTCAAAATTGTTCGGTGCTCTTCGGTGGCAAAATCAATCCTTTCTGAATAACCCCTTTTGAGTTCATTAGAGGTTCCAGGAAGAGCAGCAGCTACAATATGATGGACACTTGGCATTTAGAAGTTGGGTGGAGTAGCGGTAACATCATTGCTCTATGACTGTGGAGACCGTGTAGACACAGGTTCAAATCCCGGCAAGAGCATCTCTCCAGTAAGTGCACTCAGGCAAGACACCTAACGGTACATACTCGCCACCCAGGACATACTTGAAAACAAAATAAATCTCAATGTATCCTTCCTGGTAAAATCCTTTCTCAAAAACAAATAATTGTAAAATGACATTCCAGTTTCTCTGGGGTTTTTCAGGCGTTAGTTTCTTAAATTACAATGTAGTTAGAAGAACTCCGATTTTAGGAGCCCCCTTTTCTTTTTTTCCAGAGCAGCTTACTATATTAATGGTATCGTCTGAGTAATCTTTTCACTATGTGTGTCTGACCACAAATGTATACATGGGTATAAATAAACCACGTTGTATCACGCAGAGCTCATACACTTTCCGCACAAGTGTTGCATTTTTGGTTCTTGATTTTGGCTCCTGTGACCTCAGCCTGTGCTAAGACTGACCCAGTGCCAGGGTATTCATCATTCTCTGCTCCGGCTCTCCATTCCTAATATCTCTTTTAATATTTTATCTCCCACAAGCCTTTGTATATAAAGTCCACTTCAGCTGTCCGTTTGGCCCGTACACTGCCTGGAGGATTATCGCTTTCTAATACAGGATATATTTCATGTTGCCAGTAAATTATCACGCAAGCAATGACTCTTCAAACGTATTCTGTTGCGTTATTAATAACAGAGCCAGAATGAGCGCGTCCGTGGCTCAATAACTAATATGAATCATTACACAGTGGAATCTGTGACTGCCTGGTGATAATGTCAGTATTACATTTACGGGGCTATTCAGAGAAAGGCGAAACTCAGGAGAAGTGAAAATTCTAGGTCAAAATAGCCAAACCAGAAAAATTCTCCCATTTATCTCACTTTCCAAATCGGCTATTTGGCCTAGCTTGTTCTCTTCTCCTGCCAGTTCTTCTGGCTTTCACCTTTCTCTGAATAATCCCCTTTGTCTTCGTATAAATTGTAATTAATAATCATCATGTGGGTCACACACTTTGCTCCCAATTTGAGATAACAGTTTAATGCGATTTAGGATAGGAAAGTTACAGAACTCTTAAAATATCTTCAGAACGTTTGATTCCTTTTGCGTCCACTTAATTCAAAGATTTCAGGTTTATGTTTAGCAGACATCAAATACAGCCAAATTAACCTGCCACAAATAGTCAAATTAAAGGGCCACTCTAAAGTAATGGGATGCATGGGGGCTGTGTGGGAGATAGATCAGGAAAGGTGCAATGGGCCATTATGGAGGTATCTGTAATGTAGTACATTTTAGAAACATTTTGAAAGACTGTAGGCATGGGGAGTCGAAAGTTCCATAGACACGGGGCTACTCGCAAAAGTCCTGAAAGCAAGAATTAGGGGTACAGGTATGAGGAGATATAACAACAGTTGGGATCCTATTAACATGTTGCCACAAAGCACAGTGCTCGAGCTGGTCAGCAGAATGGCTCGAGTGCTGTGCTCTTTTTATTTTTTTAACGACATAGTCCATCCATGACGCAAGCTCAGCTTGTGTCTCGGATGCAACGTCAGGTTACTGTACACTTGTGTCTCCTATACTTTGTATGAGAGACACTAGTGTGGCCCCAACAGATGGAGAACGAGCTATTCCAACCTGCTCCTTCTCCATCTGTGTTTGACATTATTGTGAAAATGATAACCTCTTTCAGACCATGGTGTTATGTCTTTGTGCTTCAGCACAATAATCCCCCCATTAAATCCCATACTCACCTTAGATGCCTTAGCGGCAAGAGTTGTACGAACCGCTAATTCCTTCCTCCACGGCAGAGGTAGACGGAGTAAATAGTTCTCAGTGTACCTCAGCGTATCAGCGTATCTGTTGAGAGAGTGGCTCCTTCGTAATCCGGAACAAAATGGCTTATGATAGTGGAAAACTGCAGACACTCAAGTTTTCCATTAGCGTCTGCCATTTAGCACCAACATTAGAATAGGACCCTTGTTTGACAGAGCGAAGCAACTGGGACATACTTGCTGTAGCAGACCTCTGTAAACCATGTGGGTATATCTACTAAAGTCAGCTTCCTCCACTACTCCGACTTCTCGCTTGGTATTCCCTTTACCCCCAGACATCAGCCTGAAGCTTGATGTAGGGTAATGTTGTAGATCCACCCCAGAAACCACTCTAGACATGGCTAAGTTTGGCAATATATCTGAACTTTACTAGGTTAAAGTGCACACATTAATATTGGACGGTACAAGTCCCAGGAGAAAATCGCATTGTCCTAAATGTAACAGGACAAGATCTTGACATTCCCAGAGAACAACAGAACAATAGCACAGCAGTTTCCCATGTTACAGTATCTGATGGATAACTCAGGCCAGGGAAGGATTATCACATTAACCTAATAACAAATAGAGAGCTCAAACAATGGCTGCTTCCACCAAACCTGTATCTTCTCTGATAGCAGGAAACCCATACAATAGAATAAAGTCTGTCATAAACGTAACCAGGTGCAAACAGTCACAGAGATTAACCCCTTTGTAAATCCAGAGTTGATGAAAATTAAAAGCAACTGGAACCCCAAATCCATCACACTCGCTAATAAGGGGGGAGATGTAAACAAGTGGACAATTACTTTGTATGTGAGGACCAGGATTTTGGGTTGAATTCTCAAAGTAACAGGGAGCCAATGTAAAGATTGACAAAGGGGTGAGGTGTGTGAGGTGCATGAGGTATGGCATGTGAGAGATGTGTCTGGTAGAGGCGTACATTATTGATCATAGGGGGGATGATCTGGGATCATTTAAGGCCAACAAAAAGAGCCGTACAGTAAGAAACTGTTAATTCAGACTGTACAATGGGTCACATGAAACTGAGCATCTGAAATTCTGCACCTCACGTGTCAGCTGTTATTGTGCCACGTGTTGAAGTGTGCGAGGGGATCACCGGATAAACTACTGAAATCTAAGTACAGCGTTAAATCTCAGCTCAACACATGATATCTTTTCTGCAGAGTAGGCAAAGTGCAGCTAAGGAAGAAATCATTCTAAGATTCTGTTGGGGCGATAATCAACTTCTTTGATGTCGTTTCCAAAAGACACAATACCTTACACCAAGGTTTTCTATATTCTGCATCTATTTAAACATAGAAACATAGAAAAATGTCGGCAGATAAGAACCTTTCGGCCCATCTAGTCTGCCCAATTAAATACTGTACATACTGTATGTAATTTAAATACTGTACATACTGTATGTAATTTAAAATGTAACATAATACTGACTGCAGTTACCACCATCTTTCATGTATTATTTATAGGAGCATCTGAATGTCTGAACTCTAGCTTGAGTTTAACACCTCTGAACGTCAGGGTATATTTACCACAATTTTTTTTCTGATTATATTAACCCCTTCACGACGGGTGGGTGTCACCATTTAGGGGTGGGCTAATGCTGATGAGGCAAACAGATACGACTCGCCGTCAGGTGCCCCGTGAGCCGCTGATTTCGGCCAGCGCTGCAGGGGGACGGCCCGTCTCTCTGCAGCCAATGGCGTACGGCACTCTCCGGCTGCAGGGAGCAGCATAGGCATCCCATCGAAAACAGCGGGACGCACCTGTACGCAATGTGTCTTCAAGGCACACCCGCCGCGTGAATGTCATAGAACGTCTTGTGGCGTAGAAGGGTTAAAGGAAAAGTAAAATGTCCTTTTTTTGCCCTTAAATAATTGGGCAGAGGCTTTTCGCTCTCACATCACGCAGCTCCTCCTCTTCAACTCAATGATTTCTGAGGCTTTTCTGTGCAATTTGAGCACCCTGCGCTACTTGCGTAGCATAGGAAAGGCAAATTGCACACCGCAATGGGTCTTGTGGATTTTACGTACGCATGTTCTGACGCGCCTGCGCAGAACAATGAATCGGAGCTGCACGCATGCTAAAGCGCTTGGTCTCTGTGCTTCCGACTTTACTAGTAACCGGACAAATAACCAACAGCCGGGAAATTCAAATTCCCTGGCTGCTGGTGACGCTGGGTTGGATGGAGGAAGCTCCTTCACTTCGCCTAGCATTCTCTACCAGTTCAGCTGGGCTGGGATGGGATGGGAGGCACTCCTCACATCCTGGCCTTTTAAAAAATAAAGTGGTCAGGATGTGTAGAGTGTTTTCCATTAACTATTGAAACTTTTAAAAACCCGTCATATATATGATTTTCTACGGTTATAGCACTTTTCAGCACACAAAAACTTTTTTCTATTTCGATTGAGTTGACCTCTTCTGATAATTACAGACTGTCCGAGATCTCCCAGTCGATGTTCAGAAACTCATCGCTTGTGTGGGCAAACAAACACACTTGAGGAAAGCTGCCGAAAATAAAAAAGTAATCAAATGGAAAGAAACCGATGTTCAAATGTAGCTTCAGCAACTTGAAGGGAAACTGCAGAGGAAGGTTAATTAGTGGAGGAAATAAACAGAAAAAAAATCCCTTTTATGGAGTTTGGAAACAACATTCAAGACAAAAGACAATTTGCAAATGGATATTGAAACAAAAGGGAATTAGTGATCGAGGGACCCTACATGACAGAGGTGACAGGATGGTGGAAGTTCCCTGAAAGAAAACACTGAAAAGGCCAATGAAAATGTTAAAGAGGAGCAGCTGTCATGCCCAACACGGCTATTTTTGCTAACTGAAAAAAGGGAGTTATTCCCAACGTTTTGCTGTTCCTCACGTGACTGTGGCATGGCGGAGATGGGGCGGACAGCTGCTAGTGTAGAGCCACCCTACAGGATAGCCCTCTGCTCAGTCCATGTATGTCACTGCTGCCGGCCAATCGGGCATCATTCTGCAATGGGCTCCAGTTAGCTATGCCCACACAAGGCAAAACACAGAGGGGCCTGTTGCTGGATCAAGCTGATTAAAACCTGTAATATGTCATCAAGGGATGAGATATCCCATTGCTCTTTCAAAAATATGCGCTTTTCATCCCCTGATGGGATACATCAGCAAAGTGCACCTGGTCAATACAGGAGTGGCAACCAGGGCAGCCATCTGGGGGTGACAGTCCATGATATGTTCAGAGGGCCCATTGGCCTCAGGGGGCCCAGCCCAAAAACCTGTGCAGTTTATCTAATGGCCACAAGCATAAGGAAACTCCATGCCACCCAGGACTGGCCAACCAAGACATCGATCAATTTCCCGGCGGGCCGTGGTATCAGGGGTCACTAATAGTGCTCTGACTCATTTCTGAGGGAGCGATTAGTATCTGAGTATTGAGGTGCAGACCAAAGCTCTCACATAAGGCTACACATTTTATCCCCTTACTTGTAAGGATTTTGAGTCCCGACACCGAGCGTCACTCCTGGACACCTAGCCTCACACCTTGCCTTCTATGTATCAGCCGCCACGCGATCGATCGGAGAAGAATAAACACACGCAGAAACAGTATCTTGCGTGAAAATAATTCTATTGATTCATTCTTGAGATAGATCTTTTAAAGGATTCAGGTGGGAGGATACAGGAAAAGAGAAGGGAGGGAATGGGGAGGACACAGGGTGGTACAATATCGGGTGAGACGCAGCTCACCAATCACAAACATACATTGCATAGATTAATTGCATTAAGCTATATCAAGAGATGGGGCTTAGTTTAATTAGTAGTGAAACCCATCACCGCACATAGCAAGTTATCAATTAACATTGGTCAGGTCGACATGAACTCGTCTTTAGGAACAAATCAATATTCGGGTTGGTCAAATGAAGTTATGTCAACAGAGAGATGAGCAGAAATGATCAAGGTACAGCACAACAATGTTAGCTGCGACAGCAGAATAAAGATCATCATTAAAAGCAGGAATATGAATCAAAAGGCCTAGATACAGAGAAGTCCACACTAAATTAATGGTCAATGTTAACAAGTACACCAAGAGATCATTAGCAACGTATTCCATTAGTAGAATTAGTGGAATTAATACCTAACAACTCCCCCTTTTGTCGCAACTGTGACAATACGTCATATAAAACGTATTAATTCTCCCTTACCATTCTGTTGCTGGGTACATCGGTCGAAAAGACAACCGATCAACTTATAGATCAGGTAGATGGAAAATATCATCACTAGAACCACTAGCAGACCAGCAAGAATGCTCTTACCCATGGATCCTAGCCAGGAACCAATACCTAAGGACCAATCCCATCCATCGAACAGACCATGTGCCTTCTCCCGGAGATGGGACTGGACCTCCTCTAGGTTGTCTAACTCGTGGTGTATTGCCCCTGAATTATCAGGGATCCAGGAACAGCAGGAGGAGCTAGCCAGGAACCAATACCTAAGGACCAATCCCATCCATCGAACAGACCATGTGCCTTCTCCTGGAGATGGGACTGGACCTCCTCTAGGTTGTCTAACTCGTGGTGTATTGCCCCTGAATTATCAGGGATCCAGGAACAGCAGGAGGAGCCGATTCTAGCACAAACTCCTCCCTCTGCGGCTAGCAGGTAGTCAAGGGCCATCCTATTCTACAATGTGACTAGCCTTATCTGTTCCTGTTCTGAGGAAATCAACTGTATGGCTCCTCGAGTTGCATTGAATGCAGCATCTACTTCAGTAGCAATCAGGTTTAGCTTTACATACAAGCGAGCAACACCAAAAGCAGGCATCAAAGATAGGAAAAACATCTCAGTCGTAGAGGATTTAACTGTCAGTGCTCGTTTGTGTTTGAGTTTGGGGATGCGTATATGTGTCTTGGGTAATGTCTTAGAGACAGTGAAAGCGGGCATGATCTGTCCTATAAAACAGGGTTTCTTTAGGTGTACGGGTATGGTCTTATATGCCCACTTATCACAGAGGTAATATACCCCTTCAGGTAAGGTAAGAACCAAACCCGGATTGGCCTTCTGGTGTTGTAAATACAACGAGGTAACGTTCGGGGCTAGGAGGTACTTGGAAGCGGCCTTAGCCCAGCGAATGATGGTAACATTCACATTTTCCTCTGGTTCTATGTGTGGTGCGTATGTGGTGCGTATGTGGTGCATATGTACTGTGTTAGAACCAGCTGTACAGCCTCTATAGGCGTACATCTCTGAACCAGAGTGGTTATCAGGTACCAACAAAAGATACCCAAGCAATTAGCCAATTGTTCTCTTTCCGTGTCTGTATGTGGACATACTGGATCATCACCCATACGCGGAAGCCATAGAGGGACATTATAATCAAACACAAGCGTAGCATTCACATCAGGTATGTTAGTACGGTTATCATGGTTAACGAAAGCAAAAGCGCCAGATGTTATGGCATAAGCAAGATGTACTTTAGTGCATTCCATTTCGACTCTGGCCTCAGGTGCACTACGGAAATCAGTAATCATGGTTTGGTTATTCTTTATCATGTCGGCTAACATCTGTGCAGTCCATGTTATCCCTATAAAGGGATAGCCATATTGTTGTGAATGTGGGGCATATCCGCATATCCAACAGGACTCGTTCCTCATGTAGGATTCACTGTGTACAGCTTGTAGGGTTTGTATGAATACATTGTCTATCTTATATGCGGAATGTCTGCGGTTTCTATGTGTTGTAGCAGCAGTAGTGTTAGGACATGAAGAAGGATTTAAAGCAATACAGGCACAATCAGTATAACATTCGATTAGCATATGTAATGCTATGATCAGTGGAAAGCCAATTGCGCAGATCTTGGTTATCATTCCGATGGAGATGAGTCCTCCGGCGAAGGCGAATGCCATGGTTGGATCTTTGGTGGTGCGGCCTTTACTCGTGATGCGTGTATCCAGGCAGGTGAATCACTCGTCAGTACAGCGGTACGGGTAACAGCCACTACCGTCGTCGGAAGACCATATGGTAGATCCAGAGACTTGTGCCGGTGGAGTTCCTTCACAAGGACTTGATCTCCTGCTCGGAATGGATGCGTTGGCTCACTAGACGGAAAAACAGAGGACAAAGACACATCACCATAAACACTATTCAGTTTCTCTATCAACCGGGCCACATAATGTTCCTGGATCTGTTCCAGATCACCGGATAACATTACCGGTGGCCCTCCTTTGGTCCATGGTGTTGGGAACGGACATCCCATCAGAATCTCGAATGGTGACAGCTTTGTCTGTGCCATTGGAGTCATTCTGATCTCTGCCAATATGGCAGGCAGGTAATCAGGCCAATTAGTGAATGTACCTTGTGTGGCCTTCCTTATCTTATCCTTGATCGTGCGGTTGGATCGCTAGATTAGGCATGAGCTTTGCGGGTGGTATGGAATGTGGAACTTCCACTGTATTGACATAAGATTAACCACTTGTTGAACAAGTTTTGAGGTAAACGCTGGACCTTTATCAGAATCGATTGTCACCGGACAGCCAAATCTGGGTATGATTTCCTTGCATAGAATCTTAGCTGTGGTTCTTGCATCCTCTCTAGTAACAGCAAAAGCCTCAG
This sequence comes from Leptobrachium leishanense, assembly GCA_009667805.1. Classification (NCBI taxonomy): domain Eukaryota; kingdom Metazoa; phylum Chordata; class Amphibia; order Anura; family Megophryidae; genus Leptobrachium; species Leptobrachium leishanense. Next base: position 334,992,973 of record CM019066.1, read on the forward strand.
GCCATTTGCTGAACCTATCTACTATAACAAGTAGATATTTAACTCCATCTCTAGCTGTTGGCATGTGTGTGAAGTCTAGCTGTAATTCCTGAAAAGGACCCTGAGCTGGGATTAGATGTTCATGTAATCCTACTCTTTTACCTTACGTGTTATTGTGGGCGCAGGTCAAGCATCGACTGATTTGGGCCTGCACCATGGATGTCATGTCAGAAAACAAAAAACGCTTAGCCAATTCTGTAGATGTGCGTTTAATCCCACGGTGGCCAATACCATGGAACTGTGCTATGAAGACGGGTGCAGCGGCTTTGGGTAGCCCAACCCCCCGTCTTTGGACAATGGCCCTGTGGCATCTTCTGTCAAACCTTGTGACTGCCAGAAGGATACGTCTTCTGGAGCAGCAACTGCCTGTAGTTCTAGTAGCAATGTATCACTTGGAAGTGTAGGAGGTGCAAGAAAGAAGTGTGTCTGTACGATGTTTGTTGTGTCATCAGTATCAGCTGCTTCCTTCGAGATAGCGTCAGCAAACTGGTTTCCTTTCGCCTGGAAAGAACCATCAGTGGCATGTCCTTTACACTTCACCACAGCTAACCTAGCAGGTAACTGTATGGCCTCAAGTAAGTCAGTTATGAGGTCTGCATGTGCTATCGTCTTACCGTCTGCTGTCTGGAATCCTTGTCTTGTCCACAATACACCAAAGTCATGCACTACTCCAAATGCATACCTCGAATCTGTATATATTGTCACCGTTAGTCACTAATAGTGCTCTGACTCATTTCTGAGGGAAATTCAGAGAACACAAACCAGCAGTGAAAGGTTCCCCTAATGCTCTGCCATTCGGTGGTTTAATTCGGCAAGTTAATTCAGGAGAATCCCATAGGCTTCAATATTAAAAATATTCCTGTTTTAATTCAATATCTAATAAACCGTTCATTATAAAATTCTGCAGCAAAGAGTCTCTTTATTTATAGATTTTTTAGAATACTTTAAGCATTTTTTTTTTTTTTTTATTTTTTTTTTAAAAGTCCGATTTTTTTTTTTTTTTTTTCAGTTTACTTATTTTTTTTGTAACAACCCTCTTTATTATCATTCCCTGGACCTCCTGTGAAAATTTCAGACATTTTCGCTCAGTAGTTTCTTTGCAAACAGCGTTTCATTTTCCCAGATTCATACAAATGGTTTTGCTAATTTATTCACTGCCTCCTCTATGTCACAGCTGCTTCGGCTCTGTGTGATTCGGCTCCTGTTCGGCTTTTTCGAAGGTTAATCCAGATGTTTTTGCTTGTTTTCAGCGTGCATTCGGTTAGTTTTCGTCAGGTGTTCGGCAGCTTTTCCCTGCAATTCGGGGACCCTGTGCTGTTTGCTGAATACACCGCAGGGTCACCGAAATGCAATCGGCAAAAGGAACCGAATTGAAGAGAACGAAAAGTCACCGAACGTGCGGTGACTTTTCGAATCTCTTTGGATAACCCTGAGTGCTTTTTTATGGGGATTCACTGCCCTCGAACAGGCACCGAACAGGCACCATATGTGCAGGCAATTCGCCAGGATTTGTCGATTTGCCTGCTCTCTGAATAGCCGAATGGCCAACAAAGGTAACCGAACGCTGATTTTCAGCGTTCAGTTCCCTTTCAGCAGCCATTCGGATCTCTTTGAATAACACTGTAAGTTGTCGTTCGCCTAAGTGACCATTGGAAAAATAGGTCACCTAATCTCCCAAAATATAGCAGCAATTCTTAAAAATATATTCACAATACGCAGGCGCTATTTAAATTGTCACATTGTTGGTCTTTTGTATAGGTAAATTTTTGACGCCTAAGCTAATATATAATAGATTTTTCATTGGTGCACACACTAAGGAAACGGGCTGTGTACACCATTGGTAGATGAATTAGGGGTAAGAAATAGAGTGGTTGGGAACAGAATTTACAAATATATCCCACTTTAAAAACATAAATACAGCTGTGTTCAAAATTATTCAACCCCCAATGCTGTAAAGGGTTTTAGGGAATTTAGTGTACATTTGTAATTGTATTCAGAATGAAATCCTACAAGGACTTTTTAAAGAACCATATGCAACTAAAATGACATCAATTGGTTTTGTAATACAGTAGTAAATGTTTCTTTTGTGAATTCTTCATTGACACAATTATTCAACTCCTTAAAGACCACCACTCTGAAGAACAGAGGTTCATTCAAGTGTTTTGAATCAGGTATTGAAAACACCTGTGGATGTCACGGAGCAGCAATAAAGCATAATAAGCACCAATTAGGCAGCTTTAAAATGACTGTGATACTCAGCTCCTTCTAGACATTTACTGGTGTGGTTACAAACATGGTGAAGTCAAGAGAATGGTCCAGGAAGACAAGAGAAGAGGTGATTACTCTTCACAGGAAGGGCAATGGCTATAAGAAGATTGCAAAGATGTTAAACATACCAAGAGAGACCATAGGAAGCATCATTCGCAAATTCAAGGCAAAGGGCACTGTTGAAATGCTACCTGGTCATGGCAGAAAGAAGATGCTGACTTCAACTGCTGTGCGCTACCTGAAGCGTAGAGTGGAGAAAAGTCCCCGTGTGACTGCTGAGGTACTGAGAAAAGATTTGTCAGATGTGGGTACTGAAGTTTCAGCTCAGACAATACGGCGCACACTGCGTAATGAAGGCCTCCATGCCAGAACTCCCAGGCGCACCCCCTTGCTGTCTCCAAAGAATAAGAAGAGTCGACTGCAGTATGCCAAAAGTCATGTGGACAAACCACAGAAGTTTTGGGATAGTGTTCTGTGGACTGATGAAACAAAATTAAAACTGTTTTGGCCCATGGATCAACGCTATGTTTGGAGGAGGAAGAACAAGGCCTATGAAGAAAAGAACACCTTGCCTAGTGTGAAGCATGGCGGGGGGTCAATCATGCTTTGGGGCTGTTTTGCTTCTGCAGGTACAGGGAAGCTTCAGCGTGTGCAAGGTACCATGAATTCTCTTCAGTACCAGGAGATATTGGAAGACAATGTGATGCAGTCCGTCACAAACCTGAGGTTTGGGAGACGTTGGACCTTTCAACAGGACAATGATCCCAAGCATACCTCCAAGTCCACTAGAGCATGGTTGCAGATTAAAGGCTGGAACATTTTGGAGTGGCCATCGCAGTCACCAGACTTAAATCCGATTGAGAACCTCTGGTGGGACTTAAAGAAAGCAGTTGCAGTGCGCAAGCCTAAGAATGTGACTGAACTGGAGGCTTTTGCCCATGACGAATGGGCGAAGATACCCGTAGATCGCTGCAAGACACTTGTGTCAAGCTATGCTTCACGTTTAAAAGCTATTATAACTGTAAAAGGATGTTGTACTAAGTACTAAGATTGAATGTCACTTGGGGGTTGAATAAAACTGATAATGATGTGAGCACAGAAAAGACATTTGTGGTTATTTCATTATACATGTTATGTTATATTTGTCTGACCTACACGTGCCTCTTTGATTTAATTGTAAGCAAGATGACTGAATGATCAAAATCAATGTCAAACTGGCCAAAACACTCCATTTCAATGGGGGTTGAATAATTTTGAACACAACTGTATAAAATAACAGACATAACTAGATGGCTGCTCACCATAACGGTATTGAAGGGGTTAAACAAACCAGAGCGATGAGATAGCTTTCTGATGAAAAAAAAATATGTGTACTTATTTCGTTGTTCTTTTTTCCAGTTTTCAGCAATATTTTTGGCCCAGTCAGGAAGTTACTAAATAAAACATTGAAAAGTTCAATCTGTAAAATGCAGCTGCAGCGCGCTACTCCGGGTTTGAGTGACATGTTATACATTATTTATACTACGCATGGAATTTTGTTGTGTGCGAGCTGAGATAAGCAAATGCTGCAGCTAGGTAACGTGAAGCACATTCTGTGCTGTATGGGAGACAATGTGATATTTATAAAATGTAGCTTATAGTTTTATTAATAATGATGATAATAATAATGATGATTAGCATGGCACCAACACATGCTGTAAGGATACTGTGAAAAAAATACACGTGCGGATAAAGCAGATATGGGGATAAAACCAGAGTCTGCATAAATCACATTAAAATGAAGGAAAAAACGTATAGTAACGCAGTGGGATGTGGAAGTTGCACAGCATAATAAGATCGCTGCCCTTCATGCTACATCTGAAAAGGCAACTGCATATGTGTAGCGAGAGTGAAATAATCCCAGCGGGTAACTTTTAGTAATATTAGTTCTTCAGCGAACCTTTCTCGTTTACGGCTTTAGAAGCCTTAGGGGGGGGGGGTCTGAAGGCTACTAAGCTCCTTAGTGTTAAAAGTGAATTGAAAATCTAGAGGTTAATACATAAAATAGTTTGCACATCCTTTAGTAGAGTCTCAGACTCTCTAAATACACACGTTGGTCAATCAGACTCCTTTGCAATGATCAGAGATATAATGTATCCAAGCGCCTGTACCAGGTATACATCTTAATTTAAAATGTGGTGAAGTACTGAAAAATGAATAGCGAGAAGCACAAGCAAACAAATGGATTGAGTATATAAAAAAGTGTGTGTATGTATGTATGTATATATATATATATATTACACATTTAAGCTATGGTGGAGGGCAAAAAGTGAGCTTAAATGCCTCCACATAGCAAAACATTTACATATCTCAGCAATCCAGAGAATGGCTTTGCCCACAGAGCTCATATGCTACATTCCCCATATGCAGCAAGGAACTCTGGGTAGGACATGCAAATGAGGTTTCCAATTTTTCACTGTTAAAACAGACCCTAGATGCAAAAAAAGTGAGAAATTTGAGGCCTCATTTGCGTGTCCTACCCAGAGCTCCTTGCTGCATATGGGGAATGTAGCATATGAGCAAAGCAGTTCTTAAATATATACAGGATGGGCACCTCTTATCCAGAATTCTAAAATCCGGAAGACTCAGAAAACTGGAATTTTCTCACCATCCAGTTTTCAGCATTTCCACTTTAGCAGCAGTATGGGAAGGTGTTGCCTCTCAGAAACACAGCTCCTAAGCACTGCACCAGGCTACAGCACATGCTGGCAGTCTCTGAGCAGCACCAGTGTGTGACATGCTGCTCGGTCACGCTGACTTTGTGCATCATGTACGCAGAGCAGTGGCGTAGCATGGGGGGGCATGGAGGCAGTTGCCACAGGTGCGATTTTCGAAAGGGGGGCAAAATTTCAAAAGGGGAATGAGAAGATGAAGTAGCGCAGCATCACTGTTCACTTTATAATTGTAAACTGAATAATAGTTCTGCGTTAGAAGAAAAAGAGAAAAATATTTTATTTGTTATTTTATTTTTACATAGATCTAACCTGATTATATTTGGTATCACTGGAAGGGTCACCATCTGGCCTTTCCAATGATACCTCGTATGTCCTTCTAACCCTTAGGGATCCAGAGATACAGTGGTCTAAATGATTGTAAATTGTAAAGAAAACAAAAAAAAACTTTACAGATGGCAGGCGCCTGTAGGCACATGCCTACTCTGTCTAGTTGTAAATCCAGCCCGGTCGATGTCGGGCACCTGATGGTGCCTTTGAAGGCCTGAGTCATCTTGATCTCTGGAGTGAAGGGGTTAAGGGCAAAAGAAGGTGGCTCCAATTTGTATAGAGGACCCCTTTAAATGATTGTGAATAATGTAGTTGTGAACGGCCCTAGTGCTGTGATAAGGGTAGCAGTGAATGAATTAAATAGCTAACCGTGAATCAAACCCAGTATGCCACTACCAGGTGTTATTTTTTTTTTTTTCAATAATCCCACTCAAAATGATTTGTGCATTGGAATCTTCCATGATTTATTCACATGTAAATACAATCTGCAACTGCAATTACAAATAGAGATGAGTCATAATGCAATGATCTGAGGGTGGACAATGGAAAACATGTCTGCATATTGCTTCTGTAAATATCATTAGTTGAATTCAATAACCAATTATACTTATTATACCTAAACACTGCTATCTCGATTAAATGCATGTTCGTCATATCAATAATTTAGATATTTCCTTAGCCTCTCTCTACCAAAGGGGTTATTCACCAAACTTGCTACCAAATGGCACCGAAAGGTGAGTTTCACCATACAGTGCAATTTTGTGGCAGTTCGTCTATTCAGAAAGCTGTCAATTCTCCAAATACTGTGCAGTCCAACACAGTTTTCCGCAGTTCGGCAATCTTTGGCAGCAGCAATATTGTCCCATAGAGAAGTAATGGTTTGTCTATTCACAGAACGCCGAACTGCACCGAAGTGACGATGAAGTTACCTGATTTTCGGTGATTCCGTTTGGCAGATTTAAACAGGCGACTCTCATAGGATTCAATGCAAAAAAATATATGTTTTTTTAAGAAAAACAACATTTATTATTTTAATTTTCAGCAAAAAGACTTTTTATTTTTTAGAAATACAATTTTTTTTGTATTTTGTAGATGAAATTTTTGTTTCACAATTTTTTTAAATGGCTTTTTTTAAATACTGTAACAGACATTTTTATTATTTTTTAAAAGGACCTTTTCTATTATTTAGACACATTTTAATACATTTTTATTGGTCTAAACAATTCCAGTATTAGGGAATAGGAGAGTTCCTTTTTTTTGCTCTTTGCAGTTTGGTGGTTTTTGCCAAGGCCAGTTCGCTGCTCTTCGGTGCTCTTCAGCGACATTCGCCAACTTTTTCATGAGGCTTTTCCGACTCCATCTTTGACGCACTATGATGACCCTGCAGTGAATAGTGAATTCACTGTACATTTATTATTTTGAGAAAGTATTTTTCCAGGAAGGATACATTGAGATTTCTCTTGTTTTCAAGTATGTTCTGGGTGGCGAGTATGTACCGTTAGGTGTCTTGCCCAAAGACACTTACTGGGGAGGTGCTCATCGGGATCAAACCCATGTCTCCACAGGCTCTCTCCACGCAGAGCAGTGATGGTACCTCAACTCCACCCAGCCGGTCATTTTAGCGAAATGGAATCGCCAATGCGCATAAAAGTGAAATGCACTGAAATTTCAATGACATTTCGGTGCTTTATAAATAACCCCGTAAGTGATTTTCCATAAAACCACTGCCAGGACATGGTGGTTTTATGGAAAATCAATTCTATTCCCCACACAGTAAAAAGGTACAGAAATTACTTTATGTATATGTCCATTGTGGGCCCTATTTGACAGTTAGAGGGCTCCCTCTTGTTTCCTTGAAGAACAAAACAGAATTCAAAGCTTTGCAAACAACTTTAATACATTGGCTGCCATGTCTAAATTTTAGGGGCATCTTCTGGAGCCCATCTGGAAATAAATTTCATTTGCAATAAACAATATCCCTTTGTATTGCTCCAGAATCAGACCAGATATAGTATACTCTGTCTTGGGGCACCAGCAAGAGCTTTTGACGATTGACTTTACTTGATCATGGTAGTGAAGAGGTTAAAGATAATCATTTCTAATTATTTACAAATTTTACTTTTTCTTCAAGACATAAATCAGCAGATAAAGAATGTCCAAACTGCAGTAATCTCTGCCCAAAGGGGAAAAGCTTTTTGTGTTTATGAATTTTCTAGAGGTGTGCATTTGTTTTGTAACGAATTGGAATTCGTAACAAATTTTGTTAATTCGTATTTCGGAAGTACTTCTGAAATAACGAATCGATTTGATCCGAATTCGAAATGAAAATGGTATGTAACGACTTTAATTTGTTATACTGTGTCATCATAAGAGAAAACATTTATTAATTGGGGTTTTATTTACAGGGTTATTCAGAGAAAGGTGAAAACCAGGAGAATGGAAGGAGAAGAGAAAAATCTAGACCAAATAGCCAATTTGGAAACTGAGATAAATGGGAGAATTTTTCTGGTTTGGCTATTTTGACCTAGAATTTTCACATCTCCAGTCATTCTTCTGGTTTTCACCTCTCTCTGAATAATCCTGTTAATAATTTGAAATTCGAATCGATATATCAATTCAAAATCGATACGATTGTTGATATATCAGCTATCAAAGTGATCTTAAATTAAAATACATACGAGTACTACGATCAACAAACGACTTTATAAAACAAATTAATTTGGTTTTACTATTTAACAAGCACCTGTCCCTGTTAATTTGCCTCAAATACTAAATCTATGAGACAGCTTAATATTTAACCATAGCTTGTCTTTTAACAGCAAAATTTGATTAACTGGGGGTTTTATTTAGTGATCCGAAATTCGAATAGATATAGCAATTATAGAAATGATATATCAATTATCGAATTGATATATCCAGGACATACTTGAAAACGAGGGAAATACCAATGTATCCTTCATGGTAAAATTCTTTGTAAATAAATAAATAAATAAATAAATATCAATTATTTTTTAGGCATTTCTCTAGATTTTTGGGTGAAATTTTAGGTTTCCTAATTTATTTTAAAAGCAACAAGCCTTTTTTCCCCATAGGTTTAAATGTAAAAAATAATCCCGTTTTTATTAAATATTTATTAGACCATTTATTTTTTCACTTGTAGAAAGAAGTCTCTGCATTTATTTATTTTTTAGGGTTATTTTAGCATTTATCAGAATTTTTTGGGTGAAATGTTATGTCAGTGTAATGTCCTGATTTTCGATGCGTCAGTTCGCCATGGTGCCATTCAGTGCAATTTGGCTACAGCAAAATTCCCCATATAGAAGTAATGGTTAATCTATTCACAGAACACCGAACACCACCACATTGTCAGTGAAATGCCCTGATTTTCAGTCCTTCAGTTTGCCAGGTTTAAACAGGAGAATCCCATAGGTTTCAGCGTAAAACATATTCCCATTTTTATTAAATATTTCTTAAACCATTTTTTTTTCACCTACAGCATTAAGCCATTTTGTTTATTTATTTTGTTATGATTTTTTTGTAATTTTTCAGGATTTTTGGGTGAAATTTTAAGGTTTCATAATTTATTTTAAATGTAATAGCGAGGTGTGTTTTTTTTCTTTGCTGAACGCAGCTGTACTATTTTATCACAGTCCGTGTGCGTTCAGCAATTTTTGTTTCAGAACAACGGACAGCTCCGAGTGAGCCTTAGCCTTGGTCAAAGTGATCTTACATTACAAGTACTACAGCCAGCAAACAGCCTGTCCCTGTTAATTTGCCTCAGATTATAAATCTGTGAGACAGTTTAATATTTAACCCTAACATGTCTTTTTAACAGCAAAATTTGATTAATTGGGGGTTTTATTTAGTGATCCAAAATTCGAATTGATAATTATATAGATTATCGAATCAATATCAAATTTTGGATTGATCCGAAACTAAACGAAATACGAAACGAAATTCCGAAAACTAATTTATTTGAAAACAAAACGAAACAAAATTTTCAGCCGTACACACCTCTAGTTTTTTCTCCTGAGTGCTGAAGGATGACTCAACGTGAATCCAGAGATCAAAATTATGAATTGTAAAAGATAAATCAAAATACAAAATAATCAGTTTTATTTATCAGTCTTTAAGGCTGAAGACAAGTTGTCTGACCCACCTACCCTCTTTGGAGGCGAGTGGCTTAACCCACCCTCCTTTTTGGAGGTGAGAAGCCTGACCCTCCTCCCCTGCTTGTGTTGAGACCAGAGGCTTGAACCTCCTCCATGTTTGGATGTGAGAAGCCTGACCCTCCTTCCCGGTTTGCGTTGAGGCGAGAGGCTTGAACCTCATCCTTGTTTAGATGTGAGACGCCTGATCCTCCTCCCTTGCTTGCATTGAGGCGAGAGGCTTGAACCTCCATGTTTGGATGTGAGGCGGAGTTGAGGCGAGAGGCTTGAACTTGAGAAGCCTGATCCTCCTCCACAGCTTGTGACTGGGGGCTTGACCCTCCTCCCCTGGGCTTTGGGGGCAAGAGGCCTAGAAGATTACCTAGCCAAGCTTGAGGAGCTTCTCACTCTTTTTGGTGAGAAGCCTGTCCCTCGTCCCCTGCTTGCATTGAGGTGAGAGGCTTGAACTTCCTCATGTTTGGAGAGGCGAAGCCTGACCCTCCTCCCCAAAATTGAGGCGAGAGGCTTGAACTTGAGAAGCCTGACTCTCCTCCCCACTTGGAGCCGATGTGTGTGTATTGTATTCTTTGTATTAGATTGTAACTTCTGCCAGCAGGAACATTATTTGAATGTATTGTACCTTTTGGAATAGATTGTAAGCTCTGTGAACAAGAACATTATTTCTCTGTATTTTTTGTATTAGATTGTAAACTCTGCGAGCAGGAACATTAATTCTCTGTATTGTATTTGTGTATTATTTTTATTTTATTATTAATCTTTATTTATAAAGTGCCAGCATATTACGCAGCACTGTACAATAGGCACAGTTCTAGACAGGGTTACAATACATTGAACAACATTTTGACAAACCAGCACAGGAGGAAACGAGGGCCCTATTCCCATGGGAACTCACAATCTAGAAGGTTTGGGCGGTGGAAATAGGAGGAGAGGACTGCAAGGTGAGAGTGATGGACTGCAAGGTGAGAGTGATGGACTGGTTGTGTCAGTGAGTCAGGTGGTAGGCTTGCCTAAATAGGAAGTAGGAAGAAGTATTAGATTGTTTGTCTCTGTAAGCTGTGTGGATTTCAGCATGAAGATCAGGGGGCATATCATGCCTTTTCACCGTTTGGGGCAAGAAGTCCAGCTCGTTATATAAAATATATATATATATATATTAGAAGTATACAGGAAAAAGTGCAAAACCAATGCAAAATGTGGTGTGAGGCCTGAGATAATATACAAAAATCTAATACTAATACTCAAAAATATAAAAATACAAAATTTATTATTATCCAAAACATGTTTCCTGACGTTTCAGATCTCTTAGGAGCCATTTTCAAGGTTTCCTAAGAGAGACGAAACGTCTGTAACTATGTTTTAATTTTGGATAATAATAAATTTTGTATTTTTATATTTTCGAGTGCGGCCACTCCTTGGATTATACAGTCAGGTCCAGAAATATTGGGACATCGACACAATTCTAACATCTTTGGCTCTATACACAGTGCAGATGGACAATGACCCAAAGCATACTGCAAAAGCAACCAAAGAGTTTTTGAAGGAACAGAAGTGGAATGTTATGCAATGGCCAAGTCAATCACTTGACCTGAATCCCATTGAGCATGCATTTCACTTGCTGAAGACAAAACTGAAGGGAAAATGCCCCAAGAACAAGCAGAAACTGAAGACCGTTGCAGTAGAGTCCTGGCAGAGCATCACCAGGGCTGAAACCCAGCGTCTGGTGATGTCTATGCGTTCCAGACTTCAGGCTGTGATTGACTGCAAAGGATTTGCAACCAAGTATTAAAAAGGGAAAGTTTGATTTATGATTATTATTCTGTCCCATTACTTTTGGTCCCTTAACAAGTGGGAGGCACATCTGCAAACTGCTGTAAGTCCTACACCATTCACCTGAGTTGGATGTACATACCCTCAAATTAAAGCTGACAGTCTGCAGTTAAATCACATTGTGTTTGTTTCATTCCAACTCCATTGTGGTGGTGTATAGAGCAAAATATGTTAGAATTGTGTCGATGTCCCAATATTTCTGGACCTGACTGTATATATATATATAGATATATATATGTGCGCATGACCATAAAAAAATCAACCATTGGCCCTCCTGGCTTCCCCTTGATACACTACTAATAAGGAGCAACATAACGAGTGACATGAGGAGCTAGAAGCAAAGTCGTTAACATGGAGCAACAATATAACTCTGTATCGTACCCTTTGTGTTAGATTGTAAGCTCTTCCAGCAGGAACTTTATTTCTCTGTATTGTACCTTTTGTATGAGATTGCAAGCTCTTTTTCCAGGTGATCATTTCTCTGTATTGCATGGAGTGTTCAGGCAGCGGCTCCAGTGATATGCAGCTGTAAAAATGAGGAGGCTGATCCAGGGAGTGAACCGATAGCCATTATTGGGGTCAGAAAATAATTTTTTCACCTTGGCCGGTATTTCACAAGGTATTTTTCGCCTTCCTCTGGATTAGCCATATTTAACCACTTGGCTGCTATGGACGCGCTCAGCGCGTCCAGTCAAGTGGTTCTCCTGTGCTATGGACGCGCTGAGCGCGTCCATGCACAGGAGGCAGCAATCCACCGGATTCCGGCGGATTGCTGCGCCCCCCCAGTGCGGGCTGACATCTTGGATTTCAGCCCAGCACTCGGGACCCCGGCGGAGCAATTAGATGTCATCGCGGCGGCGCGATGACATCTAATTCAGGCGCCCCCCGCATGTGCGGAGGAGGCGCCTGAAAGGGAGGGGGGGAGGTCCTTCGGACCTCTCTCCCTCCCGATCGCTGGGGGGCAGGGGGTTAATACAGGCACTGTTTGGAAGGGCACAGCCTGCCCTTCCAAACGGTGGCTGTGATTAACCCATGGGGAGCCGGATCACGAATCGGCGCTGAAAAGCGCCAGATCGTGATCCTCTCCTGGAGCTGGCCGACATCTTGGATGTCAGCCAAGCCTCCAGGAACTCCCCCTGAGGACTGGCGTCATCGTGCATAGCACGATGACGCCAGTCCTGGAGTTAACCCCTAGCTGCCACCAATGGTGGAGATAGGGGGTTCCAATGAACCCCCTATCTCCCGATCCGTGGCAGCTAGGGGTTAATATTTGATATCGTTGGCTCGGCCAGAGCATGGCCGTTCCAACGATACCAAACATGAAAATGAAAAATGTTTTTTAAAAAAAATAAAAATAAAAAAATAAAAATATTTTTAAAAAAATTCTAAAAAAAAAATAAACAAGTTTTTTTTTTTGTTTTGTTGATGCAGCAATATTGTTCCCATTTCAATTATAATGTGCACAATAATGCTGCACTAACGATTTTTGTATGCGGTGCGTTTGTTAAAATAAGCGAAATTTTCCCCAAAAAAAAATGTAACGAGACCCCATTTCTAATTTTTTTAACAAGCGCACCCCATACAAAATGTAACCGCAAAGGATCGCATGTTAAAATGTGAAAAAAAAGCACTTTACACATAATAAATTATTGAAAATTCTAATTTTATTGCATTTTTTGATATAATATACAGACATGAAATAACGTATACATATAATAATGACATATTATGAATCTGCCAAGTCTGCCGGAAAGAACGATATATAATATGTCTGGGTCATATATCAAAATATGGCTACAAAACGCGGTTAAACATGATGAGCGAAAGCGGTAAAAATGACCTCAGCACAGAGGCGTGAAAAGCCTCAGCAGCGAAAAGGGTTAATTGACGTTGTCTAGTACAAAATTTACTCCTCTCTAAATTTATAAATAAATTATATTTAAAAATTACCTTTTTCTGTTTGTCAATTATTATGAAAAATAAACCCTTTGTCATGGTTCATTTACTAGAGCGTAAGAAAGGGATTGGCATTCCAGAGGTTTTCTCAACTACATGTCCCATGGGATTCAGCCATTTTACGGCCATATTACATACTTGGTGCTAACTTAACCAGAGCTGTTGTAAACTTAAAACCTCCATAGGCTATAATGGCTCTGGGAAGTTTACAACAGCTCTGGTTAAGTTAGCACCAACTATCAGGGTTATCCAAAGAGATTCGAAAAGTCACCGCACGTTCGGTGACTTTTCGTTCTCTTCAATTCGGTTCCTTTTGCCGATTGCATTTCGGTGACCCTGCGGTGTATTCAGCAAACACCACAGGGCCCCCGAATTGCAGGGAAAAGCTGCCGCAAACCTGACGAAAACTAACCGAATGCATGCTGAAAACAAGCAAAAACATCTGGATTAACCTTCGAAAAAGCCGAACAGGAGCCGAACAGGAGCCGAATCACACAGAGCCGAAGCAGCTGTGACGTAGAGGAGGCAGTGAATAAATTAGAAAAACCATTTGTATGAATCTGGGAAAAAGAAACGCTGTTTGCAAATAAACTACTAAGCGAAAATGTCTGAAATTTTCACAGGAGGTCCAGAGAATGATAATAAAGAGGGCTGTTACAGAAAAAATAAGTAAACTGAAAAAAATAAATAAAAAAAAAATCGGACTTTTAAAAAAAAAAAAAAAAAAAAAAAAAAATGCTTAAAGTATCCTAAAAAATCTATAAATAAAGAGACTTTTTGCTGCAGAATTTTATAATGAATGGTTTATTAGATATTGAATTAAAACCGGAATATTTTTAACATTGAAGCCTATGGGATTCTCCTGAATAAACCTGTCGAATTAAACCACCGAATGGCAGGGCATTAGGGGAACCTTTCACTGCTGGTTTGTGTTCTCTGAATAGCCGAAGCAGTGCTTTTTCATGGGGATTTCACTGCCCTCGAACAGGCACCGAACAGGCACCGTATGTGCAGGCAATTCGCCAGAATTCGGCGAATTGCCTGCTCTCTGGATAGCCGAATGGCCAGGAAAGGTAACCGAGCGCTGATTTTCAGCGTTCGGTTACCTTTCTCAAGCAATTCGAATCTCTTTGGATAACCCTGTATGTAATATGGCCCTTAATGAGTTACTGAGGATCATGGGAGATGTAGTTCCGAAACATCTGGAGGGTAAAGATCGCAGGCTCCTGCTTTAGGGGATCATTAGAAGGGTTGTCTACTGGATATATTTCCACAGCATTTACAGAGAACATCAATTTCATGATAGGGGAATTAACTCCGTGTGCCGCACACAAGGCCCAATGACACAACAATTTATTTAATAATTTCTGTCAATGACTTTACTCTCCAGTGCAAATCACATCTTTGAGATTCCTGGTTAAGTGATTGTAACTCGCTAACTAAAAGCATTGGGGTCTTTGATCTTTTTTTCCACTAACTTGCAAGCAATTTGCAAAATTACTCTACTAAACGATTTATTATTAAAAAGCTTCCACATCTGCTTTACTCAACATTCAGTTATTTGGCTCAGAATTTCCATTTTTTTTTTCCACACACCACATCTCTCTGCTTAGCGAATAGACCCAAATGTCCAAACTGTAATTCATGGATAGAAATATTATTTTATGTAAGACTATTATAAAACTTTTATTCATCTAGATATACGACTTCCATAATTCTCCTCAGAAATGTGACTATAATATTAGATTTTTAACAATATTTTTTATTTGAATGAACTTTGGAACAAAACCATATATTACCTTTGATGGTTTTATGTGCCATGGGTGAGCTGAATTGAACGTAATGAAATATCGCCTACTATTTGTTTGAGCTGAGGTAAATTCAAGCTTTCGGTCCAGTTCTTTTTTCAACTTATAACTGTCACTTATAAACCTTCAACGAAACAACAAAAATGCTAATCCTTCATAAAATCCATTCCTTTTCTTATTTTTTAAAGGTTTCATCATTATTATAAGACATATTTGCTTGCGTTTCCCAGTCCCTTTGCTGCCAGCCCCGCATCCAGTCTTTAAATGCAAACAAAAAGTAAATATGCAACTTCACTTACCTTGTCTTCTATGCAGGCTTTTAGTCCACCCTTGAGCCTTGAACTACAAGGAGCTCCATATATACAGTATATAATAACACATAAGTGGGGTTATCCCAATATGGTAGTCATTGAGTTTGCAAAGCGTAGGACCTGCTAAAAGATGGGGTACATTGATGATGTTGTCAGGTTTAGCAACAAATGAGAAGGATCCTAGTGGCGCAGATGGTTCATTCAACTAATACCAATGTGTCTTAATTATAGCTGTGGACACACGATGCTTAGCAAGTGCTATGGTGCTACGTACGGTGTAAAAAGCATAAGCTCAAAATGAGGCCTGGTGGTACAAATAGTGTGATAAACAGCACCAATACTCTAAAGTGCAACGGTACGTACTTAATGTGTTCAACCAATATTAAGGTGCAACATTCTAAACAACATATACAAAGTGCATACATAAAGTGCGTATAGTAAATCATACCCTATATTAATTTAGGCCGCATACAGATTATCCAGCTTGAATTGCAGATAATAGTGGCCAGTGAAAGAGAAAAAGTCCTATAGGTAAATAACTCCTAAAAACAATGTAGCTACAGTGCTATATACGATATTGAGAGCATATACTCAGAAGGCAGCCTGGTGGCAGAAATAGTGCGATAAACAGCTCCAATGTCTTAAATTGCAATGATCCGTACTATATGTGTTCAACTAATATTAAAGTGCAACATTATAAGTAGCATATACAAAGTGCATACATAATGTGCATAAAATTGATCATATACAATACTAATATAGGCCACATATGTACTGTATTATCCAGCTAAAACTGCAGATAATAGTGGCCAGTGGACGAGAGAGAATCCTATGAGTAAAAAGACAACTGAAGTCAAAAAGTGTGCGTGCAAAAGTGCATAAAAAGAGTTCTTAACAGCTTATAAAGTAAATATTTGGAAGCTTGTATCCGGCCGTTGTATCCTTTATGTCCAGTTTGTAGATCTCAACATAAATGTAGAGACAGAAGGAGAAAATAAAAGAGAAGCCAATAGTGCAGATTGCTTAATACAATTCCTGGTGCCAAATACAGTAGAAATGCACTCACGGATTTCAGAGCCTAGTGTATCCCGGCTCTATGTTGAAATGCCTTTAGTCAGAGAGGGTGGCGTTCCCCTTCTTTGCATCTTTCAAATCACCTCAAAATAAAAATACAGAAAGAGACAGCACTCGGAGTATAGAGATATACTGCAAAAACGTATTATCATTCTCACTCACCAATGTTGGAGCCTCGTGTATTTCAGACTCAGCTTCTAGGCATACGGTACTTCTTAGTGAGTGAGTACTCAACCTCTTACGATGCTGTTCACTTCCTAGGTCTGTCCTCAGGTGTGGGCCACTGGTGAGATCAAAGAGAAATCTCCTAATTGGAGCCACCTGGGGAGGACTAAATCAATGTCTGTTCACTACCGCATTCTCCTTCCTCGTTTCTCCACCGCACAAGTCCCGGCTCTCTCAAATGATGCACTTCTGGTCCAGCAAGGTGCACAATTTCTGGCCACAGGTCGTCATTAGCCCATACCTCCTCCCAAACGCCATTTTGGAAGTGGGCAACATACACTTAAACCTGGTTATTCACAATAGACATATTCTCACTCGTAAACAAATTTAAAACACTTAAAAATTGAAGAATATAGAGAATATCAAGCTTTTTAGAGGATTTAAGACTTTTAATATATGGTTATTTTTAAGAATGTAAAAAAGACTTAAATCCTCTAAAAAGACTTAAATCCTCTAACCTCGGTAAAACCCAATAACTGATTAACCTGATAACTGATTTTAGTTCAGGATTACACAAAGCTGACTGGTAAAGTCAGTTTTACCCGGGTAATCCTAGCTTTATCTTAACTTCAGACTCTATCCACAATAAATATATATATATCTTACACATCCAACTATGAAACCTCGTGAATGAGTGTAGTAATGAATGCACACTAATAATATATATATAAAAAAAGGCGTTATTAAGAGAGAGACGATCTGGCCCCCGAAATGTCACCGAAAAGGGAATTTCCCCATACGGTTACATTTTGGAGCCATTCGGCTATTCAGAGAGCAGTCAGTTTGCCAAATTTTGACGAACTGCCAGCCAGTACGGTGCTTTTTCGAAGGCAGAGAAATCCCCCATAGAGAAGCAATGGTTAATCTATTCAGAGAACACCGAACAGCAGTGAAATGTTGCCGAAGTGCCCTGCTTTTCGTTGTTTTCATTCGGCAGGTTTATTCAGGCGAACCCCATAGGCTTCAATGTTAAAAATATTCCCGTTTTAATCCAATATCTAATAAACCATTTATTATTTTAATCTGCAGCAAAAAGTCTCTTTATTTATTGATTTTTTAGGATCTTTTAAGCACTTTTTTTAAAGTTTTTTTCTTTTTTCTGAAACAGACCTTTTTATTATCATTCATAGGACCTTATATGTAAATTCCAGGCGTTCTCATTCAGTATTTTGTTTTGCAAACAGCATTTAAATTTTGACACTTTCAAGCGTATTGTTGTTGTTTTTTTACTCCATTTGTCAGCTTGTCAGCTTTTTCCGGCGGCTGGTCTGCGCTGCGATCGACGGCTTGTCAGCTTTTTCCGACTTGTTCGGCGTGTTTTTTGCAGCAGTAGGTTTTCGGTGGGTTATCGACGGGTGTTCGGCGGGTTTGCGATGGGTTTTCCCTGCACTCCGGGGACCCTGCGGTGAATGCTGAATTCACGGCAGGGTGTGGAACTTTGATTCCCCGAAGTACAGGGAAGTGTGCGGAACAAGAGAGCACTGAAATGTCGGCGACATTTCGGTGCTTTCTGAATAACCCCCCTTGTCTTTAGATGAGTATTCTTGAGTTGGGTACCTTGAACAGTGCATACTTTTTCCTACACCGCAAACTGTTCTGTTCCTTTTTTCCAGATTGCATGCAACAGCACAAGACAAATAAAACTTCATTGATTAAAAAAGGCGCTAAACATACTTTGTGCATTTTAATATAATTTAATAAAATGTAATTCTTGCTGAAAAAGAAATGTTTTAACACATAGCCTCCTATACAATATTTTCCATTATATGTTTTCAGACTCCGCTACGTACAGATTCTCAAATATCTGAGATTGAACACTGTAGCGTCTCTGATACAATCAGTTATTGTAATACTTTGTAAAATTGTTAGCTGTTAAAAAACAGCCTCACAGAGTAAGAAGCCTTCCTGCTGACAGCAGAAGCATTGCAACAATTATGTCTCACAGTATGTGGGCAGACATATAAAGCAAGCAAATCCTTTTTTTCCAAAGAGTAACAGTGTTTACGTCCAGTCGATATTGCTCAGATGGTGCAGGTAATTGCTTCATGGTTTATGTATATCGATACAAATTCTATTGTACTGCTTTTAAAGTTGTAGTAATGTGATATGAACCGATTTTTTTTTTTGGTTTGTATTATTTTATATAAATTTTCATTTTCATTAAGCTTTAAAATATCCGTCTAGGTTGTCAGCACACTATGGGGCTTACACGAAATGAGTCAGGATGCTCAACGTCAGTGATGCACCCTTTATGGTATGAGATTTTACAAAAGTCCGTTTTAAAGTTGTTGCTTCTTTTTTGTCTAAGAAGCCCATATTTATTTATATGCATAGAAGCTAAATCATCCAAACTGTGTAAAATGACACATGTGAGAAGTGGACATTGTAACTTACATCTGGAAAAGGCAGTGAGCATGGCCATGATGGTATGTTTGAGGTCTCACTGGGGCGGAGAGCCAGCTGATCCATACATGGTCAGTACTATAGCTTTGAGGGCCATCTGCAACTTTCTGTAGAGCAAGGATCTAAAACTCTGCACCCCCCTCAGATGTATGATGCCTACAATGCCTAGAATTCCTTGAAAGCAATGGATGTCCAGGCAATCATAGGATAGTTCAGAACCTTCAGAGGGGCCAGAGTTTCAGACCCCTGCTGATTGTGGCTCCATTAATTTTTTTGCCCAGCGCTGTTTTGGCCTACCAAATATCAGGCCAGTTTTGCCCTTTAGCCAGTCTGAGTCTGGTGGCTATCATAATAGACTTTTTCCAGTTTTAAATACTGATAAGTAAAATTTGGTGATTTGATGTTACTTGTTAGTTCTGATTTTAAAGTGCTACTTTTTCAATAAACAGAAACATTCCATTGGTGTTTACAAACATTCCATGATTTTCTGGGATATCTCCCACATTTTACAGCTTTGTGCTAGTATTGTCTGTATAATACACACTACATTTACCTTGGGCTGGCACTACGGGCAGTTTAACCGACAGTATTGTATTTAGATATGTATTACCTGGATAAAATAGTGCAAACATTAAAGAAATGGAAGGTCAGTGACGATTAACCTTGGCAGTGTAGATGGTGGTAAACTACATTTCCGATAATTTGAAGAGATTGTATCTTTGTTTATAAATGATTCACTAGACATCTATATCTCTACCTATGGTCACAGGCCTTTTTAACAATACTAACAGGGTTATTCAGAGTGCGGTGAAAAGCAGGAGAATGACTGGAGAATGGAAAATTATAGGTCAAAATAGCCAAACCAGAAAAATTCTCCCATTCATCTCACTTTCCAAATTGGCTATTTTGACCTAGAATTTTCCATTCTCCAGTCATTCTCCTGCTTTTCACAGCTCTCTGAATAACCCTGTAAGTCTTAATGATTCACTTAACCCTTTCACTACCAAAAACATGCATATATATGATTTTGCATTTAAATCCACTGTCAAAAAACTAGCATATACAACTCCATTTGGATATTTTTTTAATGTATGATAAGTGTGCTTCCTGGGGATAAATTAAATTCTCAGTGAGAGCTCTCTGGTCTCCTGGCACCCTCTATTACTGTAAAGAAGCCACAAGAAGCGGCCCCTACCCTCACTCTAACAAAAATTACAACAAACTTTACTGCTACATTAAATAAGCCAGGGAGAAGGCAGAATACAAGGAGAGCTCTGTGGTCATTCACCGCTGTACCGGGATAAGGTCCAGGGCGGTATAATAGCTGAAAATCTCTGTACAGTACAGATAGAAGGTGCTACTGTAATTTCCATATAAAAGGTATTATCCCACATACAGTTATTATGTTTCTATTCTATTGTTATTTTACCCTACATATAAGTGCTATCCGTACATCCCATGTTTCAAATAAATCATAACAATATATTTTTTTCAACAATAAGCTCTTGGTAGTGAGAGGGTTAATTCTCTGGAGGAGAATGTATGATGTGGTTTTGAATAAGCTATGAAGTCATCATGCTTTCTGAATTAAAACATAAACGAGTACTTGTAACCATTGACCTTTGGTGAATCTACTGCCAAACAGTAAATGTTCCAGTCTTCAAAAGTTTCCGAAGTAAAAGAATATTTTTGAAGTCATGTATCCACAGGGCTTTCAATACATGAAATATAAGTGGGGCACAATCAACCCATGTTTTTTTTTCTCCACGTTTCCCATTGAGTGAAAGACCAAGCGTCTCCTGTATAAGTGATCTTTAGACTATAAGAGATATCCAACAAAGTACATTCTTTCGGCCAAAAATTAAAAAAAAAATAACAAAAAACAAGAAAAGACAAACGAATATAGAAACGTAACACGGCTATGGAGGTTTTGTGTCTTGAAAATATAAGGCACTGATGAAAGTCTTAGGTTGAAGGCTGCATCTTAATCTCTCCAGTAAAAACAGGGTCCAAAAACCATCCATCCTTCCGACAAATATATTCTCAGAATTTTCTATCAAATATATATCAAACATATCGATTACCCATCTCATTACTCTGTAGTGTAATATGGCACGTTTGAAGAAAACCAAAATAAACAGTCTGGCCAGAAAAAGGCATTCAACTTTGCTGAATTCAGTAGTTGTTTCAACTTTTTGTTTTAACTAAATCTCTACATATATATTTTTTATATATATATATAAATTTTAAAAGTACTGACTGTCCCTGTCCACGCGTACTCATCTCTGAGCTCATGCACGTTTTTTAAAAATGCTGGTAGTCTTTAGATATGGCAAATGTAGCATTCCACTGAGCGCGAAATCGAAAGAAGCTTTTGCTACTTAAAGTTTTCGATGACAGAGATCTCTTCGGTAGCACAGTGCGGAGTCAAGCCGTTGAGATAAATGCTATCACTTTTAGTCATACACGACAGTGTCTCTTTCTCATTTGTCAGGTGGTTAACAGACAGGGTTCTCTTGCAAGGAGTCATGTCTTGGCTGGGGCTCATCGCCAGCTCGGCCGAAAGCTTCCTTTTAATGGAGGTGGCGCGTTGAAATTTGTCGTAAATCTCCACGCTTAGGCGTCTCCGTGTTTCTTTGAATTCTGCAGTGACATTCGCTGTCCATTCAGCGGCGTGTGCTCTAAACTCACCAACCTGTAAAGGGACAAATCGTAACTACATGAAATATTCTACTATTGTATTTTCTGTGTCTTTAGTGAACATTGTAAAAAATGACAAATAGTAGTGCGCTTACAACGTGAATGGAGATCGCTACAGAGACCCAAAAAGAGATATCCTTCCCAATATCTCAAGAGAACAGAAATAGTGAACACACATGGGACAGCGCTCCTCCGTGTACTTGAAAACTGTTTTTCGTTTTTTGCCTTCCCTCATTATAAGGAATATCCTATATAGTACACAAATTATACCATCTGCCTGAGACCTGGGGATGATCTGCCTGAGATCCAAGGACACCTGAAGGTCTGGAGATTACGGGCAGTCAAGTTGGCCACAAACAACTTGGAAAGCCATCATATGACAGCTGGAAGCTCTCTCAAAGTGTGAGTGTCCACCTGTTGCTTGATTTACTGTATACTAATACGAAGTCCATACAATATTATACTATGTGTTATACATTTTGTTTTTGAGGTGTATGTAAGATGCTACGCGCAATTTCCCTTTGAAGGTCTTAGAAAACCCAGGGAAAGAATTACACCATTTTCTCGTAAGCATACCATTTTCCCAGTAATTTCCCCACCAGAAGGTACACGGAGGAGCGCTGTCCCATGTGTGTTCACTATTTCTTTAGTGAACATTGACTTTAAAAATTGGACTGAAATACATGCCACTATGTCATATTGAACCATTGAAATAACGCTGTGATACTTTGCTTTATTTGTTTTGTTGTTTTGTTGTTTTCTTTTTATATATTGTATGTATTTTAGTCTTAGATTAGAGGGGCAAAGGTTTAAAAGTAACATCAGGAAGTATTATTTTACGGAGAGGGTGGTGGATACATGGAACAGTCTTCCAGTAGAAGTGGTAGAGGCCAAAACAGTAATTGAATTTAAGCAAGCATGGGATAGGCATAAGGCTATCCTAAACAAAAGATAAATCCAGGTAAAGTATCCATGTAATTGGGCAGACTAGATGGGCCGAAAGGTTCTTATCTGCCGACATTTTTCTATGTTTCTATGTTTCTATATGTGGCTTTGTGTGTGTTTGTACATGTTCGTGTTCATCAAAGAAATATAGACAGACATAGTAATTGCTCTAAGATCCTCTGGTCCAGTGTTATAATGTCTACGTACTCATAAAAATGGTAGAGAAATGGAATTCAAAACTATTTTCCAAAAAGACTGCAAAACACACTCAAAGAAACATTTTCATTCCATGTTTCAAAAACTAGAAAGAGCGACACTACAGTATATCCTAATAATGTTAAAGGAATACTGAGCAGAAAGAATCCCAAAAATTATCAGTAATGAACAGTACGAGCCTAGAGGCCTCACTGGGGGTAACCCTAAATAATATCAATGAAATCATTTAGATCACTGGGACTAGTCGTAGAAATAAAACCTAACTTTTAGACGAACGCAGTCTGAGCGCACTCTGTGTGCGTGCATAACGGACGGACGTACTGACGCAAGATACTGTAGACACCACACGGTCCGTTTTTTTCATGTAGAAAAAAAAGGGAAATATGGGAACCAAAATTAATTAAAATTAAATGACCGGTACAGTCAGACCAAAAAAACTTCTGAGCGTCAACGTGATGGACGTTGCAAATGCGCTGCGTCTGTCGTCACGTCATCACGCACACATGTCGCTACGCGGACGCGGTGCACTCTGGGTGTCCGTCGTAGCGGTTTTACAGTGAGGCCTAAGGCTGGGGTCAGACAAACGCAGTGTGAACGTGCGTTTAGCCGCACTTTATTACGGCCGTGGTAGCAGCAAATGACGTCCAATGATGGCCAACATACAAGGTACGGCCGCACGAAAGTGCAGCCGCACAACGCAAGCGGCAAACGAACGCATTTTTGCAAGAACATCGAACCGCCAGTACTGACGCACAGAGTGCGCTGCGTCGGCATAGCGGCGTGTGTGCGTGATTAGGAGACGTCAGAGCTGCTCATGTCCAGCCAACATCACATCCATTTGTTTATTATAGCTCCGTCAATAATCACGCACGAAAATGCGCACCGTATGACCGCTATCACGTATTCTGTCAAATCGTGCGTCCATGCGTTCGGATGCACTTTTTGACGGTAGTCGTGAAAAATGCGCTAGTCTGACCCTAGCCTTAATGGCGTCCGTTACCACCTGCGTGGTGCGTGCGCTCTTCGGTGTGCACATACTTCATGTGTTGGTCTTTATTGAGCACAAATCAATGCTACGACAGACATTAAACTGTGCGGCGACACGGACTTGATGACTGCGTTCGTCTGACGCTAGCCTTAGCAATACTTTTTGAGTGCAGAATTATACCTCCATGTATGTAAACTTGCGGGAAATGCACGGATATAAGCAAACGCCTGCATACAATTGCAATTTAGATATCAATGCGCATAGAACACATTTTGCTCCACAAGCAGGTCTTTTCATCCTCATATTAAAAGAAGAAAAATCAAGTCAAAGATTTCCTCTCTGGCAGGCAGCACTTAGAAGACATTACTATTGCTTAGAAGCAGATTTAAAGCTAATGCTGAACAAGGTTTTTTTAAAGGAATTTTTACATTTTTGATCTGGGACATAAGAAAAATATTTATTTTTAAAATGTTCATTAAAACGTGCATTATGATATCCCTTGGGATGTTAAAGACATTGGGCCCTATTCCCTGGTTAACGCTAAAGTGGGGACGCTATGGAGAAAATGGGCCACCGTTCTCCCCTGCGAGATGAGAGGTGAATATTGGATTTATTGGGGGGGTTTTAGGGGGTGCTAAATGATTTTGCAAAAGCAGAATCATTTGTGCCAGCTTTTAGGCGTAGCTAAAATGTTGGCTTGCGCGTCCCTGTTGTAAATAGCGCTGGCACTTTGTATTACCTTAATTATTGAAAAGCTAATTGAAGATTGCGCTTCCCTGAAGTCAGACCCCTGTAAATCCCTCCCGGCATGATCACATCATCACGCCTGGGAGAGCCCCGGATCTCTCCATGGTCCTGAAACATATTCAGTGAATACTATAGGGGCTATTCAGAGAGCACCAAAATGTCGCCGACATTTCGGTGCTCTCTCGTTCCCCGAACTTTTTGTTCCTAGTCTCACTCTGCCCCCAGAGAGAAGAACCGGCAAATCAGGCCACCCTTTTCATTGTGGGATGAGAGGTAAGTATGGGGTGAGGCGGTTAGATAGTGTTAAATGATTTTGCATTTGCAGAATTAACACCACATTTTGTTAAAATCTGTCAATTCGCGTCCCATTATTAACTTGCACCTGCACTTTGTAATACCTCTCGTCTCGTTAGAAATAGATTTTGCACCCCTTGTTAAGGATAGGAGACGCAAGGTACAGTAAGTTACAGTTACAAGTGTTTATAAAGCACTAACAAGTTCTGTAGCGCTGTACAATGGGAGAGGCAGAATAACAAATACATACAAGTTAAACACACAGAACAGTAGGAGAGAGGACCCTGCTCAAGAGCTTACAATCTAAGAGGAGATGGGTGATACGTTAGGTGAGGGTAAATCGAGAACATGAAGTAGTAGGGTGCATGTGGACTGAGTGGGAAGATGGCGCAAAAAATGTACAGTGGGGGAATCATGGAGTGAGCCGATAGGCTTCTCTAAAGTAATGCGTTTTCAGAGACTTCTTGAAGGACTGGAGAGTCTGATGTTGGGGGAGGGAGTTCCATAGAAAGGGGGCAGCTCAGGAGAAGTCCTGAAGGCAGGAGTTGAGGGTGCGGGTACGAGGAACTGATAGCATCAGATCATTGGCAGAGCGAAGTGGTCCGGAAGGGATATACTTGTTAATAAGGGAGGAGATGTAGGCAGGGGCGCGGTTGTGGAGAGTTTTGTATGTGAGCACCAAAGTTTTGAATTGCATTCTATAGGAAACAGAGAGCCAGTGTAGAGATTGACAAAGGGGTGAGGTGTGAGAGGTGCAGGAGGTCAGGTGTATGGGTCTGGCACAGGCATTCGTAACAGACTGCAGAGGGACAATCTTGGACCTCTTAAGGTCAGAGAGAAGGAGGCTACAATAGTCAAGGCGGGAGGTAGTAAGAGCTTGGATGAGCATTTTATGAGAGTCCTGAATAAGAAAGGGGCTGATGCGTGTAATATTTTTTAGGTGGTAATGGCAGGATTTGGTTAGCGACTGAATGTGAGAAGCAAAGGAGAGATCAGAGCTGCAAAGCACTAACCGATTTTACCCCAGTGTAGAGCCAACTATGAAATATCGATACCAGACGTTGAACTTGCAAATCTTGGCACTAGCGCTTACATATCAAGACTAACAACTATAGAATAGTGCCCTATAACGGTTCTGGTAAGTTTACAACAGCTCTGGTTAAGTTACCACCGACTTTGGAAAAGGGCCCATAGTCTCTACTATGAATATACAATGAAAATAATCTAACAACACCTAAACCAACCAGCACTTCGAGGCGCCTCCACCACTGCACGAATCTACGTAATATTATCTGCGATACACCTAACTGCTTCACATTTCTATCAAAACAGACAAGGCTATTATAAGGGTTAAATCATAACGCCAAGATATCCATGTCCATTTCTATTATTAAAGCCGCCAATCAAATCCTCCATTTGCCAGAATTACGATGGTCGCCATATTATTCGTATTATTTAACCCTTTCGCTGCGGAGCCTTTTCACACCTCTGTGCTGAGCTAATTTTTACCAGTTTCTCCCATCATGTTTAAATGCGATTTGAAGTCACATTTTATTATACAACCCAGTCATATTATATATCGTTCTTTCTGGCAGACTCGGCAGATTCATAATATATCTTTATTATATGTATACGTCATGTCCTGTCTGTATATTATAACAAAAAATGCAATAAAATTTTAATTTTCAATAATTTACAACGTGTAATTTTTTTTCACATTTTAACATGCGACCGTTTGCGGTTATATTTTCAATGGGGTGCACTTGTTAAAAAATTAGAAATGGGAAATTGTTACTTTTTTTGGGGAAAATTACATGTTTTTTAGCAAATGCCCCCCATTGAAAAAATCGTCAGTG
This sequence comes from Leptobrachium leishanense, assembly GCA_009667805.1. Lineage (NCBI taxonomy): Eukaryota > Metazoa > Chordata > Amphibia > Anura > Megophryidae > Leptobrachium > Leptobrachium leishanense. The sequence continues at coordinate 335,019,840 of CM019066.1, forward strand.
CAGCATCATTGTTCACATTATAATTGAAATGGGGACAATATTTTTTAAATTTAATTATTTTCTTTTACATTGCGCATGGTGATGTTTGGTATCATTGGAAAGGTCATGCTCTGGCCGTTCCAATTATATCATACATTACCCCTAGCTGTCACGGATCGGGAGATAGGGAGTTCATTGGAACCCCCTATCTCCACCATAGGTGGCAGTAAGGGGTTAATTGTGAAACTGGCGCCATCGCACTATGCGCGATGACGCCAGTCGTTAGGGGGATATCCATATCGCGATCCAGCCCCCTAGGGGTTAAAGACAGCTGCCGCTTGGAAGGGCAGGCTGTGCCCTTCCAAGCGGTGCCTGCCTTTACCTGATGGCCTGCACGGATGGGGAGAGGTCTGAAGGACCTCCCCCTCTCCTTCAGGCACCTTCCCCACGATGGCAGGGGGGTGTCTGAAATAGACGTCATCGCGCAAGCGCGATGATATCTATCATGCCCGCCAGGGTCCCGGAGGCTGTGTTGACATCGAGGATGTCAGCCCGCACCGGGGGGCCGCCGCGATTGGCCGGAATCCCAGCTGATCGCCGCTGCAAAGGGAGGACGCGCTCAGCGCGTCCTCCGCATCGAAGTGGCCATGCGGCAGGACACGCTGAGCGCGTCCTCCGCATGAAAAGGGTTAACAAATACTCTAGGGGAGCATGATCTGAGATAGAAGTAACAGTTAAAATCCACCCGCTAAGCGGGATTTTTTCATGTTTGCACCACAGGTCCAATTTTAGGATTACCGCTACCATTGTATGTACAATGCACGATCATTATGGATACTGAGTTCATGTTTTGTGCTATATTTATGTTTCTATTTCCTTATCTCGGATTTGCAAATACTTGATAAAGATGAAGTTTTAATGATTTTTTTACTCTGTAATCTACAGATTATTTGTTTTTGAATGTTTTGAGGGTTATGCCCTATTTTACAGGGAAGTACATTTATCACACATTAATGCTGGTTTTTCAGCTGTTTTGAAATTCCAAATAAAACTCATATAAATGCTTCCAATTTGTAATATAAAGTACAATTGTACAGAAATGATTTGTCTATGAAGTAATCAAAAATCATTTCAATACAAAGCTTCTTACAATATCCATTAATAACATTCAAATAATATTTTTTCTGCTTTTATCTGTATCTGCAAGCAAACAAACTAAATAATTGCATGCAATAAAAAGCCACAAGTTCCACATGGCACCACCTGATAAACTGTATAGTTTATTAGATATTCAGTTAATAGCCACTGTGTGTTAGATACAGAATCCCGATGCGTTTTGATCATTTCCATTTATAGTGCTGAACAGACTGATTGAAGTCATCTTCCCTAAAGTGAGTTTATAAACTGCCTCTTAAATTATTTTTATTAATAAAGTCTGGGGTATAAAGTTAGTTATTTCGGAGTGAACCATTTTGCTCTTTAGAGTTTATTTTCAAAGCAAAACTACTGTCAGGAGATGTGCAGGGTTAAACATGTAGAACACAACATGCGGTGATGGAAAGCAGGTGCAGACTGACAAGACTTGGGGCCCTCAGTCAATTGGAGATCATGGGGCTCCCCTCTGTAATTCTGGCATGCAAGGGAGCCCTCCACCTGAACTTCACATGCAGGAGCTCATCGTAATATAGGCAAGGCTTATGACCAAGTCTTAGCAGGGCCCTCATGAGTGCCCAACCTAGGCCAGGGCCCTCAGGCAGTGCCCTATTGTCCTAGTGGTCAGTTCGCTCCTGAATGAAACAGGCACGTAGTGGGTTATTGGCAAAAAAATTATTTTGGGTACACACTATACAAGCAGGTTCAGTAACAAATAATAAACAATGCAATAGGGCACGTAACTTGGGTGGCAGACATAGCAGGAAGCAGGCTGGACACTGGATGGCACAGGATATGTGCTAGACACTGGGCAAGGATGGCACTCGTCGAGATACATAATAAAGGAAGGTACCCGTCTGGATACACGAGCAAGGACGTTACTCAGATGGAACCACCAGTAAGACAAATAAAGGGTTTGTCACAGGAAGGAGTTCCAGGAGTAGGAGTCCACTACATGGTCCACTTCAGGTCTCAAGGCACAACATAGAGAGTGGATACAATGCAAATGTATTGAATGAGATTAGCGACTCTCTTAAATATAAGTCTAACACAGGGCTGGATGTTGCAGTTTTCCAGGGTTTTCTAGAAGTACCCGTAGGAGGGGTAACGTTACATGCGATTAACCAACTGACATCTTGTGAGTGCGATTTAGCAGGGGCATAACATGCTACACCACTGCTATAGCAGTTTAACGCTATGATTTTTCTTTTGTATATTGCCCTTTGCAGATCTATACACATCTTCATTCATTTTATGCACGTCCTTTGGAGGGGACGAACTTGAGATCTGCAAGGTCTTTTTCAAACATTATACCACCTTTGTTGCTTGCTATTTGGGGAAAGAGCACATGTTTTGTTTTATGCTGGATGTTGCAGCACCTGGGCCTACTTGCTGTCAGGATGGTTAGAAGACCTGGCTCGGAGCTCCATGACATGGCGTGACTGGTGCTGCCAGTGATTAAGCCACAGTTGCAGCGGAGCAGGCACAGGTTTTCCTGGGACTCTTTTGAGTCCTTAACTGCAACAAATATCATTTGGTGTGATAGTGTTCCCTCCTTTCAAAGGTATTGAGGAGGATCTTGGTGATTAGGTGCCAACTAATTCCCACTTGGGTACCAGTATACATCGCTCTTGATTGTAAAGCTATTATAACAGAATTGTCTGGCCATTATTGTCACGACCCCTGACAGAAGCCCTCAGGGTTGCAGAAAGACTATACGCCACAGGAAGGCCATGGATGTTGCTTCATAATTTGAACCCTGGCAGCAGTTTTCCTGCAATGACCCTGGTACAGTCCAGGTCTTGGAGCGACATGACCATAATACCCCTAGAACGCAGTTCCCAGTCCTGGACTGCCACACCCAGGCCTGCCAGTAATTTTGCAGCAACAAAAGGGAGCCACGCCTAGACCACAGTGCTTCCGCATTTTTGTTTTAGTTACCTTAAAAGCCTGTTCTCCTGACACCTCTTGGATTATTTGTGTACCAACCCTTGGCTTGCCTTTGTGACCCCCTATGTGCCGCTGCCTGCCCTGACCTATTGGCTTGTCCCTGACTATGAGTATTGGATACCCCTTTTGTACTGCATTATTTTCTATATTCCTCATCTGGATTTTTCCGTGTGCCCACCGTGTTCCAGTTGAAACCACCATCCCTCACCTGCAGTTACTACTACCTACAACCCTTTAACCTATGTAACTACAGCCATCCCATCCCCTGCTTATCTGGACCCCTACTCTTGGCACCTCTTGAAGCTTACCTGCAGTTACTACTACCTACAGCCCTGTAACCTGTGTAACTACAGCCATACTATCCCCTGTTTACCTGTACTCCTACTCTCAGCCCCCCTGGAGTATCATCTACCGTTACATCTGCCTACAGCCCTGTAACCTGTGTACCCACAACCTGTCCTGCTACTTTCCTCTGTACTCTGCCTTCCTCATGTGTACACTTAGTCTCCTTGTAGCCTTTGTATTACGTTGTCCATCACAGTTCCTGTCCACCTGTCTGTTGTCTAGCTTCCTTCCTGGCTTTCCCCTCTTCCTGTATCTGCTTCCCAGTGCCTCAGTATCTGGCCCTATTTCCTGATTGTCATTTGCCCTGTTCATGTATTACTTTGCAATAAACCCCCATTTGGACTTTACACCTAACGTCTACCTCTGCTTTCACCGCATACTGGGTTCATACGCCACTGTTGCACCGTGAGTCGTGACAATTATGCATTTGCCTGACCTTTCTGTAAAATGCAGGATTATCGTTTTATTTACCGTATACACTTCCAATATTCCTCTCGTGGTTATCACACTTTCACTTTCCTAGAGCTGCAATAAAGCTCAGGCATCTCTCAGGGGCTTCTTCTACTCAATATTTTAGAGATTGTAAAAGCTTCACTGCCCTGACTGACAGATGAGCAATTCTCTCCATTAAAAGACTTGGGGCTAGACTTCTCAAACTTTAAGGTCCTAGACGTGACTCTGGAACACAAGCCATTGTTAACCAGTGAGAATAGGAATGTTTTATGCAGCTGAAACATAAGATATTTTTTACTCAGAACACCCCCCCATCACAAATATTATTTCTATACATTATTTTATACATGAAACATAAAAAAACAATGAATCACAAACAGACACGAAAAACATTGTATCTGGGCAGCCTGTAGAGGAAAGGCTAATTAAAAAACAAGGAGACTTTTACTGAATCTCAGTAACTCAATCCTAAACTATCCCAACCCATACAATCAGTAATGAATTTAGGATTGCAAGAACAATCCTGCTTTTCCATCAAGATTAAACAAATTACGTATTAACCTCCCTGGCGGTCCGATTCTGAATATTTTATATGTCAGAATCAGTCCAATTTTTCATCCCCCTGGCGGTATAATCCAGAGTGTGGCTCGGGATTAAATTTCACTGCTGAAAGCGGTAACCCCGAGTCATACTCGGGCTGGATACACTGTCACACCTGTCCCTGCGCTCCCTCGCTGTCCCATGCAATCACCTCCGGCCGATCGTGGCATCCTGCTTCCTGGTTACCTTCTCGCAAGAAGCGAACCAGGTAGCAGGACGCCGCAATCGGACGGAGGAGAATGCGATTGCAGGAGGTCAGCGAGGGAGCTCAGGGTTACTGCTTTCAGCAGTGAAATTTAACCCCAATCCACACTCTGGAAAACCGCCAGGGAGGTTAAACTTATTTTATTTGCTAACATGTTTGTATTTCTAAATCAACATGTGCTCAATGCCATTCCATTACTGCAAACAGTTTTTCAAAGGAGTTTAAATTGTAGCACAATCAGAGGGTTAATAACCACACAATAATGTTTTATTTTGCATACATACCATCTGGCAACTCTAGCAAGATTCTCTGCAACTCCCAAATGAGTGCTACTCTAAACCAGTGGTCCTCAACTCCGGTCCTCAGGCCCCTCTAACAGGCCAGGTTTTAAGGATCGCCTTGGGGAAATGCAAAATGAATCCAGCAATCGCTGAGCAGCAAATCATATCACCTGTTCTGTGATACAGATATCTGGCAAACCTGGCCTGTTAGGGAGAACTTGAGGACCGTTGTTGATAAACACTGCTTTAAAATAACATAAATATAGAATCTAATGAATATCATTTGCTTCCACTCGTGTCTACAAAGTCTTCGATTCCTGAAGAGCATTAATTAATCTATGTGTGAAAGTCTGAACTGCTTTCTGAGAGGCCGTATTCCCTTTCATTACAAGATACGGTTCTTTTTTGTGTTGTTACGCAAAGGGTTAATAACCTCAGCGAACTGTGGCTGGTTTTCCTCAATCTACATGCGTGCCTGCTGCTGATTAAGAGAACTCTGAGGATTATCAGCACCAGATATGAGCTCCAGGTTTCACAAACTGCATGTTCATTATGTGTGGAATTGACTAATTAGCTAGCCAATTAATAAAGCGTGGGCTGATGGAAGAAAGTGCTTGCAATCGTGACAACACGAGACATCATGTTGTAAGCTCAGGATTTTCAGGGCAAGGTGAAAGGAATGAGGAAAAGAATGTTGAATCAGCAATGCGTAATGTAGCAGAAATATTTTGTATTATGTCTAGGGATGTCATATTCCCTTTTATATTTTATCTTTTATAGCATGGCTGCCATGATATTGATTAAGAATTCCTCATTACAGGAAAGATGTCATTTATTATCATTATATTCATGCTGTTGTTTATTGCTTAACACTTTCACTACCAAGTGATTAAAAATATAACAACACTGGCTGGACCTGGTGGTTTTATAGAAAATGACATTCTATTATGCACACAGTGAATAATATACACAGAGGCATCCCACTGCATACATTCACTGTAAGTAAGCTCTATGTGTGTCACGTATCCCCCTTGGGACTACGATACTGGTCCCTGTACACAGTTTTCTATCTACCCCTCTGATCCTTGAATGGTCGGCAAAACTAACTATTTTCAGGGAATTGATCTAGTAGTACCCAGCAAGGGTTAACAGGCCCCAGAGTAGTAGAACACACTTGGCCCCGATACCATAGGTCTTATAGCCAGGAGAGATGGTCAGCCTTAAACCAAGAGCTACACTCAGAGCAGGGTTGTCAGGACTAGCGAGGGTCACCCACAAAGCAGGGTTCTCAGAAATAGCCGTGGTCATACACAAAACAGGGTTCTTAGAAATAGCCGTGGTCATACACATAGAGGGTTCATTATCAAAAGCCAAAGTCATACAGATAAAGAGAAATCGCCAATAGCACTGAGGGAAGCAAACTCCACGTCAGGGCAATGAGTCTGCCTGAACAGAATGACTTTAAACTCGGGGGCTTCGCATCATAACAACGTGCCCTGCCCCCTGACCACCCATGTGACTGCCGCGGGATTGCATATCACCGGCCAGCGAGAACGGTGCTGCGGGGCTCCGGGCAGGGTCCTGGGTGCTGGACGTGACAATGTGACAGGCAGAGGGCTCATTCTGCCAAAAAGTGCTACTACATTTACAATATAAATGGGGTCCATCTTTCCCTGAAGGGAAAAACAGATCAGCATGCTTTTCTGATGTTTTGAAATGTTACGGGCTTGTTCTGGAGCCCGTTTGCAAATCAATTTCCTTTGCAATGCTTGACATTCCTTTGCATCGCACCAGGATTAGACCAGATCTAGTATATTTTATCTATTATATTTTATCTTATCTTTTGAAAACTGAGTATACTCGATAATAATAGTGAAGGGGTTAAAAAGGAATAGAAAGAAATTATTTCTCATTGTCTCTCTTTCTCCCTCCACCCTCGGTGATCGAGTTCCCATAAAAATGTAGTCACCAGGATGACGCGGGACTACCTAACATTTTACCCATGAATAGGCAAATTTAAAGGGCTGCTACTCTTTTGTTTAAGAAAATATTTTACTCTATATGTGTCACTGGGTGCATCCATTGTGTTGCAAACTACCCTCCCCCCAAACTATGTCTCACTTTGTCTTCACTTTGTGGTTTTGGCCATAGTATGGAGTTCATAGTATGGAGTTTATGGGTCAAGAAGCCGACTCACATCATTGTATTGTGTCTGATGTATTCATAGGACATCAAGAGTGGGTAGATTAGAAGACTTTTATGTTCCCTGTCGTATCTCATTCAGCTGCCAGCTCTTATCTCAGTTAGCTTGGAGAACAAAAGCTCTATCTAAACATTCCCTCATCCACCTCATTAGCTGCTCGAATGAAACCACCGAACAGCAGGACACTTAGGCAACTATTCTCTGCTGTTCGGTGTTCTCTGAATAGATTAAGCACTGCTTCTCTATGGGGGATTTCACTGCCCTCGAACAGGCACCGTATGTGCAGGCAATTCGCCAAACTTTGGCGAACTGCCTGCTCTCTGAATAGCCGAATGGCCAGGAAATGTAGCAGTACGTTGAATTTCAGTTTCTGGTTACATTTCGGGCCAGATCGGCTCTCTTTGAATTACCCTGTTAGTGTTAGATTGACAGGAATGACCATCACCATATTATCCTAGTGCAACACACACCCCTTCATTGTACCTCTTATCCGAGACACAATTTTTTTTTACACAAGTCATGTGATATCACACCAGCAAACATCAATAGACAGTTTTACGGCTTTCCAAGTATGTAAAGAATAATTGATTTTCTTATTTTGAAATGAAAACCAATGTGTCTTCATTTAAAACAATGTCTTAACCCTTTTTTCTGCAAACTGAAGGCTTTATGCAGAGAGAGACGATCTGGCCTCGAAATTGCACCAAACTGTCAGGGTTATTCAAAGAGATCCGAATGGCTGGAGAAAGGTTACCTTTCCTGGCCATTCGGCTATCCAGAGAGCAGGCAATTTGCCAAATCCGGCGAATTCCCTGCACATACGGTGCCTGTTCGGTGCCTGTTCGAGGGCAGTGAAAACCCCATAAAAAAGCACTGCTTCGGCTATTCAGAGAACACAAACCAGCAGTGAAAGGTTCCTGAAATGCCCTGCCATTCGGTGGTTTAATTCGGCAGGTTTATTCAGAGATCCCATAGGCTTCAATGTTAAAAATATTCCCGTAATTCAATATCTAATAACCGTTCATTATAAAATTCTGCAGTAAAGAAGTCTCTTTATTTATAGACTTTTTAGGATATTTTAAGCATTTTTCAGAATTTTTTTTATATTTAAAAAGTCCGATTTTTTTTATATTTTTAAGTTTACTTATTTTTTCTGTAACAGCCCTTTTTATTATCATTCCCTGGATCTCATATGTAAATTTCAGACATTTTCTCAGCAGTTCTTTGCAAAGAGCGTTTCACTTTTCAATCATTCATGCAAACTGTTTTGCTAATTATTCATTCAACTCACTGTCTCTCTCGCTTTTTCCGGAGGCTTCACTGCGTGTGATCGGCTCCTGCTCGGGTTTTTCCGGCGTCTTCGACGGGTTAATCCAGATGTTTTTGCGGGTTTTCGGCGTGCATTCGCCGGGTTTTGCGGTTAGTTTTCGTCGGGTTTGCGGCAGCTTTTCCCTGCAATTCGGGGACCTTGTGGTGCTTGCTGAATACACCGCAGGGTCACCGAAATGGGATCGGCAAAAGGAACGGAACAGAGAAATGTCTGTGAAATGCCCTAATGTTTGGTGGTTTCAGGCTAGGGTCAAACGAAAGCATTTTTACACGCGAACGTAAAAAAGTGCGTCCGAACGCATTGATGTATTTTTTCACGGAATATGCGAAAACGGTCATATGATGCGCATGTTCGTGCACGATGTTTTACGAATCCAAACCAGGAAACTTTTTGCGTCTGGACGTTATGTTGGCCGGACGTGAGCAGGGTCTGACGTCTCCAAATCACACACACACACACCGCTAGCGGGCGCAGCGCACTCTGTACATCCGTACTAGCGGTTCTGCATTCTCGAAAAAATGCGTTCATTTTCCACTTGCGTTGCGCGGCCGGACTTTCGTATATTGGCTGTCATTGCCCGTCATTTGCTGCTAGTGCGGCCGTGATTAAGTGCGCCAGAACGCACGTTAAAAATGCGCTGGTCTGACCCCAGCCTCATTCGGTAGGTTTAGTCAGACAAATCCTATAGGTTTCAATTCTAAATGTATTCCCATTTTTATTCAATATCTATTAAACCGTTTATTCTTTTAATCTGCAGCAAAAAGTGTCTTTATTTTTTTGGCGTATTTTTGGATCCGTTCCCTGCATTTTGGGGACCCTGTGGTGAATGCTGAATTCACTACAGGGTTGGGCAATATGATTCCCTGATGTGTGGGGAAAGAGAGCACCGAAATATCAGGTGACATTTCGGTGCTCTCTGAATAATCCCTTTTGTGTCCCACACGGAGTCAGAATTTCAGCTAGGATGCAGCTGACGTGTGAGATACTTTGTCGCAGCCGCTCACCTTCATTGCTATTCCTTTAATGTCAGGACATCAGAAAGCCCATTTATCTATAGCAGGGCAGGAGAAAAATAAGCAGAGTCTGGCCTTTCCAATGATAACAAATATGACCATGTAGTATTTAAAAAAATGTTTTTTAAAGAAATTCGTAAGCAGAGGCATTGTCTTTTTTTCGCTTATTACAGCAGCATTGTTCACTTTATACACACAAGCAGCAATTGCAAAAGAG